>CM028129.1:537457500-538657500 GCA_016271365.2 Neoceratodus forsteri
GTGGCTGAACAGTGCAAGGTACACACGATGCCTGTCAGTGGCTGCAGGGTGGGGGTGAGGGTGCAATGGTGTGAGCATTACATCCAATGATCCCAAGTCAGAGCCCTGGCACCTGTCAGTCTGTACTGGGTGGGGTGCTACAGTTGGAAACCCTAACACTGTAGGGGTGCAGTGGTATTTTCACTCCAGATTTTCAACATGGGCTGTTTGTGAGGCCACCTCATGAGAAGCTGCACAATCAGTTTGTGAACTGAAAGGTGGTTTTGCACAGCGGCTATGCCATTTGGCGACACAGGGACAAAAACACATTTTGGGCAGTATGCAGAGAATGGTAGCTGTATTGTTCATGAGGAAGTGTAAAAAAATGGCAATGTTGAAAATCTGGAGTGAAAATATGAAAAATTGGTGAAGTCATTAGCATGTATAGAAACTGCTCAACACACAGCCATAACGCAATTATTTGTGGCACCTTGTTAGCCACATTTTTAACATAGGCATTTTGGGACCTCCCCTGATGAACAGTGATGCTGTGATTTTGTTAATCAGTCCCAAAAGTTGATTTCTCACAGCAACCATGCCATTGTGGGCCACAGGTGTGGAAACACATATTGGGCAGGATGTGAAAAATGACAACTGTACTGTTGATAAGGAGGTGTGAAAAAATGCCAGTGTTGAAAATCTGGCATGAAAATATTGCAAATTTGCAAAGTTACAAGTGTGCATGGAAACTGCGCAACGCATGCTTGCAACACAGTCATTTTATGGACTTTCAGCAGCAAATTTTCAACATAGGCATTTTAGGACCTCTGCTCATGAACAGTGTCACCGTCATTTCCTCACATTGCCCCGAAAACTGATTTTGCACAGTGATCGTGCAATTCTGCACCGGACATGTAAAAATACATTTTGGGCAGGATATGTAAAATGACAGCTGTACTGTTCATAAGGAGGTGTGGAAAAATGCCAAATTTGAAAATCTGGAGTGAACGTAATACAAATTCACCAAGTTACGAGTGTGCATGCAAACTGCACAACGCACACTCATAATCACTTATTTTATGGACTTTCATCACCAGATTTTCAACATAGGCATTTTAGGACCTCTGCTAATGAACAGTGTCACTGTCATTTTCATAACGTGTCTCAAACATGGATTTCCCACAGCAACCGAGCTATTCTGCGCTGGAAATGTGAAAACACATTTTGGACAGGATGTGAAAAATGACAGCTGTACTGTTCGTAAGGAGATGCAGAACAATGGCAATGCTGGAAATCTGGAGTGAAAATATTATAAATTCATGAACTTCCGAGTGTGCATGCAAACTGCACAACGCATGCTCGTAACACAGTCATTTTATGGAGTATCATCACCAAATTTTCAACATAGGCATTTTAAGACCTCTGCTCAAGAACAGTGTCACTGTCATTTTTGTAATCTGTCCCGAACACTGATTTCCCACAACTACTGCGCTATTCTGTGCCGGGAGTGCGAAAACACTTTTCAGCCAGGATGTGAAAAATGACAGCTGTACTGTTTACAAGAAGGTGTGGAAAATGCCAGTGTTGAAAATCTGGCATCAAAATATTGCAAATTCGCGAAGTTACGAGAGTGTGTGGAAACTCCGCAATACACGCTCGAAAAACAGTCATTTTTTGGATTTTTCCCACCAAATTTGCAACATAGGCTTTTTGAGAGTCCACCTCATGAACACTGGCACTGTCGTTTTGTTAATCAGTCCCAAAAGGTGATTCTGCGCTGTGATTACTAAATCATCTTCAGGACTGATTAACACCATGACAGTGCCAGAATTCATGAGGAGGGTTCCCAAAACCTCATGTTGAAAATTTGGTGCCAAGTTTCAAAAATGCCCAAGATATGCAAAAAAGTTGAAAAAAACCTATTTATTCCATTATACAGCTTACTGGCATTTCCTCGGTTCGCAGTCGGCTTTGAAGAGAGCAGATGTGTTCCCAGTCCACTGAAGATCGTTGTGCCGAGCTCTGGAGGTAAGTATGGGTGGGGGAGGCAGAGTGCATGAGTGGGTGGGTGCAGGTTGTGGGAGGGCAGGGAGATGGCGAGGACCGTTTTTGTTTGCAGGGTTTTTTTAAAAAAGACGCTATGGGATGGTTTTCATTTTCAGGCGATTGGCACACTGGGGTGGGCCTCCAGCATGCCAGATCAGTGTTTTGGGTGGAGGGTGCTTAGACGACAGGGATTGGGCACTTACTGGCACATACCGAAGGGGTTGCTTGACCAACGGGAATTGGGCACTCCAGTCAGCACACAACAAAGCAGGGGGAATGAGCCAAGAGGGATTGGGCACCCCGGCACATAACAAATGGGGAGTATAATGCCAATGGGGAGTGGCCCCCACTGGCAAAATACAGGGGGTAAAAGCTGACGGGGATTGGGCCCCCTGTCAGCAAAGAAGAACTGTTGGGGGGAAGCATGATGCCGAGGGGGATTGGGCATCACCCTCAGCAGTCAACAAAAGGGGGGGACACATTATGCTGACGGGGAAGCCCACTCCCCATCGACATTGTGACAGGCAGCAGTGGTGGCAGGCACTGCCGCCATGTTGCCTGCACCATGGGAGGCATGTTATGGTCACACTGCATGAGAACTTCATTCTCATTGCAGCGGACCTCTTCTTTGTTGTGATGGCCACATTAGGCATGCATGAGGTCAGTGCCTCCTGCTGACTGATTGGGGAATGAGGGACGCACCTTCTGATGTGTGCCCTGCATTTGCCCAACAGTGACTGTGCCTCCAAATCTGCTACTACTGCAAGATGTTGGCTGGCATGCAAGCGCGAGCCAACATGAAAAAGGGGGGTGTTATAACCCATACATATAACCATATGTAATAAAATCAAAAATTTCAAAACCATATAATATTTCCCCAATATTTGTCCCATTGAGATTTATTCATCCTGTTCTTCTCGTTCTTTTTTATCTGATATAGCTCTCTAGTTATTACACAAAAGAGCTCTTCTGTGGCTAAATGTTGCTGCTGCAAGACATACCTGCATCTAATCTGCCATATCCAATAAATAGAGCATGTTATGATACTTTGTGTAGTACTCGAATTGTACTTTTTCCAAGGTACTGGATATATCCCATAGTACAATATAGATGGGGTTAGGTTTGTAAACATCAAGGTCTTCCATCTTTCTTTAACTAGATCCCACAATTCTAGTTTATAGGGACATTGTAAAAAGAACAGTCCATTGTTTCGATCTGCGTGGTACATATACTTCTAGGACAATATCTGTCTGATAACTCCTTATGCTTCTGATTTCCAATTGTGTTAATCTTCCTATGTACCCCAGCCAAACAATATCCCAGAATTTGGGAAGAATTCTACTGTCTGTTAGTGTCTCATATTTTCCCTTGATGTAGTATAGAAAACTGGTAGAAGGGATGTTCCATATAATGGTGCTGTATAATGCCTTGATATATATCCTTCCTGGACTTGTTAATAACCTCTTTATAGAGGAATCCTCATTTCTTTATGTAATTGAAAATATACATCCACCCTCTAGGTAATGCTGGCTTTCTTTTATTTTTTTATGTAAAAAATGCTGAGATCTCCATTCTTGTAAGATGCCTATCAAAGTAAAAGATATCCAATCAGTCCAAATTTTCTTTTGGTGTTGTAGAAGGGGAATAATATTAGTAGTAAAAAAAAATGAAAAATAAAATATTATGGGATTTAACATCCCAACCCCTTCATGTTCTAGATTTTGATATAAAATATTCCGTTTTACCAGATTCAAACGACTACCCCAAAAACAAGAAAAAAACATGCTACAAAAGGGGTTCCTAAATGTTTAGGGATAGGAAATACAAAGCTCAAAAATAAAAAAGGTGGGCAACAAGCGTGCATTGTGCAGTTTGCATGCACACTCGGAAGTTCATGAATTTATAATATCTTCACTCAAGATTTCCAGCATTGCCATAGTTCCGCATCTCCTTATGAACAGTACAGATGTCATTTTTCACAGCCTGTCCAAAATATGTTTTCGCATTTCTGACTCAGAATAGCTCGGTTGCTGTGGGAAATCCTTGTTTGAGACATGTTATGAAAATAACAGTGACACTGTTCATTAGCAGAGGTCCTAAAATGCCTATGTTGAAAATTTGGTGATGAAAGTCCATAAAATAAGTGTTTATGAGTGTGCGTTGTGCAGTTTGCATGCACACTCGTAACTTCGTGAATTTGTAATACGTTCACTCCAGATTTTCAAAATTGGCATTTTTCCACACCTCCTTATGAACAGTACAGCTGTCATTTTACATATCCTGCCCGAAATGTAAATTTTACATGTCCGGTGCAGAATTGCACGATCACTGTGCAAAATCAGTTTTCGGGGCAATGTGAGGAAATGACGGTGACATTGTTCATGAGCAGAGGTCCTAAAATGCCTATGTTGAAAATTTGCTGCCGAAAGTCCATAAAATGACTGTGTTGCAAGCATGTGTTGCGCAGTTTCCATGCACCCTTGTAACTTTGCAAATTTGCAATATTTTCATGCCAGATTTTCAACACTGGCATTTTTTCACACCTCCTTATCAACAGTACCATTGTTTTAATTATAAATATCCATTTAAGTTTGCTTATGTGCCAAGTATTCCATTGTCTGACTTTTTCCTTACCACACACTAAACATGTGTTCCAGTTATATTGGGCCATATATCCTGGCCCAGAATATACCCCCAAAATTTTATAAGGGGATGTAACATCTCTTAAATCAGATATATTCAGCTCTGGTAAGCCTGACCCTTGCACATTCAGACATATACTTTTATCTACATTAATCCTGGTACCTATTGCTCATAAAACACTATGTAATAATCTATAGGCTATAACCCCTGATGAAACATCTTGCACTAATAAACATTTATCTTCAGCATAAACTATGCATTTTAGGACAGGAAAATTAGCATATGTTATACCTATTATCCCAGGAGATTTCTGAATAAGTTTAATAATGGAGTCTAGGATGAAAATATATAAGAGAGGGTTAAGGGGGCACCCTTGTTGGACTCCTACAGCTATTGAAATCTAGTTCCCCACCCTATTATTATCATATGGATGGACATACACAAGAACATAGCACATGCTAATCCATTGGATGAAAATTAAGGATGTACCATAGGCTTTTAAGCACATCCAAAGGAAATCATGAGATACTCTGTCAAATGCTTTAATGTTATCAAAACTCATAAAATAACCCTTTACTAGACCTTGTGAGCCTTCCTCCATTACCTCACATAATAATCTTAATGCATCTGTCAATTTTCTACCTGGTATGGAGTAAAACTGAAAAGGATGAATTAGGGTATCCAAAACTGTGGATAATCTAGTACTACCTAATAGTACTAATAGTTTTATAATTAATGGTCTCCCTTTTTTCCCATAGGGAAGCTGTGGCACAATTTGCCATAATAAAGGAGTGTTTATTATGGCAAACATGTGCATGGTATCCCTCAATCTGCGTAGACGCAACCGCACTTCCCCCTGTTCCTGACCGCTCGAGTTCTTTAGCTCACTGACTGTTCGCTTATCATCTCCCAAAACAGTCAGGAAATACTGAACCGCCACTAGGACTCAGCGGTAAGTTTCTTTGAGAAAAAAATTACCACAAGGTTTTTTTTTTTCAGGTGTCAATAAAAAAAAGAAAAAAAGAAATGTTGAATGTGACCTCGGACTGTGCGCTTTGACTGGACCAGACCATGACTGCACAGCAACTTCATTTTATTTTATATAATTGCTGAAGCGAAAAAAGGAAAACACAGCAATTATGTAAAATAAAATATGGGGTGGTATGTGAAAACCCAAAGTTTACACACACCCTCTGGGACAGATACTTTCATAAACTCCTCAGATGTGTGTAAACTTCTCATTAAACACACCAGCCCATACTTTATTCTATTTTTTATTTTCTCCCATGTGTAAATATAATTTTATTTTTCTTTCAGATAGTCTTGAATTGCAATCTGCCAGTGGGTTTTTCTGCTCACATCTCCCCTGAGTCCCAAAACTCTGTTCTTTTTGTAAGGATTTTTGTCTATTGTACTGATAAAGAGACATTTTTTTGTTCAAGGTCTGAAATATCCTGTGTTAAATCTGTTTTAGTCAAAATTTGTTTAGAGATCAGATCCTTTAACTGTTTCCAATAAGTTAGATAGTCTTGTTGAGCAGACAAAGCCATCTGTTTTGTAAACTGTTTAAAATAAGCTGTCAGACAGATTTTTGTATCTTCCCACCAAGAGATGATGTAGTCATACAAAAAAGTGAACTGTACGTCTATCCTGAATAAAGTATGCGATACTTGTAATACCTATTTTTCTGTCAAAATACTACTATTCAATCACCACAGACCTTTTCCTGGCACCCATGGATGATTCAAAGCCACCGGAATACCTATTAATAGATGATCAGATGTTTCAATTGGTATACATGCAGTATGCAAAATCAGCAAGGTGGATGTAATAAACCAAAACTCAATCTGCGAGTGTAGAGATCCTTTATAAAAAGCCAGTTTCAAAGCTGGGCGATTACATCAGATAAAGTCATTTGTTTTAATAATGTATGTAAATAGGTGCTATCACAATATATTTTCATTGTGCTACCTACTTG
Source organism: Neoceratodus forsteri (assembly GCA_016271365.2). NCBI lineage: Eukaryota > Metazoa > Chordata > Ceratodontiformes > Ceratodontidae > Neoceratodus > Neoceratodus forsteri. Next base: position 537,464,147 of record CM028129.1, read on the forward strand.
TTTAGGTGACGAGGGATATTGAAATCTCCTAAAAATATATAGGGGATACATGATGGGCAGAAGTGGAATATGGAAAATATTCTCACTCCTGCAGAGTAAGCTGTGTATTCTCATGAGTGCCAAAGGCACGAGTGAAAATCACAGCTCACGAGGTAGAAATGAGAATATTTTCCATATCCCATGATCTGCCCATCATGTGTGCGATTTATACCACAGGGGTGAGAGCTTTAGGAACCTTTTTCTGATTCTGTGTGTTTCCTGCTCATCTGTGTGTGCTGTGAGTGTGTGTGTGCATGTGTGTGTGTGTGTTCTGAATGGACTGGCAGTCAGAAACACAGGTGAGTGTGTTTGCAAAGCTAATTGAGTGAGTCAGAGGCTCAGTGAGAAAGGCAAACTGCTGCAGGTAGCACTGAGAAACAGAACCTGCTTTGGAAAAGACTTTCATTTAGAATTCAGGTTGTTTTGAAGCTGAGATCAGCACAGTAATGGGCTAGTAATGTTAGAAACACAATGGGACACAGGTGAGAGTCTTTTGCAAAGCTAATTGAATAAGTTGCAGCTTCAGTGAGAAAGAGAAACTTTTTCTGAAGCAGTTTCCTTTAGAATGCAAGCTGCAGTGCATTTATCCTCACTCTGGTGACATCAGCAGAGTATGGATAAATGTTGATATCCTCACTCTGCTGATGTCATCAGGATTTATCCTCACTGTAGTGGAAATAACACAGGATATCCTACTGAGATAGCTCTCACCCCCATGGTATAAATATATTTATTAGTGTAAAGATGAGGTTATATGTTTTGAAGTAAGGAGACTCTACATGCCTTTGTCTGTGGCCCATAGATGTTTATGAGTCTGCAAGCTAAACCCTGAAATTATACATCTAAAAGAAGTGCTTATCCTGGTTGAATTTCTGTCAATTTTAACACCTTGATGTTAGTAGAGGTGAAGTGGATACCTAAACAACAACATAAATCAGTACCACTGGACCAGTATAACCCTCTTTGAAATCATTCCCTAGTGGCACTGCACAGTTCTTGTTCAGTGTGTAAACAAGTGTCCTGCAGAAAAAATATATTGTAAGGAACCTGTCATAATATAGAAGAGGTATTCTTCCTCTTTACATCTGATTTTATGTTGTTAGCGTTAAGGCTTGCAAGTCTTATATCAGGAATAGGCAGAAGATGTTGAAATTCAAAGGTTTCTTTTTGCTAGACCTGGTAACTCATTTAGATGCTGAAGGTTTAGGGACAGAAACCTCTGAGGGTCCTAGATCAATGGTTGCTTTGCCCTGCGTAGATTGATATGACACGTCAGAATCCCCATCCTCTACTAGCTCCCCCCAGCTTTGTAAGACTTCATACCTACTTTCAGTACTCAGGACCATGTCGTCTTTCGTTTTAGTCTGTCTGGATGAGGACTGTTTTTTACCTTTACCTACAAAAACAAAAGGAGATGAAATGTCTCAGTCCAAATGATGATCGGATGTCTGAGTCAGCGGTAGGGGGCGGCATAGTCTGTAGGTTAGCATCTATATTACTGGTTACAGCTGTAGGTGTGGTTGGGGTTACCTCTGGTTCTGCCTCAAGAGGTGCTGAGACTTCAGGCACCTCTGACGTATCCGCTGTAGGACGGTGGGCAGCTGTAGAGGGCCTTGGTGGTGCCTGGGGCTGTGCATCATATCTTCCCCTTCTGTACCATTTAGTGACTTGTGAAATGTAGTAATTCTGCTTAGAAAAATCTGTAGTATTGTGTGCAGCCCATGGGCAGGATTTGAAAGAGTGATCTTCCGGCCCACATAGATAGCAGAATGGGGAGAATAGTACATAAATTTGCAGTATGGCCTAGGGCCCCACAGAGATAACATTTTATTTTGTCACAGTCTGTATTCAAATGTGACAAAGAACCACACTGATAACAAGAGCGACGCTGGCCTGGATAAAACAAGATACCTCAGTCGTGACTGAGGAAAAAACAGTTAGGTAAATGTTGGATCCCCGATCTGTTTGTTGCAGTTACACTCTAAATTTCCAGCCTCCAGTCCAAAACCCATTTTCATCAATAATAGGGTCTGGAATCCCATCCACTTTGCATCGCTTTTCTAACCAATAGGCAATTTGCTGAAATTAACCACCTCATTTCTAAATAGAACAGTTATTGTCATAAAGGTGGGTTTTGTTATTGATACTGTGTTATCAGAAAACAGCTCCAAATAGAAGTGTCCTTAATTCTGTAGTATGATGCCCAAAATGCAACCAGTAAAGCAGCAGATCTAAAGCTGATATCAAAGTTTTGTTCATCAGCCGCATGGATAAATGTGTAGACATCTGCTGGTGTGAAGTGCAGTGAGTTAATAATCAATTATTTGCCTACATATATATGATCGTGGGGGAAGTCAAACCCTCCTTTATATCTCAATTGCACCACAAAGCATCTTTTAGATGCCTCAGCAGGCTGTTTAAAGAGGATAGCATAACTGGAAGGCTTCCTAGAAGAGTGTTGGGTGTCAGGGTCAGGGTCATCAATTATTTCCTTCTCATCTATATCAGACATTGGATGTAAAGGTAAAATCATACCTTGGTTGTGGTCTGAGGAATCAGGCAGTGTCTCCCGGTGTTCCCTCTGTTCCCCTGCATATTAGCATTCAAAGGTTCTGAATCCTGTAGGTCAGAAGAGTGTGTATCTAATGAAGAGTCATCTTGCTCTACAGTGGGCGTTTCTGGTTCAGCTGGAATGGCTGTGTTGGCTTGTGTTTCTATGGGTGTAGTTGGTATGGTATTGTGTGTTGTACTAGGCCCTTCCAACATTTCTGATTCCATTCTGGCTCCTGCGGCAAAGGGATTTTCGGGTCAGAGATCCACAATCCACCCTCAAACTTCCTGCCAGATCCTCATAGCACCATCTAAGGGGACCATTCTGCTTCAGCTCCAGTAAAAGGAAATTGCTGCGAAAATGGAGTATTCGAGGGAGAAGCTGGCCAAGAAAGAGTGCCCTCTGTCTCCTGGTTAAACTTTTTTCCTATGGTGGGTAAAAGGCTCTGTTCAAAGCGTTTGCATTTTCTTTCTTCCTCTAATTTAGATTTGTTAGTCTCATATTCTTTTTCAGCATCAGACATAATTTGCAAAAGATGTTACCTTTTATTTTCTAGTTTGGCTTGCAAAAGCTGTTCTTCCTCATGTTCCTCCAGGACATCTAAGATAGCTGACTCCATTTCCTCTTGCACTACAAGTTGAGCAGGACCTGCTCCATCCACGTCCATTTCCTGGCTGGGATCCCCCATGCTCTTCCAGCGGAGAGACAGTGCTCCCTGCAAAAGACCAGGGGAATTTCCAAGGTGTACTGGCCAAATTTCCCCCAATCACTAAAATAGTAGGCCTCTGAAAATAAATTTTTTATAGGTAGATGTATATACAACAGATTTATCTTTCCCATTCGGAAGATATGAAGAAATTGATGCTAACTGTACCTTGAAGGGCTGAGGCCTTATGGTATGCTGACTGAAGATGTACCAGGTAGTCCAGAACAGTAGGTGGAATTGCCGTAGGGGGTCTATGCATTTATCCCTACACTAGAGTGAATACTTCCTCCACTTAGAAACATAAGTCCTATTAAAGATATGTTTTCTAGACATGCAAAGGATTTTTTATAACTTTATTAGAGTACTGAGAATCAGGAAACTCTAACTCCCCAAGTAAGATCATCTACTGGCATGTTCCCCATGGCTGGAGGCAGAAATGCAAACTTTTATGAATTTATGAGGGTGCTGATTGCCAGTAGGTAGTATTTTTCCTGTGACCAGGTTCCATAGTAATCCTTTGTTGCATACTGCCCTCGAAAAATTGAGGATGCTTATGTCAGCTTTGTTGGTGCTGGAACACCCAAGCCCCCATGGAGTCAGCTCCTATGGCTGAAGGCCTGCAACAGTACTATGGATACTGGTGGTTGATGTTGGAGACAAAGAGTTCCACCTATGGGACACCCCACCATCTGAAAACTGTAAGTAGGACCATCTTGTTCATAGTTTACTCGTAGTAAACCTGACTGATGTTGCACAAGGCGTCTGCCAAACTGTTAACCTTACCCTGGAGAAGTATGGCCATCAGGTGCATTTTCAGATAGTGGGCCAGAGACCAGATTCTCATTGTATCTGTGCAGAGTTTGGTGTACCTTGTGTCTCCCAACTTGTTGTTGTAAAACATGGTAATGGCATTGTCTGTTCTGATTTGGTCAGAGTGTCTATGTAGGTATGGGGTAACAGCTTTGAAGGGTAGACACAATACCCTGAGTTTTTGATTGTCTGGCCGATCTTGTCTTGCCCTGGGCAAAGGAGTTCACCAAGTTCAGAGAACTTTGTACCATGTCTATTCATCTTTGGGTTGGGACTTAAGATAAGCAAAGACCTTCTCTTTAGCAGTGCTACTTTGATAGGTGGCCTTGTATTCCTCCACCTTTTTTGTGTAAACTTCAGTTATTCACAATGGAGGGATTTTTTCTGTTTTCAGTCACTGGAGGAGTAGTGAGCTTTGTTGTGGAATTGTGACAGCACTGCTATATAAGCACAGTTCAATAGACAGCTTATTAAAAGAAATAAACAAGATGTTTGATTTTTGATGAAAGCAGTGGTAGTGGTGGTATAAAGGTAAAAGTGATCTCTAGAAACATGGGTCTATTTGGATGCCAGTGTGGTTATGACTATACAGGTTGTAGATAATCTCCTCTACTCTGTACACCCTTCCACCATCTACATCTGCAGAACGTGATCACATAGCTACCTGGTGGCATCAACCTAATTTCATATTCCTTGTAACAGCATAACGAGTTACCATAATCCCTTCCATCCTCCCCCATCCCCAAACCGATATGCAGTGATAAGGGGGCTTGATATTGAGCGCTAACAAAAAGGGTGACTCCATAGCGGCACCTTATTAGAGGGCTACTGGATGGGGGGCGGCGACTGCAGGTATAGCGACATTCTGTTATTATATATACATGCACATGGGGGGGGGTTTGTGTGGTGTGTTGCAGTGACAGGCTACTAAGCTGCCCCATGTCATGGTGGGTGGGTCACAGGCTTCAGCTGCAAGGGTGCCAGGTTTGGGTCCACATGTGCATGCATTCTGTTGCACCCGGCCTGAATTTTTTTTTTATTTGCACCCCACATGCACCCCTGGAGTTGAGAATCCTTTAGTAGTAAGTAAGAGGCGAGCCCCCCGCATAAACATAAAAAATGTAAGTCCTCGGTGCCCTTTTGCCATGCGCTGGGGTGTACATCAGAGAAATTAATTTTTGCTGATGTACGTTCACCATAACGGTGATCACCTTTGTGTGACTACTGTTGTCACATAGACCCCCCAAAATCACTGAATACCTCATCATCTTACTCATCCTTTTTTGAACCTTTATTTTTTGTAATAAAAAACTGTCATAGTGTATTGTTCGAAAATGCATGCAATGAATGAGACTATAAGTTGTCCAATACTTAATAACATTCAAACTGCAAAACCAATGGTCAAAAGGCATTTACTGCTGTAAATAAAGTTGCTGTAACAATAAAAACAATTAAAAGTGGATTGATATGCTATACCCTGCTGCGGACTGTTAAGTTATTAATTTTATACTTATTAGAGTGAAAGCAGTGTCAGTGGCTCAGTAGGTAGTACACTCGCCTCTGAAGCCAAGAAATCAGAGGGCTGTGAGTTCAGTTCCCACATCTGGCACTTGGGTTAATATCCCAGTACTGACACTGTAGTGCAGCATGAGAGGGGTGCTGCACTTTTGAGGTGCTGTTTTTTGGATGAGACATAAAACCAAGGTCCCCTCTTCCTGGCTTGGTTGTAGTTCAGGTGGATGTTAAAGATCCCATGGCACTTATCGAAAAGAGTAGGGGAATTTCCCCGGTGTCCTGGCCAAATTTCCCTCATTGACTAAAAATACCACCAACAGCTTAATCTGGTTCAAGGTCAGTTGGCATTCATCTGTATCCCCCTCCCCTGGGTCGTGCCTGAAAATAGGCAGGATTTGTCTAGTGCACTTACCCGGTCAACAAAAACTAAATAAATAGTATTCATTCATTTTAGAATAGTAAATACTGATATATACTAAGTACATGAATTACAGCTGGAGTATGATAATTTAATCAGTATTTAAATATTATAATCGTACACTGTTTCCACATTAAGTGAAAAAAGACTAAGATTCATACTACTAAACTGAGAATGTTGTTATCATTATTGTTTGTTTAGTCTTCAATAAAAAAGATTCATTCTCAACAATGACTACATTTTTTTATAAAAGTAGATGAACAACAGTCTTAAAGAATTACATAGAATTGTTAATGTAGTGGGTGTATCAAGTTTACATAAATGCAAAATGAAAACCTTCATACTCGTTATCAGGACAGTTTTGTCTGATTATCTTCACACCGCATGCTGCAATGACTCATCTGATGTGTTTTCCTAGATTCCCATGAGTCCAAAGAGTGAACTGGTGGTAAGCTGCAAGTTGATATATCCTGAAGGAAAAGGGGGAGAAAACAAGGTTATGTAATGAGATGGGAGAAAACTAGTGGTTTACTTGTAATTAATGGTTGCAGTTAAAAAAAAAAAAAGGTCTGCTATGCAGTTCACAAACACTTACCTGCTTTCAACTGGGCATATTAGAGAGCCTCCCTGGAGATATCTGCTAGCCATTAGGCTGACATCAAGTGCTTCAATATCAATGCATATGTTTTACAAATGAGGGTTACTTATAATGCAAGACAGTCCTTCCAGTCTATGCTATACTCCATTGATCTCAGTGCAGCACATGCTTTCACTATCGGTTGCCATCAACATGCAGTTACCACATACACCAATTTAGATCTAACAGTCTGGCTGATATTACAGCAATTGCAATTGCTTTTTGGTGTGTGACTTCAGCATGTATTGGTTTATGATGTGTAGCGGAGGTACCTGTAATCTCTGGTTCAAAAGCATAGCCTTGTACTCCAAAGTTGTGTATGCAACCTGTTATACATTCAGTCAGATCTCTAGTTCCAGAGCTGATATTCGTAGGGTTATTCATTACGGCTGCAACTGACACCAGTATTTAGTATCCTATGAAAATAGATATTTATATAGGTTTGTATGTTGTTAGATAACAATACTGTTAGAATATACCAGGTCAATATGTCATACGCTTAATAGTGTACGACATGAGTGCTAAACCGAAATAACACTGTAAATGACAGGGAGAGGGTGCAGTACCATGAATGCTTCTGTGTGCGGTACTGCACCCTCGCGCTGTCCCAGGCAGAGGATAAAAAATCAGCCAGGGCAGGCTTTTGCTAAGAAGCTGCCACTGCTCTATGAGCTGAGCCACTGGCAGAAGGGGTTGCAGGCAGAGCATTTAAGACCGGGTTCGATTCCTGGTCCCAGACACAAGAAAATGTTTTGTTATTTTTCACACTTTGTGCAATTTTACTGTTAATCCCCAAGTTAGGAATCCTTATTGGGGGGTTTGGAAACCAGCCCCCCCGTAAAGGGTGGTGTGGGGGGCAGTGCCATCCACAAAAAACTGACTTATGCTGCATGCAAGAAAGCACACTGTATTGGCAGTGCGCTTTATGAATGCAGCATAATATCTTGCAACATTATGACCCCGTGCCCTGTTAGAAGACGTAATACAAGTAGCGTCACAAAACTATGGCATAGCTGTTAAATGTCACAAACCATTTCATAGTACGGAAGAAGAATTCTTCAAAAATGAATGTCCAGTGTGGGTATGATTAAACCAGTATTGTAATAAATGATAGTGGGATAAGATACAAATAGAAACATTTATAGTAATACATTCAGTAAGAGTCAAAAAACCTATGGGAACAGATGAGGTAAACACCCTTGTGCTGAGGGATGTAAGAGAGGTGGTGGCTGAATTTCTGGCAACCAGGTTCAGACGATCACTTGAATAAAGAGAGGTAACCAAGGAATGGAGGACAGCTGATGTAGCACCACCATACAAACATAGAGGAGAGGGAAGGTAACTACAGACAAGACATCATGACCTTACCAGTGGGGAAGATCTTGGAAACAATACAGAGAGGAATAATACTGGTGCACTAGGTTGCCAAATGGTCTACAGGAATTAAGGCAACATGGTTCTACTAGAGGGATGTTCTGAACGTGTAACTGAGTTGAATTCTTCATCTGGCTGACAATTGAGGAGGATGTGATTTGGAGGGGGGCACAAATTTTGCCTACACCGACTTCAGCAATGACTTTGACACGGTGCAGCATCACATGACTCAGAAAGTGGTGTTAAATGTCTGACATTAAACAGAATGAAAGGTGACCAGTGGAGTGTCACATGGTCCATTTCTGGGACCTGTCCTCTTCAATAACTATCATGGAAATTACAGATGACATAGATGGTTAAATTTGATTGTTCAGTGATGGCACACAGTTATATGACAAGATGGTCACACAGGATAGCACTGATAGAATGAGGAGAAATGTACAGAAGCTTGTAGACTGTTCAAGGGAGTTGTAGTAGAGATTTAATGCAAAGAAATTAAACAAATACACACATGTGTCACAAGATTTCAACTAAGTGGGGGGGTGGTAAGGGGGTGATGTAGAATGCACCAAGCAAGAAAGAGACCTGGGTCCATATATTCAAAAGGGTTGTGCTTGCACCATGTGCAACCCACTGATGCGCCCCAGTGCACTATTCAAATGGGGATTGTGCCTGGCACAAATCCCTATGCGCCGGAGAGCATCAGTAATGTATGCTGCACAGGTAGGGGGGGCGTACCCATGCATACTCTGCACATCCTGATATTCAGCCCGGGATGTGCTGAGTCCATGCATGTGCAACTCCTACCTGTGCTGCACAAAGGTGAGCCAAAAAAATAAGGAACAACGGCTGGCCACCCACAGGTGAGCTGCCGTGTTGCAGGGCGCAACATGGGAGCTGCCACCTGTGAGTGGCCACCCGAGCTCTGGCTGCACCTCTGTGGTGACGCCCCCCATGCCTGATCACAGGCATCTGTTAAAAATAATAACGTCCAATATCCCTGGTAGTCCAGTGGACCACTGTCAGCCTGATCGCGGGCATTTGTAATAAAAAAGAAAGTCCAATATCCCTGGTGGTCCAGTGGACCGCTCGCAGCCCTTCGGCACTCATGAGAATACACAGCTCACTCTGCAGGAGTGAGAATATTTTCCATATCCCACTCTTGCCCATCATGTATCCCATATACACACACATATATATATATATATATATATATATAAAGACCTAGAATATTCAAATGGAGTTTGCACCATGGCAACAGGGTTCGCATCATGAAGAGATCAATCTGCGCCATTCTGCGATATTCAGAAGGAGGCAGTTGCGCACCGAAAACATGCTGAGCAATCCAAGAATGAAAATGAAGGTACGCGCAACCGAAGGGGGTGGATCCATGCATAAAGAGCGCAATGCGATATTCAAAGACTTGCACGATGCGCAATAGCGGCACAGCCAGAAATTGCACACTAGCAGAAATGAGCCAAAATAAAAAGGCTCAAGGAAGCGGCGCAAGAACACTACCAGGCTGCCAAGTGGGGGGGAGAGAGAGAGAGAGAGAGAGAGAGACAGAGACAGAGACAGACAGACGGGCAGCAAAGGGCAGGCAGGGAAAGTGTGGCCCATAGTCTGTAGAGGCCAGTGGGGGGTGCCCGGTGCAGTGGAAGTGGTAGTCAGGACAGTGGGGGTAACACAGCAACACCAGCCAGGGGGGGTCAGAAGCCAGGAGATGGACAGTGCCAGTTTCCACATGGAAACTGTAATGAGGGGGTGTGAATGCATACTGCAGGGGGACGTGGCCGTGGAAGGGCCCATCGGTGGTATGCCCCCGACAGGCGGTACCATGCCTGCATCAGCTTTGAGCTGTACACAGATGTAGAGATCGTGGGCCGGTACCACCTGAACAGGGCAATACTGAGACGGCTCTGTGAGCTGTGCAGTGATGTGATGCAGGCACCCTCATGACGGAGTCACGCTCTGTCGGTGGAGACCAAGGTGACAGCCTGCCTGTGCCTGTTCGCCACGGGCACCTTCCAGAGGCTGACAGGGGACACCACAGGCATCACACAGTCGGCCACGTCATGCATCCTCACCCAATTCCTCAGCGCACTGCTGCCACATGCTGCGGAGTACATCCATTTCCCAGCACCGCGGCAGAGCATACAGCAAACATGCAGGAGTTCCACAGGGTAGCATGTATGCCTGGCGTGCTAGGGGCCATAGACTGCACCCATGTGGCCATTCGCACACCACCTGGCCCCGATGGCCATGCATATTGGAACAGAAAGGGATTCCCCAGTGTCAACTGCCAGGTGGTGTGTGATGCCACTGGGCGCATAATCAATGTCTGTGCCACACACTCTGGTGGAGCACATGATGCCTTCTTATAGCATCAGTCTGCACTGTGCCATCGATTCGAGAGTGGGGACATCCCCACAGGACATCTAGTGGGTGAGTACACATGTATGGAATGCAAACTTGGGGCAAAGGTGGGAATGCCACAGGTGCCATGGTAGTGGCACACAGGGAGATGGCCAATATGGACCTGAACATGACACTGATCTCCACTATCTCCACACAGGTGACTGCGGATACCCATTCCATTCCTGGCTGCTCACACCATACCAGCGCCCCATGACCCCAGCGCAGCTATGCTATAATGAGGCACATGTCGCAACATGCAACATCATAGAGCGGGTGTTTGGGATGCTCAAGGCACGCATCCGATGCCTAGACACCTCTGGCGGTGCCCTACAGTACAGCCCCCAAAAGGCCTGTGGGATATTCCTGGCCTGTTGCATCCTGCACAACATGGCCAAAGACCATGGGATAGCCATACAGGTTGAACAGGGGACAGCATGGGGATGCCAGTGGCGCTGGTGATGATGAGATGAGCAGCCCCTCTAGGACGGAGGGACCCCGACTGATCCGCAGGCCCAGCTGCACCGGGACACCATCACAGAGGAGCACTACTCACAACACAGGTAAGTCAAGGGGACATGTGCAACCAACACTGTCCATGCGCAAACCACAGGCACACAGGGGAACACACCAGGGTGCATGACAGTCAGGGGAGTGGAACGGTCCAGGCATACAGACACACCATCGGGGAGGGGTGATCACTCATATGGACACACACACACACACCAGGTGCAGAGTGTACATGGGCAGATGCACAGCACTGCAGAACTGACATTGCAAACACACAGCACCACCGACCACCCCCACCACCTGTACTGTCCAAGTATGTGTGTCAGATGCTGGGCACCCTTGCACCTTGGTGTACAGTGCAATGCAGGCATCATCATGCACACACACCTGTGGACAGCAGTTGGGAGGCTGTGCAGGTGGTCCGTGTGTTGGCGTTGTGAGCAGAGCACCCAGCAGTGCACTGCCCACCATGACACACATTGCACACAGGGCAGCACCAGACAGGACCTGCACTGGGAGACAGCTCAGTCATGTGGCACTGTCCCACGGCCACCACAGATGCGTGGGCAGCCCCGCCGTGACCCAACAGCATGGGCAGGCTGAGCAGGGGCCACATGGGGTGGCACTGTTGCACCACCAGGGGTCCCACTGCGCGAACGCGACCTTGCCCGCACAGGGGTCTGCAGCATGCCGAATAAACCTGCACCAGGGGTGCTCGGGATGCCCATAGCAGAACCCGCATCGACAGGCCTGGTGTCGCATGATGCCGGGAATGGGGAGTGGAGAGTGCACTGTGTGGGGTGTGCGGTACAGGGGCACCTGACTGTGTGCCCAATGCGTCCACGACAGAGACCACTGCCTGGGTCAGCCTGTCAATGGCGGCGGTCACATCCGTCCGCATACGGACCAGCTTGGCTCGGTCCCGAGCACACTCCCTGCTGTGCCGCTCCACGGACACAAACAGTGCCTCCACGGACCTTGCAACCCGCCCCTGCAGCTGTACTGATTCCTGCAGCAGGTGGGTGTGCGCGTCCAATGGTTACTGTGCCCCATTGGCATCCTGACCCCCAGGGTGTGGACGGTCCTGATGCACAACACCCCTTGAGGGTGGGCGCTGTTCACCAGAACCAGGAATGGGCGGCTCAAAGGGCGGCGGACATGTGCCACTGCTTGACACTATACCCCCAGACCTGGTGTGCGACTGCTGCTGCTGCCCCTCCAACCGCGGTGTCCCCAGGTCCACCTGTTCCACCGCTGTGCTGGCAACAGTGCCAGACACCTGCACAGCCACTGGTGCTGCCCCACTGGTGCTGACAGGCACAGCCTGGGACTGTGCCAGCATGCTGGTACACATGTTTGAACCAGAAAGGCCCAGGGGCACGTGCTGGCCTGCCATGTGTCCGTCATGGGACACACAACGATCACTGCCCATTGCAGGCCTTCTATCATCAATGGTGCAGGTACGTGCTACTGCCATGGTCACAGCGTGCTGGCACGCTTGCATGCCAGACTGCTGGGACACAGGCTGTGCACCCCCTGCACCCGTATCACTGACACCAGAGTTTTCGGCCCAGCGTGCATGCTGCTGCAGTGCCTGCTGGCTGGTGGTGGAGGTGGATGGTCCCTCCTCCATGTCCAGCAGGTCAGCATCACTGTCTGGACCCACCACCACCGTCTCCTGAAGACGAACAGGATCTGTAACAGAAAGAGAGTACATGTGAGTGCCTGTGAACAACCGCCCCCCCAAAACACCAACACCATGTCATACCGTGCAGTGATGGGCTTCCACCTGTCTGGAATCCTCCGCCTGGTATGCCCTCAATGGCGCTCAGCTGCATGGCTGCGACCAGTGTCACCTCAGTTGGGGTCAGCTCCAACACCACTGGCGGGCCCCCGCCAGTGCCAGCATATGCTGCCCTGAAGGCTGCCACCTTCTCTTTCAACCTCCTGCGGTCTGTCCCCATCTTTTTATTGCATTCCTGCATGGAGCTCTGGTGGCTTCTGTGCAGGTTAACGGCCCGAGCTACCCCCTCCCATGCAGCCGCATGGGACTGAGGGGTGCCCCTCCATCCACTCAGTATTGGCTCATCATCCAGGTAGGCCTGGAAGAGGGCCTCCGTCTCTTCTGCTGTGAAGTTGGGCCTCCTCCTACGCCCACCGTCCTCACTCTCACCTTGGCTCTGCTCGGTCATGGTGATCTGTATGGGGGGAAGTGGACACTTGTCACTGTGCAGTCTACAGCATTTCCCCATGAGCATTGTCCTGAACATCACACAGCATGCGATTCACCTCTCACCTGCAGTAACCGAATCTGGCCAGCGCAGCCCAATGTTGCACATTTATAGCACAACACATGCAAATTAGGAGTGGAGCAACTTTAATGACAAGCAAATCGCGTCACTGCACCCTTGAATGGCTGATCAGATGATTTGCATGTGTCGGCTGAATATCGCGAATCTGCGCTTTGCGCAATACGGAAGAGTCGGCTGAGCCAATGGCGCAGATCTGTGCCTGTGTGGTACACTGCATTGCGCATGCCCAGATAGCTTACGCATGCGTCTGTCATGCTGCTGACGTGTTGAGCGCCGATCGGCAATTCAGGCCATTAGCCACCATTGTGCCAGTGGCGCACAGCATCGAGCACTATATGGCGCGCTGTGGCACTGCGCGCACAGTCCACTGTGGCACTGGTACGCAGCTGGTCAGTCGCCAGAGATGCCTATACGCCGATGGCTGCTGTGCATATGTGTCATTGCGCATGACCGTGTGTGCCCTTTTGTCCTGGCGCTGTTCCGCCTGCCATGTGCACGTCTTTATTGCGCTGTCTGGTGACAGCTGATGTGAAGTGACGCACTGTTCAACAGCGTGATTGGAGCCTAGGTGGTCTATTACAACATCTCCATCGGGGTTACGGTGCAGCGGGCACCATATTGCCTGCTGTAAACTTGCTACCATGGCTAGGAGGAGGGCTGCGTTGGAGCCAACTGGAGGTGGCCAACCTGCAGGCCCTAGTAGAGCCCCACTATGGTGAGGCCCCCCACCATAGCAAGAACGGAGGTGTGGCACAGTGGCCACTGACTTGGTGGGGGTCACTGGACAGTGCCGGTCTGCTGAGCAGTGCCGCACTGCACAGTGACCTCCGCTGGAGGGAGCCAGACGGTTGGCGAGGCTGCGGCACGTGCCAGGTGGGGCATGGTGCCTAGGCCAGGTGGGTGTACCATCTATGCACCTGTATTATCTGTAGGGTGTGTGTGTTTTGGTGGCTGTGCATAGGTGATGGCTCGACCACGGTTGGCTGTGCAGTGTGTGCAGCTGTGAGATGAATGGGTATGGCTGTGTGGGCAGGCACTCTCACTGGGGCAGGGGCACTCTGCTTTGAGTCACACTGATGTTTGTCTCAACATATGTCTCCCACAGGCCGGGATGTGAGGATGCGGGCCCAGGTCGATGGCGGCCATGCCAGGGACCTGGGGCCAGAAGGTGGCACCCCAACAGCATCATCAGCGCAGCAACAGCGACAGACAGAGCTGCTTGAGCAGTGTGAGTATCATGACTTCATCGATGCTATTGCATGTTGGGGGGGGAGACCAGTAGCCCTGCACAATATAACCATGCAGGAAAGGGGAGGTCATAATTCCACTATACAGGACACTAGTGATGCCCCACCTGGAATACAGTGTACATTTCTGGAGACCATCCCTACGTAAGGACGTAGAGTGGGCAGGGAAGGTTCAGAGGAGGGCAACAAAGATGGTGCATGGCTTGCATCACCAGTCCTATGGAGACAGGTTGAAGGAACTGAACATGTACTCCCTGGAGGAGAGGAGGGAAGGAGGGGATATGATGGAGACATACAAGTATCTTACAGGGTGGAACAGGGTGCAGGGAAACACTGTTTTGAAGTGCAAATGATGTTCCAGGACTACAGGGCATGGGATGCAGTTGGAGGGTGGACGATTCAGAGGAAACATGAGCAAGACTTACTTCACAGAACGGGTGGAGTACAAGTGGGACATCCTGCCAGAGGGAGTGGTGGGGGCTGACACACTCACAGGATTTCGGACTGCACGGGATAGACATAACAGTATTCTTGAGGTCAGGGGTTAGGGGCAACAGACTTCTAGGTAAACAAAGTAACTTACAGGCTGAAATGTACAGACTGTGTGGGCCATAGGCCCTTATCTGTCGACACTGGCTATGTATCTATGTCTGTAGGCATGACACAGGTGACATGCATCACTGTCCATTTTCACAGCACGTCTGTGTATGCATCACTGGTGGTCCATACATGCACTGGGCACATGGCTGGGTAACTGGCACTGCACCATGTTGCCACGTCACTTGCCAGCCTTGTTTGTGCTGTGATGGACATGGGCAGTGGTGTGTGCAGTGGTGCGAATAGCTGGTGCCGCCTGTTTGTGTTGGCCATGTGCATGTTCACTGTGGGTGGGTGCATGCCATCACAGGTGCGGGACATAGGGCTATATGGCTTGCAGGTTGGGTGGTGTTCAGTGTTGTGGTCAGTCACAGCCATTGACTGTGTTCCCATTTTTCTAGGCCTCGAGGTTCTCCGGAGGATGGCAACATATGTCAGGGCCATCCGACAGTTGGTGGGGCAGAACTCTGACATCCTGCACTTTATTCACCGCCATGGTGTACAGCGGAGGTGGCACAGACCAGCAGGAGACCAGCAGGAGGACGGGCGGCCAGCTGGCCCATGATTTCTCCACCCTTCCTACTTCTCCCATCCCTACCACCCTGCCTTCCCTCTCCAAGTTTGTAATCCCTACCCCTTTACCAACCCGACCTTGTACCCATCCCCCCCATGTAAATAGTTGGACTTGTTTTGCTACTGTTTATTGTTCTTTAATACATTGTTATATTTTTATACGAATAATGTGTTTTTGTCTGTGATTTGCAGCTGCCTATGGGTGCCCAGTTGCAGGGGTGTACATGCCATCTGGGCTGGTATGGTCCTGGGTATGTGTGTGTGTGTGTGTGTGCGTGTGTGTTCATGGGAGGTATCTCCAGCATGGCAGTGACTTTCGGGTGGTCTTGCCATCTGCTGCCACCCACTGCTGGGCGCATGCGGTGTGTCTGGCTTGTAGGCTTCTGCTCATGGGGTTGGCGTGTGCTAGGGGGGATGCATGGTTTCCTGCAGTGCCAGTCCCTGCACATAGGTGGTGTCTTGGGGTCACAGTGCAGGGTGTGCTGTGCGTATGGGGGGCTGATGTGCACTGTGGTTGTCAACCCCCTGTGTGTGGCACTCTCAGCATGCCAGTGGTTGTGCTGCAGTGTCATGGCTCTGCTATGCTGTGTTGACTTGTCCCCATGGGCAAGTAGGTCATCCGTCCCACCCCCAGTGATGTGTGCTTGGGGTGTGCAGGTGTGGTGTGGGTTCTGCAGTGTGTTCCTGTGCCCATGTGTGGCATGGCTGGCGGTGGGCCCCAGCCTGCCTCCCTGGATGTGCAGTTCCATTGCTCTGGAGGGGGGGCTCTGCTTGTGCTATGGCACCTCTGGAATGCTCAGCTGGCTGTCTGCGGTTGCGCCAGAAGCTAAACATTTCGGCTCAGCTTCTCCTTCCTGGTTGCGCTATGGCACAGTATGTGCGATATTAAGACGTTGGTTGCTTGCGCAATTTGTTCTGCTCCATGTTTGAATATCGCACCTGTTGTGCAGTTGCGCAACTGGTTTGTGCTTGCTCCTGCTGTTGCGCTCATTTTGGGCACAGTTTGAATATCTGGGCCACAGTATATAATGGTGGAATAGCACTTTTAAGGTTAAAGGATCAAATTGTGCACCTTAATAACTTTTCCACTGAGCAATGGATTTGCCTGAGATTTGGTACGCATAATTGAACTTGGTAGATCTTGGGATCTGCCAAGTTTCGTACCAGTCGGATATACAGCTGCGGAGGTAGTAAGCTACAACCAATTGCGCAATTACGCTTTTTTGAGATTTCTTTGCTCTCATCTACAGGTTGCATGGTTTGTGTGACCAGTCTGAAAACTTCAGGGAACATGCAGCTGGGGTCTCCAATGTGCCTTTTGAAGATTTTTTGGAAAAATATTGAATGGTTCAAGAGTTATTCAAAAAACAATTTTCCATTGTAAGTCAATGGTAAAAGTTAAAAAGTTCAACACTTTCGCAAATGCAGTTTTTACTTTCGCAAATGACCCTTTTACTTTCGCAAATCCACCATTTTGTTTTCAGATGGTGATCAGAAAAATGCTTGGCATTTAAATTTGGGACCCTCTAGCAACACAATTCTTTTAGTGTTTACCTAGTCGGACCCTGGGGAAGCTAGGCATGTCTTTATTTTGAGGTTAAACACCCTAAAAATAAGTTTTTCAAGTTTCTGGAAAAAGTACTTTCACAAAGTAGTGTTGCACTCATGAAAGTGTCACAAATTTTTGTGAAAGCTTTTGCAAATTGCAACACTACTTTTCCAGGCTATGGCAAAATGACAGCAATTTTTTGCCACCCTGCTGCAAAAGAACGGTTTGGTCTTCTGGGCTGAAATTTGGAAGGAACGCAGCCAACATCTCACACAGATGTGCCTTTCAGTGTTTTGGTGAAAAAATATTACAGGGCAGCAAAGTTATGGCACTCCAAAGTTGCTGCTTTTTCCCATAGGATAACATTACAGCATCCGCCACATTATAGGAATCCTTTGCCGCCCTGCTGCAAAACAATGGTTTGCTCTTTTGGGCTGAAATTAGGAAGGAAGAAAGCCAACATCCCACTGATGTGCCTTTTGGTGGTTTGGTAAAAAAATATTTCAGGGCGGCACAGTGACAGCACTCTGAAGTTAATGCTTTTTCCCATTGGATAACATTACATGCCTGTCGCGCCTTTCGGGGCCCGTATCTCAGAAACGGTGCGAGATACGGACTTCTTAGCCCCCCCCCCCAAGAGGGGGTTAAGTGATGTTAGCAATTTAGTATTCCAAGTCCTCATTTTCTGCTCCAAGGCCCATTGTTATGTATACATTCTTTGTTTTCACTGTGTTTTTCAATGCAGTTTTTGGGGAAAAGACGGGCATGCTCTTTCGTTACTGTGTCAGTCAGCGTTTCCAGTTGCGCTTCTGTTACCGTTCATGTCACTGATCCTGTCTATGCCACTATGTTCATTACGGTTAGCATTTTTGCTTGCGTTTGTGTTTCTGTGTCATTTCGCATTATTGTTGCTCTTACCATTACCAGTTTTATTTGCAATTGCGGTACCATCCATGTGCGTTATGGTTTGTGTTTTCATACGTGCTTGCATTTCTGTTTAGTTTCTGTTTCCTTTGGCATTACTTTTGCTGTTACTGTTACCATTTGCATTTACAATTTCGATACCATGACCATGCGCATAATGGTTTGCATTTCTGTACTCATTTGCGTTTCTCTTTCCTTTGGTGTTATTGTTGCTGTTACCGTTACCATTTGCATTAACAATTGCGGTACCATGACCGTGCATGTTACGGTTTGCATTTCTGTATGTGTCTCTGTTCCCATTTCCATTTCTGTTTCCTTTGGAATTATTCTTCATGTTAACGTTATCATTTGAGTTTACTATTGCGGTACCATGGCTGTGTGCATTACAGTTTGCATTTACAAGTGCACGCGTGTTTGTGTTTCCATTTCTGTCCCCTTTGCCATTCTTTTTGCTGTGACACTTAACATTTCCATTTAAAATACCGCTGCCATCACTGTCTGCATTACCAGTTGTGTTTTCCTACATGCTTCTATGTCTGTTTGTGTCACTGTTCGCTTTGGCGTCACTTTGTGCTTGCGTTTCTATTAAAGTTTCCTTTACCATTTATGTTTCTGTTACCATGTGTGCCACTGTTTGCACTTCTGTTTGTGTTGCTGTTCCTGTTACTATGTCACAAGACATCATGTGGCAGGAGCACGGGGCCCTTTCACTATTTGTCATCATCATTCTCAAAAAGGAAGGGAATTAGAGGCAAAAAACTCCATTTAATGCATCAGTTAGGGTTGTTCCACAGTGACAAAAGTGAGGAAATTCGGTGTTAGGGTTGAAAACCCCCCTTGGACCCCGAAGCCCACCCTCCCAACTGGCATCGGTGTGCGTGTTGGGGTCGTCAGTCCAAACTCTCACCCAATTCTCCTATACCTCTGCTTCTTTACACATGTGGTGGGGTGAGAGATAGCGCCGATGATCCCCATGTGCACCTCAATGCTGGTTGGGGGGTGGGCTGGGGGTACAAGTGGGATTTTCAACCCTAACACCGAATTTCCTCACTTTTGTCACTGTGGAACAACCCTAACTGATGTACTAAATGGATTTTTTTGCCTTTAAAATATATATATATATATATATATATGGGATATGCAATTGAAGCAAGTGTAATAAATGATTTATCTGCACAAGAGCAGTTTGACCTCGGGTATCCTCACGAGCAGCGTAAGTCACAGGTGAGGAGTCCAAGGTCAAACTGCTCAAGTGCAGATTAATCATTTATTACACAAGTTTTCCATTGCATATTCCATTTATGCAATTCTTTTGTTTTTGCTTTTGTGGGGGGCATTTGTAAGTCAAAAAAGTGAATACAAATTGAATTTTCTGCCAGTCTTTGCTGATTATAGAAAATGTAAAAGGAATCTAGAAATGAAACACCTCTCATTTTGTAGATATTTTATGCTAAACAACTTTTGTGCTCAAAGTATCAATCCTTTCATTTTTTGGTTTTAAGTTATTTGCATTTGTTCGATGAAAAAGTGCACAAAATGGAATTTTCTGCTGTTTTTCGCTAATTCTGAAAAAACTGAAAATGTATCTCTAATTGAAACACCACTCATTTTGTAGATATTTCTGTGCTGAATAAAATTTGTGCTCACAGTACCATGCTATCATTTTTCATTTTAAAGTTATTTAAATTTGTTTGTGGACAAAACGAAAAAATATGAATTTTCTGCTGTGTTTTTGCTAACTATCAAAAAATCTAACAAGCATTTGTCAATGCCGAACATTCGCTTGGAGGTATTTGCAGTGGTGTTTGCATGTATGGTCTTCCTAATGCCCTATGCGATTGCTGGTATTTGCACAATAAATTTTCAGCATGACCTTTTGTTACTCCCATTGTGCGCTACATAGGCGGAAACATCGCTTTTGGGCAGGATGTGAAAATGACAGCTGTACTGCTCATAAGGAAGTGCGGTAAAATGGCAATGTTGAAAATCTGGAGTGGAAATATTGAAAATTGTAAACCCACGAGCGCAGAGGAACTGTGCAGTGCACGCTCGTAAAACAGTCATTGTTAGGAATTTTTTCACCAAATTGTCAACATTGGCATTTTAAAACCTCTGCTACTGAACAGTGTCACTGTGATTGTCTTACTGTGTGCCATACACTGAGTTCACACAGCGACTGTGCCATTGTGCGCTACATGGGCAGAAACACGTTTTGGGCAAGATGTGAAAAATGACAGCTGCACTGCTCATAAGGAGGTGTGGTAAAATGGCAATGTTGAAAACCTGGAGTGAAAATATTGGAAATTCGCAAACTTAAGAGTGTGCATAGGAACTGCACAATCCACACTCGTAAAACAGTTATTTGTAGGAATTTTTTCTCCAAATTTTCAAAATAGCCATTTTAAGATCTCTGCTCATGAACAGTGTCACTGTGATTTTCTTAATGTGTCCCATACATTGAGTTCGCACACGGACTGTGACATTGTGCGCTTCATGGGCGGAAACACGTTTTGGGCAGGACGTGAAAAATGACAGCTGTACTGCTCATGAGGAGGTGTGGTAAAATGGCAATGTTGAAAATCTAGAGTGAAAATATTGAAAATTCACAAACCTACAAGCATGCGTGGGAACTGTGCAACGCATGCTCGTAAAACAGTCATTTTTAGGAATTTTTTCACCTAATTTTCAACATTGCCATTTTAAAACCTCTGCTAATGAACAGTGTCACTGTGATTTTCTTACTGTGTCCCATACATTGATTTTGCAAGTTGACTGCGCCATTGGGCACTACATGGGCAGAAACACGTTTTGGGCAGTTTGTGAAAAATGACAGTTGTACTGCTCATAAGGAGGTGTGGTAAAATGACAATGTTGAAAACCTGGAGTGAAAATATTGGAAATTCGCAAACTTAAGAGCGTGCGTAGGAACTGCACAATGCACGCTCGTAAAACAGTTATTTGTAGGAATTTTTTCACCAAATTTTCAAAATAGCCATTTTAAGATCTCTGCTCATGAACAGTGACAGTGTGATTTTCTTGTGTCCCATACACTGAGTTCACACACTGACTGTGCCATTGTGCGCTACATGGTCGGAAACACATTTTGGGCAAGATGTGAAAAATGACAGCTGCACTGCTCATAAGGAGGTGTGGTAAAATGGCAATGTTGAAAATGTGGAGTGAAAATATTGAAAATTCACAAACTTACCAGCGTGCATAGGAGCTGTGCAATGAACACTCGTAAAACAGTCATTTTTAAGAATTTTTTCACCAAATTTTCAACATAGCCATTTTAAGACCTCTGCTCATGAACAGTGTCACTGTGATTTTCTTAATGTGTCCCATACATTGAGTTCGCACACCAACTGCGCCATTGTGCACTACATGGGCGGAAACATGTTTTGGGCAGGATGTGAAAAATGACAGCTGTACTGCTCATGAGGAGGTGTGGTAAAATGGCAATGTTGAAAATCTGGAGTGAAAATATTGAAAATTCGCAAACCTACGAGCGTGCACAGGAACTGCGCAACGCAGACTCGTAAAACAGTCATTTTTAGGAATTTTTTCACCAAATTTCAGCACAGCCATTTTAAGACCTCTGCTCATGATCACTGTCACTGTGATTTTCTTAATGTGTCCCATACATTGAGTTTGCACACCGACTGCGCCTTTGTGCTCTACATGGGCGGAAACACGTTTTGGGTGAGATGTGAAAAATTACAGCTGTACTACTCATAAGAAGGTGTGGTAAAATGGCAATGTTGAAAATCTGGAGTGCAAATATTGAAAATCCGCGAACTTACGAGCCTGCGTAGGAACTCCGCAACGCACACTCGTAAAACAGTCATTTCCTGGAATTTTTGCACCAAATTTTCAACATGGAGTTTTTGGGACCCCTTCTCATGAATGATGTCACTGTCATGGTGTTATTCAGGCCCGAAGAGTGATTTCATGCAGTGACTGCGCAGTGACTGCGAAATCACCCTTCAGGCCTGAATAACGCCATGACAGTGACTTCATTCATGTGAAGGTGTCCCAAAAACCCCATGTTGAAAATTTGGTGCAAAAATTCCAAAAAATGACTGAGATATGCAATAAAGTTGAAATCCCCCTATCTAGCCCATTATACAGCTTACCAGCATTTCCTCAGTTCGCGGTCGGCTTTGAAGAGTGCAGACGTGTTCCCGGTCCACTGAAGATCATCGCGCTGAGCTCCAGAGGTAAGTATGGGGTGAGGGGGGTGTGGGGAGGCTGGGTGCGCAGTGGGTAGGTGCGGGTTGTGAGGGGGACTGGGAGACCACGTGGGACCATTTTTTCTGTACAGGTTTTTTTTTAAAAAACGGACTACGTGGGACACTTGCCACACTGGGGAGGGCTCCCAGCATGGCAGAAGGATGGCTTGGGGGGGCCGAGGAGCCAACGGGGGATTGGGAACCCCCTTCAGCAAACTA
The DNA here is from genome assembly GCA_016271365.2 of Neoceratodus forsteri. Classification (NCBI taxonomy): domain Eukaryota; kingdom Metazoa; phylum Chordata; order Ceratodontiformes; family Ceratodontidae; genus Neoceratodus; species Neoceratodus forsteri. Next base: position 537,486,775 of record CM028129.1, read on the forward strand.
CGCGGTGGGGCCGAGGAGCCAACCGGGGATTGGGCACCCCTATTGGCAAAACAACGGAGGTTTGCCACACTGGGGAGGGCTCCAGAGTGGCAGAAGGATGGCTTGGGGCCGTGGAGCCGACGGGGATTGACACCCCTGTCAGCAACACGCTGCCACGCTTGGGGTGGGCTCCAGCGTGGCACCAAAGCTTTGGGGTGGCGTGTGACGCGCTGGGGAGCACGTACACGAGGGGGGCAGTATAATCTGCGTGTTGGTATGACAGTGGTGGTCTTTGAAGCAGAAGACCACCGCTGTCATACAGAGCTCCCGCACCCATTGGTGCAGGACCGCCACGCCTGCTCAACAGAGCACTGGATTGAATGGGAGAGGCACACCTCCAAAGTGTGCTACTCTCCCAAAACATTCCTTGCGCATGTGCACAAGCGAACGTAAAAAGTATCAATAAATAAAACACCACTCATTTTGTAGCTATTTCCGTGCTGAACAACTTTCATGTTCTCAGTACCATGCTATCATTTTTTGTTGTAAAGTTATTCACATTTGAATATGGTTAATACTGCTCCTGAAGCCAAACATTCTACATGACATAAGCACTGTATAGATATATGGCTGATGAAATAAGCACTGTATACATAAATGCACCTTGGGGGAGCACATAATGCCTTCATCTGTCCAGGGTATTGACCTCAGTGGATGAGCCCACCACCGCTGGCCCATGTAGATGCTCAGGAGCTGTAAGGGAATACAGTAGCATTAATGTCTCTGCCCTACCCTGTGGCATTCCCCACACCCCCCACACAGTGACAGATCAGGACCTACCATGCAGTGACGGGCTACCACCCGTCTGGAAGCCACCACCTGGAACACCCTCTATGGCACAACGCTGCATGCTGCCAGCAACCTGCTCTTCCTGTGGCACCAGGCGTGGCACGGCCGGCTGTCCACCACCAGTCACAGCCCATGCTGCCCTGATGGCAGCCACCTTATCTTTTATCCTCCTCCTGTCTGTGCCCACCTTCTTCTTGCACTCCTGCATGGACTGCTGGTGACTGCCATGCTGGTTGACTGCATACGCCACCTCACCCCATGCCGCAGCACGGGCCTGTGGTGTTCCACACTGTCCACTGAGCAGCGGTTCCTGGTCAAGGTAGGCCTCAAACAGGGCATCTGATTTGGCCTTGGTGAAGTTGGGCCTCCTCTATCTCCCATGTCTCTGTTCCTCCTCCTCCTCTACCTCACGTTCGGTCATCATTGATCCTGTGGGAATGACAGGTGTTACCTCTGAATGTGCAGTCCCATGCATCTCCCACACACCACAGTCCACACTGGAAAACAGTATGCCACTCACCACAATAGACTGCAATACCAGATTATGGCCTCTGCAGCCCCATGTCGCATTTATATAGTGCAACACATGCAAATGAGGCAAGGCTCAATTTTAAGTGGATGCTAATGCAGTAGCTGCGCCATTGAATTGCTGATGAGCTGATTTGCATATGCCGGCTGAATATCGTGCTGTTGCGCCTTGCACAATTGTGTTGAACGTGCTCAGGCAGGGGCGCAGCTCTGTGACGTGCGCAGTAGACACTGAACGGTGCATGCCTGGGGTGCTGATGCTGAAGTCTGCTGCACTGCTGATGTACTGAGCATGGGAGGCAGTGCAGGGTACATCCACCACTGTGCCAGTGGCACTAGTGCACTGTTCACATGTATAGCGCTCTTGCACTGGGGCGCCATAGGTGCTGTGGAGTCACAGAGTGGTAGGCCACTACAGGAAGTGCCACACAGGTGCCTTACTGTGTTACACGCTGTGAGTACCTATCGCGCTGTGGCAGTTCATGCATGAGGGACCCCTGACCATCTGCAGACCTTTGCCTCCTAGGCACCATGCATCCACATGGGTGCACCTCTATCGCACTGTTTGGTAGCAGCACAATGGGAAATGGCAGCGCAGTATCACGCAGCATCTGCACGTGGCGGACATACACTAGGGAGTGCCATTTTGATTCTCAATGGTGGAAAGATGGCACAAAGATGGGCACCTATCTGAAGCCAGGTTGAACTGGCTAACCTCGTGTCCCTAGTTGAGCTCCATGTAGATGCTCTCTTTGGGGAGGCACCCCTGGACAGGGCCAGGAGTGCCATGTGGGAGGAGGTGGCGGTGGCCCTGAAGGAGGTGACAGGGCTCCAGCGCACAGTGGAGCAGTGCAGGCACTGGTATGGGGACCTCCAGCAGAGGGATCTGGACAGCCTAGCCCACCTGCGGGCATGCACCTGGAGGGGCACAGTTCCACAGCCAGGTAGGTGCCCCATCCATGCACTGGTTATATCCATATGGGTGTCACGGTGGGCATGTGTCCACCACACAAGGGGGGGTGGTCCATCCAGAGTGGGCAGTGGTGCTGGTGGTGGTGATATAGGGGTTGGGGGCAGAAGGATTTGGCTGTGTGGGATCGCACACACACCCAGGAGTGGGGGGCATTTGCTACCAGATTGTACTGATGTTCCTCTCTCCATGTTTGCACCCTAGGCCCTGAGGAGTGCCATCATGTGAGGGAGGAGCGGCAGCGGCATAAGGCACATCCAGATGCTGGTGGACCCATACTGGCCCAGCGCCGGGACCAGCCTGATGATGGTGAGTGCCTTACATCCAGGATTTTCTGTGCATGCTGTGTAACAGGGCAGGCGGCGGGGCATGGCCACCATCCACTGACACCACTGCCATGCATGCAACATAGTACAGTCAGCACTGTCCAGTGGCACTGCATGTCTAGGAGTGCATCACTGGTGGTCCATGTGTGCACCGGGTACATGGCTGTGCCACTGCCTTTGCACCGCAAAGCCATGTCACTGTACAGCCACAGTTGTGCTGTTCGGGACTTGGGCGGTGGGTGTGTGCAGTGGTCTGCATGGCTGTGTGCACCTGGGTGGGCAGGTCTTGTGGACATGATCACTGTGGGTGTTCGCACACCATCACAGTGACATGTCCCATGGCTGTATGCCATGCACAATGGGTGGGCTGCAGGAGGCTGTGCATTCATGACTATTGACTCTGCTCCCTTGTCCTATGTGGATGGAGGATGGTCCATGTGGAGTGGGTGCTGCAGGAGTTGCTACAGGTGGCCAGGGCCTCTCTGATCATCCTAGAAAGGATGGATCGCCATGGTGTGTGGCGTTGACATGTCAGGAGGTGCCATAGAAGTGGGGAGATGGGCTCCCGCTGAAGATGGTCCACATGCGGACCTCGAAAACCCCTCTGGACCCACCCTCACACCCCTCCTTCCCTCTCCCATTTGTTCACCCCTGCCTCTTACCCACCTCCACCCAGTTTGTGACCCTCACTCCTTTCAAATGTATATATTTGTATATAGTTTTGTTACTACTTAGTAGTTATGCCTACTGTTGTGGTCTCTGATTTGCAGTGGGCTAATTGTGCTCAGATGCAGTGGTGTGCATGGTATCAGGGTAATACTATCATGGGTGTGTGTGTGTGTGTGTGTGTGTGTCCATAGGGGAGGCAAGTGTGGTGTAGGCGTAGCTCTCAGTCACTGACTGTGGTTTGTGTGTTGTTCCCTGTGCAATGGATGACTGTGTGCAGTGGTACATGGTGCATGCACTGCATCCATGGTGCACCTGTCAGACGGCCCATGGCCTGTGCAGCTGCCACCATTGCATGTCTGTGACCTGTGCAGTCCACTGGCATGGCAGTGGTGGCTGCTCATGCTGGACTGCCACTGTACCAAGCGCGATGCAGGTTGCCTCCTGTCACTGGTGTGGTGCACATCGGCCTCGGGCGGCACTGTTGCCTCCGCTATTGTTGTCCCACCTCGATGCTGTCACCTGTGCATGTTGCCGGGGATGTGCTCCACTGTCTGTCACTTGTGCTCCAGCCGCATGCTGGTGGCGTACAACGTCATGATGCCTGCACAGGGTTGCTGGCACACCTGTGCCGTGGAGGGGTTCTGGCCATGTGTACACAGCTGCTGTGGTCACACGCCGGGGGCTTGGTTGACCCGCTACTGTGTCCCTCTGTTGGTGTGCCCTTGGGTATGGGTGGTTGTTTGTCTGTGCACTGTGTTGCATCCTGTGTGGTGCATGCTTCCATGCAACACTGTGGGTGTCTGCGCTGGCTGTTGTGGCCAGTGCTGGGATGGAGGGGTCCTTGGGAGGGTGTGCAGGGTGCTGTGACACTGGTGGTGGGGTCCGGGGCATGCCCTGTCACGTGTGTGGTACCTCATGCGCCGACACATGGTCGACCTCACAGCTGTACTGATGGGGCGTGCTTGGCAGCACTGTGTCTGCAGCTGTTGCTTCGCTGTCTGCTGCTACCCGCTGTTGGGTGCTTGTGGTGGGGCTGCCTTGCATGGTTCTGTTCTGCACAGGGTTGTATTGTCACAGTGGGGGTGGTGGCATGCTTGGAGTGTCCTGCACTGTTGGGTGCTACTTCTGGGCGGGGTGTATGGGGATTGGTGGTGCAGGGTGTGCTCTACATTGGTCGGTTAGTGTGGCACAGGGTGGACGGGCATCCATGTGTGACAGTCCCAGCTTGCAAGGGGATGTGCTGGTGCACCATGCCACGGCGATGTGTTTCTTGCTGGTGTCCCTGGGCAAGTGGTTCTTCCTGCTCTCCTCCAGTTGTGCGGTGCATGGGGTGTGGGGGTGATGTCTGTTCTGCTGTGTGCCCCTCTGCCCATCCCTACCATGGGTGGTGGGCCTCTGCATCTTGTCCCTGCACATCCCTGGTTGTGCTGTTGCACTGCTGCCCTGCTCCACTAGGCGTCCCTCATTTTGCTATTGTGCATCTAACCTGTGCCACTGCACATCCCTGGTTGTGCTATGGCGCAGATGGCATGATATTCAGTCGTGTGCTGCAGGCACATCTTGACCTGCACAGTGTTTGAATATCACGTGTGTTGCTCATGGGTGCAGTGGACTTCCGCTTGCTCCTGCTGTTGCACACTTTTATGGCACAGTTTGAATATCTGGGCCCTAGTGTACAAGTAGGTGGAGCAGACAGTATGAGCAGCCACACATTGATATGTGTGTGTGTGTGTGTGTGTGTGTGTGTGTGTGTGTGTCCCAGCAATCAGTCACCCCTGCCCTGTTGCAGGCAACTAAACAGAAAGAAATGCAAGCAGAAAAAGGGAGTGATAGGATTGTTCAGCAGTTTTCTCCAAAACCCATGCCAGCAACTAGCAGGGCATGAGAGTTTTTACTGTTTAGTTCTAGCTGCCATGCAGTTTCATAACCCTTGCCTTCCAAACTCTCAAGTAACCAAGCCCTGGATATACAGGACAGTGAAGACAAAGATGAGGTAGCCAAGCTTTTACTAGAAACACCTCAGGTTCACCAGGGCAGGGCGAGGACCCTCAAGAAAATGCTTGGCCCTAGCACATTAACCAACCAGATCAAATTCTTCTGTTGGGATGGCTTCAGCAGAATACACACTTGCACAGACATGACAGCTTACAGCTCTGGACTACACACACTCTCTAACTGGTATTTGTAGCCCACTGCCCACTCTGCCAACAGCCAGGCTGAACCACTGGCAACAGCAATGTCTCCAGCATTATTCATCTGCACAGTGCACCATGTTTACTGTGCACAGTCTGGTCTTCTAAACATGAGTCATGGTGACCACCCAAACTGGCCCCAGCCCCTAACCAATCCCACTACCACCTGACCGTGGTACCAGCCAGCAGTGCAATCTGTCCCTGTCTTCCCCTAGTCAGTCAGTCAGTCCCTCCCTCCCTCCCTCCCTCCCTCCCTCCCTCCCATGTCTCAAGTTACTGATCCCAAGCCATGACCCAGCCCAGCACAGAAAATGATCAGGGCTGACGGATGGTTCCAAGTTACTGTCTGACTCTGACTCCTCTACACACACACACACACACACACACACGCACACACACACACAAAGTCAGGGCATGGACACATCAGGAACTTGGCAGGACAAGCAGCAGTACAAGCACAATGAAGTGAACCAGGTCCAGGTTATCTCAGGTCAGTGTGTCATCATGCCCCTTTGCCACAGTGTGTGTCGTAGGGTGGTAGGATGGGATAAGACAGGCTGGTAGCAAGCAGCAGCCATAGCACTGACTGTGTGAGGCACTGGCAAGGCAGCACAGTGTAATCCAACTTTTTTCAGGCTGAAAATTGAAATTTAAAAATTGTGGAGTGCATAAATGGGGAGACTGGAGCCAGAGTCAGCCCCCCCATATGCACTTCTTCCAGCCTGCATCAGACAGCATCTACAGCCCCTGCCCATGTGTGGAATGTCACAGAAGTGCACGGGCATTCTGGGAGCAGAGCAATGCAGGACACTGGTGATCCAATTAGGTGCCTAGGTCAACACTGCAGTGGATCCCCCACTTCAGAAAGAGTGGGAGAACATGGGTCAAGATAGCCTTCTAAGGACTGCCATTTCACTATAGTGAACAGCATGTTTCTAATAGAACACATGGAGTAGTGATAATGACCCTTTCCCCCAATCTCCTTACAGAGCTCGGAGGGCTGGGGGCAGGTATCAGGCATGCCATTCAGGCCCCAAGGATGTTCTGCAGCTGGGCAATGGTTCTGCATGTTTGCTATGGCAGAGTCTTGCCATGTGTATTTTGCGCCCCCACCCTCTGCACCATGGTGATCCTGCCCATAATCAAGCACTTGCAAGCCCCTGCCATGTCCCTGCCCCGATCCAGTCATGCATGTAAGAGTTCTAGTGGCATGGGATCGGGTGCAGTGCGCATTCATCTAGGGATATGGATGCACAGAGGTCACTGCATGTGCAGAACAGGATCTCTGTGCACCACCAGTCCATGCAGCTTCTCTTCCACAGGTACACATCACTTTATGGATCAGGTTCTGAATGATTATAAACTGTGGAGGAAGCACTGAGAATTTATAAACCTTTAACCATTCAGTGCTGCAGTCATTCACATCACTATTAGAAACATAGAAACATAGACTTTGATGGCAGATAAGGACCGCTTGGCCCACCTAGTCTGCCCATTTCCCTACCTACAGGATAAGCTGCAGATCCTAGTTAACCAACAGCCTGTTTCTTCTTACCCCTCACAAGAATTGCCTTATGTCTGTCCCATGTATTCTTGAATTCTTCCACAGTTTTAGACCCCACAGCCTCCTCAGGAAGGCTGTTCCATGCATCCTCCACCCTCTCTGTGAAAACATACTTCCTCATATTGCCCCTGAGCTGCCCCCATCTTTAAATTGTGTCCCCTTGTTCTTGCACATCTCTTTTTCTGAAAGATGCTACCCTCTTGGACTTTGTTGTTTCCACTGAGGTACTTAAAAGTTTCTATCATGCCCCCCCCTTCCTCAAGGGTATACTAGGTTAGAACATTACATTATTTATAACATAGAGGACATGACTAGGCTGTGGTAGTTAGCCATGCTGTAGTCACCTCAGGCAATTGCCAGGACAGCCACATAAACCTCAAGACTGCAACTTGAGAAATTTATATTTTGCATGGCTACCGTGAGAGGTGATTACTTTCATAATTAACAACTACAGCCTAATCATTGTATTTTATAGTGTATGGAAATGGTGTCATTTTTTGGGGACTAAAAGAGAGCCATTCAGTTTTTGCTAGTAAAATGTGACCGTGCTTATTACAAATAAATGCACTTACCAAGTCACCGATGAGATACCAATGTCCATTCGGACATTTATTGTGACAACAGATGCAGTGGTGGGTTTACTGTCAAGTACATTTACAAATAGTATTCAACTGCTTAACGTAAGCAGCATTCGGGTAAGATGAAAAAAGATGAAACTCTGGAACATTTAACTCAGTATTTAAAAAAAGCAAACAGCTAGAACTGCTGTTTCCCAGTTGGTCAGCTGTAGTCACGTTACTTCATACGTCACAGCACAACGTCAGTGTCATATCAGAAGGAGGATGGCATAGGCATGAACATCCAAGGAGCTGCCACAATGTAGAGGGATAAAAGGTTACCTAAAAAAGTATAAAGGCTTCCCGGTTTGTAACTTCTGCCAGTGTTTTGTTTGTGTTCGTCACTGCGGTCAATGTTGTAGTGGGTCAGTTACTGTTAATATGGAATGTGCGCTGGTTTGAACTGCAGTCACAAACAGCTGATCAATGTTCCTTTGCATGACTTCTACTGGTGACATTCTAACCTGTAATCTCATCTGAATGACGTAGTCAGGCTAGGTTTACAGCATACTCACGTCATACCGATGGGATTATCAGGTTGTAGACTAATTGATTTTTGCGGGAACAGTCTCCATATATTATAAACAAAGAAATCACCTAAATATCAGGAGTCTGCTCCCCAAGATTGACCTTCTCCAAGCCCTTATGACCACCTTAAAACCCTGGAATAGATATATCACACAGTAGTATTAGTCATGTGCATTCATATTTTTAACAAAACCGGTTCAACACCGTGTTTTTTGACCATAGGTTCATCCAGCTTTAATAGCAGATGTATTAATATGCTTTATATTGTATGCTGTGCCTTAACTTTAAAGAGTTTCCAACAGAAAAAGAAAAGAAAAGAAATGTGCTTTCAATTAACTTTCAGCTCTTGTACTAGATGCTTATTTCTCCCTATAAGCACTCAATACTTTCATTATTTGCTTATGCACTGAGAGTTTGAGTTCACAACACAGGAAACATTCAGTCTGCTTGCAAACTGCGGCATATTGCAACAAAAGTTAGTACAGTACTTATCTGGGCTCTATGCCGGCCGCTGCAAGTGTCCTGGTTTTCCTGGCTCAATTGCCTAGTTCCATATTAAAGTCATTTTACTCCATTGGATTTTGGAGGGCATACAAAACCATTTTCATTTGGTGGCCATTTGCTATGTACTCAATGTTGTGTTTACCGATCAGCCACACCTTCACCTTCCTTCAGGTGTGTGGTGTAATGCGTGCTGAGTTTTCTAAGTAACGCTCACACCATTTTCAGAGCTGGAATAGAATTACAGCACCAACCTTTTATTTGTTTAGTTGTTATGGTAACTCAGCTCTACCGTTTCAACTGCTGGATGACCCTGGCTGACCCTGCATGACTTGTTTGACCTTTTGCATCTAAATGAATCAACATTTTTAAACAAATAATTCCATAATGCGATCCCAACTCTTAATTCCGTGGCTATACCCACAACTTGTTGCTATGGACTACGAAGTGCTAAAATATCACTAAATATATCAATAAGAAACTACGCTGGGTTTAAGAAGGAAAACAGACAAATGTCATACATCATATCAACATTTAAGACATTTTTGTTTAAACAGTTAAGCCTTCTCTGGTTTCTGGCTGCTAAATACACTACCCATCCTCTAAAACATTTTTTATTTCATTATTGTTTGGTTAATAAAATTATCCTTTCCCTACTTCGCCCATCTTTTTGGGTAGAGCCTATTGCTGCCCTAACCTCCCCTCCTCCTTCCCATCCTCTATCACTGCCCTCTCTTCTCTCACCACCTTCTCCTCCCCTGGTGAACTTTACATCCTAGGGAATTTCAACATAAGTTGACTGTCCAGCACCCAGTCCCAACTCTGCAGTCATGCCTTCTCCTTAAATCTAAAGCAGCTCATCAAAGAGCCTACGTGCCTAAATCTCAAATCAGGCAAACATACCCGAATAGACTGGGCATTGACCTCCCACCTGCACTAGGTTGTCACCTCAGGGATACTTCTGGATGCACTTAGCAATCACAATATGATTTACTGTGTATGCAAAATTCACTGGACAAAAGCCCGCCCCCCTCAGTTATTCTCAACCTTCACTCCTTCCGACCCCTCGACCTACCTCCTTGCATAATGAAGTTACCGGTACTGATTGGTCGCCCATTGCAAAATGCCTCTTCAGTAGACTCAGCCCTGAGCTACTTCAGCTCCCAGTTCCTGAGTACCTGGAACCATCATGTTCCTCTTAGGAAGACCAGGGTCTGAGGCAGTCACCCGCCAAGGTCTCGGCTGAGCTGCTAGCCTGCCAGCATGCTCGTGACCAGACCTGGGTGGCACACAAAGCTTCTGGAGCTCTTAAGGCCCTGCTCTCTGCAATGCTCGCACCAGTGCCATCTGCCTTGCTAAAGTGGAGTATTTCAATTCCTCCTTAGTAATCCCTCTAAATTCTGGAAGGTTGTTCATGCTTTATTCTCTCCCCCTGTCCACCCCCCACCACCTGTATTAAAGGTAGAGGGCCTCACTGTCTCTGACTCCATCTCTGTGGCAGTTGAATTCAACAAATTCTTCATGACCTGTGCCTCCTCCCTCCTCACCTCCCTACCCCCCTACCCCCACACCAGCTTTCTCCACTAGCTTCCTCTCTTCCTTTCACATTTACTTCAAACCAGTCTCCCCCGACAACACCCTGCAGGCATTGCTAGCCCTAAATCCCCACAAGAGTAAAAGCCCAGACAACCTCGACCCAAGCTACTACACTTTTTAGCTTACACCATTTCCCCCTCCTTTAGCAAGCTCTCCTTAACCTATCCTTTTTGTTCACCACCATACCTGCTGTCTGGAAGATCATCACTGTTGCCCGCCTTCTAAAGGACAGTGATCCCTTGTTTATTCATAATCACCCCCTATTGTTTTATCGGCCATCACTGATGCCAAAGACTTAAGCTACCCCTTAGCCTAACTGAAATTCTGTCCTCCATGCCTTCTCTTGGCATCCACTCCCCCTTTCTTTGTCCTTTCTCTCTGCTTTCCCCCACCGTTAACTGCTCTACAATTTTGTGTCCTAAGTCCTTCTCTCTCTCTCTCTCTCTCTTACTCTCTCTCTCTCTCTCTCTTTCTCTCTCTCTCTGTCTCTCTTCCCACAGGCTCTGCCTGAGCAGACTACCCTCACTGGCATGCAGCCCAGCTCCCTCCCTTTGGCCAGCTGCTTATGTCTGGACTGCCCGCCTGCTTCTCCTCCAAGTCAAGAGTGCTCACCAAGCTGCTTAGATAGAGAGAGTGACAAAGGAGCCACAGCTTCCTTGAATCAAGGAGGTTATTTTCTAGACTACACTGAACTGAATTATTACTTTTTGAATCTGTGTAAGTAACTAGTATTGATTCTGTTTTTGGGATTGACTTTTCTTAGTTTTAAGCATAATTTGCCAGGGAGGAACTGTAGCTGGGAGATATTTGAAGTCATTTGTGACTAGACCTGTTACTTAACCACTGTGAAATAGGTGTCTGAAAGGAAGGAAGGCACTCCCTGGGGTGGAGGGTCACAGTTGTAGTTGATTGTTTCGGGATGGCATAAGTTTACTCCCTCCTACCCTTCTCCTCACCCCATCTACCCCAAGTGCATAACTTTCTTTATAGCAGGGGTTCTGACACCACTTCCCCAAAAACTGCTAACATACACCTGTTCATATCTTTAAAGGCACAGCACACTGAATGGGGGTAGAGACAGTCACAAGCTTGCATACACTAAAACAAGAACAAAAACACAACAAAAGAAAAGTATCTGTGACAGGAAGGGACACAGAGATGTGGGGAGTGGTGCAATGCACTGGCTGTGGAGCAACAGTCTTCTGGGAGACATTCTGAAGATTCTGTTGCTGCCCTATTTGCAGACACCTCTCTGGTCTGAGGGAGGAGGTTGTTCATCTCCATACTGACCTGGTAGGGATTTGGGAAACCTGCTTCTCACCCAGGGACCACCCAGGCCACCACCACTACCTCAGAGGTTGCCAAGAAAGAGGAGTGGTTGGACCACAATGGGCTCAGGGAGGGTGAGGGTGGTGGAACAGAGGTGCATCCCTCCAGCTGTGCCTCACCACAATTCATTCACCACTCTGGTGGAGCATAGTTCCTCTATGGAGGCACCCACAGTGGAGACCAAGGAGGATGCTGGGAACCTCCACAATGGAGACCCACAAGAGAGTGGCACAGGACCCCACAGGGGAAGGAAACAGCTCCTGGTAGGGGACTCAGTTGTTAGGGGGTAGAACTGGAGGAGGAAGGGGAAAGGGAGGTAAGGTGCCTGCCCGGTGCCATGGCTTGGAAGGACAGGAAATGAATCCTCAGGATAATGGGAGCAGCTGCAAGGGGGAGTGAGATGGATGTTATTATCCACCTAGGGATGAATGACCTGGATGAGAATGGGATCAGAGTAGTGCAACAGGAGTTTAGGGAGTTGGGGAAGGGCCTTAGACAAGTAGCACACATGGTAACATTCTCAGAAGTGCTACCTGTCTATGGCATGGATGAGGTTTGGGTACTCCACACCATGGGATTCAATGACTGGTTGAAAAACTGCTGCAGAGCTCAGGGATTTGGCTTCATTGGGGGCTGGGGCTCCACCTGGAGGGATGCAGACCTATACCAGTGCGATGGTCTGCATCTATCCAGGAGGGGAACCAGGATCCTAGGCGATAGGTTTAAATGCTTCATTGACAAGCATTTAAACTAGCCAAGGGGGAGGCACTGAAAAGGAGAAGGGAAATCCTAGCCCCCCCCAAAAAAATCAGGGTAGTTAGTAAGGTAAACACCAAGATAGAGCAGTTGATAGGGAAAAGGGCAGGGGTAAATGGAGAAAAAGACAAAGGCAGTAAGAACAGAGATGGGGCAAAAAGAAATAAAGCCATACAAAAATGGAAGGTAATGAGTACCATTGCCCATAGTCTAGGTAAAAATCTCCCCGAAATGGTGGCCTTGATGGAAGAGGGATGCCTGTGTATTGTGGCAGTCACAGAAACATGGTACAATGAGAACTATGACTGGGATGTCAACATACCAGGGTACACACTCTACAGGAGGGACAGGGAGGGAAGAAGAGAAGGAGGAGGAGGAGGAGGAGTAGCTCTCTATGTAAGGGAAGGGATCAAAGCAACAGAATCATAGGGTAAACAGGGAGGAGAGGAGGCAATGTGGGTCACCCCCTGGATTCTGGAAATGGCACCACAATCCACACAGGGGTTGTATACAGATCCCCCATCTCAGGGGGAGGAAATAGCCAAGGAAATAATAGAAGGCATCCTTAGGATGGCAGGGAAAGGGGAGATATTGCTAATGGGGGACCTGAATATGCCAGATGTTAACTGGAGTACCTTTGCTGCAGCAACATCCAAGAGCAGGACCATTCTTGATGCCCTACAGTGAGCATGCCTCTGACAGCTAGTTTTGTAACCCATTCAGGAGGGAGCAATCTTAGACTTGGTACTCTCAAATGGGGACAGAGAGAGGATCTCTGATTTTGAAGTGGGTAGCCATCTGAGAACAAGCAACCACCAAATGGTATGGTTCACAATAAACTCAGCTGTAGAGTCAAGCCATGCAAAAGTGAAGGTACTGGAGGGCTGATTTTGTCAAAATGGATGAGTGCCTCAGAAAAGCACTAGCAAACAGGCAAGAAGGTGGGGTGGAACAACAATGGGAAAACATCAAAGCCACCATCACAGAGGCAACAAGCATTTGTGTGAAGCAAATAAACACATCAAAATGAAAGAAAAAACACTATGATTCTCAAAAGAAGAGGCGGCGAAGGTAAGGGAGAAAAAGATAACATTCAGGAAGTATAAGGAAACACGGAAGGAGCAGGACAGAGAACAGTACTAGTTTAAGCAGAAGGAAGCAGGGAAGGCAGTCAGAGTAGCAAAGGCCCAAACTGAGGAAAAGAGAGCCAACTTGGTTAAGAAGGGGGATAAAACCTTTTACAGGTACATTAGGGAGCAAAGAAAGACTAAGGCAGGGATACTGAGGCTGAATAAAGGGGAAGGTGGTTGGGCAGAGAGAGACAGTGAAAAGGCAAGGATACTGAATGAATACTTCTGCTCAGTATTCAGAATGGAAAAACAGGGGGAGATACCTAATCCAGTCAATAGAAGCACTCTGGATGGGGAGGTTGATATTAGTCCTTTCACAGAAGAAAGGGTTCTGAAAGAACTCTTAAAACTGAAGGTGGATAAAGCAATGGGGCCTGATGGGGTTCACCCCAGAATTCTAAAAGGACTAAGGGAAGAACTAGTAACACCACTGACTACCCTTTTTAATAAATCATGGGAGAATGGTGTGATATCTGAGGACTGGAGGAGGACAGATGTGAGTCCCCTTCACAAAAGTGGGAGCAAGACAGAGGCAGGAAACTACAGACCTGTCAGTTTGACCTCAGTGGTAGGGAAAATGATGGAATCACTTCTGAAGGAAAGAATTGTTGAGTACCTAGAGGCCAGTAGGACACAGGACCTAAGGTAGCATGGATTCACATCAGGAAGGTCATGTCAGACAAATCTTATTGATTTCTTTGACTGGGTGACCAAAGCAGTAGACCAGGGAGGGGCTATGGATATGGCCTACCAAGACTTTAGAAAGGCATTTGACACAGTCCCATACAAAAGATTAATAAACAAATTAGCCAGCCAGGGAGTGGGTCCCAGGGTGGTAGCCTGGGTAAAACACCGACTGACCAACAGGACACAAAGGGTAATTGTAAATGGAGTCCACAGTGAAGAAAGGAGGGTTACTAGTGGGGTAACGCAGGGTACAGTACTGGGGCAGGTTCTTTTTAATGTCTTTATAAGTGACATTGCAAAGGGACTGGAAGGGAAAGTTTGTCTCTTTGCAGATGACACAAAGATCTGCAACAGGGATGATACACAAGGTGGGGTAGAAAGGATGAAAATGGGCTTGGGAAGGTTGGAGGAATGGTCAAATGTATGGCAGCTTAGATTCAATGCAAAGAAGTGCAAAGTAATGCACCTGGGAAACAAAAACCCAGGGGAAGAATACACAATGTGGGGTGAGATACTGACAACAACAAAAATGGAAAGGGACTTGGGGGTAGTCATATCAGACAACCTAAAGGTGGGCCAGCAATGTGAAAAGGCAGTAAGGAGGGCTGGGGGGGGGATACTGGGATGCATAGGGAGAGGCATCACCAGTAGAAAACAAGAAGTTGTTGGTCCTCTGTACTGACAGTTGGTCAGACCACATCTGGAGTACTGTGTGCAGTTCTGGAGACCCCATCTACACAAAGACATAGACAGGGTGGAGGCTGTCCAGAGGAGGGCAACTAAAATGGTGCAGGGTCTGCACTAGAAGACATATGAAGAAAGACTGAAAGAGCTTAAGATGTATAGCCTTGAAGAAAGGAGGGAGAGGGGGGACATGACAGAAACTTTCAAATACCTCAAGGGAATCAACAAAGTCCAAGAGGGTAGCATCTTTCAGAAAAAGAGATGTGCAAGAACAAGGCGGCACAATTTGAAGGTAGAGGGGGGATGGCTCAGAGGTAATGTGATGAAGTAGTTCTTCACAGAGAGGGTTGTAGATGGATGGAACAGCCTTCCTGGGGAGGTCGTAGAGTCAAAAACAGTGGGAGGAATTCAAGAATGCAATGAACAGACATAAGGCAGTTCTAGTGGGAGGGTAGGAGAAAGTAGGCTGTTGATTAACTAGGATCTGCAGCTTATCCATTAGGTAGGGAAGTGGGCAGACTAGGTGGGCCAAGCGGTCCTTATCTTCCATCTAATTCTATGTTTCTATATTTATGTAAGTTCTCCAGCCTCGGGATTCGGCAACTTGGAAAACGCACATTGCATTGTCTGCTTGCTACCACAGCTAGTCCTCAGATTGGTTGCACCTGCCTTGCTGTTCCCTTTGGACTTTCCTTGCTTGGCACCTTCTGTTTTTTAAATTAATCTGATCCAGCTCAGATGCAATGGCTGTTTATTCCAGCCAGCTCAGCCTAGTCACTGCAAAGTAATTTCTCTAGTGACCAAAAAGTAGGTAGCTCAGCTCAGTTCGTACTGGAATTTAGGTAGCTGTCTGTGCTGAAATATAGGTAGTTCAGCTCAGTCTGTTTTTTTTTTCAGTTTAAAAACTGTGTATCTGCCTGCGACTTATAACACTTGCTGTATGAACTGTACATTCTCTGTTGGCTGCTAGTGGTGTTTGACTTTAATTGCATTCCAACGTATTACTCTTTCTGTGCTTCTGCTAACTTTAATTATTTTACGATTTATTCAAAGCCTGTCTGTATTCCCTGACTTTGCTAGTTCACACTCCTGCCCCTGCATGTCTCCCAGATTCATCACCCCCCCCCCCCAGCTTTTCTCTGTTGGCCGTCTTGGTGCCCTTCCTAGTCTCCTTCCACTGTGCAGTTTAGCCCCGCCTGCTCTTATAGAAGCACCGTTGTTTATTCTTAATCACCCCTATTGTCTTATTGGCTGCCTCTGACACCAAAGACTTATGCTGCCCCTTAGCCTAACTGAATCTCTGTCTTCCATGCCTTCTCTTGGCACCCATTCATCCTTCCTTTGTCCCTTCTCTCTGCTCGCCCCCACCATTAGTTGCTCTACAATTTTGTGTTCTAACTAAGCCCTTCTCTCTCTCTCTCTCTCTCTCTCTCTGTCTCTCTCTCTTGCTCGCCCCCCACAGGCTATGCCCAAGTGGGCTCCCTCTACTAGCATATGACCCGGCTCCCTCCCTCGGCCAGCTGCTTATCCCTGGATTGACTGCCTGCTTCTTCTCCAAGCCAGGTACGCTCACCAAGTTCTCCAACCTCGGGATTCGGTGGCTTTTAAACCACCATTTCTTTGGCTGCTTGCTACCATAGCTAGCCATCAGATTGACTGCACCTGCCTTGCTGTTCCCTTTTGGACTTTCCTTGTTTGGTGCCTTCTGTTTTTAAAATTAATCTGATCCAGCCCTGATGAAATTTAATAATTTTTAACAAACTTAATGGTTTTCAGGCTGTTTTTCCAGCCAGCTCACCCTAGTTGCTGCAAAGTAGTTTCTATAGCAAATAAAATTTAGGTAGCTCAGCTCAGTTCATACTAGAATTTAGGTAGCTGTCTGTGCTGAAATTTAGGTAGTTCAGCTCAGTCTGTGCTATTTGTTTTTCAATTTAAAAACTGTGCAACTGCCTGTGAATGCTTTTATAATACTTGCCCTACTGAACTGTACATTCTCTGTTGGCTGCTAGTGGTGTTTAAATTTAATTGCATTCCAGCTTATTACTGTTTCTGTGCCTCTGCCCACATATAGTATACCTAATTGTTGATCCCCCCTTAGATGTCTGTAGGGAACCTCCTACATTCTTCATTAGCCAGTGTCATCCTTGGAAGTTAACCTTACTCTACCACTGGCTGTCAGCTGCTTCAGTAGTGCCATTTAGTTACAGTTTTCTGTGTCACTTCTGGTTGCTTGAGACTACTGCTGATCTTTTAATCACAATACCACATTTGATCATCCATGCCATAGTCCTCTGGCCAAATACCATGTTACAGAAGTTATCTAGCTTCCTGATCTCTATAGCCAAAATGTCTCCATATTGCTCAGCACATCTCCTTCTATCCTGCCGTTTAATTCTTATGTCATTCTTAACCTAGAGCACCCTGTCCTAGAGGGACACAGAGAATCCAACCCCTGCAGTACCCTGCTGATGCAGCCTACTTGTAACTTCCTTTTGTTTAAGGTGCAGCTGCCCCATTTTGCTATCTATCCACTAGGCACATACTATTTGTGCTATCTCGAGCCATGTCTTTCCCCTGCGATTTCCATTGCCAGCCCTTCTTCCCTTAATTGTCCCTACCCATGTGGCTGTTCTTTGCATTGCATCCCCATGCTTCTGCACATATTCGCACCCCTTCCAAAGTATCACCGCCCTAACAATGGTCACAGACTGCCCCTTAAATCGCTGTTCAACTAGTTCAAGAAATTCCTCATGCTAATGCTACTCCGTTCAGAAATATTGAAGTAAACCCTGGCACACTTACACCAATTCTGGCTCCTACAGACCTCCCTTCACTAAAGGGCATTAGCTTTCTTCACATTAATGCTTGTATTCTGCTTAAGAAGTTCGACTTACTGCAAGCCTGGGTACTCCATACATCACCAGACATATCAGTAGTAACAGAAACCTAGCTGAAAGCTTCTACACCAAATCAGGCTATCAATATGCCCTCCTACAACATATATAGTGCAAATAGGGCAGCTAGGGGTTGGGGGATTGCAATTTATGTCCATGATAATTATGAGGTTTACATACTTGACTCATCCTCTATAGCCAAGGAATTTGAGAACCTCACCCTAAAAATATCCCTTCCGTCCAATGAATCTATACTCATTTCTGGGTGTTACAGACCCCCCTCTGGTGGCCTCAAGATTATTCCCTCACCTGAAAAAGATACTAGGGGACATCTCTTCTGAATGCACCTGTTTTGGGGACTTCAATTTGGACTGGCACTCTCAATGCTCTAAATGCTTAAAGATGCTCTGTGACACGTTTGGTCTCACCCAATTAATCTGCCAATCTATGCATCCCAATGTACGTAACCCTGAACATAGCTCCCTTCTTGACCTAATCCTTTCTTATAGACCACCCAAAATTGCATATACTGGAGTATTCCACAGTGACATTAGTGACTATAGTGCCATTGCTTGTGTGAGGCACCTTACGAGAGCGAACCATCATGTCAAATTTATCTTCAAAAGGAGCCTCCACAAATTTAATGTAGCCAATTTCTTGGTGGACTTGGGTAAGATTCAGTGGCAAGACTTCTACTTGGCACATCTGTCTCCAAGGCTTGTACCCACTTTTCAAACTTGGTTTTGGAAATGATAAATAAACATCCGCCAATGAAAAAAATTAGACCTAGGAAAAGTGCTTGATTCTCTGACATACTCAAAAAGGCTGTACATCACAGAGACTGCCCATGGAAAATAGCCCATATAGACTAAAACAGACTCAGATTGGATCACCTTTAGAGCGGCAACAAACCATTGCACAAGGCTTACTCAGACGGAAAAGGCCAACTACTATAGGGCCCACACTGGAGTCTTCCAAAAGTGACACAGCCAAATTCTGGAAAATTATGTGAGAAATTGAAGGGCATAGCTCACCTTCGTCCATCCCTCCTAAAATTATGGCTGGGTCCCAAACTTTCACAAACAGGGAGGAAATTATGGATCAGCTCAACAACCATTTTGCCAAGCCAAATTGGTGTTCAATTCTTCCCCAGCCAGTAAGTTAATCCCACTGTACCCTGCTGGAGGTCATACCTACCCCTCCTCAAATGTCAGGCACCAGTCCATCCAATTTAGTTTCAGTCCTGTATCCCTCAAACAGACCTGCTATTTGGCTTGGACCCCATGAAAAGTGCTAGTGCTGACTCATTGGAACCGTACTTCCTAAAAGTAGTTTACTATCTCTTGGCCTTCCCATCTCCCACTTATTCAACTTGTCTGTCTCGCAAGGCGCTATTCCCGCAGACTTGAAAATAGCTCACATTATTCCCTTGTTTAAATCCAGAGATAAAAGTGATCTCAACAATTATTGCCCAATTTCTTTACTGCTCACCCTGTCCAAATTACTAGAAAAAGTAGTCAATGCTCAATTGAGAGACTATCTCGAAGCCGGTAAACATCTGAACCCTCTCCAATTCAGGTTTAGGCCCAAACACAGTACAGTGTCAGCCTTGACGAAAGTCACAGATGACTGGCTAACCTTCTTAGATGAGAAATATTATGTCAGTGCCCTTTTCTTAGACCTAAGCAAGGCCTTCAATACTGTTGATCACCAGCTGTTTCTGAACATGCTATATAACATTGGCCTGGATGACATTTCATTAAAATGGTTTTCATGTTATCTCACTGGTAAGTGCCAACAGGTAAAATCCAACTGTGCTCTTTCCCCTCTAAAACCTCTCCTACGAGGAGTACCGCAGGGATCCATAAGTGGGCCTTTGTTGTTCGCCATCTATATCAACAGCACTGATAATGGAATTAGCACAGCAAGTGTCCCCCTCTTCATGGACGACACTGTGTTATATGTCACTAGGCCTTCACTTCATCTTGCTTGTCTTGAGCTACAATGCAAATTCAATCACCTACAACAAAATCTTCTGTGCTTAAAAGTACTAGTTAATGTTGAAAAAACAAAAGTCATGCTCCTTTTCCCGTATAACAAAGAAGTACCTACTAATCCTCTGGATGGTAAATACCTAGTCAGAACCATCCCTGGGGAGACCCTAGAACCGGTCACCAAATTGAAATATCTTGGATTCTGGTTAGACTGCAAACTAACCTTTGCCATGCATATCAAAGAAACTGCCAAAAAACTACGGCAAAGGCTCAGGATCTTCTACTGTGAAAAACATCTGCTCACATATGGTGCAAAATTAAGGCTAGTACAAACAACATTCATGCCTCTGATCAATTATGCAGACTTCCTTTACAGCCATAGCCCTAAATCAGTACTAGTCACTTTGGACATGCTTTATCATAGGGCCATAAGATTTGTAACTAATGCTTCTTATAGGACACACCATTGCACCCTCTACATGCTAATTGACTGGTCTTCTTTCAGTACAAGGAGGGAGCATAATGTGGTCCTCTGGGTGTATAGAGCACTAGCATCGAAACTCCCACCTTATATTTGCTCATTGTTCCAACATGACCCCTGTGCTCACTCCCACAGAAAACTCTCCCATTTAACCATCAATAATCCCCAGACCAGAACAAAGTTTGGTTCTGCATCAATAAGGCATGCCTTGCCCTCCGTATGGAACACGTTACAAAAGCATCTCAAACTTAAGTTACTTGTTGGCCTAAGTGTATTCAAATCTTTGCTTAGATGAACATTGATGGTAAATTGTAACTGTTTTGCTTGAACCAGTGGCAGTTTGGCATTCCACTATCCCTTGACTTGCACTATCCACTTCTAGCACCTAAAATCACCAACTCTCACACCTTTACCCATTTCCCCTTTACTGCCTTACCTACCCACCCTCTCCCTTCCTCTTTTTTCCTTCTCATTAGTTCCCCTTCCTCCTTATACCTTACCCTCTTCCCTTCTCTACTGATGTACTTCCAGCCCATCTCCTCTCCCCTTCTTCTGTGCCCAATCTCTTCCCTATGCTTTGTCAATGGTAGTCCTAATATGCTTCCCTAACTGACATGTAACTCCATTGTGCATGTTAACCATGTCACCTATTGTAAACACCTCTGTTTAGTACCTTATTTTTTGGTTGTTGGCCTACTGCTAGTAGTTGTATAACTGTAGTGGCTTTCAGCTACTGTACTGTCTGTATTGCTTTTTGTATTTGTATTTGTCCCTCCAGGACCTCCTTGTACTGTAAATGAGATGTTTCAATAGTGTTCTTCTGGTAAAATAAAAATTGAATTGAATTGAACATGTATGCAGATGGTACCATTTTACTTACCTCCAGTACCTCCCCCTCGGAGGTGGTAAATGGCCTTCAGATGGACTTCAACAATGTTCAGCACTAGTTTCACACAAATCAACTTTTCTTAAATGCCACAAAAAAGGTCTCTGTGACCTCTGGCGTCAGGCAGAAGCTCACCAGGCTTCATGCCACTCCCTCCTTTCTTACCCTCAGTGGTTCGATACAGGAAGATGTCTTCTCTTTCAAATACCTCAGGCTATGGCTTGACAAGAACCTCAATTTTGTGGTGCATGTGGATGCTATACACAAAAAGCTTTTCCTAAAACTTGGTACTCTGTACAGACACCACAACTGTCTTCCACTGCAAACCTCGAGGGAGATAGTCCAAAAGATGATTCTCCCTATCTTTGACTTCTGAGATGTAGTTTACAACTCTGCCCCAAATCCACCCTATCCAGACTGGACACTCTTTCTCATGCCTTCTGCCACTTTGCTGTTGACTGCCCACCTCGTATCCACCACTGTGATCTTTACACCTCAATCTCCTTCACTTCCCTCAGTGCCAGACACCTTTCCCATAGCACCTCTTTGATTGGGAAGTACTGGCTAGGCTCTCTTCCACCCTATCTGCATTCCCTCATCTTTATGTCACCCACCCCCCTCTATGCCCTCCATAACTCCACCCACAGGGCCCTCAACCCCTCCTCCCCAGCGTACCACTTCAGGGCGTGCTGCCTTCTCTTACCACTTCCCAAGTATCTGGAACTCCATCCCATTAAATGTCTGCTCTGTGCATTTCCCCCACTTTCTATCACTCCTTCTCTGTCACCACAAGACCCCCTCTTGCAACTGCACCTAACCACCCCTCCCCTTCCTTGTTCTTCCTCTCACCACTCCCTACAATGCCCAACCAATTTTTGGGCTAATCCTCTCCTTCACTACTCTGCCCTGCCTACCCTTTGTGGGGTTTCCAATCATCCTGAGAGGGTGAAGGCTTTTGGCTGACCTCTCACCCACCTTGTGTTCTTCCTTTCTGCCCTCAAAATGCCCAATCTGACTTTGCCTTAATCCCATCGCGCATGCATAATTGCCCAGCCTGCCCTTTGCAGTGTTTTCCACATCGTGAAGGGGTGAAGGGCCTTTGGCTGACCTTTCTCCCTCCTATCCCTACTCTTACTAACAGAGCTCTGCTCGTACCCTAGTAACTGTACTAACAACACAATCTGGCTGGATCTAGCACTTTCCCTGCCAAAGTTCCATTCTTGAAAATGTATAAAAAGCACTTTGTTTTATGCCTTGGTTCCTCTGTAAACCAATGAATAAGTATAGCACAAGTTTTGTTGTAACTGTAGATCTGGATATGTATACCTGTTTGTGCCAGGTACCTGTTTATGTGATCTCACACTCTGTAAAATGATTGTATATGCTTTCTCCTATGTATCCCTCTCCCCCAGGATGCATATGGAAATGAGCTGTTACAGCTCTGTATGTCTTTCCTGGTGAAGCTTTTTCATATAAAAAACAACATTTGGTCAGATCCACCATGGCTGCATAACGAAGTTAGTGAAGTTGTGTGGAATTCTTAAGGAGGCATGGAGAAACAAAACTACAGCTGCAAATGCCATTAACTTGATATGGGTGTTTCATGGGCTTAAACATCAACATGAATTGCATTTAGTAAGGCCTACAATATCATTCCATGTATGACTTGCAAACAAATTGGGCAGCCTGGGAGTGGATCATGAGGTGGCAAACTGGGTTAGGAACTGGCTGAATGATAGAAGATGTAGAGTCATGATAAACGGTGTTCAGTCAAAGGAAAGGAGTGTGACCAGCAGGGTGCCACAGGAATCAGTCCTAGGCCCAGTCCTATTTTAAGTCTTCACAAATGAAATCGCAAAGTGACTGGAGGTGAAAGTGTGCTTGTTTGTGAATGACACTAAGATCTGCAACAGGATAGACACTTTGGGAAGAGTGGAAAAAATGAGGGGGAACATAGGAAAACAAGAGGAATGGTCCAAAATGTTGCAGCTGAGACTTGATGCAAAAAAGTGCTAAATCATGCCTCTGGGTTGCAGGAACTCAGGGAATGATTATGGGGGGGCTGATGGTGATCAAAATGGAAAGGGATTTGGGGGTAATCATACTGTATGACCTAAAGGTGGCTAAATAATGTACTAAAGCTGTGAGGAGAGCCAGTGGAATGCTGTGGTGCATAGGGAGAGGTATTACCAGCAGAAGGAATGAGGTGTTGATGCCACTGCGTAGATCACTGGTGAGGCTTCATTTAGAATATGGTGTCCAGTTCTGGAAGCCCTATTTCTGTCATGCAACTTTAAATCATAAATGGGTTAAAGGGTTCTACTTTAGATTTCTATCCCTTTCCCCTACTGCTCCCACTGGTTATCCTTATGGAACACAACTAGAACATATCTTGGCCAGCATGATGAATTCACCTACACAAGCTGCTTCTCAGTCTACAGCACTGTCTTTTTAAAATGTTAACTTCTTCTTGAAAATATAGCATAATTTTTCCATCCATGTTATTGCTAGACATACTGTACCTAGATTGACTTGACGAAGGATGAACGTGGTCAGGACCCCTTAGCAATTGAGATACATATGCAGCAAAAAAGTCCAGATGTGCTAACTTACCCTACAACTGTTAAGTGTCAAGTCTGCATTTTCTTCTTGAAATGGTTACTTTTGCATTTATGTTTATTTTAAAATATTTAATATTCTGACCAAGTGGGTATGTCATGGACCATAACTGATCTCCAACCTTAACCCCCCCCCCCCATGCTCCAGCCCTGTTACCAAGGTCCTCCTATGTGTATCCCATGCATGTTTGAAATCTGTAACCATTTTAATACCCATTACCTCTGCTGGCAGGGTGTTCCATGTGTCCCCCACCCTACCTTTGAAGAAGTATTTCCTTGTTTCCACTGGACATGCCATGTATCAGTCATCTAAAATAACACAAATGTAGTTTCACATTCTTACTATGAAGGAAGCAAGAAGATCAACCAGCATGGTTAAGAAATATATAGATTGACACCTGTGAATGGGTTGGGAGGGGGAATTTTTTCTAACATTCCTGGTAGTTTTATGCCCCCTGGGACCTGATATTCAGGTTTTTTTATTGCATCTTGTCCCAGGCAATCTTCCCAGAGTCCTGTTTGCTCTATTGTTTAATAGCTCTTGGTGGAGGCCAGTGCTTGTTACATTGTCTTTTGTTTCAAATTAACCACAGACGAGACATCATGGCAGCAAAAGGAGACACACTTTGAGTCTTAGGATATGTAGAGCATAATTAATAAGTTTTCTAAATATTAGTATTTTAACCAGCTGTGTTCACATGTCTGTGTGTAAGTGTGTCACTATTTAAAGTGATCCTTTTAATGTAAACTATTGCAAATTATAATATGTTGCCCAAGGCAAGTAATATCAGCCAGCATGGTTATCGAACAATGAATTGATGCCTCTGTATGAGTGGTGAAGGGGATACCAGCAACACACATTTCTCAGTTTGTAAAGTTTTTTGAATTAAGCACTGAAACTTAGCACAGAAAGATCACTATAGCTGAGGTTTAAGCTTGCAAAAAATGGCAGTACTGGGGACAGCTCAGTTAAAGGAAGACTAAATGATAAGTGTGTGTGTGTGTGTGTGGTGATTCAATTGCCTGTGTCTTGAATTTCAGCATTTTAGTGGAAACCTTTGCACTCTGATTTTCATATTCTGAATTTTTTGCAGCATGTTGTCAGTATTTATATTACTTCTGTTGCCATTCCTGGTAATGTTCAGGGGCAGGGGACTGAGTTGTGACTGGTTTAAATAAGGAAGGGTTGCAGGAATGCTGGGAATGATTATGGGGGGGCTGATGGTCATCAAAATGGAAAGGGATTTTGGGGTAATCATATTGGATGACCTAAAGGTGGCTAAGCAATGTACCAAAGCTGTGAGGTGAGCCAGTGGAATGCTGTGGTGCATAGAGAGAGGTATTACCAGCAGAAGGAAGGAGGTGTTGATGCCACTGCATAGATCACTGGTGAGGCTTCATTTAGAATACGGTGTCCAGTTCTGGAAGCCACATTTCTGTCATGCAACTTTAAATCACAAATGGGTTAAAGGGTTCTACTTTAGATTTATATCCCTTTCCCCTACTGCTCCCACTGGTTAGCCTTCTGGAATGCAATCAGAACATACTGTATATTGGCTAGCATGATGAATTCACCTACACAAGCTGCTTCTCAGTCTACAACACTGTCTTTTTAAAATGTTAACTTCTTTTTGAAAATATGGCATAATCTTTCCATCCATGTTATTGCTAGACATACTGTAGCTAGCTTGGCTTGAGGAAGAGTGAACATGGTCAGAAAAAGTTAGCGATTGAGATGCATATGCAACAAATAAGTCCAGATGTGCTAACTTACCCTACAACTATTAAGTGTCACAGTCTGCATTGTCTTCTTGAAATGGTTACTTTTTCTGACCATGTGGTTATGTCATGGACCATAACTTATCTTCAGTCTTACCCCCTCCCCCCCATTCTCCAGCCCTGTTACCAATGGCTTCCTATGTGTATCCCATGCATGTTTGAAATCTGTAACACTTTTGATACCCATTACCTCTGCTGGCGGGCTGTTCCACATGTCCCCCACCCTACTTCTAAAGAAGTACTTCCTTGTATCCCCCTGGACATGCTATGTATCAGTCATTTAAAATAACACAAACATAGTTTCACATTCTTACTATGAAGGAAGCAAGAAGATCAACCAGCATGGTTAAAAAATACATTGATTGACACCTGTGAATGAGTGGGGAGAGGGAGATTTTTTCTAACATTCCTGGTAGTTTTACGCCCCTTGGAACCTGATATACAGTTTTTTTATTGCATCTTGTCCCAGGCAATCTTCCCAGACTGCAGTTTCTTGAAATGGTTACTTTTGCATTGATGTTTATTTAAAAATATTTAATATTCTGACTATGTGGTTATGTCATGGACCATAACTGATCTCCAGCCTTAACCCTTCCCCCCACCATGCTCAAGCCCTGATACCAAGGTCCTCCTATTTGTATCCCATGCATGTATGAAAACAGTGCTTGTAGACAATCTAATCATTTTGCAGCTGTGTTCTGCTGTGTGTGTTTGTGTGTGTGTGTTCCTCTGAGGCTGTTCTTGCAACCTAGAAAAGGTAGAAATGATGGAGTATCTCCTCCCTGTTCCTGGATGTAAGTTCCCTCTGCCCTGGGAACACATGCCTGCCCCTAGTGGATGGCACCTGCTTGCCCTCCTCCCCCAATCTGTCCTTGTAGGTGTCCTAGTCATGCCCCTAGACAAAGTCCTGCCTCCTTTGGTGCCTTGCAGGGGGAAACACGAGCTAGAGAAAAAATTGGAAACTTAACACTCTGATTTCATTATTCTGAATTTTATGCAGTATGTTGTCTGTATTTATATTAATTCTGTTGGCATTTTTAGTAATGTACAGGGTCAGAGGACTGAGTTGTGACTGAGTTTGAATAAGGAAGGGTTGCAGGAACTCAGGGAACGATTACATGGGGGGGCTAATGGTCATCAAAATGGAAAAGGATTTTGGGGTAATCATATTGGATGACCTAAAGGTGGCTAAACAATGTACCAATACTGTGAGGGGAGCCAGTGGAATGGTGTGGTGAATAGGTAGAGGTATCACCAGCAGAAGGAAGGAGGTGATTATGCCACTGTGTAGATCACTGGTGGGGCCTCATTTAGAATATGGTGTCCAGTTCTGGAAGCTGCATTTCCATCATGCATCTTTAAATCTCAAATGGGTTAAAGGGTTTTACTTTAGATTTCTATCACTTTCTCCTACTGCTTCCACTGGTTAGCCTTATGGAACGCAACCAGAACATATCTTGGCTAGCATGATGAATTCACCTACACAAGCTGCTTCTCAGTCTACAGCACTGTCTTTTTAAAATGTTAACCTCTTGTTGAAAATATGGCCTAATCTTTCCATCCATGTTATCGCTAGACATACTGCAGCTAGCTTGGCTTGAGGAAGGGTGAACATGGTCAGGACCCCTTTTCAATTGAGATGCATATGCAGCAAATTAGTCCAGATGTGCTAACTTACCCTACAACTGTTAAGTGTCACAGTCTGCATTGTCTTCTTGAAATGGTTACTTTTTCTGACCATGTGGTTATGTCATGAACCATAACTGATCTCCAGCCTTACCCCCTCTCCCTCCCCTGTGCTCCAGCCCTGTTACCAATGTCTTCCTATGTGCATCCCATGCATGTTTGAAATCTGTAACAATTTTGATACCCATTACCTCTGCTGGCAGGCTGTTCCACGTGTCCCCCACCCTACCTCTAAAGAAGTATTTTCTTGTATCCCCCTGGACATGCTACGTATCAGTCATTTAAAATAACACAAATGTAGTTTCGCATTCTTACTATGAAGAAAGCAAGAAGATCAACCAGCATAGTTAAGAAATACAATGATTGACACCTGTGAATGAGTGGGGAGGGTGAGATTTTTTCTAACATTCCTGGTAGTTTTATGCCCCTTGGAACCTGATATTCAGTTTTTTTTTATTGCATCTTGTCCCAGGCAATCTTCCCAGACTGCAGTTTCTTGAAATGGTTACTTTTGCATTGATGTTTATTTAAACATATTTAATATTCTGACTATGTGGTTATGTCATGGACCAAGTTTAAGTTTATTGGTCGGCAACATTGCCATTACAAAAAAATAAGTAAATAATTAAAACAATAAAAAAATTGAAAAGTAAAAGTATTCTGCATATAGAATAACATACAAAACTTATTGCACATTAAAATGCTGTCAGTTTATTTCATAAAAACAAATATATTTTGATAGTAATATAAATAATAAGTTCATTTAATGCTTCTAAGATCAATAGCAGAAAGTTTAGCCTTTACAGCAGTGACCCCAAAGTTGATAGTCATCTGGTTATTCAGGGGAGGTAGTTTGTGCAGATAGATAATATTCATTAAATTGCATCAGATGGTACATGCTCTGCCCTTTTAATAGTTGATTCAGATTTATCTAATCAAATGAAGCCTTCTCTGGTCAATTATTTTAAGGAGAGAGACCACGGAGCTCAAAATTATGGGATCAGTGTTTGTAAACAGATATGTCAGTAATTGCATTGGCTGGTAGGATTGTGATTTAAGTATTTTTCCCAGACAGATGGCCCTGTGTTTCTCATAGAGGGGACATAAAATTACTAAGTGCAATAGGTTATCTTCTCCCAAGCCACACTTACACTTATATTTCTTGTTTTTACCCTCAAATATAAACCAGTTCTTTTGTTACTCTCAAAAACTTCAAAGTGGAATCTAGTAAAAAGGGTCCTATCCTAGAGAGATTGTAGAATTTGGAGGTATCTTTCAAACTTGTGTTATCTTTTGTTAATTGATAGCCATTGGCATGCTTTGGATAGTCAACAGGTCTCTAAGTCTTTCTGAACAAAACTATCTTTAATTCTATAGTTTATTATTGTTTTGATGTACTTAATAGGAAGCCTTAGACAACCAGTAACTGTGTGTAGGAGTCAGTACGGTTTAATAAGTTCTTCCAAGACCACCATACTTGGAACATTGTTGTTAGCATGGGAATAAAGGATTGCCTCTTCTAGACACATTCTTGGAATCCTGTCAGGAGGCATTCTGAATATCTTAATCCAATAGTTTATTTGTCTCTAGACACAAGCACATTCTAAGGGAAACTCTCCAATCTCAGTCCTAACCAAGGCAGAAGGTGCACTGTTTGGTAGGCCTAATATCTTTTTATAGAATTTGTTTAATCCAAAATCCTTGGGCCCTTTTAGTTCTTGACCCCATAATTTAGCCCCATATAATATTTGACTTTTAATTTTGGCTTTTGACACTGTTAATATTCCATCTACCGATCGCACCCAATATTTGTGTGAAAATGCTGTTATGATTGGAAAAAATCCTTCCAACTTGGATTTAATACTTTTTAAGTGGAGGTTCCAGGAGCCAGTTTGGCTTATCATGAGCCCAAGTTAGCAGAAGTTTTTTACCACCTGAATCTTGAAGGAGTTGATGTAATAGTTGTAACCTCTCTTGTTACCCCCAAACACTAGAACCTTAGTTTTGTTATGGTTAACAGACAGATCAGCATTTTTACATTCGAGTTGGAATTTTCCTATGCTTCTGCAGATATCCAGATGACTGAGTGATAAGAGTACAATGTCATCTGCATAAGCTAGATATGGTACCAATCTTTTCCCTATTTCTGGTAAATGAAAGTCTGGATTGTACAGGTCCTTTAAGACAGTGCCAAAATAAAGGTTAAACAGTAAACGGGCTAATGGGAAGCCTTGTTTAGCCCCTATGTTGTTTATGAACCACGTGCTTAATTCCCCTGAGTTACTGAACCTGATGCTGGTGTAGTTATCTTAATGGATAAGTCTGATCATTTCCAGGAAGGATGGATCAAGCCCCAGTTCACCAAGTCTGACCCAGAGTAAGGATCTGTTAACCCTATCAAAAGCAGATTTGAGATCTATAAAAGTACAATATGTTTTTTGGTTTATAATGATCCTGTATTTGTGTATCAGGTGAGATAAAACATAAACTTGATCTGTTGTGGAATAGTTTCTGGCGGAATCCTGCCTGGGCTTCATCTATTATGTTATTTAATATTGCCCATATCATTAATCTGTTATTTAGAATTTTAGTAAAGACCTTTCCTACGGAGTCTAATAGGCTAATAGGTCTATAGCAGCTAGAGTCCTTTTTGTCACCTTTCTTGAAGACTGGGACAACAATATTTAGTTTCCAGCTTTTGGGGATATCCCCTGATCTCCAGATATAATTAAAAAGTTTGAGTAAAAAAGGGATCCAATATGATGTGGTTCTACTTATTACATCTAGAGGTACCCCATCTGGTCCAGGTGCTTTTCTTTTGTTAAATGAGTTTATAGCCTCCTCTAGCTCTGATAGTGAAATTTCAGTATCAGTGTATTGTTTCCTACCTTTGTATTTGGTTGCTGTTAACCCAGCTAAATAGTCTGGGTCTTCCCTGCAAAACAGAAGCTTATAGTGCTTTGTCCATGTGTCTGGTTCAATGTGAGTAATAATGCCAGGGTGATTACCCATTCCAGAGCATACTATGTCCCAGAATGTTTTATTGTCCCTGTTAAGAACCACAATGTGGAGTTCCTTCCATAGTTGTTTGATATATTCCTGCTTCTTTTTATTTAGGGTCTCCCTATATTCTTTCCTGGCTTTGTTCATTAGTTTATTATTATTCTTACTTGGAAACTGTTTTATGTCGCTAAACTTTTTGTTCAATGGTTTCTTTGCAACATGACAGTCTTTATTGTACCATTTTCACCCTTTGGTTCTTTTATAGTTGCTTCTTTTGTTATTATGTTTGCTGTCATATTTATTATGGAGTTAAATTCATTGATTAGGAAGGAGTCCATAGGTTGGTCGGCTAACAATACTAATCTTGACAGAATCCCTCTACTTTCTAGGTGATCCATAAGATTTTCACTCATTATTAGGTTCCATTCAATACCCCTTTTTTTAGACATCACACCGGGGGCCTTAGTTCCTTTATCAGTGAAGAATTCCCCTTGCCCGCTTTCTAGTTCTAAAGCTCTATGTTCACTTTCAGCTCTGGAGATTAGTTTCAAATGCATGCTCCTAGTGAGCAAATTAAAATTAGCCCATATATAATCAATCAATAGCCTTGCTTGTAGAGCAGAAAGCAGTTAACTAAAAGAAGCTACATTTTCTTATTAATTTAACACTTGTATCTCAGCAGGAGTCAGTGCCTGTTGAGATTCAGTAAACAGATACTTTATTAGAAGTAGAAGGGGTCTTATTTAGGGTTAAAAAAAGAAAGAAAGAAAGTCAGTGTGTGTTCTGTGCTGGGAAGGGTACTGTTTCAGTTTACTTTGCTAAACCAGTAGAAGGAGAGACAGCTTAATTGAGGGTGTGGCTTAGACACTATAAAAGCAGGTAACTCAAATTACTACTTCCTGTTGCTAGCCTTGCTTGTAGAGCAGAAAGCAGCTAACTAAAAGAAGCTACATTTTCTTATTAATTTAACACTTGTATCTCAGCAGGAGTCAGTGCCTGTTGAGATTAAGTAAACATATACTTTATTAGAAGTAGAAGGGGTCTTAATTAGGGTTAAAAAGAAAGAAAGAAAAGAAAGAAAGAAAGTCAGTGTGTGTTCTGTGCTGGGAAGGGTACTGTTTCAGTTTACTTTGCTAAACCAGTAGGAGGAGAGAGAGCTTAATTGGGGGATGTGGCTTAGACACTATAAAAGCAGGTGACTCAAATTACAACTTCCTGTTCCTAGCCTTTTTTCTTACTAATTGCCCTCCATCCCACCCTCCACCCACCCACACTAAGCCAGATCTACTTTTAGAGCCACTGGATTTGACTATCAACAGGAACTTCCTGTTTGGCAGTAGGAAGGGAAGGATCATAGAGAAACATTGGTTTTGTCAACCCTAAAGGAAATAAGTAGCTCACTCTCCCCCCCAGCTGCTGGTGGTCTGACTCTGAGCAAGGAAGAAAGAGGCTACTGAAGAATATAGGAAATTGCTGTCCCAGAACTGGAAGGGTGAGAGTTGTAAGGAGAGGAGAGAGTAAGCATACAGAGAAACAGGAGTGGGGACATACAATAAGACATTATAGGAGTGGTGCAGTGCAATGGCTGTGGGGCAGCAGTGTTCCAGGAGACATTATTGAGGCTGCGATGCTGCCCTATTTTCAGGCACCTCTCTGGTCTGAGGGAGGAGGTTGCTTGTCTCCAGGCTGACCTGGCTAGGATTTGTGAAACCTTCTCCCCCATCCAGGGACCACCAGGGCCAATGCCACTACCTCAGAGGTTGCCAAGAAAGAGGAGAGGCTGGACCAGGGTGGGTTCAGGGAGGGAGAGGGTGGTGGAACAGAGTTGCATCCCTCCAGCTGTACCTCTCCACAAGTCATTCACTCTTCTGGTGGATAGTGGTTCCTCTACAGAGGCACCTGCAGTGGAGACCAAGGAGGATGCTGGGAAACTTCACAAAGGAGACCCACAGGAGGGTGGCATGAGACCCCACAAGGGAAGGAAACAAATCATGTTGGGGGACTCCATCATTAGGGGGGTAGAAATGGGGTAGGAAAGGGAGAGGGCGGTAAGGTGCCTGCCTGGCGCCATGGCTTGGAGGGACAGGAAGCGAATCCTCAGGATCATGGAAGCAGCTGCATGAGGGAGGGAGCTGGATGTCATTGTCCACCTAGGGACAAATTACCTGGCTAGAAATGGGATCAGAGCAGTGCAAGAGGAGTTTGTCGAGTTGGGGATGGGCCTTAGACAAGTAGCACATTCAGTAACCTTCTCGGAGGTGCTGCCTGTCTATGGCAAGGGTGATGCTAGGGTACTCCTCAACAGGGAATTCAATGAATGATTGAAAACTGGTGTGGAGCTCAGGGTTTTGGCTTCATTGGGGTCTGGGGAGCCACCTGGAGGGATGCAGACCTATACTGGTGCGATGGTCTGCATCTGTCCAGGGGAGAACCAGGATCCTAGGTGAGAGGTTTAAAT
Organism: Neoceratodus forsteri; assembly: GCA_016271365.2. Taxonomy (NCBI): domain Eukaryota; kingdom Metazoa; phylum Chordata; order Ceratodontiformes; family Ceratodontidae; genus Neoceratodus; species Neoceratodus forsteri. The sequence goes on from CM028129.1 coordinate 537,519,479, forward strand.
GCTTCATTGGCAAGCATTTAAACTAGCCAAGGGGGGAGGCACTGAAAAGGAGCAGAGAAATCCCAGCCTCCCCCCACAAAACACGGTAATTAGTAAGGTACACACCAAGGTAGAGAAGTCATTAAGGAGCAGGACAGAGGTAAATGTAAAAAAAGGCAAAGGCAGTAGGGACAGGAATGGGGCTAAAAGGGGAAAGCCATCAAAAAGTGGAGGGTTATGAGAACCAATGCCCGTAGTCTGTGTAACAAGCTCTCTGAACTAGTGGCCTTGATGGAAGAGGGTTGCCTGGATATTGTGGCAGTCACAGAAACATGGTACACAGAGAACCATGACTGGGATGTCAACATACCAGGATACACAATCTACAGGAGGGACAGGGAGGGTAAAAGAGGAGGAGGAAGAGTAGCTCTCTATGTAAAGGAAGGGATCAAAGCAACAGGACTAAAGAGTAAACAGGGAGCAGATGAGACAATCTGGGTCACCCTGGAGACAGGAAATGGCACCACAATCAGCATGGGGGTTGTATACAGACCCCCATCTCAGGGGAAGGGAATGGACAAGGAAATAATAGAAGGCTTCCTTAGAATGGCAGAAAAAGGGGAGATATTGTTGATGGGGGACCTGAATATGCCAGATGTTAACTGGAGCACCTTTGCTGCAGGCACATCCAAGAGCAGGGTCATTCTTCATGCCCTACAGGGGGCATGCCACAGACAGCTAGTATTGGAACCCACTCAGGAGGGAGAAATCTTAGACCTGGTACTCTCAAATGGGGATGGAGAAAGAATCTCAGATTTAGAAGTGGGTAGCCATCTGGGAACAAGCGACCACCAAACAGTGTGGTTCACAGTAAACACAGCCATACAATCAAGCCATACAAAAGCAAGAGTATTGGACTTTAGGAGGGGTGACTTTGGGAAAATGAGAGAGTGCCTCAGAAAAGCACTAGCAAACAGGCAAGAAGGAGGGGTGGAGAAACAATGGGAAGTAATCAAAACAGCCATCACAGAGGCAACAAGCCTTTGTGTAAAGCAAATCAACAAAACACAATGAAGGAAAAAACCGCTATGGTTCTCAAAAGAGGTGGCAGGGAAGGTTAAGGAGAAAACTATAGCATTCAGGAAATATAAGGAAGCACAGAAGGAGCAGGACAGAGAAATTTATCAGTTAAAGCAGAAAGAGGCTGGGAGGGCAGTCAGAATAGCAAAGGCCCAAACCGAGGAAAGGATAGCCAACTTTGTTAAGAAGGGGGATAAGACCTTTTATAGGTACATTAGGGAGTGAAGAAAGATCAAAGGAGAGATACTGAGGCTTAATAAAGGGGAGGCAATGTGGGTAGAGAGTGACAGTGAAAAAGCAGGGATACTGAACGAATATTTCTGCTCAGTATTCACAAAGGAAGAGGAGGGGGAGGTACCTAAACCAAACAAGAGAAACACTCTGAAGACGGGGGCTGATACTAGTCCATTTACAGAAGAAAGGGTTCTGAAAGAACTAATAAAATTGAAAGTGGACAAAGCAATGGGGCCTGATGGAATTCACCCAAGAATTCTAAAAGAACTAAGGGTAGAACTACTGACACTGCTGACTACTCTCTTTAACAAATCATGGGAGGATGGGGTGGTACCTGAGGACTGGAGGAGGGCAGATGTGATTCCTCTGGGAGCAGGACAGAGGCAGGAAACTACAGACCAGTTAATTTGACCTCAGTGGTAGGAAAAATGATGGAATCACTTCTGAAGGAAAGAATTGTTGAGTACCTAGAGGCCAGTGGGGCACAGAACCCAAGGCAGCATGGATTCACGATGGGAAGGTCGTGTCAGATGAATCTAATAGATTTCTTTGACTGGGTGACAAAAGTAGTAGACCAGGGAGGGGCTGTGGACATGGCTTACCTAGATTTTAGCAAGGCATTTGATACAGTCCCACACAAAAGATAAATACACAAGTTAGCTAGCCTTGGAGTGGGTCCCAAGGTGGTAGCCTGGAAAAAAAATTGGCTAGACAACAGAACGCAAAGGGTAGTAGTAAATGGAGTCCACAGTGAAGAAAGAAGGGTTACTAGTGGGGTACCGCAGGGTTCAGTACTGGGACTGGTCCTTTATAATGTCTTTATAAGTGACATTACAGAGGAACTGGAAGGAAAAGTATGTCTCTTTGCAGACGACACAAAGATCTGCAACAGGGTTGATACACCAGATGGAGTGGAAAGGATGAGAAGGGACTTGGCAAGGTTGTAGGAATGTTCAAATATATGGCAGCTCATTTTCAATGCAAAGAAGTGCAAGGTAATGCACATGGGAAACAAAAACCCAGGGGAAGAGTACACAATGGGGGGTGAGATACTGACAACAGTAAAAGTGGAAAGGGACCTGGGGGGTAATTATATCAGATGACCTAAAGGTGGGCAAGCAATGTGAGAAGGCAGTAAGGAAGGCTGGGGGGATACTGGGATGCATAGGGAGAGGCATCAATAGTAGAAAACAGGAAGTTGTTATCCCTCTGTACAGACAGTTGGTGAGACCCCTTCTGGAGTACTATGTGCAGTTCTGGAGAACCCATCTCCACAAAGAAATAGACAGAGTGGAGGCTGTCCAGAGGAGGACAACCAAAATGGTGCAGGGTCTGCACCAGAAGACATATGAAGAAAGACTAAAGGAACTTGATATGTATACCCTTGAGGAAAGGCGGGAGATAGGGGACATGATAGAAACTTTCAAGTACCTCAAGGGAATCAACAAAGTCCAAGAGGGTGGCATCTTTCAGAAAAAGAGATGTACAAGAACAAGGGGGCACAATTTGAAGATAGAGGGGGGATGGCTCAGAGGTAATGTGAGAAGTATGTTTTCACAGAGAGGGTTGTGGATGCATGGAACAGCCTACCTGAGGAGGTTGTGGAGTCAAGAACATTGGGGGAATTCAAGAATGCATGGGACAGACATAAGGCAGTTCTAGTGGGGGGTAGGAGGAAGTAAGCTGTTGGTTAACTAGGATCTGCAGCTTATCTGTTAGGTAGGAAAATGGGCAGACTAGGTGGGCCAAGCGGTCCTTATCTGACATCAAATTCTATGTTTCTGTGTTTCTATGTTCAGAGATGAGCCATTTGTTCCTGTAAATGAATATTCTCCTTCTTGGTCAGTATTGGACCTGCCATTTAAAAGCAGCATATTATTCCTACACATTGTTCTGTGTAACATAACTCCTCTTTTGTTTGTAGTTGAGTCTCTAGAATTTCTTTTTGTATTTAGAATTGGGTACTGTAGGGATGCCAGTGCCTCTAGCAGGTCCTTCGAGCAACCTTGTCATTTTCCCATCCTTGCATTAAAGTCACCAAAAATTATTATATTTGCTGTTGGGTGATCTGTTTGTAAGCTAATAGTTAGATTTTCTAATGAGTCTAAAAAATTGGTATCGCCATAAGTGCTTCCTGTAGGGTGAGCATAAACATTTATCATAAACCATGTTTGTTTTGAAGAATTCCCTATTACTTTTACCACTAGGATACTAGAACTTTGGGTTGTGATTTCTTCTGTTTTAATATTGCTATTAAGCTTGATGAATGTGACCAGTCCTCCAATTCCCCTCCCATAGTATTTATTTTTGGTGGCTTTTTTGCAGTATGCCTTGTAACCACTTAGAAGAAGATTTCCCATTGCCCAAGTTTCCTGTATGCCAATAATGTGAAATTGGTTCAGGTAATTACATGTGTCTGGATTGCCTAATTTTGTATTCAATCCTGAAGAATTCCAAGATAATACCTTAAATAGATTCTTGTCCAGGATCGTTTCTTTGATTAGATTGTTTTCAATAATATCATTTCTAGTGGTGATCCTGATTCTAGGTTGTATCAGAGGCCACCCTCCCCCCAAACCGGCTTGACTTGGGTTGTCATTCATCAGAGATTGCTAATAACTCAAATTTATTTGAAGTCTCTATTAAATATTCCCAGTTCTTGGAAGTTATGTGAGCATTGTTGGAATTTGTCATAGCATATGCATCCTCATTCTCTATAACAAAGTGTATTCCAAGTTTGCCCAACATACTCTTTTTCTTAGCTAATTCCTTAATTATGAAGGATTAACTGACCTGGAATATTACTTGATCATCAGGCTCCAATCTTATTAGTTTCCCTATGTTATGATTACTAATATTGATTTCCAAACAGATGTTGAGAAAGTCAGTCAGTTTGCCTCTTAAACTAGTTCTAGGGTCTTTTGTGGGTAATCTGAGTCCAAAGACAGAAATGACTAAGTCTTGTTTGCTGTCTTTTAAACAAGTTTGATTAGTGTAATATTCAGGCAAAAGGTCCATCAGGGTGATGATATCACCCACCCTGATGCCCATGCCCTCTAGATTTGATTTTGCATGAACTGCAATAGCTTTTAGTAAGTAAAACTGGTTGGTTACAACCAAGACCAATTCATTCTCCGGTATCGGTCTTATAATACTGACTGAATTTTTCAAAATACAGCATCCCTTTAGTATGGAAGACAGTAGTGTAGTTACAGAGTCTTCTAGTTTACTTTGTGATTCATTGGGAATGCGGGATACCCCAAAAGGGTAGTACAAAATCAGAGCCCATAGTTTTTAATAAAAAGAGGTCAAAATTAGCACTATGGTCAGTATTAGCCTTTCTAATTTTTGGGCTGTCACTTTCTCCATGGCCAATCATTACCATTGAGTTAGTGTCAGCACTTCCTTTTTTTTGATTAATTATCTTTGGTGATTCTGGGACTTCAGATTTTTTTGTCAAATTCTCTGTGTTTACCTTGCTTGGGTCTTTCATTAATTCTTGTTTGTCAGTATTGTTTGAGTTCTTGTTTTCTTTTGGTTTTTTGTCCTTGATAATGCTTTTCTTTGTTTTTTTTCTGGTTTGTTGTACCATTTCCTGATTTCCCTTTGGTTTGTATATTAATAAGATTATTGCTATTATCCGGTGATACGTCGTTAATTAGTTTGTTTGCGGACTTTTTGGATCTATCCTTTTATTTTTAATCAGAGGGTAGGGAGTATTCTGAATGGTATCCTTTCTGCTGCCTGAATTCTTTGTTTTTTTGGAGATGCTAGTCTCCCTATGAGTCTTATCCTTTCTATCAGATGCCTCCTATAATTCTCCTTTACACCACAGGTGTACATGATTGAGGGTGAAGTCCCTGCAAATTCTACTATCTCTTAGTTCAGCTGCTGGAAGCATGATGCACTCAGAGTTACTGCTATTAGTGTTATAATGGTCGATTCCAAAAGGGTTCTCTGGAGATTTTGCTATGTATTCTAAAAGATCTGTTGAGCAATTTGATTTGTTCAACTCAAGGTTGGTTTGTAGAGAGCAAGGTTTGTTTATATAATTCCCTTTATTTTCTGAATGACTGTATTGAGAGTCAGGTTCTTTATACATAATATCAGTTCTATATTCCTTTTGTAATAGCTTATTTTCAATTAGTCCTAATTTCAGCCTATTTTCAAGACACACTCCTTTGATGAATGAAACATCTTGTTTGCATTCTACTAGTTTTTTTAAACAGCAGTATATTGGCTTTAACAGGATCCCTTAAAGCTGTTAAGACTTCCTTTGATATTCCCTCGATATCTCTGTAAACTGAGTCTTTCAAATACTCAGGACTCATTGTCCATGAATCTGAGCTGAAGTCTATGGGAGGTGTTCCCTGGGAAGCATTTAAGGGTAACTGGATATTGGGCATAATGGAGTCCTCTCTGGGGGGCAAAGTTTATTACAGGGGTTATTGTCCTGACTCAGATTTATGTTTTGCTGTTTTTTTTTAAGATGCAGCTTAAGTTATCTTCCTGAGACTTGGATCTTAACCAGGTGTTGTTTTTTGGGGGAGCAATAGAGCATTAGTTCCGTGATTTTCTCTGATGGTCTCCTCTATTATTAGTGATTCTCTTATGGATTGGACCTCTGTATCCAGTACTGACAGGTTATGAAATATATGGGAGAAGTCTATCTTTGTATCCCTGCTGTCTTCGGCAGTGAAACCTTTAAATCTAGCTTGGTCAGTATTGTTATTGATTGTATTTTCCATATGGGCTGATGGGAAGGCCAAGTCTTTTCCTGATAAACCTTGCCTAAGTGGGGTGGGGCTGAAAAATTTTCTGATATCCCCACATGAGGAGATCAGATTAGGTGTAGATACCAGGTGCAAGGCTTCATTGCCGACTACCATTTTATCTACATGGGGTTTATCGATTTTTTTTAAACACCGACCCTTCATTGTGTTTTTGTTTTTACCCAATTGTTTCATTCCCATAGTTTTTAATGAGAAGGGCCCTTTATGCTTTCCTCCTCTTTCCGTTCTCGGTTTTAGATTACCAATGAACCATGTCATGTGCACATAAGGTGCCTAAGTTCATGCTACGAGTTGTAGCTGGCATTTCTAATAAATGTTAGTGCAATAAAAGTAGCAGTTCTGATAGTTATATAGTACAATAGGAACACAATAGTAATGGTAATAGAAATAGTAGTTCTGAAAAAAAGCACAGATACACAGGAGGCTAATACTAGCAGACAATACAACAGTCTAAAAGTCTAGTAAACCTGCAATCTAGTTGTTTAAGTTTTTCTTGAGTTAGCTGTTAACTATATTGTTTTTAAAACCAGCAAAAAAAAAAAAACTTTCGAACAACAGTTAGATACTGTCTATGACTATGCCATAAAGATCGTTTGACATTTATAGTTCTTTACCAGTTTGGTACAATATATATATTTGCTGGAGGATACGCCAAAGATAAAGTCCAAGTGTTCAATTAAAATAAGCCTAGCTAGGTTAAAACGAGCTGCTAGCACAATTATAGCACAATTGTAGCACAAGTATAGCACAATTAGAGCACAGCTTTTATCCCACGCTTATTCTTATGCTTTCATAAGCATATTCCTTTTTTTTTTATATTTTATAACAGAAAGTAGGTGAGACAGACGTGTAAGTAAGCCAATAATAATTTGCATTTGTATTTATATTGTGTCAGCTGAGTGTCTTTAGTAATTTAGTCATTAAATAGTTTGGTAGGATAGTAAGAAATGAGTGGTAGGAAGTGCAAATTGAATTGTCTTAGTGCCCAATTTCTTGCCCACGGACTATTTCAAATCTTTTCAACTTGGGGCGTGCAGATTTTGTGATCAATTCGACAACTTTGAGACTAGGGAAAGAAAAAATTTGAGTATGGAAGTAAAAAAAAAAGCCAAGCCTTTGGGTCTAAAAAACAATCAGGAAAATAATCAAAAACTGGAATAGAAAGCACAGCAGAAATGACAACAATCAACAATCAAAGTAGACTGAGTTAGCTGCTATATGATAGCTGCTGACTACCAACTTCTGTTGTCTATTGTCTACTGTCTTCTGACGATTGTCTACTCGCTAATCTTGTTTGTCTGGACCACTCGGATTTTGGAATAGGGAGATGAAAAATATAAAATATAAAAATGAAAGGGCAAAAGGCAGAGGCTCAGGCAGAGCACAGGTTTAAGGCTTAGAGTCAGAGCATACTTTGTTTGTTTGTTTGTTTGTTTGTTTGTTTGTTTGCCCTTAGTGGATGGCACCTGCTTGCTCTCCTCCCCCAATCTGTCCTTCTAGGTGTCCTAGTCATGCCCCTAGACAAAGACTTGCCTCCTTTGGTGCCTTGCAGGGGGAAACATGAGCTAGAGGAAAAATAGGAAACTTAGCACTCTGACTTCATTATTCTGAATTTTATGCAGTATGTTGTCTGTATTTATATTAACTCTGTTGGCATTCCTACTAATGCACAGGGGCAGGGGACTGAGTTGTGACTGAGTTTGAATAAGGAAGGGTTGCAGGAACTCAGGGAATGATTACATGGAGGGGCTAATGGTCATCAAAATGGAAAGGGATTTTGGGGTAAGCATACTGGATGACCTAAAGGTGGCTAAACAATGTACCAAAGCTGTGAGGGGAGCCAGTGGAATGGTGTGGTGAATAGGGAGAGGTATTACCAGCAGAAGGAAGGAGGTGGCGATGCCACTGTGTAGATCACTGGTGAGGCCTCATTTAGAATATGGTGACCAGTTCTGGAAGCTGCATTTCCGTCATGCAACTTTAAATCACAAATGGGTTAAAGGGTTTTACTTTAGATTTCTATTCCTTTCTCCTACTGCTCTCACTAGTTAGCCTTATGGAATGCAACCAGAACATATCTTGGCTAGCATGATGAATTCACCTACACAAGCTGCTTCTCAGTCTACAGCACTGTCTTTTTAAAATGTTATCCTCTTGTTGAAAATATGGCATAATCTTTCCATCCATGTTATCACTAGACATACTGCAGCTAGCTTAGCTTGAGGAAGGGTGAACATGGTCAGGACCCCTTTGCAATTGAGATGCATATGCAGCAAATAAGTCCAGATGCGCTAGCATACCCTACAACTGTTGTCACAGTCTGCATTTTCTTCTTGAAATGGTTACTTTTGCATTTATGTTTATTTTAAAATATTTAATATTCTGACTATGTGGTTATGTCATGGACCATACCTGATCTCCAGCCTTAACCCCCCCCCCCCCCCCATGCTCCAGCCCTGTTACCAAGGACCTCCTATGTGTATCCTATGCATGTTTGAGAACAGTGCTTATAGACAAATCTAATCATTTTGCCACTGTGTTCTGGTGTGTGTGTGTGTGTGTGTGTGTGTATATGTGTGTGTGTGTGTCTGAATACTTTTGATTCAGTTGCTTGTGTCTTGCATGGAAAACAGTGCTTGTAGACAATCTAATCATTTTATAGCTGTGTTCTGCTCTGTGTGTGTGTGTGTGTGTGTTCCTCTGAGGCTGTTCTTGCAGCCTAGGAATGGCAGAAATGATGAGATATCTCCTCCCCTATTCCTGCATGCAAGTTCTCTCTGCCCTGGGAACACCTGCCTGCCCCTAGTGGGTGGCACCTGCTTGCTCTCCTCCGCCATACTGTCCATCTAGGAGTCCTAGTCATGCCCCTAGACAAAGTCCTGACTCCTTAGATGCCTTGTAGGGAGGGAACATGAGCCAGAAGAAAAATGCTGCTCTCTAAATCCCACACAAACACAGGCAGTGTAGTAATGAGGCTTCAGAGGAGGACACTATTATGTTTGCTTGCACGCATGTGCAAGAAACATAGTGCCATCATCTGAGTTTTCAGAGGTGTGTCAGCCCTCTTCCAATTCAGTCAGTGTGTTTGCAGGCGTGGCCGCAGTTCTCCAATGCCTGCTGGAGCTGTCTCTGACAGCTCCAAAATGCAGTGGCATACAGTTGAAAGGGGGAGCTATGTTTCAATGAGCAGCGATCAGATATCACCTGCCTGCGTGCTCCCCCTACACACACACACACACACACACACACACACACACACACACACACACACATATGCTGCTGCTCTCCCCAACGACGGTGCACTGTATAGCCAGGGGGTGCTCAATCCCATCGGCTGTGCTCGCCCCAAACACAGTTTCATATGCCACGCTGAGTGCCCATCCTACCGTGGCTACATCTTAGTAGCCGATGAGGGTGCCTAATCCCCATCATCTCCACTGTGTCTCCCCAAGTACAGGGTGCCACGCTGGAGCCCACCCCAGCATGGCAACAGATGCCATAGCCGATGGGGTGCCCAATCCCAGCAGCTCCACGCCCCCCAGCCATCCTTCTGCCACGCTGGGAGCCCACCCCAGCATGGCAAACGTCCCGCATCGTCTTTTAAACAAAAAATCCTGTAAAGAAAAAATGGTCCTCACAGTCTCCTGCCCCCACAACCCGCACCCACCCACTGCGCACCTGCCTCCCCACACATGCCCTTCACCCCATACTTCCCTCCGGAGTCAGGCGCAATGATCTTCGGTGGACCAGGAGCATGTCTGCACTCTTCAAAGCCGACCACGAACTGAGGAAATGCCGGTAAGCTATATAATGGGATAGATAGGGGTTTTTCAACTTTGTTGCATATCTCAGGCATTTTTTGGAATTGTTGCACCAAATTTTCAACATGAGGTTTTTGGGACCCCATCTCATGGATTCTTGCACTGTCATGGCGTTACTCGGGCCCGAAGGGTGATTTCGCAGCCACTGTGTGAAATCACCCTTCCTGAATGATAAACGAAATGACACTGCCAGTGTTCATAAAGTGGGCTCTCAAAAAGCCTATTTTGAAAATTTGGTGGAAAAATTCCTAAAAATGACTGTTTTATGAGCATGCGTTGTGCAGTTCCTATGCACGCCTATATGTTCATGAATTTTCAATATTTTCACTCCAGATTTTCAACATTGCCATTTTACCACACCTTCTTATGAGCAGTACAGCTGTCATTTTCACATCTCACCCAAATGTGTTTCTGCCCATGTAGCGCACAAGGGCGCAGTCGGTGTGCGAAATCAATGTATGGGACACATTAAGAAAATCACAGTGACACAGTTCATGAGCAGAGGTCTTAAAATGGCTATGTTGAATATTTGGCAAAAAAATTCCTTAAAATGACTGTTTTACAAGCATGCAATGCGCAGTTACTACGCACGCTTGTAAGTTTTCGAATTTTCAATATTTTCACTCCAGATTTTCAACATTGCCATTTTACTACACCTCCTTATGAGCAGTGCAGCTGTCATTTTTCACAACTCACCCAAAATGTGTTTCCGTCCATGTAGTGCACAATGGCGCAGTCGGTGTGCGAAATCAATGTATGGGACACATTAAGAAAATCACAGTGACACTGTTCATGAGCAGAGGACTTAAATGGCTATGTTGAAAATTTGAGAAAAATTCCAAAATTACTGTTTTAGGAGTGAACGCTATGCTAGTTCCTATGCACGCTGGCAAGTTTGCACCTTAGATTGGCACACCAGATTTTCAACAAAGCTTTTACCGCACTTCTCCTTATGAGCAGTACAGCTACCATTTTTCACATCTCTGCCTAAAATGTGTTTCACATGTAGCGCACAATGGTATAGTCGGTGTGAAAACAATGTTTGGGACAGATTAAGAAAATCACAGTGACACTGGTCATGAGCAGAGGTCTTAAAATGGCTATGTTGAAAATTTGGTGACAAAACTCCATAAAATGACTGTGTTACGAGTGAGCATTGCGCAGTTTCCACACACCCTCGTAAGTTCATGAATTTGTAATATTTTCAGTCCAGATTTTCACCACTGGCATTTTTCCACACTTCCTTATGAACAGTACAGCTGTAATTTTCCACAACATGGCCTAAATGTGTTTTCACACTTTCAGCACAGAAATGCGTGGTCGCTGTGGGAAATCATTTGTTCGGGACAGATAAAGAAAATCACACTGACACTGTTCATGGTCGGATGTCCCAAAATGCCTGTGTTAACAATCTGCTGTAAAAAAATCCCCAAACTAGTTACATTACAGGTGGGCTTTGCACGGTTTCTATGCACACTCATGACTTCACCAGTTTTTTTAAGATTTTCACAGCAGATTTTCAACATTGCCATTTTTTACACCTCCCATGAACAGTACCGCTATCATTTTTCACATCCTGTTCGGAATGTGTTTTTGCACCTGTGGTGCCAAATGCCATAGTCGCTGTGCAAAAGCAGTTTTCGGCTAACAAACTGATATTGCCACTGTTCATGAGGTGGGGGTCACAAAAAAAACATGTTGAAAATTTAGAGTGAAAATACCAACGAATGCCTGAGGCATTAGGGTTTCTGACCATAATGCCCCACCCTGTAGAGAATGACAGGCATCAGGGGTGTGACTTGGGATTCATGCCTGTCATGCTCATACTATTCCACCCCCAACCACTCCCTGCAGCCAGTGAGAGGCATCAAGGTGTGCCTCAGACTCTTCGGGCCCAAACTTCACCCCATTCTCCTATACCGCACCCATCTCACTGTATTTCCTGATGGAATGGGGTGCGCATAAGGGCCAAAGACCCCAAGGCACACCATGACACTTGTCAGTGTCTGCAGGGTAGGGTGTGGTGAAATGGTGTGGTCGTTATGCCTGAGGACCCAAAGGCACACCCCAATGCCTGTCACTCTCTGCAGGGTGGTGGTGGGGTTGGCTTCAGTTCAATACTTCACTGCCATTCCTATTATGCAGCTCTGTAACTTCTACACTACCAATGCCAATGCCAGCAAGCAAAAATTCGGCATTGACAAATGCTTGTTTTTAACACTCTACCATGTTTGTTGGAAGGTAATTATGCAGGTAGTACTTTTCTCTAAGCAATATGTCTGCAGGCTCCACCTACTGCAGCCATAAAAATAATAAAATACATCTAAACCAAACAAAAATAAGTGTGTAAAAATTATCTTAATAGCCAACACATTGGCAGAACTGCAGCACAGTCGCTTGCGATGTCAGTGACCTGGGTTCAGGAATTAGTCTGGGTTTTCATAGGGCAGCAGGGAAAAAGATCAAGCCACTGGTCTCTGCTGCGGCATAGCCACATGGGGGGGCCACATGTGGAAATCTAGGCAGCACTGACTGAGGACGAAGCATGTCAAACAGGAAGGGAAAAATACTGGAAAGAGATACTCGTACCTGGCCTGCAGAATGATGCCTGGTAAACTCCAGCTCTGCCCAGCCTCCTATACCCTTTTACTCATTAGTGATCCAAGGGAGCCAGCCCCACTTCACCCCCACTTCGGGGGCAAGCCAGGGAGTTTAAAGGAGGTTGCTTAGTAAAGATGGGGCATGGAAAGCAAGGGATTACAATTTACAAATTAAAAAATATATCTTTAATAGATTTTACACACAATAGTTAGTTAAGAAACAGTATTCAAGTAAGAAATGTCTAAATGAGAACTGAAGCAGTGAGTAAGTGTTTGTTTTAACTAAAGTTTTGGCATTTGATAGATAAAACAAACAAACAGAAGTAAAGAAACCTGTAACCTGACTAAACATTGCCCTTGTTGTGATATTAGCCAGATAAAGCTCATCAAGGTTGGATTATAAATTACTGTGAGGGCTTGATGGTGAGCACATAATCTGCAATGGAGTGTAGATCACCGCTGTCATTTATTACCTCTGCAGAAGCTCATGTAGCCTAGGAATTCACATCAAGAACACCAAGCTGCTACAAGTGGCCCAGAGAGCATGTGGGCTGTAAAGCCTAGCCCTAAAGTGACCTTTCACTTCTCTGAAAACACAAAGTAATTCCGCTTTCTCTGCAGATGCATAGCTGCTAGTGGAGCTCCAGTACAGGGAAACAGCATGCAGGGTGTCCTTGTCCCTTGTATGGCTATGTACAGCTGTGTGTTGCACATACATACTTTCGCAGGTACTGTAGGTCTACATGTAAGTAATAACCCATGACAGGGTGTGGGGTTATACGCATTCAATGCATGCCTGGATGCATTGTGAGGAACATGTCCTCACAGTGCCCCAGGCATGGATTAAATGCCTATAACCCCATGCCCTGTAGTGGGTTATTGCACTTATTACATGAGTTAACTCACCCATAGCACAGAACCCCCCAAAACATAAATGTTTCCCCTGTTTTGCAAAGTAGTCCCTTAGAAAATATGTTTTATCTATCTTTTTATGCATGCTCAAGAGTAACTATATGTCTTTTAATATGCTTTGGCTGCTTTCTGATGGATTAAAAAGTAGCAGTGGACAGCACAGTGTGATGGTATGAGTTTCTGAATAACTGTCATTGGCTGTCTCTGTGTGTCTGGTAGCTGTGGATTAAACTGCTAGTTTTATGTATGGTTGCTGTCTGCTGTATACTTCAATGATACTGAGTGAGAATCAGATGTGGAATGAAAACCACGTTAGGTACAATAAAGCACTGTTTACCTGTGCAGGGAACATTTGTCTTTTTCACATCTCTGCAGATTACTTACAATTCCTAGTATGTGTCTATATGTCTACAGATAATTGACAGCTGCAGTTCAGCAAGTCGCACAAAGATTTCCAGCTTCAGACCACTTACTGTTGCCAGTGCTGTAGTGCACTGCGGGGGTTCAGTACCAGGGCCAAGTCACGGAACCCAGCGATGGTGGCTCTGTTTAACTGTTGGAGACCTGCAATGCTGAATGCTGGGGGAGGAGATCCATGAGTGGGGAAGGGGCCTGAACATGAGGAAGACAGTACATATCAGTCATTTGCCCTGTATCACAGATAATGATAGTATGTGGAGTTTCACAGCTAAGGACATGTGTCGGTGTGCAGTGTTCATCGTTATGCTGCAGTTGTTTTATGGTAGTGCCCTGGGTCATGATCTGTTCCTTCTCTGTCTTTCTGTCCTGCTACACTGTAATCTAGCATGTGTGAGGTGCGCTCCGTGACTGGATATGTCTCTTTATGAATTGTATGGGCCCAATTTTCAAAAGGATATGCCTGGCATAACTTGACTTGTCCCCCCAAAAAATGGTGCAAGTAGCAAGTTTTGCCAGGAGATGCGACATTTGGTATTCTGCAAAGCAGTCTGCAACATGTCGCAGGCTGCTCATGCCAAAATGGACCTACCCTATCAGTTACGCCCTAAACCCCCTGCGACATGGTGCTAGGGGGTTTACGGCAGCAGTTGCACCCATTCTGTAAGGGCAGCAACAAAGTTCCCCAAGGCACTATTCTACAACAACCCCTCAAGGAGAACCCTCAATGTAAGTTACACCAGCATATAGCTGGCATAACTGTACTTACACCCCCCAGGGGTTGCCTGCATGTGCTGACCACCCATACCTCCCATGGCATGACACCCTTCCCCCAACACTGCCCTGATACCAGACATGATTGCCCCCAGGGCGACCTCTGTTTCCCCCATACCACACTGCCCTACAGGGCTGCCACATGTCCCCAACCACTGTACAGGTTAAATAGCCCCACAGGGCTGCTGCATGCCCCCAACCAAAGTGCCATATAAGAAACCCACAACCCACAATCTACAATAATGCCCCATCCCTGATTCCATACATGTCACCCTTACACCGGGCATTCCTGGGAGTCTAGTGGCCCACCCCTTCCACCCAGCAGCACTCGACCACCTGCTCCACCCAAGACCCATCTGAGGCCGGTGACTGGCACAACCCACCTATCACCACGATAACCAGCTGCTGACTGAACACTGCAGGAGCACTTACTGTACATATCTTGAATATTGCGGGTTGCAGGTTTCTTATATGGCTCTGTGGTCAGGGGCATGCAGCTGCCCTGTGGAGCTTTCAACATGTACAGGGGTTGGGGCATGGGGCAACCCTGCAGGGCTTCCTGGACAGGGGGGATCCAGGCATGTGGAGGCATATGTGCCATTCACACTCAGGGTTGGTTACAGCAGACCCTTCAGGTACATCCTGTGGGTTTGTCGCAAGTCACAGGACTTAGCCACTGGGACTCTGCCCCTTTTAGAATTTAGCGCAGGGTCCTCGGCACAACTGCACCCCTCACAAGTCGCAATTTGCAACATGCATGGGGTGCTGATAGATGACAGGACTGTGCCTTCCGGACTGCTGTTCCTACTTGGTCTGTAGTTGTGCCACTGATATTTTTACTGTGACAGCTGCAGAAGGACAACTCTGATTGGCAGTTTGGGACCTGCTGCCTATGAATAAAACCTGCCCATTTAATCCATGGCTACTGCAGCTACACTACTGACTGTGACAGTGTGGACACAGGATGCATCTAATTGGTGCAAGACTGAGTCCAAATGGCTGTCACAGAGACAGTATGATTAAGTGCTGCTACAGTGGTTGATGCCATGGAGCCTCAGAAAACAGAGCACACTGGAAGATTGGGCACTGAAATGTCCGTTGCTGTCTTTCATTGTGCCCATCTGTGTTGCACGTCTGATACAGACACAGAGTGATCATCAGCTGCTTTTGACCCTGTGAATTGGAGTCTTGAGGGAATCAGGATCACTCTGTTCACAACAGGCATCCCATAACTCTCGGGTGTCAGTAAAGTGATCAGAGCCGTGCCCAACATTGTACGTTTTTCTCACATCTTGGACAACAGGTTATGCATTGCAAAATGTGTCATCTAGCCACATGTTTCTACTTAGGCTGCCAAACAAGAAAATATTTACATTCCAAACACCCTGGGGGCAACTCTATTATTGGCACGCTAACCCACGAAACAACAATGGCTGCTGTGAGGAACAAGCAGACTTCAGTCTGTACATCAGTCCATGGTGTGCTCAGGTCTGCTCCTCTGAGAAAAAGAAGATCAGGCATAGAAAACATGGATTAAATAGGGAATCTAATCCATGGACACCTGAAAGCTATCCACCAATGATACATGGTGCTTTGCCTGACCCATGTTATAAACGACCTTAAATATCAGGAACTATAGTTTTTATTTATTAGTCAATGGAATACGTACAGAAGCACAAAGAGCATCAGGTGTGTAAGAAGCAGCAGCAGCCAGCCAAGTATGCAACAATTAGACAATTCAGGCAGGTAGCTGGTCGCACTAAATAACGGATGAATCTGTGGAAATCTGCTCCAAATAAAACTATTTATTCAGCACAAGGCCACCAAGGAACCAAAGTAAAATGTATTTATTTTATTTTATTTATTTATACATTTGTTAACTGGGTAGGCGCACTGATCCAATGGACCATTTTCAGGCACGACCCAGGCCATGAAGATGGAAATAGGGTAAATACAAGTACAGAAGTACAAACAAATACAGTACAGGATAAATACAAGTACAAAAATATGAAAATACAGTACAAGAAATAATGAACAAGAGTTACAAATACAGTATAGTGCAAACAACAGTAAAGTTATGGTACAGCATATTCCATCAGAAGTGCACAAATATACAAAGCGTGGTAGCTTAGCATAACTCTCAGTTATTTCAAAGACAGTGTTATCTGTTGTAGGGTAATACACAATAGGATACACATAACTTTTTCGTGTCTGACTTACTAGATGACTTCAGCGATCTTGTGAGCTTGTTGGAGTTGCAAAGGGGGGTGATTACCCAGGGGGCAGATACAAGTGGCAGCAGACACTAAGGCTGCTTTGTAGTGGGATTTAAATGAGAGGTGAGAATCAAGTGGCAAAGAGAGGAGGGCTGACTGTTTCACAGTTTAGGGGTGACTGAGGTGAAGGCTTTGCTATCCAGGCAGATGGTGATCTGAGGAGCATCCAGCAGAAGGCTGGAGGAGCTTTGAAGGTTGTGTGGGCAATTTTTTGGCTAGAGCAGGGGAAAAAGGAGTGATAGGTCCCCACCTCTAATGGCATTATATATGGTGCAGCTGAAGAAATAGTCATCATGAGCTGGGGGGGGGGAGACCCAGCCAAGAGACTGGTATAGAGAACAGTGATAGGTAGTGTGCCATCAGTGCAGATCTACAGATATTATTCTGTGTGGTATTTAGCATAGTGAGTTGATGGGTGGAGGTTTGCATATAGATGGGGGGGGTGCAGTAATCCATTAGAGGAAGATGATTGCCCTGGGCTACAGCAAGATGGGCCTCTGGAGTCTTGTAGTTTTTCAGTCAGTATCCCACCGCCAATTTTTGGTTGATGTGCTGGATGGTGTTACCAATGTGTTCAGAGAAGGTCAATGCAGGATCCAGGGTAATGCCCAGGTATTTAAAGGAGGATACCATTTTGAGAGGGGGAGCCACCAGGAGATAATATGCTGAGGGCAGCTGCAATTTTAGTAAGTTTGGTAAGCTTAGGTTTGGACCCCAAGAGCATGCCCTTTGGTTTCTTTATGTTAACCAGGAGTCTATTTTCCAGGAACCAATTATGGGCAGCACAGTAATTGGAAGTGAGTGTGGTTGAGAGGCTAGCCAGAGATTTGTTGTTATGGAACAACATTAGGTCATTGGTGTAGAGGATGGAGTTACATGTGAGGTTGTCATTGGGGAGGGAGTTAATGAAGAGTGAGAAAAGGAGGGGTACAAGGATAGAGCTGTGAGAAGCTCCTGTGGTCACTACCCTAACTCTGGAGGTATTGGAGGTATCTCCCCTGATACTAACTGTTTAGGAGCAGATGACGAGGTACAGTAGTTCTGGAACCAGGTAGTGGTCCCTGAGGAGTAACTAAGGCCCTTTAGCTTCTCCTGTAGGATATTGTGGTCCACCAGGTCAAAGGTCTTGGTCAGATCCATGAAGACAGTGCCCATGAGGCTCATTACATCCATATTCCTGAAAACATGGTTTGTAGAGTGGCCAGGGCAGAGGTAGTGCTATGGTACTTCCTAAATCCATGCTGCTGGGGGTGGAGGAGATTATACTTAGCGACATGCTCAGAGAGTTGGCAGTGGACACGTTTTTTGAGGAGTTTGCTAAGGTGGGGTAAGATAGAAATGGGTTGGTAGTTGTCCATTGACTAGGGATCACCAGATTTGAAGATAGGGACAGCCATAGCATTCTTCCAAACAGTGGGCACAGAGTATATGGAGAGGGAGAAGTTAAAAACTGTGGTTAGGGGTTTGGCGATGAGAGGGGCTATAATTTTCAGGAAGCATGGGGAAAGCCCATCACTGCCTGGACTTCCCCAGTTTGGGAGACTCATAAGTAATTTAAAAGTTTCTTGGGGGCAGACAGCCTTAACGTGAAAAGATGCCAGGTTAATGTCTGCTGTGGATGTGTGGTGGGGTGGTTCACTGGATTGAAGGGGGGCAGCTTGCCAAGGTGGGCAGACAAGTCTGTGAACTTGGAGTTAAGGACATTGGCCACTTCAGTAAGGTCAGTTTTGGGGCCTGCTGGGTGTTATGGTGTAAGACAGCCTGATTGGACTTGGGATAGTCATGGAGCCAATGGTGGACAAGATAAGTTGGGGGTTGCCAAGGCTGTGGCATTGGAGTTTTGAAGATACCTCACCTGATGTGATTTAATCTGCTGTTTGCACAGGTTCTGCAGTCATCTGTATTCATTCTATTGTGAAGGGGAGGGTGAGGCCTTCAAGGCAGCCCATTTGGTGTCTTTCTTCTTCATCAGGGAGAAAAGGTCTTTAGTGAGCCATTGGGCATTCCCGCCTCATATCCAGTGGTTGGTTAGAGGGAAATCCCTATCCTGCATGCCTGCAAGGGCATCAGTGCGGAATTCAATAGCTGAAGTAACATCAAGTAGGTAGTGTAAAATTGTCCAGTTTAATTACCTGATGTCAGCAAACAGGCAGGTGGTTTCATGGTTGGAGAAATCCCTAAATGTCAGATATTTGGGGGTGGGGACATTTGGGCTTGGAGGTCCAGATGCAGCAGGTGGGTGTCAAGGATTCATGGGAAAAGATGGACACATCCATGGATTTTGAGAAAGCAAGGCAACAAGGCCAAGCGGTAATTTCATTAAGAAAACAAAATTAACAGCGGACTTGAAACGATCAAAATAAAAAAACAAAACAAAAAAACAATAGAAGTCAAGCATACCATATTGACTCTACAACTCGAGAAAGGCAGCTAAAGTTCTAGCTAGAGTAATAGCCAAGATCAGCACTTTACTGATCCACAGACAAATCTGAGGTGGATGTCAGCTAGCACTCCTTTTATCCCAGGAACTGACCATGAGATCTTTTGACCCCCCCCCCCCCATTTCTTTAACAATTAAATTCTTCTCACAAAAGACGTCTTTTCTTTAATACAACAGTGTGGTGGTCCACCACCTTAATTAAAATGGTAGGGTCCCAGGAAGTCTTTCTCTGTTACCCTATATCTTCCTCCTTAAAACCTATTGCACAGTAGTATCTCTTTTTCTTTAGCTATTCTTATTTCAGGTTATGGTTGGTTGGCCACCTACTGTAACCCTATCCTATAATCTTCTATACTTTTTCCTACACTATTTTTATTATCCTTCTCAGTTCCTGTTTCTTTCCAGAGAGACCCTAGAGAAAATGTGCCCAAACAAAAGAATAAGGCACTAAAGGTATGCCAAAATAAACAGGAATGGCATACATATATACAGTATATATATATATAAAGAGTGCACTCAGAAATGTATAAATTAAATAATGGTGCCTAAAGTGATTAGGCTATAGCCATGGTTATTTGAAAAATAAAACACTGAAGGTCTGTCCTGTTTGAAAATAAAGGAGGGATGTGATATCTTAAAATGAAAGAAAATGCATAGCTGTGCAGCATATTTCTTTTTTTTAAATAATAAAGACCCAATAATAATAGGTTACATTGGGATATGCACCTTGCTAAAAGGAAAGTAAAATAATCCCCAAAGCATTTCCCGGTATATCAGACTAGAAGAGAATTGAATATGCCGCATATAACTTCATTTTTTTGTTGTTTCCTAAATAAATAAACCTGCATAATAAGAGACAACCCAAGCAGGAGCTAAAAGAAGGAACTAGCATAAAGGTTCCTTGCTCCTGTTGGCAGTAGCTACTGTGTTAAGAAATATAAAACAAGTGGTAGACAGGCTGCTCTTTTACAGTTTTTAGTAGCCGCTCATTTGGTAAATACCAAATTGTCAGACAGAATACAGGCTAAGCTGTAACATTACCATATATACCACAGACACATAGACTACTAAACAATGTATTTACAGTAAACTGTTGTTTGAACTTTTTTACTCTCCAGCAAGCATGTTAGCCAAATATCCAGTACTACATGCTTTACCAAAAGCCTTAGGCCAGACTTATTTACATCTAGGTCGGAGAACTGAGCACCCTTCGGTACAAGTAGAGCTGTCACTCCTGGAGGATTCGCAGCTCCAGAGGGGTGCATATCGAGGATGGGCAAAAATCTGGATCTCTGCAAAATGTAAGTGCTGCAACTTGCAGCTGTGGCGAAATCTAACCGGGTCCCAGTCTCAAACCTAGTTCCTGCTCTGCCAGAGCTAGCCTCCCACACCACCACACCGCATGGGTAACTCAGCAGCAACTGGTACACCAGTACCTGAAAAGCCCTTCCCTCCCCCTCCCCTTCACTTCACTATTCCTCCCTTCCATTTGTCCTTCCCCCTGGTCGCTATCCCATACCCTCTCTATTCTGCAGGGTAGCCCACCATAAAAGTGTCCAAAATGAGTCACTATATTTCTAGTCACTCAGTTTGGGTTACTCTATAGATGTGACACCATAAGGGAGTGTGTGTGTGTGTGGGGAGGGGGAATAGCCAGGGATCAAGTAGGGTCTCCAGTGACAGTATCAGGCAGGGTAAATGAGTAGACGACTGGTCTGGCCAATCAGTCTTTATCTGCCCAAAAATTGTATGTTTCTGTGTAAATGGAGAAATATTTGCAAATTGGCAATTAGGTCAAGCAAGAAGTCCTAATGCAAAACTTAATTTGCCACCACTGATGGAAACCCCTGAAAAATTTGGAGTGGCATAAAAAGCCTCATGGGCACAGATCAGAAGTACTTATCAATGGTGTTAATTTTAACAACCCTACCATGATTGCAAATTCCTTTAGCACCAAATTCTCTGATCTCCTGGCTTATACTGGAATCACTGATGTTGGTCCAGGGGCCTCAGTATCTACTACAGGCCCTTGCACCTCTCAGCCAAGCCCAGCAGCCTCTGTTCAACCTTTGATCAGTAAGGGAGGCAGAGGTCAGAAAACTTTTACTCTCCATCATGCCAGACAAATCTGGATCTTATGACCGTGATCCCAAGCTTCTAAGAAAGGCTGCACCTTCTATAGCTCTCCATATCTTAAAAATCCTAAATCACTCCTTCTCCCTTGATATTTTCCCTGCTGTCAGTAAAAGTTTCAGGGTCTTTAAAACTGGTGACCCCAAACTCATGGACAACTATCACACCAATGTCATTCTCTCAGCCCTCTCTAAAGTCCTACAAAGGATTGTAGCATCACAGTTCAATGACTATATAGTCAAGTATGACCTCTTGTCTCCAACCCAACATGGTTTCAGAAAAAAACATGACATTACAACAGCTTTAGTCAAATTAATAAATTACATCAGTCTAGCTATGGGCACTGGTCTCCTAACTGGACGGTATTTATTGACTTCACAAAAGCATTCAACCAGGTCAGTCACTTGTGCCTCTTAAAAAAGTTAGCCTTCCTTGGTGTCTTTACTCCTGCCATACCCTGGTTCACCAGTTACCCAAATTATAGTAAACAGCAAGTCTGCCTTTACTCTTCTACTTTCAACCCTGCTGATATAATTGCTGGTGCTCCCTAAGGCACCATTCTTGGCCTACTCCTATTCCCTATCTATAGCAATAGTCTCCCAGCTGTGGCATTCTGTTGCAGCTCCCTATTGTATAATCTTTCTTGTTCTACACCATAGTGCCACATCTGTCCGCACCATCTGAAAATCTCTCTAAGACTACTTTACACTCATTCAGTCTTGGTTATCAGTGAGCAGATTAATTCAACACAGAAAAAAACACCAAGGCCATTCTTTTTTGCCTCCAAGCCAAAACTCCACACCACCTCCTCTAAGCCCTCCATAACCTGCACTAATAGATCCCTCCTAGATGAAGTCAACAGTTTCAAGTACCTGGTGTAATGTTAGACCCGTCTCTTAATTTCTCTCCTCAATCTGTAAATCAGCAAATGTCAAGCTGGACTTGGTTTTCAAAGTCAAACACTGTTTATTCCTCTGTTACCCAGCTATCAACAGCCTAAGGAATGCTTCATCCAAGCCTCATATATGACCTTCATCCAAGCCTCATATATGACCTTCTGCCATTCCAATGAGTATGTCAGTCTATTTTATCTAGATGGGATATAACTTACAATAATGTGTGTTGCTTTGCCCTGACCTCCCCCAATCTCACCCATCAGTGATTCCTTTACACCAGTCTGGGATGGCCTTCCTCAGCTGGTCAATGGTCCCTTCATCTGGGCTATTTTGTTAACAAGCTCCTGTGCACAGGGACCCCATCCTCCTTTGCCACCTACCTGCAACACCCATCCCTGACATGTTATTTGAGATATGTGCACTCTCAGCATATCTTTGAGGCAAGATGTTTCACTAGACCTAGAAAACTTTTGCAGTTTATGCTCCAGCATTCTTGAAATCCATTCCCTATAAGTTATGCCTCCCCCATCAATTATTTTTTTGCAAAATACTAAAGGATTCACTGTACCTACTGAGTTCTTGCTCCTGCCCCTCTTAGGTCTAGAAGACAAGGTCAAACCAGCCCTAGCGCTGCATGCTTTTCCTGCTCATCACCTTGGTGAGAATCTGCTCAGTTTTGCAATATCAGTCATCATTTCGGGTGCAAATAAGCCACTTACCTTGCTCCTTGTGTCATCCCAAACCCATTGTAGCTGTGTTTTCACTTTCCTGATATAAATTACCCATTACTACTCATCATTGTTGCATTCATGTTTTTTTTTCTTTTCAAGGTGATTAATGGGTGATAAGTCATTTTTCAGGTATATCAGCTGGAAAAGGAAAACCAAGAGAGGGTTTGGATTATTAAAAAGGAGGGAGGGGCTGTACTGAGGAGGACCAAGAAAAGGCAAACATCTTAAACAAATATTTCTGCTCAGGGTTCACAGTTGAGGGGGAATGGAACTAACCACAAATAAGCACCAAGAGCTTAGAAGGAAAGGAAATGGACACCATCCCTTTTTCTGAGGGGAGGATCAGGAAAGCACTCGCTAATCTGAGGGTGGACAGAGCCTTGGGGCTAGACAGGGTGCATCCAAGAGTGTTAAGAGAACTCAGGAAGGTACTAGCTGTACCCCTGACAGACTTATTTAATAGTTCACAGGAGACCAGTGTGGTCACAGAGGACTGGAGAAGGGTGGAAGTACTCCCACTTCACAAAAATGGTAGCGAGAAAAGTGAGAAATTACAGACCTGTCAGCCTGGCATCTATAGTAGGGAAATTGATGGAAACACTATTAAAAGAAAGAAATGTGGAACACCTGGAATCCAGCACACTGCAGGACCTGAGGAAGCATGGCTTTATGGAGGGGAAGTGGTGCCAAACAAATCTGATACATTTTTTAACTGGGTAACCAAGTTGTTGGATCAGAGAGGGGTGGTGGATGTGGCTACCTGGACTTCAGCAAGGCCCTTCACACAGTTCC
The DNA here is from genome assembly GCA_016271365.2 of Neoceratodus forsteri. NCBI lineage: Eukaryota > Metazoa > Chordata > Ceratodontiformes > Ceratodontidae > Neoceratodus > Neoceratodus forsteri. Next base: position 537,543,357 of record CM028129.1, read on the forward strand.
ACATAGAAGGCTGATAGAAGGCTGGTAAAAATGTTGAGTAACATGGGGTAGGTAATAAGGTGGTAACCTGGGTAAGAAATCGGTTAGGGGATAGGAGGCAGAGGGTGGTGGTAAATGGAGTTTGTGTTACAGAGGGAAGAGTGACCAGCTGGGTACTGCAGGGGTCAGTTCTGGGACCAGTCCTCCTTAGTGTCTTCATTAGTGACAGAACAGAGGAACTGGAAGGGAAGACCAGCCTCTTTGTGGACGATACCAAGATATGCAACAGAGTAGACACTCCAGAGGGGGTGCAGAGGATGTAAAGATACCTAAAGTGACTGGAGAGGTGGTCAAAAGTTTTCAGCTACGGTTTACATGCACAAAAGTGCAAAATAATGCACTTGGGTCACAGAAACCCCAGGATGCAGTACAAAATGGGGATAAAGATACTAGCAATGACCAACCGAAAAAGCAACCTGGTGGTAGCCATATTAGATGACCTTAAGGTGACCAGACAGTGTGACAAAAGAAGCACAAATAGGTCCAGAAATCAGATCAGATCAGATCAATATCAAATTTATTGTGGTTCAGTCTGGACATTGCCAGTACCCCAGTGCTTTGGTACTATACCTTCGTTGGGGCTGTGGCTAAGGCAAGTCCATACAATTGTTAAACACCCCAAAAACAGTGACATCATAACTTGGGAGACCAATCAAATCTGAATCATAATACAAAATTTAAAAAGTTGTGAATTAATTATAGTAATGTAAGAATACTATATACAAATTACCAAATGCAGGGCATATCACTGTTCATTTAATCACATTTTACTTATTCAATTTCATTTCATTTGTGTCCTGTAACTAAAAAATCAAACATTTAAATTAGAGAACAAAAGGTAGCAGTGCTTGAGATTACTCACTCAAAATTAAAACTAAAATGCTGTGGATCCACAGTAAAGCACTGAAGGGAAATTGTGTGCCAGAACGTGTAATCACATAGGAGATAAATATGAAATCAGATCATTGCAGTGATCACCCCTTTGACTTTTCATGGCTTCACAAGTCTGCTTAATTTCCAGGGGATCCACAACTAGTTCCTGAGGATGACCAGTTTATATGATGTATAAAGACCTTTTCAAATGTTTTAACTGCTGAATTAAATACATTAGGATAGAATGAGGAATCTGGTTTCAATAACATCTTTCTTTCTTCTTTGATATAAGTGGCTCGAATTTATACATTTTTGTGTTCACAAGCATAAGCAGTTCCTCCAGAGACCCATAACATTATCAGTCTTAACAGTGTCTTCACCAGTTTCAGCACTTAACTCACTTTCAAGTCCAATTTAATTCAAGATAAAGTCTATGTGCCCACAGGATGTGTGGTGGGGGATGGGGGGGGACTGTTTCTGTGAAGCACATGTCCCTGTGGTTCTGTGACGGAATTTTGTAAAAATTGAGCTTTCATTTTATTTTTTTGAAAGAATTATAAAGGTCAATAGGTACAATTGTTAACCCTTTCTTCAGTACAGACTTTTTTTTACCTGCAATAGTTTCTTGTGCAACAAATTCACCTGGGAACAAATGACCTGGCAGGGGAGAAGAAGGAGCAAGAAAAGATACAGGAAGAGCTCAAGGAGTTAGGCAAGAGCCTCAAGTGGGTAGGAAGATCTGTATCCACCTTGGAGGTACTGCCTATCCATGGCAAATGGGAGGCTAGGATACTCCACATCCAGAAATTCAACACATGATTGAAGGAAGGGTGCAGAGTGGAGGGGCTTGGCTTCATGGGGGACTGGGGCCCCACATGGTGGGATGTGGGCCTTTTGGAACAAAGGCTATAATATCACTTTTTACAATGATGCACTTGGATTTACCTTGGGCCTTACCAAAAAATATTATTTCATAAATTACCAAAAATGAGAAATGTGGTAGGTGGGGAACCAGTGAAGATGGCAGCCTAAACCTCTCACTCAGACCCAGCCTGATGGAAACCCTGGAATTACCGCCAGAGTGATGGACAAAGTGCTCTCTCTGCACTCAACTGTTCCTCTTCCCTCCACCTGTCACCATCAGTGAAGTATTTTGTGGGGAAGCAGTATTTAATAGTGTTGATGAACCGTGCGATCGCCGACCAGGGCGCTTCTATGTAACCGCGCAGGGCTAACGTATCCCTAATTGCAGTGTCCCCAAGTCACTTCTTCGTGGAACACCTACACCTCTTGCCTCCTTTGTGTTATCCTAATGGCAACTGAGGGCATTAGAAGCCAGTTGGACTTCAGGGCTACCACCGCTGACTTAGCCATAGCTCTAAAGGCCTGACAAGTATCTGCCTGGTGCTACGCGGGGAGCTCGCCATCAAGATGGATCAAGTCGCAGGTAGCAGTGCCGGGGCAGCAGTTCAGAGCACCCTGGATCAGACACAGAAGGGGGAAGCCCTGGGCAATATCACTAAAATGCTCAAAGCGCTACTCTCCAGGGTGGACAGCATCGGCGCTTCACTGGCGGGCAATGTCGCAGATGTCTGTAGCTTGGAAGACCAACACAATGTCCTTGAACAGTGAGAGGGGGAGCCGAAAGCCCAGCATTTGAATGTCTTGCACAAACTTAGAGATCATGAAGCCAAGCTGGCACACCTATGGCAAAGGGCCGAAGTACAAGAGAACCACATAAGAAGAAACAATATCCGTATCATCGGGGTACCAGAGGGGGCAGAGGGCCCTAAATTAGAGAAATTTCTTAACAAATGGCTTCCACAGCTGGTAGGAGAATGATGAAAGAGCCGGTCAATGTTGAGCATGCCTATCGGGTCCCTAGGAATTTGAACCACACTAAAAGCCCTTGGACAATAGTAGCACATATGTTGAGCCTCTCAGTCAAGGAGCTCTTGCTGAAAGTCATAAGAGACATTGGGGAACTTACTTGGAAGGGGGAATGTCATCTCTATATACAGGAACTTTTCGCAGGAGGTTGCAACAAGACGAGGTGCTTACAAGATGCTTAAAAAGGTGTTCAATGCAAATTCAGTACAAAACGGATTCAAAGGACTTACTTCACTTCACATGTCTAAAGATGGTCAGTCTTTTATAGCAGGCTCACCAAGGGATGCGGAGGCCTGGATTTGGGAGCATTGGCTGACTATGCTGGTGGGCACTACATCTCCCAGATGCCTCTGGGAGCCAAGGGGCAAAATAACACAGGGAACCAGCAGAAAAGGTAGTGTTGTCCCAGAGGACCAATATCGTAGATGGATGAGTCTGCCTAGCGCAGCTCCCCCATCACAAAGACAGCTACGGAATCCCTCCCCCGATGAAACCAAGTCACCCTTTCTGCATTCTACACCATATCAATCTTCAGAAACACCTAAAGCTGGTCAAGTTCAGCAAATGAAGCGGCTGACCCTCCGATGCCAGAGAGACAGCGCTCACACGCTAGAAGCCCTTGTCCACCAACTCAGAGGAACCCAGCTGCATCCCCACCTGCCAAATTTTTAAAGACAAATTTAAAAACACCAGAGAAAAGCAAGCCAGCTGATAAGAAGGAGGAATCAATGGGGGCCCTGGAGAATGATACGATACTGATTGATTGGGCGTTGACAATGGGGGAGGAAGAGAAAGACATGGAGAAGGCAACCTGCTTTGCTGTGAAACCTGAGCTGAAAACATATGCCGCAGCCCTATCTGTATTGGGGATCTGAAAATCAGTGGACTGTCGCTATTGTTACTATTAATAGCTGAGAATTGGAAGCGCTAGTTGGGCAGTAGTGAGGGGAGGAGGCATGCCCCCCTTCCCCTGATTGAGCTAGCTCACCCATTGCTGAATGAGGCTATGTCTATGAGCATGGGGCAGGGGACCCCATCCCCCCCCGTATCTACCTCATACTATCTTACTATGGAAGGCATCCATATGGCCCAGCTGATGTAGACAGTAACTCCTCCCCCCTTCTAGCAGATACAGAAGCGTCTCTGTACGCACCACATGTCTGTTAATGGAAAGGCTGTGAAATTTAATGCTGGTATTCCTAATCATTTATACACTGCATAAGTAAATCATTAGTTGGGCAAATTGTAAGCGGTACACATATGGGTACCTAATAATTCTTTGCAATGGTCTGAGTAATCAACCAAGCATATGGTCACCCATGGATTACTACCTCTCCCCGTGGACTAGATCCTTAAAGATCGATATGGCTGACAGATCCCCCCTCCCCTGCACCCCTCTTCCCATCCCTCAGTCGGGTGTTTCCAACTAAAGTGCTCCCCCCCCGGCAGTTTGGGGATGGCTCCAGACTCTGGGTCGATCCTGAAGGCTAGTTGCAGTACATGTGGCCAGAGCCTCAGTTTCAGACTGGGACAGACCACTCAATTTAGCATGACTCCCACCCTATTCAACATTTGGTGTCTGAAGCAGTCTGGTTTAGGGGTGTAATTGCCTCTACTCATGCGTTCAACTAGACGCCAATAACTGAGCTGTAGCTGGTCGATTCTATAGTATGACATTGTTTATAACTAATCTGTTGGTTAACCTTATTGCTTGACAGTTGATTGTTGGCAGATTTCTGCCCTGTCTATTTTTCCTTTTCTCTTCTAAATTTCCAAGGTATTTAATCCTGGTTTTTCCTTATCTCCTCACTCTGCACAGGCCTCTCTTCAATTGAAGGTAGCGTGGTCGTTACTGTCTCCTCTCAACTTAAACAACACTTGGTGATTTTGAGGCTCATCGACGGTACAAGACCTTCTCTTTTCCTCCCACCTACCTTCCTTCTTACTATTGGTTGGGTGAGTACATTCATTCACTTTGCTACGTAATAGGAAGGTATCATCATGGCCCAGACCACAGAGGTGCCACGAGGGTGGGGTTGCGTCTCCTGGAATGTGCGTGGTTTCAATCATCCAGCAAAATGAACTAAGGTGTTGCAATATTTAAATTAGATCGGTGCATATATCGCATTACTCCAGGAGATGCACCTTACCAGCCCCACAGTGCAATGGCTAAAAAAACTGTGGGTGGGAACGGTGCTGGCTAGTTGTGCCTCCACGAAATCCAGGGGTGTGGCCATCCTTCTACGGAGATCAGGACCATGGACTGTCGAAGGTCAGCATCAGGACTCATTAGGTAAGCGGATAATGACTAAGTTGGCATATCCTGGTGGCAAGGCCATAATAGCCAATGTTTATGGTTTTAATACGGATACAGGGGATGTTTACTCTGAGGTGAGTCAGGCCTTCACAGAGATCTCTGGTGATGACCTGGATATTCCAATCCTGTTAGGTGGGGATCATAACCTGGTGCGTGACATATTTTTAGATAAATCCATACCCACACCACAGTTTAGAAACTTTAAATACTATGATGTCAGAATGGGGGTTAGGAGACCCGTGGCGAATTAATCATCTGAGCTGGCGTGACTACATGTACTTCTCCACAGTGCATGGGACACACAGTAGACTTGAGTTCTGGTTGGCCAATCATGCTGCTATGCCAGGGATAACAGCTCCCACCATTGGCAGTATAGTCATTTTGGACCATGCCTCTGTAATGGTCACTTTCTGTCCCCTAGGGCAGAGCTTACACTCCACAAGGTGGAGATGTACCCGTTGCTGATGGAGGACGCAGCCTTTCGTGACTATATAAAAAAGGAAACTCTCTCCTATTTCTCAGTTAACACCCCAGGGGAAACAAGTGCAGCCACAGTCTGTGAAGCCTTTAAGGCAGTTATAAGGGGGAGAATTATCTCCTTCTCTGTGGCCAAAAACAAAGATAGGGCAAAGCAGATATCAGAGCGTCAGAAAGATCTGGCATCTCTAGAGAAGCAATTTAAACTATTAGCTACTAACCCACTTAACTCCCCTCTCCTAGCCGACATTACTGGCTTAAAATATAGACTTAATGTGCTGCTGAATAGAAAAGCGGAGTGGCAAATTACTCATGCTAAACACAGGTTCTGGGAGAGAGGGGATAAAGAAGGGAAGCTGTTAGCTTACTATTCACAGAAGCAACAAACCTCCTCCAGAATTTTAGCCCTAAAAAATAAGGAGGGGAAGGTTACTACAACACATAAGGCTATCAATGAGACTATGAAAATATTTTATCAGGACCTGTATCAAACTAAGAATACTTTCTCGGATACCGAGTTATCTCAGCGCCTGCGAAGTTTTTGCCGAGGGGCGCAACTCTCTAAGCTCTCAGAAGAGCAGGTTCTAGTGCTGGATGCTCCCATAACTCGTAATGAGCTCCGGTCTGCACTATCCCATATGGCCAAAGGGAAGGCCCCCGGGCCGGATGGTCTATCTGCAGAACTGTACCAGGTGCTGCAGGATGAGATTACTACCCCTCTACTGCAAGCCCTCCAGGAAGCCCAATCGAATGTTATACTTCCTCCCACTATTCGCGAGGCTCTTATCTCACTAATCCCCAAGAAATCTTTGGATAGCTTATCATGTGCGAATTATAGACCTATCTCACTTCTCCCAGTTGATACTAAGATTCTAGCTAAAATTTTGGCAACCAGGTTGTCCCCAGTGCTTCTAAACCTGATCCATCCCTCTCAAATGGGGTTCTTAAAAGGGAAATTGAGTTCAGACAACCTAAGCCATATTTTAAACCTGAAATGGTTGGCACTTCTCTACGAGGTCCCCATGGCAGCCTTAGCAGTTGACTTTGCTAAGGTTTTCGACTCACTGGAGTGGGCGTACCTGCATCAGATTCTCCAGCTGTACGGCTTTGGATCCCAATTCTGCTCATGGGTATATACGCTGTACAATCTGCCCTCAGCCAGAATCCTTACTAACAAAGATACCTCTCCCCCCTTTATCCTCCAAAGAGGTACCAGACAGGGGTGTCCACTCTCACCACTCCTGTTTCTGGTAGCTATGGACCTCTTAATTAGAACACTGACCAATACCCCAGCTGTAACGGGTATTCCTGTGAGGAAAACTTCCTACTTAGTTAATGCACATGCAGATGATAAGCTTCTTACTCTCTCTGACCCACAGTCCTCCCTCCCACTGGTTTTGTCAATACTGCAGGAGTTCACTAGAATATCTGGGCTCATGGTAAATCAGAAAAAAAACATATTATCTCCCCTAAATAAGAAATGTAGTAGACAATGTTTAGCTGGTACAGACATTTCCTGGGCACCGCAGGGCTTCCCATACTTGGGCATTAACATTACAGCAGCCTGGAAGGACCTAGAAACTGCCAACTTCTCTCCCCTCCTAACAACCTTAACAGCTGAGGTCCACTGCTGGATGAAACTGCACCTAACTCTAAAGGGTAAAGTGGAGGCGATCAGACTGTTTATCTTTTCCAGGGTTTCTTATTTACTAAACAATCTCCAAATTCCTTTCTCCCAGAAACCATTCCAAGCCTTAGATAGGCTGGTAGCATATCTACTCTGGGAAGATAGCCTCCCTAGATGGGGAAGAATGAAATTACGGGTACATTGGACCAAGGGAGGGCTTAGTCTCCCCTGGGGTAACAGTGGGGGAGCACCTGGGAAACAGTGACCACTAGTCATTGTGGTTTGAAATCTCAGAAAGAGCAGAACCAAACCACACAAAAACTCGTATCCTGGATTTTAGGGAGGCAGACTTTGGGAAAATGGGGAGATACTTGAAAGAGGCATTAAGGGGAATGGGGCAGGAATCAGGGGTTGAGGAACAGTGGGCAGTATTTAAAATGGGGATTACAAGAGCAACAGAATTATGCATAAAGCAGGTTAGCAAGAGGAAAAGGAAGAGGAGACCATTATGGTTTTCCAAAGAGGTAGCAAAGAAGTGAAAGCCAAAAGATTGCATTCAAGCAATACAAAAGACACAGGCAGAAGGGGATAGGGAGAAGTACCAGGAGAAGCAAAGGGAGGCAGTGAGGTCAGTAAGGGAAGCCAAAGCTCAGACAGAAGAACACATTGCAAAATTAGTGGGTAGAGGGGACAAAACCTTTTACATGTACATAAGTGAAAAAAGAAAGGCAAAGGGAGGGATAGTGAGACTGAAGGGGGAGGATGGGGGCAGCATGGAGGATGACAACAGTAAAGCTGACATATTGAACAGGTATTTCTGCTCAGTCTTTACGGAGGAAGATGAGGGTAATGGGTCTGAAGGGAGTACAAGGAGTGAGAATGGTGCAGAAATGGACACAAGTCCCTTTACCCGAGAAAGGGTCCTGAAGGAACTGGAACTAATAAGAGTTGATAAAGCAATGGGGCCAGATGGGGTGCACCCCAGGAACTAAAAGAGGTGGTGGCTGAACCTCTGGCTATCCTGTTTAGCCGATCACTCTAAACAGGAGCGGTACCCAAAGACTGGAGGACAGCAGATCCTTTTATACAAAAGTGGGAACAAAGAGGAAGCGGGGATCTACAGACCAGTCAGCCTCACCTCAGTAGTGGGGAAGATCTTGGAAGCACTACTGAAGGAGAGATTGGTGGAACATCAGGTTTTCAATGGACTACAGGACCCAAGGCAGCATGGTTTCGCCAGAGGAAGGTCATGTCAGACCAACCTCATTGAATTTTTTGGCTGGGTGACTAGGGAGATGGATCAGGGGAGGGCAGTGGACATGGCCTATCTGGACTTCAGCAAGGCCTATAACACTGTGCCACATAGAAGACTATTACACAAACGGGGGAATATGGGTGTGGGCAGGACAGTAGTGTGGTGTGTAGGTAACTGACTGGGCAGCAGGACACAGAGGGTGGTGGTAAATGGCTGTCACTCCACAGAGGGAAGAGTGACCAGTGTGGTACAACAGGGATCAGTGCTCTAACTGGTCCTATTCAACATCTTCATCAGTGACATTGCACAGGACCTAGAAAGCAGAATTTCACTGTTCACTGATGACACATAGCTCTGTAACAGAGTAGACACACCAGAGGGTATAGACAGAATGAGAAGGGACCTGCAGAAACTTGAAGAATGGTCAGGGGTTTGGCAGTTGAAATTCAATGCAAAGAAGTGCAAGATAATGCATATGGGGCACAAAAACCCTGGCACAAAATATCAGTTGGGGGGTGAGGATATAGCATGCACCAAGCAGGAAAGGGATCTTGGGGTTATCATCTTTGATGACTTCAAGGTAGGGAAACAGTGTGACAAGGCAGCAGGTAAAGCAAATAGGATGCTGGGATGCATAGGCAGGGGCATCACCGGCAGGAAAAGTGAGGTCATAATTCCATTATACAAGACACTAGTGAGGCCCCACCTGGAGTACAGTGTACAGTTCTGGAGACCTTACCTACGTAAGGACATAGACAGGGTAGAGAAGGTTCAGAGGAGGGCAACTAAGATGGTACATGGATTGCATCACAAGTCCTATGAGGACAGGTTGGAGGAAATGAATATGTACTCCCTAGAGGAGAGAAGGGAGAGAGGGGATATGATAGAGACATACAAGTATCTAACAGGGAGGAACAGGGTGCAGGAATACACTATTTTTAAGTGAAACAGATGTTCCAGGACTAGAGGGCATGGGATGAAGTTGGAGGGAGGATGATTCAGAGGAAACGTGAGGAAGAATTTCTTCACAGAATGGGTGGTGGACAAGTGGAACACCCTGCCAGAGGAAGTGGTGAGGGCCGAAACAATGACAGGATTTAAGAATGCATGGGATAGACTTAAAGGAATTCTGGAGGTCAGGGGTAAGGGGCAACAGACTTCTAGGAAAACATAAACTGAACTTACAGGCTCAAATGGGCAGACTGGGTGGGCCATAGGCCCTTATCTGACGACACTGTCTATGTATCTATGTATACCACTTGGCTTTTAATATGGCCCAGACTCTGACGTGGCTTGCCCCTCGCTCTACTCCCCCTCCTCAATGGGCAGTGTTGGAAGCTACACTGGCAGCAGGGACTCCCCTCTTCTCACTGTTAACCTGTAGGAAACCAGCTAACTCCCAACTCACACCGATTATGACAAATTCATGTGCACTGTGGCACTATGCAATGAGCATAACTGGTGTTCCCAGCTCCAATTACCATCCCCCCATATGTTATGCCCCACTTTGGAATAATCCTCTTGTAAAAGTAGACCACAAGCCACTTCATAGAGCCTCATGTGCCTCTAAAGACATACAGACGATAGCCAACTATCTCATACCAAACACGCATACAGTGATGTCCTTCGAGCAGCTTAAAACTAAATGCAAATTCCCAAATCAGGACTTTTGGAAATTTCTCCAACTGCATAGCGCATTGACCCCTTTACTTAAAAGTTGGTCACCCCAATCCCCTTGAAGATGTCTGAGTAACCTCTCCTTGCCCAGCAGAGGCAAGGGCCTCCTGGGAGTGCTATATAGCACCCTCCGGGACTCCCAACCGGATGTCACCTTAACTAGCAAAGCCGAGTGGGAGCAGGATAGTTCTCACACTCTATCCCTACAGCAGTGGTCGGAATGTCTCAGATTGGCCCATATGGCCTATGTAAACTCAAAGAGCCAATTGATTCATGGGATTAAATCATGGGAGGATGGAGTGGTACCTGAGGACTGGAGGAGGGCAAATGTGATTCCACTTCACAAAAGTGGGAGCAGGGTAGAGGCAGGAAACTACAGACCAGTTAGTTTGACTTCAGTGGTAGGGAAAATGATGGAATCACTTCTGAAGGAAAGAATTATTGAGTACCTAGAGGCCAGTGGGGCACAGGACCCAAGGCAGCATGGTTTCACAGCAGGAAGGTCATGTTAGATGAACTTAATAGATTTCTTTGACTGGGTGACCAAAGTAGTAGACCAGGGAGGGGCTGTGGATATTGCCTACCTAGATTTTAGCAAGGCATTCGACACAGTCTCATACAAAAGATTAATGTACAAGTTAGCCAGCTTTGGAGTGGGTCCCACGGTGGTAGCCTGGATAAAAAACTGGTTGGACAACAGGACGCAAAAGGTAATAGTAAACAGAGTCCACAGTGAAGAAAGGAGGGTAACTAGCGGGGTACCGCAGGGTTCTGTACTGGGACCAGTCCTCTTTAATATCTTTATAAGTGACATTAGAGAGCACCTGGAAGGAAAGGTATGCCTCTTTGCAGATGACACAAAGATCTGCAACAGGGTTGATACACAAGGTGGGGTGAAAAGAATGAAAAGGGACTTGGCAAGGTTGGAGGAATGGTCAAATACGTGGCAGCTCAGATTCAATGCAAAGAAGTGCAAGGTAATGCATCTGGGAAACAAAAACCCAGGGGAAGAGTACATAATGGGGGGTGAGTTAATAACAACAACAAAAATCGAAAGAGACCTAGGAGTGATTATATCAGATGACCTAAAGGTGGGCAAGCAATGTGAGAAGGCAGTAAGGAAGGCTGGGGGGATACTGGGATGCATAGGGGGAGGCATCACCAGTAGAAAACAGGAAATTGTTATCCCTCTCTACAGACAGTTAGTGAGACCCCATCTGGAGTACTGTGTGCAATTCTGGAGACTCCATCTCCACAAAGACATAGACAGAGTGGAGGCTGTTCAGAGGAGGGCATCCAAAATGATGCAAGGTCTGCACCAGAAGACATACAAGAAGAGACTAAAGCAGCTTAATATGTACACCCTTGAGGAAAGGAGGGAGAAGGGGGACATGATAGAAACTTTCAAGTATCTCAATGGAATTAACATGGTACAAGAGGGTAGTATCTTTCAGAAGAAGAGATGTGCAAGAACAAGGGGGCACAATTTGAAGATAGAGGGGGGACGGCTCAGAGGTAATGTTAGAAGGTATTTTTTCACAGAGAGAGTTGTGGATGCATGGAACAACCTTCCTGAGGAGGTTGTGGAGTCAGGAAAAGTAGGAGAATTCAAGAATGCATGGGACAGGCATAAAGCAATTCTAGTGGGGTGCAGGAGGAAGTAATCTGTTGATTAACTAGAATCTGCAGCTTATCCATCAGGTAGGGAAATGAGCAGACTGGGTAGGCCAAGCAGTCCTTATCTGCCCTCAAATTCTATGTTTCTATGTTTCTATGATTCAATAAAAAATTCTTCTTAGATGGTATCAAACTCCCTCAGTCCTCTACAGGTGAAAGATAATCCCACAAGACAACTGCTGGAGATGCCACTCCTCTCCGGCCCACCTATATCATATACTGTGGCTGTGCCCAACAATTCGTACCTTCTGGACTCTAGTCTTGAAGGATTGCTCCGCTAAAGTGGGTTCCTCACTATCCCTTCAACATTACTCCCTTTTGCTAGGGGATACTTTCTCAATAAATGCACTTTCTCCTTCTAATAAAGCCTGGGTCCTGGTCGCTGTCATGGAAGCAAAGACAGCTGTGCTAGTGAGATGGAGGCAACCCATGCCCCCCACACTTTCTCAATGGTGGGTGGCCATGGTTAGGCTGGCCACCTTTGAAAGACTTACAGAAGTAGCTAGAGGCAAACTGACTGACTACCACTCAAAATGGGACGCCTATCTGCACTCCCATATTTGTAGAGTGTCTCCTCCACCACTACAGAACCTTCCTATTACTTATTAGCAAAGGTGATTCTAGGGTGGTACGCCTACCATTAAATATCTTCCTCCATGATGTGCAGACTCTGTTATGCTCTTTCTTCTTCCTCTTATCCATAGTTATTTTTCCCTATACTTCCTGCTTTCTGCTTCCTCCGTAACCCTGATCCTATGTGTAGCTTAAGCATTGTATCATGGGATTGCTGGGTATAAGCTGATTAGGAGAACCTAGTTAGTGTAAATTCATTGTATAGTTGAGATGCCTGTGCTGTAAGATAATGCTTTGCTGGATCCTGTGTCTCAATAATTGTCTGTGCTAACTTAAAGATTGCAACAGTTAGTTGGTCTCACTCGTAGATTAGGCCTTCCTCAAGGCCAGTGGGGACTTGGATTCTGTACAATAGTGGTATAGTTTTAGAGCAACTTGGTAATAAAGATATGTCCTGTAAAATGGCAGTTTTATCAGTTATCCTGTGGCTCGTTGTCAGTAAATGAGGCTTATTGTGAATATGCTGCTATGTGCTAAGTGAACTAAATGAAAAAACTGAAAACTTCAATAAAATATTACATGACAAAAAAATAAATTACCAAAAATAATAAACATTCAATTACTGTATATTATCCTATGCTCTCCAGATTCACAATAATGATAATAACACAGCTTTCCACACTTATTTAGTCCTTGTTTTGCACTGTACTCCTAGCACAAAGTGAGGATATTGAAGTAAACCCAGGACCAAATAAAAGTGCAGTCATTATCATAACACATGAAAATGTGAAAAGCCTAGTAAACAAAATAAATGAGAACAGGGTTTGGGCAGCACAAGTTAAACATGAAATCTTAGTCATTTCAGAGTCACGGTTGTACCAAGGAGTAGGAAATGAGGAGATTCAACTCACTGGCTACAGTTTACAGAGAACAGATAGGGGTGAAAGGGGCGGTGGGGTTTTGCTGTACATTAGAGATAGCCTAGGTCCTTACCAGACAGTCTCAACAACAAATCATGAGGAATTGATTGTCTGATAATAGAACTACTTTCCATCAGGCTAATGGTAGGTGTATTTTATGCTCCCCCTAAAACAAAAAATAAAAACTTTGACTCGTTAGCTGATCTTATTGTGGATAAAATAAAGGATCATCTAGTCATTGTTGCTGTAGCGGGGTACCACAGGGTTTAGTACTGGGACTGGTCCTTTTTAATGTCTTTATAAGTGACATTGCAGAGGAACTGGAAAGAAAAGTATGCCTCTTTGCAGATGACACAAAGATCTGCAACAGGGTTGATACACAAGATGGAGTGGAAAGGATGAGAAGAGACTTGGCAAGGTTGGAGGAATGGTCAAATGTATGGCAGCTCAGATTCAATGCAAAGAAGTGCAAGGTAATGCACATGGGAAACAAAAACCCAGAGGAAGCATACACAATGGGGGGTGAGATACTGACAACAGTAAAAATAGAAAGGGACCTGGGGTAATTATATCAGATGACCTAAAGGTGGGCAAGCAATGTGAGAAGGCAGTAAGGAAGGCTGGGGGAATACTGGGATGTATAGGAAGAGGCATCAATAATAGAAAACAGGAAGTTGTTATCCCTCTGTACAGACAGTTGGTGAGACCCCATCTGGAGTACTGTGTGCAGTTCTGGAGACCCCTTCTCCGCAAAGAGATAGACAGAGTGGAGGCTGTCCAGAGGAGGGCAACCAAAATGGTGCAGGGTCTGGAATAGAAGACATACGAAGAAAGACTAAAGGAGCTTAATATGTATACCCTTGAGGAAAGAAGGGAGAGAGGGGACATGATAGAAACTTTCAAGTACCTCAAGGAAATCAACAAAGTCCAAGAGGATAGCATCTTCCAGAAAAAGAGATGTGCAAGAACAAGTGGGCACAATTTGAAGATAGAGGGGGGATGGCTCAGAGATAATGTGAGGAAGTATGTTTTCACAGAGAGGGTTGTGGATGCATGGATGCCCTGAGGAGATTGGGGAGTCAAGAACAGTGGGAGAATTCAAGAATGCATGGGACAGGCATAAGGCAGTCCTAGTGGGGGTTAGGAAGAAGTAAGCTGTTGGTTAACTAGGATCTGCAGCTTATCTGTTAGGTAGGAAACTGGGCAGACTAGGTGGGCCAAGCAGTCCTTATCTGCTGTCAAATTCTATGTTTCTATGTTTCATAATCACTGGGGATTTTAACACCAACTGGTCTCTGACCAGGGGGATAAAATTCAAAAACAGTTTTGAACTGTTACATTTAGAGCAAATTATTAAACATCCAATTAGACAGTCAAGTAACGGAAAACAAGGTTCTATTCTGGACTTATTTTTTGTCTCCCAGGATATAGGGATTAAAAGCTGTGACATCTCACCACCAATCCTGGAAGATCATAACCCTATAACTTACAAATGGACCTACACCCCCCCCCAAAAAAAAAAAAGTCAAGCAAAATCATACTGGGTAAGAGATTTCACAAGGTTTAATGAGGTAAACTTTAGAAACAGCCTAAAAAAACTTCATCTGAGAGAGAGTATTTTTAAGACTGGATATTAATCTAGCCATCCAGGAATTCAATAATTACACGGTAAAGATTATACAACTACATTCCCCTAAAGTGCTAAAGAGAGAGAGGAAAGGGGAGATGCTTTGGGTAACTGATAAATTAAAAAAAAACAAGGATAAAGGACAGAGTGTGGAAAAAAGAACAGAGAACTAAAAATTCCGAGGACTGGGAGAGGTTCAAAACTTGGAGGAAAAAATGTATGAGAAAAATGAAAACTGCAAAAATACAGTATCATTTAAATAAACTAAACAGAGTACAAGATCCAGAGAAATTCTGGAAACACATTTTAGAATTGCAAAATCCAGCTAAAGCCAGAAATATGATTGGCCTCATGGAAAGTGGGAATCTTATAAAAGTTCAAAAAGAAACAGCCAAAATATTTAATTCCTACTTTTTAGACCTTCCTGACCTAAAAATGGCAAAACGCAAAGAAAGAACAGCTGAAATCTCCATAACAGAAATATTAGGCCCTGTTCACACTGGGCACTCTGAAACAGTTCTGGGGCATTGAACCATTTCAGATCCATGCCAACACCTTTCCCGTCCACATCTATTTCACTTTGGCACATGTGTTAATGAACCGTGCTAAAACCATGATCGGACCTAGGCTATAACATGGTTCATTAAAACATCTGAGTAAGGAAATCAGTTTAACTCACAGTGCAAACAGTATCTCCGGTTAGTCCATGTTTGGTAGATCTGTGTTGTCTAAGCAGTTCAGGTGAAAAACGCTACCGCACCATGTCACAGGGACCTGGAATACTTCTGACAGTCTGAACTGCACAACAAGATTAATGTGACATGATTTAAAAAATGGAACAGACAATGCAAGTGCTATTGCACAGTAATGCTTAATTCATTTTAAAAAACATTTCTCCTTACCTTGCTATGGTGTGAACAGGGCCTTAGTGGATATAAAGAAGCATCAAAATAGTGAACAGAAGCCCAGATTCAGGTTTAGGAAGTTATACATGAAGGAAGTACAAAAAGATCTACAAAAGCTGAATATTACTGAAGCAGGGGGACTGGATGGACTAGAAGCAAGGTTTTTGAGGCTTGGCACTGACGTTCTTGCCCCCAAAATAACCTGTCTCTTTAACTGGAGCCTTTGTAGCTCCACTGTCCCAGATATTTGGAACTGGGGAAAGCTATTCCTATCTTTAAAGGTTGTGACAGTACTGTCCCTTCAAATTACAGGCTGATAGCCCTCCTTTCCATCCTGATGAAGGTGTTGGATTTTAATAACCTGGAGGTGTCATCTTTAAACCAGGAAAGGAGTACAGAGGCAGTGTTCATGGACCTTAGTAAGGCATTCAACCTCATCAACACAGGGACTTATTAGAGAGGTTTGGAGAGATGGGGGTTCAGGAAGGGTCATTACAGTGGATAAGGTGCTATTTGGCTGACCGTAAGCAATGTGTTGCATTAGGGTCCTCAGTGTCGAGCTTTGGGGAAGTAAATAGGGGAGTTTCTCAGGGCTCGATTTTGGGCCCACTGATGTTCAACATGTATGCAAATGGTCTCACATGGTTCATTAAGCATACTTAAATAAGACCATATGCTGATGATACTGTATTAGTAGCATCTGCTGGAAATCAGGAGATTATGGAACCTCCGTTGTGAGAAAATATGGCACACATGGAGAAATGGTTGGGCAGCTTTGGCATGCTCTTCAACTCCAAAAAAACCCAGTGCATGGTATTTATGGGGGACATTCTAGGAGAAGCAGACCTGAGCTGTGGCTCTAACTCCATGATGGTACCTTTATTAAAAATTCAGCCAGCTATAGGTACTTAGAGGTCCAGGTTGACTCTAGGTTGACCTATGCAGATCATACTCTTTTACAGGTTTGGAAAGTAAACCAAAGATTGGGGGCACTAAGAAGAGTGGTTGGCTGTCTATCCCCTGAAATTAGGGAGAGGCTGGTGAGGCAGCTACTTATACCAGTATTGGCGTATGGTGCCATCCTATATATGCGCTCTACCCAAAAAGTATTAAAAAAGGAAAATCAAATCTACTACAGATTGGGCAAATGTATCACCAGAAGTAGATACAAGACACATCATTGTGAAATTTATAATAATCTGAGTTGGCTTCATCCAGAAGAACAAAGAAAATACATATGGCTCATAACATGTCACATGATACTACGTGATAAAAATAAACATCCGCAGGTGTGTCTTTTGCTGAGTATCTACCCCAGTACCCAAAGAGTTACAACAAGAACAACTAGTAGTAGAATATTAATGCATAGATCTTTTAATAGGATGGGTGACATAACATTACAAAATAGTATAGCAAGCTATTGGAATAAGTTACCTCACGAACCGAAGCATACTAGCAGCTTGACCATTTTTAAGTTAAAGTAACTTGAACTATTGAGAACAACATGTATATGTTTTAACTAATCATTTTTTATTGTGTAGTTGACTTTGATTGAGATACATCATGTTAATGTTTGTTTTCAATGTTGTAACACAGGACTTTGTTGAAAACAGGATTCATAGCCTAACAATTTGATTCCTGTTTAAAAATACATTTCATCAAATAAAAAATACATGAAAAATATCTACATTTTTATTAACCCCATACATTAATTCTAAATAGTCCTCATTAGCTTAAATATCAAGCATAACTGTAAACATCGACAAAACTGTTTCAGAAAATCAAGCAAACTAATTTTAGCAAATGAACAGTGCAAATGAATAAGCAATATTCAGCATAATAAATGGTAGTAGTTATACTAGACTTTAAAAATACTTAGTGCTTAGCATAACCATCATGCACAAGAACATGCAAACTCATAAAATGAATGTCTCAGATTATTTCTGTATAAACTTGTTTTAAAACTTCATAGCATGTAAAATGTATTTTTTTATGAGAACTTGCAACAACTCATTACATCATTGTTTTGTATTATACTTTCATAAAATTCAGTCTTTACTTTTTAGATCGTACAAAATATTTCTCAGTTTAAGCTTTCAAACTATATGCCCCAAGTTCTGTAGTTAAAAGTAAGTTCTCTTGTTACTTTCCCAGATAAGCCAAATTTAAATTACTAAAACTATCAATTAAAATTAATTAAAATTATTAGTAAAAGTAATCAAAATTATACTTAAATTTCTGGTTGTAGAAGTGGTTCTTCTCTCAACTTGGAAATCTTTGTTGAGTCTGGCTTTGGATGAAAAGTCTCTTTTAGTCAGCTAATTTTTTGACCCCGCGGAACTTTCTGGCATGGACACATATTGCAGGTTAAATTTCCCTTGCTAAAAGTCACTTCACCAAAAGTCAGTTCTTGGATTTGTAGAACACAGCTTCAAACTGCACAGTCCATAGCAACACTGGATTTAAAGAACTTTCTTGTGGATAGCAAAGCTGTCTTAACTGGATTTTGACTTTTTCATGTTGATCCATCTGCACGCCAAACCTTAGACACTAGACTTTCTTTTACTCACAGCACTGCAGCTTGTATGACTTTTAAAGTTAAATCTTTGGTCTAGGCTTTAACAGGCAACATTACTTCTGTCAAAATGCTCAGTAAATAAAACACAGACCTTGCTTCATAGCACAGTTAGAATGCCCTTGTCCAAGCAATTTGCCTTTGGACTTTGTGACAGCACTGCATAAGCTCCTAAACTTATTCTTAGGCTGGTCCCAGTATTCCAAATACAGGCATGGCCTAAAGCTTTTCGGGCTTAGCAAGTTATAAAGCCATCAAAATTTTCAGTTAGACTAGCGTAGGTCTTCTTAAATCGATGTTTCAGTTCAGACTTGAGGTGTGGTTAGCAGAATTTGCTAATATGAACTTCACCACCACCAGATTTTGATTAATTTGAGTCACTAAGGAGGCCTGATTTGCTCTTCCTCCTAAGCTGTTTTTTTTCCAGTTATGACATCACCTTTCCAAAGACATCCCCTCTTCCTTAAGTCTTATTGTATACTTAAAACTATTTTCCTTAATAACGCTTTTATTTACCCTCATTTAAACCTTAAACTTACATATTTAGATGTTTCTCCTTGAGTGGCACATTTTGATACGAATTTTACATCTCTAGCACTGATACTTTTTAAGTTACACTATTAAGGGTTATAACTTAATAATTTTAATAAAACATCTTAAAATAAAGTTATAATATTGCTCTAACTATTCTAAGCAACAGAATAATATAAGATGTGTAAGGAAAATTCATTATCAAAAATTTCAAATACTGGTTCTTTGTAGAAACACTTTAGGTTTCTTTGTTCTGCTTACAGGCCATTATTTCAAACTGCCAAAAGATTCTTTTAGACAGTTTGCCTCTGCATTGTAACAAGGTGCATACTTAAGAGTCATATTTTCAAACTCCTTAACATGTGAACTCTCACGAGAGACTAGATTTGTCTAGTTATTAATAAAAAAAGTTAATAAAAAGAGAATAATTGATAGGTTAGTATACATTATAAGGCAGTAATTCCATCGAGAAATTCTGGGGACATGGGAACCTCAAGAGCAAAGCTTGAGAGGTTCCCATGTCCCCAGAACCTTGAGATGGAATTAGTGCCTTAAAATGTACAGTAACCTATCAGTTATTTTTTTTAATATATGGATCCAAGCTTTAGGTTTTTTGGTATTTTTGTAGTGGGTGGTCAGCTGCTGCTATGCAGGATTCTGTCACTCCTGGCTGACTGCCGCACTTTGCTGCACTGCTTCACTCCATGTCTTTCTTGCCCACCCATTCACATGCACAGTAGAGTTAAAAAATACATTTTTGTGGTAGTACCTTTTCTTCTTGGGTGGGGGGGGTCAAAGGATCAGCCAGATAAGTTGATTTTTTAAATAAAAAAATTGAGAAGGTTTCTCAACGATAACTGCTCTTGCTAAGCGAGAGACTGGCCACCATGTTTTTGAAACTGTTGTGCTTGCCCCACACAGGAAGAGCAGCCAATCAGAAGACACACTTTGGTAGATGTGGGGAGGAAAACTAGAGCATGCGCTGATGCCTTTTGCTGATAATACTATTGTTCAGGTCGGAACGATAGTATTATCACTTTTAAATGATGGTATTACCATTGATGAACTGTGGTATTATCGTTAGCTTGGCAATGCTGTTATGGAGGGTTTTTTTATTCTTTAATGTAGTATTAAAAATGAAATCCAAATATTAAAATAATTTTATACATGACTCCTGAACCCTTGGTCCTGGACTTATGTTACATTTTCTTATTACTCATATTACTGTCTATTAACTGTCCAATTTTTATAGCAGCAGCTTTTTGCAATTTTAAACTATAAACAAAATTTGTTATTATAATGTAAAGTCAATAGGAATTTTAAACTGCATTTTCTAAGACAAAGCCAGGCTGTACTAGTCACATGACCTCCTATCTGATTGTATTCTTGGTTACCCAGCTCTGGAAGCTATTCTTTGTACAAAACAAACATATAAATTTGTCAAGGAAGACTTGGACATCACAGAGATGCTACTCTGGTACCAAGCTAACTTCAGCTGAAGTATTTTTGGAATGTAGCAGGGCCTCCCTTATCGCTTATGTTACTCTTGCAAGAAGTAGGAAGCTTTAATTTTAAAAACAGACTTTCTCAGACCATCTTTTTCCAAACTCTGAAACAGTTTCCATTTTAAATGGCATCATTCCTCCATTTCAATGTGTTTAATATGTAAACAACAGTAATCTTAACCAAAAATTACAGTAAACATTGCCCATGATTAGTCCCATATAAAATTACATAAAACAGTAATTAAAAATCAGTTCTTGATAATAAAAATAAAATAAGTTTTCTATTGAGGATTTTGTTCCTACAGGCCTATACAACTGTGATGGCCTGCATCCATCCAGGGAGTGGACCAAGATACTGAGTGAAAAGTTTAGATGCTTCATAAGTGAGCATTTAAACTAGCCAATGGGGGGGTGTAGGGACAATAAGAAACAAAATAAGCCCCCCCAAACAACATAAGAACTACAGGGGAACTCACGTGGACTGTAAACCAATAGTAGGCAAGTCAACACAAAGACAGAGGGCTGAGAGGATCTGCCATTCATAATGACAAGGAGGGTGATCAAAAAAGGGGGCTGCATAAGGGAGCAAATTGAGGGAGGGAGGGATACCACAACCTGGAGGGCCATGTGTGTAAATACCCAAAGTCTGTGTAGCAAGATAGGGGACCTTGAGGCTACCATGACATAATTTGAACTGGACCTTGTGGCCATCATGGAAACATGGTGCAATGAAAACCAGAGCTAAGAAATGGCCATACCAGGTTACAATCTATTCAGAAGAGACAGAGTAGGCAGATGGGGGGAGAGTGCATCTTTCTATGAAAGAAAGCATAAAGGCCACATAAATTCTAGGGGAAAGGGGGGAAGGGAATACTGTGGCAAACACTACAAAGGAGAAAGGGGAATTTATTCACACGGGGGTAATATACAGACCTCCAGCTTGGGGGGAGGAGGTAGATAAGGAGATGTTACTAGCAAGAGAAGAGATGGCACACAAGGGAGAGGTGTTACTGATCAGGGACTTCAATCTACCATATGTAAATTGAAGCATCCCTGTAGTATCTACAACCAGGAGCAGGAACATCTTAGACTCATTGCAAGGGCATTCCTTGAATAGCTGCTCATGGAAGCCACACAGGAAAGGGCACTACTGGACCTGGTGCTTGTGAATGGGGATAGCATAACAGAGCTTACAGTGGGGGAGCACCTGGGCAACAGCAATCACCGAATGGTGTGATTTGAAATAACTGGAGGAGCAGAACCAAGCCACTCAAAGACAACAATCCTTGACTTTAGAAGGGTGGACTTCAGAGATATGGGAAAACACCTAGAAGGAGCACTGGTCAGAGTAGGGGAAAATAAGTGGATAGAGGAACAGTGGGAGGTAATCAAATCAGGAATTGCAGTGGTGAAACAACCTGTGACAAATGAGTAAGCAAAGGGAAGAGAAAGAAGAGACCACTATGGTTTTCTAGGGAGGTGGCAAAAAATGGTTAAGGCAAAAAAATGGCATTCAGGCAATACAAAGGAACACAGGATGACGGAGATAGGGAGTGGTATCAGGAAAAACAAGGGGAGGCAGAGAAGGCATTTAGGGTAGCCAAAACTCAACAGAGGAATGTATAGCAAACTCAGTGGTAAAGGGGGACAAAACCTTTTACAGGTACATCAGTGAAAAGAGGAAAGCAAGGGGAGAAATTGTGTGGCTGGAGGGGAAGGATGGGGGAAGTGTAGAGGATGACCAACAGAAAGCATATATACTGAACAAGTACTTCTTTTCAGTTTTTACAGAAAAGGGGGCAAGAAATGGGCTGGCAATTAAAGATAAAGGCATGAAGGGTACAAAGCTGGACACAGGACCCTTTCCAAGTGAAAGGGTGCTCAGGGAACTAGTGGCAATGAGCATTGATAAGGTGATGGGACCAGATGAAGTATATGCTAGCATAATAAAGGAGCTAAGAAACATGTTGGCATAACATTTGACTACCTTGTTCAACCTGTCATTGGAAACAGAGGTGGTGTCCAAAGACTGGAGGAAGGCCGCTGTAGTCCTTGTATACAAAAATGAGAGCAAGAAGGAAGTAGGAAACTATAGACTGGTCAGCCTGAACTCAGTAGTAGGAAAGGTTATGGAAACATTGCTAGAGAAAAGCATACTGAAACACCTAGTTGTCCATGGACTGCAGGACTCAAGGTAACATAATTTTGTGGGAGATATATTATGCCAGATGAACCTCATTGAGTTCTTCAACTGGGTAACCAGAGAGGTTGATTGGGGGGAGGGGAGAGTGGATGTGGCCAATCTGGATTTCAAACAAGGCCTTTGACACTGTGCTGCATAGAAGGCTGTTAAACAAGCTTGAGAACATGAGGATGGGAAAGAGGGTAGTGAGGTGGATGGGCAATTGGCTGGGTAATACAATGCAGATGGTGGTTATAAATGGCATCCACTTTGCAGAGGGTAACATGATCAGTGGCGGGGGGTACAGGTTTCAGTTCTGGGTCAGGTCCTCTTCAGTGTCTTTATCAGTGACATTGCAGAGGGTTTAGTAGGAAAAATATGTCTGTTCACAGACAACACCGAGCTCTGCAACAGGGTAGACATACCAGGTGAAGTGAACAGAATGAGGGGAGCTCTAAAGAAGCTGGAGTATTGGTCAAGGGATTGGCAACTGGTGATCAATGCAAGAAAGTGCAAGATAATGCACAGGTGGCACAACAACTCAGTGGCGATATATCATCTGGGGAGGGGAGGAAATTCAATGCTCTAAACAAGAAAGATAAATGATGGTGACCATCTCTGATGACCTCAAGGTTCATAGGCAATCTGACAAGTTGGCAGATGAGGGTAGCAGGATGCTGGGATGTATAGGCAGAGTTATCACCAGCAGAAAAAGGGAAGCTATATAAGTCATTAGTAAGGCCACACCTCGAGTACTGTGTCCAATTTTGGAGGCCTCATCTATGAAAGGACATTGATAGGCTAGAGGAGGTTCAGAGGAGGGCAACCAAGATGGTGCAAGAACTGCATCACAAACCCTACAGAGACAGGCTGAGGGAATTAAATATGTATTCTCTGGAGAAGAGGTGGGAGAGGGGGATATGACTGAGATATTTAAATACCTCACAGGGATAAATAAAGTGCAGAAGAATACACGTTGTCAAAGATAAAGATGCTCAAGGATAAGGGGGCACAAGATGAAACTGGAAAGAGAGAGACACAGTGAGAATGTGAGGAACAAATTCTTCACAGAGAGAGTATTGGGCAAATGGAAATGTTTGCCAGGAGAGGTCATGGAGGAAGAAATGGTTACATGTTTTAAAAAGGCTTGGGATAGGCATTGCAAGCTCCTGGTAGGCGGGGAGAGGGACAACCTATCACCAGCAGAATCTGAAAAAGTAAATTTCTTAGGAATGATAGGGCAGATTCAGTGGGCCAAAGACCCTTATCTGCTGACAATTTTCATGTTTCTATGTTACTTGCTGTGAGGTGTGGGATTAAGGAGGAGTACAACCAAGAGTAGATTTAACTCAAATAATTTATTTTTGACAAATAAAACAAATGCGGACTTGTACGACAATGCAACAAAATAAAACAGAATATCAAAAGAAATTTTATATTACTAGACACTAGAAATGAGCTAGTGCTGCTATTCCTGAGGAAAGAACACTTCTGCTCCTCATCAAGCTATCTAATTAAATGAGAGAGAGCTCTCCTTATATACCTACACATCATGTGGAGCAACAGGCTCCTCCCATTATTAAATTTCATAATACAAATAAAGGATATAAGCACTTTGTATTATATACACTGATCACAGACCTTTACTAACAGTGTTTAGAATCAGTATGTTATACATATACACAATAATAGTAAGCAGGAAAAGAAATTACAGAGAAGCTCTCAGAGATAGCTCCACCCCCTTTAATGTCTGTCCTATAACTAGAGAGAAAACAGGCCGGCTGGCTCTATAGAGCAAAGCACTGATGGAGTGAGCTGTCCTGGAGCTTCCTGAACAGGTCTGCTCTGCAAGGTAAAACCAACTGAAAAAAAAAAGAAAAAAAATACTGTCTCAAAAGACTGGACCAGAATGTTTACTATATAGACATTTACAGTCTTTAAACAGTTCATGAATTCTGTCTGAACTGAAACAGTCATTTAATGCCTTACGGGAAGACAGGGTGACTCCCAATGCCATATATTACATACAGTACCAAAATACCTCCTGTTATTTTCTAAGTACTTAACCCAAAATTAATTACCTGACTAGTGAAATTATAGAACAGGAGCTGGGTAAAGTGGTGTTTAAACAAAGTACAAAAATGTACTAGACGAGCTGGGTTTGCAAGCGGTTAGCGGGAAAACAGCTTGCACTGCTAAACCAGGGAACCACCCCTGCCTTCTAATTCAAAAACAGAGGTCTGTTTTAACAAGTTTACTAAACTAAAGCATGTCTTCCCACTATCTAGTGCGGATAAGCAGTAATTTAAAAAAAAAACATGAAAAGTTTTTGTTTTAAAATATCGCCGTGGTAAGCATGTCTGCGGGTGCTTTAAATCCTGACTCATTTGCTACATACTTTCTTGGGACAGCAGGGAATGGGCTAAGTGCAAAGCTCTCACACCAGGGATTATAGAGGACAGAAATACAGGGATAGAATAGAACACAACACAGGTGGCCTACCTATATGTGTGTTAGACAAAAAAATAGGAAAGTAAAGAATACAAGCAAATGTGCTGTTACAACAAACTTAGAAAATGAAAATCCCAGGTGTAAAAAGACACCCATCACATTCCTTCCTGCTCAGGAAGAAAATAGTGGGACAGTACTATGCCTTGAAAGTTCAAACATTTTCTTTTCCTAAGAGTACATAAATCAGAACTTCCCCCTGTTTATGGAGGAGGGGAAGATGGCGCTTTAGCCCACCTGCTCCCAAAGCTCCACCCCAGGGTGCCAACAAAACAAATAAAAATCCTTTCTTTTCAGTTTTCAGTTGTCAGAGACATATCTCTGTAAACAACATTATCTTCTACCCCAGGGTCTGATGACATGTTTTGACTAATAACAGCTCCATAGCGAGACATATAGTCAGCATTACAATTTTTACTCCCAGACCGGTGTTGTACTGTAAACCTATATGGTTGAAGGGTTAAGTACCACCGCATGATGCGAGGGTTTTTATCCTTCATAATATGAAGCCAACACAATGGATTATGGTCCGTGATAATAGTAAACTCTCAGCCCCCCTAAATAAAATTTAAGAGTGTTTACCGCCCAACGAATAGCCAAACATTCTTTTTCAATCGTTGAATATTTTGTTTCTCTCTCATGTAAATTTTGACTAATAAACAGAACAGGATGTTCATCCTCCCCATCCATCTGAAATAATACTGCTCCAATACCATGATTGGATGAGTCCATCTGTAACAGGAACGGATGTTGAAAATCCGGGCTGTGTAACACAGGATGTGAACATAGTTTAGACTTGAGACATGTAAAGGCTACATCACATTGTGAGGTCCATTGTACTTTTTCAGGCATAATCTTTTTGTTTAATTCAATCAAGGGACTAGCAATCTCAGCAAAATTAGGAACAAACTGGGGATAATAGCCGGCTAACCCTAAAAATGCTCTTACATATTTATTTTTTCGGGGCTGTGAACTGCATGCTATAGCATCTATTTTACTAGTTTCAGGCTTCACCTTGCCCGTACCAATCAAAAATCCAAATACTTTGTTTCTTGCATTGCAAGAGAACATTTGGTAGGATTTATGGTTAGGCCTGCCATTGTTATGTCTGTGAGTACTTTCTTTAGATTTGTCACATGTTCTTGCCACGAAGGACTAAATATAATGACATCATCTAAATAAGCAGCAGTGTACTCTACGTGGGGTTGTAAAAGCCGGTCCATGCACCATTGAAAGGTCACAGGGGCACCATGCAGACCAAAAGGCATTGTGGTAAACTGAAATAATCCCAGTGGAGTGCTAAAAGCTGTTTTATCTTGGGAGTCTGTGTCTAAAGGAATCTGCCAGTATCCTTTTGACAGATCTAAAGTACTAATATATTGAACATTTCCTAAACGGTCTATGATGTCATCAATTTGGGGCATAGGGTACCCATTGAACTGAAAGATGGCATTAAGTTTATGAAAATCAAGGCAGACCCTTACTTCTCCTTCTTTTTTGTTAACCACTACCATAGGAAATCTCCAAGGACTCATGGAAGGCTTTATTACTTCCAGATGTTGATTTTTCTAATCTCTTCTATAACCCCTTCCCTCAAGCTCTCGGGCAACCTATAGGATTTTTGTCTAATAGGTATATTACTACTGGCTTCTATATGATGTTCAATTCCTTCAACTCTGCCAGGGATTGTTGTAAGTGACTTCTGGAAAATGGACAACATATTCTTCAATTCCATACACTGTTCTGTAGTTATGTTTGTGTTAATTTTAACATCTTTTAATTCACCCTGACTATCCAATATATCATACGCCTGTTCTAATTCACTTTGTTCTATTTCAGGGTGTACATACAAAGAGAGTGTATTCCTATCATGCCATGGCTTAAGTAAATTTGCATGATAGACCCTTAATTTATTTAGTTTTTCAGGGCATTTAATTTCATAAGTAACTGGCCCTGTCTGCCTTTGCACTACATATGGTCCTTGCTATTTCATCAGGAGCTTGTTATCTGAACAAGGTAACAGAAGAAGAACCCTTTCTCCTGGACGAAATGACTTAGTACCCAACCCTTTGTCCTAATATTTTATTTTGTTCTTCTGTTGTTCTAGATTACACTGTTGGGCCTTTTTAGCATAATTCATCAGCTTTTGATGTAATGATGTTACATATTCTAGTGTTGATAGGGGCACAGTGTCCTGTTTCCCTTCTTCCCAGATTTCCTTTATAATATCTAATAAGCCTCTGGGGTTTCTACCAAACAACAATTCAAAGGGGGAGTACTCAATAGAGGACTGTGGTACTTTGTGGTAGGCAAACATAAGATATGGTAAGAACTTGTCCCAATATTTACCTTCATCACTGGTAAATTCTTGTAGCATTCCTTTTAGGGTCTGGTTAAAACGTTCAACCAGCCCATCAGTTTGTGGATGATATGGGGATGTGTAAATGGAATGTACTCCTAAAGCCTGATATAACTGTTGTAGAACCTGTGAACAGAAATTACTGCCCCGGGCTGTCAAAATTTCTCTGTGAATGCCCATTTGGGAGAATACTTTCACTAACTCATCAGCCACTTTATCTGCTGTGACAGTGCGCAAGGATATCACCTCAGGGTATTTTGTGGTATAGTCGCAACTGACTAGAATGAAGTGATTCCCTTTTGCACTTTTAGGTAAGGGCCCAACCACATCCATTGCAATCTGTTCAAAGGGAGTGGACAACAATGGCAATGGTTGTAAAGGCACTTCATCTTTTTTTGCTACGGGGGTCACCTTTTGACATTGTTCACAAGTTTACAATACTCAGCTACTTGGCTATGTATCCCTGGCCAGAAGAGTCTGTATAATGATCTCTGAAGAGTGCATTTTCTACCCTGATGGCCAGCTAAGGGAACGTCATAAGCCAAGGACATTTATTGTTCTCTATAAACAGTAGGAACCAATAGCTGTGAAATAATTTCCTCAGACTTTGGATTTACACATTCCCTATATAGCAACCCTTTGTGTAGCACATAATTAGGCCCCTCTTTCTGTTCATTCCCCACCTGTAAAAAAAAAGGTTTCAGAGATATATCATTCACTTGTTCAGAGCCAAATGATTTATCAGCAATAACTTTGACAGACTGAATGCCCAAGTCCTTTTGTTCACTAGAGTCACTGTGGACTTGTTGCCACCTTTTTTTGTCTAGTTGTTTTTCCTCATTTAGTCTTTTTCAGAATGCCTGGTGCACCAAATAAGTTGTCCTCAAACAGGAAAGAGTGTCGTAATTCAGTATTAAGTCTCTCTTGTGGTCACAGCCCCCAGGTTTGTAACCTCATCCAAAAGAGATGAAAAATCTGGATGATCATGATCTATTATGACAGGTACCGGAAGATGAGGAACCACACCTATAGTCAATTGATGAGTGATATCTTGTACTTGCACATCTACTGTTTGAATGGAATAATAATGTGTGTCACCATGTATACATGTAACCCTGGACTTATTTTGTACATCTGAATCTGAGGATAATACACGTGTTTTACCTGTGATTGATGACTCCCAGAGTCTAACAAACCCAACAATTCCTTCCCATTTATCTTTTCAGGAGTTACATATTGGGCCCAATTGGCAAGAACTAAATGAGTTGGTGTAGTTTTCTTTTTAGGGCAGAAGCGGGCTATATGTCCCTTCCACTGACACAAGTGGCAGATAATCTTAGGGTTATATAGCTTATCAGTTTTTGGATTTTTCACACCCTCACTAGGTACATGAGAAATCACTGAAGATCTTGCCATGGGTTGGGTTGCACCTGCTCTGGAGTATCCCTTCTGTCTGTCTGTTCGGTCTTGCAGCAAGACAATCTTCCGCTAATTGAACTACTTTCTCAGCTGACTCCGGGAGGTGTTCCCGAACCCACATTTGTACGTCCTGTGGTAGGATATGAACAAATTGTTCCAAGACTATGGCCTCCATCATTTGTTCCTTAGTATTTATAGCTGGTTGCAGCCATTTTTCACACAAGTCTTTTAGTCTAGCATAGGCCTCTTGAGGGGTATCTGTAAGATGGAATTTCAGGGCTCTAAAATGCTGTCTGTATTTTTCCAGACAGATATCATATCTTTTCAGGATTTGTTCTTTTACTGTACCATAATTCTCGCTCAGGTTACTGTCCACATGTTCATATGCCAATTGGGCTTTTCCTGTAAGGTGTGGTACAAGACAGGTGTGGTACAAGACAGATGACCCACCTACCTCAAGGCCACTGACATGCTCAGGCTATTCACTCGAACGTGGTCAGGTAAGTCTCTATATCATCTGTTTCGGATAATGTTGTGAGTTTTATGTACTTACAACCATCCCCTACCAGTGGAGGTCTTCCAGTGCCCAGGGCTTGAATAGCCCTCAGGGTGTCTGCCCATCTGGTCTCATTCCTCTTCATATCTTGCTCCCTTTGTTTCTCTAAGGCCACCTGCTGGATACATAGCCATTGTAACAGTTTGTGTGCATCTCTGGCTGGAGGACATATCACCACCTTCTCTTCCTCTTCTTCTCCTATGGAACCACCAATGGCACCTTCTTCTTCTGTTCTTGCCACTTTGCACCGTACATCTCCCAGCCAAGACATCAATGGCTGTCCAAGTTTGTCCACCACCTTTCTTGTCAGCACACCACGAAGCATGTCCTTTTGGGACATCCACCTCCTCCTCCACAGATACTTGAGCAGTATCAGAAGCCCACCACTGCTACCACGTGTGAGGTGTTGGATAAAGGAGGAGTACAACCAAGAGTAGATTTAACTCAAAGATAGTATTTCTTTCTGACAAGTAAAACAAATGCGGACATGTACACCAAAGCAGCAAAATAAAACAGAATATCAAAAGAAAGTTTATATTACTAGACACTAGAAATGAGCTAGTGTTGCTGTTTCTGAGGACAGAACACTTCTGCTCCTCACCAAGTTATCTAACTAAATGAGAGAGAGCACTCCTTATATACCTAAACATCATGTAGAGCAATAGGCTCCTCCCAGTATTGTATTTCAGAATACAAATAAAGGATATAAGCACTTTTTATTATATACACACCGATCACAGACCTTTACTAACAGTGTCTAGAATCATTATGTTACATACATACACAATAATAATTAGCAGGAAAAGAAGTTACAGAGAAGCTCCCAGAGATAGCTCCACCCCCTTTAGTGTCTGCCCTATAACCAGAGAGAAAATTGGCCAGATGGCTCTATAGAGCAACGCGCTGAGGGAATGAGCTGTCCTGGAGCTTCTCAAACAGGTCTGCACTGCAAGGTAAAACCAACTGAAAAAAAGAAAAAAACTATCAGGGCTAGAAATTCATTTTAAAAAGTGGTGTACTGCACAGATTACAAGTTCCCCAGATTTGGTATTCTGTCCCAGAAAATGGTATGCCACCCCCTTTTTTTGTATACCTGCTAGAAAATGTCACCAACCATTAGTACATCCTTGTCTGACTAAATAAAAGGTAATAAGAGGCAAAAAACAAGTTCTGACTCCATTCATTTATTTTTCTGTATTTTTTTTTCTCTTTACCTTGTAGGTAAGGTGTTGAACTTCCACTTTATTCTGTGCACATACAGAAAGAGTGATGCACAGAAAATATAGCAGCCAGGCAACATACATTTTTTCAAAGTGCTTTTGCAGCACTGTCTGATAGCAATCTCATCACAGTTTATATTCATTTCACAAGCAGCAAAAAACAGAAAGTCTGTCTGAAATCCATGGCAGAGTATAGACACTCACACTACATAATAATGCAATTTAACCTAAAAATGCAGCACAAAACCCTGGACAGCCAGTTTGCTTTCAGTGATGACAGTGAGGTTACTGAAATGGAATCAAGCAGCAATTTACATTCATTGATGATTATTTTTTTGTCTTCTTGCTTTTTGTCTACCCCATCAAGATGACACTATAAAAAAATATGGCTAGTGTAAACAGAAGCTCGTGATTCAATAATCCAATATGATTTGTTACAGCACCGTGATGGTACGTGATAGTTTTATTACCATGACATGACCAGTTGGCCAGATTTTACAAATTTAAAACATCTTGCTCCTAAATCTTGACAGATTTTTGTAATTGTTACGACGTGAAATCCAATTTGGCCAGAATGTTACTGTACCATTTGTTATCTAAATTTTGCTGTGCTGAGTGGCCAATAAGCCATGTTTCCTTGTTGGTGCATGGACTCTCCATAATTATTTTATTGGGAGTCAGGGCTATACTAAGAAGGGAAGAAAAATTATGAAGACTGAAAGATACTCTGTTCACATACATAAATCTGGACTACTTATGGTGCTCAGCTGTCTACCTCAGATTCATTCCAGGCACATTTAATTAGTAAGATAAAACAGTATCTGATTGGTGTATTTTTTTCAGCTGCCTCACCGACTTGTACTTGACTGATGACTGCTACTAGGGCTGGTTATCTGTGCTGCTGCTTGACAAGTTAGCATTAGTCTATGCAGCCATTTCTCTCATAACAAAGTTGAAATTTGTAGAACAAGGACTGAGAGAACTCCCAGATTTGTCAAATTGTACTGATCAACCTACATGACTTGTAAATCTGGTGGCACTGTGACCAGCAACATTATTTTTGCCACCAAAAACCTGAGTGACACTAATTAAGTTGAATTGATTGCAGATAGCAATGAAAAAATAAGACATTTAGTCCAAGAAGTAGGACTCAACAGTTGGGTGGCAAAGAAAAGCCAAACTTTAATTATGGAGGACGTGATTACAACAGATACATGTCATCATCACGAGAGTACTCAGTGATGCAAGAATCCCCCCTCTCCCCACAGTTAACAGTTTCCTGTGAACTAGTAGTAGTAGGGCACAACACTGACGTGGGAGTACATTCAAGTTCTTCATCAGATGTAACATGAGAATCATCATCAGACAAAACTTTTTCAGAACAAGTTTCAGATATGAAAGATTCATCTAAATCTACTTCTGAGTCTGAGCTGCCTGCCTTGTCTTCCTCCTACTCATTGCTTTGCTTTTTGTTCCGTGGACCATATGACTGCAAAGAAGGCCTTGTTTTCTATCTACTACTTTTTAACCAGTACTCAACGACTGGAACTGGTTCAAATTCCTGTTTATATGGTGTATGTAACAAGATCCTTATTAAGTCTATGAGACTGTCCTTTCCTAATGAACTTCGCCAATTGGATTTTATTCTTTTCATTAGGCTAAACCCTTGTTCACAAACAGCTGTAGCTTGCTGGTAGAGTACAAATTAAGGTTACTAGTCCCAAAATGTTGTGGCATTTGTCTTGGCAAGCCTGATGAATATCTGGCCACTTTGCTTCTACAGCATTGGCGTACCTTTTGGGGAGGAGGGGGGAACAAACATGTAATACCCTGACCTAACCTGATCAGCAGCCTGACAGTATTGAGAATTTGCTTATTGTTAGTGGTAGAAGAAGAAAAAAATCACCTTCTCTTTATGTGATTTTTTAGTTTGGTCCACTCTGCTACACACATGTCTGGATCTATGTTCTGTTCTGTGAGGACTGGTCTGAACACCTCTATGACACCATCTACTGCATCCTCTGCATACTTTGAAACAAATTGGAAAAAACTGTCTCACCTCCCACCTTGCTAAGCTAAAGATGATCCTCCCAGTGCCACCCAGTCAGAGTTATTTTCTCACCCTAACACACCTGGCAAGTCCAAATGGCTTGTTGGCCACTGTTTAAAGTTCACAATGTGGTCGTGGCCACCATAATGCTTGTGCATGTCTTCAAACCTGTTTGTGACATTTAGGATCATGGCTGTCAGCAGTGTGTCTCTGTCAATGGAAAACTGGTCTGCTTCGTCAAGAGATAGGGTGTGTCCATGAAATTCAGGTCCCTCCAGGGCATCCAGATTTTGCAAGGGCTTTCCAGGTCTAGAAAACAAGAACAATAGGAAAAACACAGACTTATCCCCCCTGGCTTGACCTAACTCGTCCTGACAGAGATAATTTTTTTTTCTGGCTATGGTGGAGTTAAAATACTTTCTTTCTAGCTAACTAATCTGGAAAACAAAAATTATATTGTTTTCAGCTTTATAAGGTAGTCCTTCAGGTCCTGAAGTGATTCAAACACCTCTCCCACTGAAGTATCATTTGCTTGAAGAAGCAGGCTGACTTTAGTGAACTCTTCCAGGATGTCTGCCATCAGGTGAATGTAGCATAGACATCTCCAGGTCTGCATGGTCTTCAGGTAGCCCTTGGTCTTCACTGCTTAGTCCCCTCAGGATCCATCAAGTTGCATCTGAGAAGACAAAAAATGGCACAAGTTGTTGCTTTAGTAGTTCCCATTTTAAAACAAATCTAGACTGTGTTTAAAATGGAGTCTGGAACAGTACAAACCTGTTAGAAGTGCTGCAGGATTCCGGGGTAGTCTGTGATGAGCACTTTCAGTGCTGTTAATGTGTGTTGTGCCCATCTGGTTCCTTACACTCTGGTTGGAATAAGGCATCTTACTCCCGCTGCCTGACAGGACTCTCTCAGATTTTTACGGTTTAGAGGTGAAAAATGATAAAACAGATAGAGCCCCAGCAGTAATTGGTATATTTTTTTATGATATGTGATGTTTTTTAAGACATCCTTCAGGGCTAACTCCAGCCTATGTGCATTGCAGTGGATTGTGATTAAATGAGGACGATCCTTTTTCAGTAGTGCGACCACCCCCCCTTGTACTGGTCATCACTGCTGCCCCATCAGTGGTAAGCCCTACCAATTTGTTTTTCCAGTCTGCTGACTCTGTCTGTGACAGCATGACCTGATCGATGCATGCCATGATTGATGCTGCATCAGCTTTGTGTGGATTTTCCAGAGACACAGAAAAAATCTGGCACCCTCTTGTTTACTGTTCTTATGTAAGTTATTTCCTGTTCTTTAATACTGGAATCTGTAGCACCATCTATCATTAAAGACATGAAGTCCGCATTCTTCACCACATCCACCAGCTTCTTATGTTCCACCTCAGTGATATTACTTATGAACATGTGGCATGATTTGTCATTGTGATAGGTTTCCCCAATATCAACCCCTTTACATTTGTCAAGGTCCCACATCCACTGGAAGTCTATATATGGCCTAGCGTGTTTGGCCAAGGCATGTGCATTTTGAATTAATATCTGCACACAATGTGCCACGCTGGAATTGAGCATTTTGATTGCTCTGTCAGCAGCAGATGCTTGCTGGGATTCAGCTACAAATCTGGCATCAGCGAGGGAGTGCTTCTTAGACTTGACATGTTTAAGTAAAGACTGCTCGGTGAAATTATTGTAGCCCCCTTCTTAATATGCTGCTATTGTGTCTGCAATGTCTGGGAATTTCCTACATGCTTTGCAAAACATTACATTTTTCTCAGGGTCAGGCTCAACACAAGCATACTTTGTTACCCAGTGTTCTTGAAAAGTACTCACTCGTTTACTTTTGTCACAAGCAGCATCTCTCTTCTTTTTTCTAAGAGCCTCCTTCTCTGCTGCTATGGTCTTAGTGCTCTTTACTCCATTCCAAAAATGCCACATTTTGGCAGTTCTGACAATTTCTTATAATTTAGAAGCAAAGAAGCATGCCCTGACCAAACAGGCAAGGGGCAGCGGATGCAGAACTAACTGGGATAAATCCACCCCAGAGAGAATGGATCCCTGCAGCAATCGATATATGCAGTGAGTGTCAAGCAGACTTATGATAATTTATTTTTAACACTGGAGTTTTTGCTGTGTTGCGATTCAACTGCAGAGGGGAGTGAGTCAGTGTCAAGGTTTTGTTAAATTTGTCCTCAATTCTTCTTGGCCAATTGCCCAGAATCTCATTTTTTTTTCCCCCCAGGGTGAATTCTGCCCAGAAAAGAAAATGAGCTGCACAAAATAAGGCTGCTTCAATGAAATGTTACAGCTTAATGTGTTTTTTTTTTCAATAAAAAAAGTTAACGTTTAAAAGATGTCTGGTGTCTTTTTTGGGGGGGTACCAAGGGAAAACATCAGCCTTTTGTGCCTCACAATCAGGGACATGAGGGCATGACGGCCTGTTATTTTGTGGCACAGTGCCTCTCCCTGAGTGAAACTGGGCAATTGATCTATCTCTGGGCAGGGAACGTATGCCCCGAGTACTGTCACGCAATTGGTTTTCCTTGTTCTGTGCCAGGGAATCTGTGCCCAAAAAGGCAAAATTTTGTTTTTTTTCAGGCTTGTTTTTGCCTTTGTTTTGTTTTTCTGGCAGTGTCCTCCCTGTAAACGTTTCCATTGTTGACCAAAGTTTTTCATTTATTTCTCCTTTTTTAGGCAGTCTGCCTAATGAAATCTGTCTAGTCTGCACAACACAGCAAAATCTGTCCTCTGTTATTCCAGACCCCCCCAACTGTTTCCTAAGCTCACCAATGCTCAAAATGTCACAGAAAATCATTCTGACTGTCTCCCACCCTCCCTTCCAATAGTGACTGTACTGTTCGTTCCCTGCACCCTCCCGTTTCAGTCAACCCCCCCCCGAGTTTATCAGACTGGGAGCTCTAGTGATGCCCGGAGAGTCGGGAGCCTGGAGTGAGAGAGTCCTGTCAGCATGGTTGCCACCCCAGGAGCGAGGGAAAGCAAGTGTGCAATGGCTCAGTCCAAGACCATAATCTCACCAGTGAACACGAGATTTCGATCGGTCTTGGGCTGGGCAGACAAAATGTGGCATTCCAGTTGGCTGCAGCATCTTAGAAGGTGCCAAACAGTCTCCAGAGCTGAAATGGGAGAAAAAAAAACATTGCTGGTGCATGGTGGCCGCTTGAACCTCACTCCTTAAAGTGGTATACACCACGGTATACCAGGGGGCAGAATTTGGTGTTCCATGCTAGTATTTTTGGTGTGCACTAAACACCATTTTAATGGGAATTTCGAGCCCTGACTATACTGTCTCAAAAGACCAGACCAGAATGTTTACTATATTGACATTTACAGTCTTTAAACAGTTAATGAATTCTGTCTGAATTGATACAGTCATTTAATGCCTTACAGGAAGACAGGGCAGCTCCCGTTGCCATGTATTACATACAGTACCAAAATAACTCCTGTTATTCTCTAAGTGCTTAACCTGAAATTAATTATTCTGACTAGAGAAATTATAGAACAGGGGTTGGGTAAATTGGTGTTTAAACAAAGTACAAAAACGTACTAGCCAAGCTGGGTTTGCAAGCGGTTAGCGGGAAAACAACTCGCACTGCTAAACCAGGGAACCACTCCCGCCTTTTAATTCAAAAATGAAGGTCTCTTTTAATGAGTTAACTGAACTAAAGCATGTCTTCCTACTATCTAGTGAGGATAAGCAGTAACTTCAAAAAAGACATCAAGTTTTTGTTTTACAATAGCACTGAGGCAAGCGCTTCTACGGGTGCTTTAAATCCTGACTCATTCACTACATATTTTCTTGGGACAGCAGGAAATGGACTAAGTGTAAAGCTCTCACACCAGGGACTATAGAGGAAAAATACAGGGATAGAACAGAACATAATATAGGTGGCCTGCCTATATGTGTGCTAGGCAATAGAAGAGAAAAGTAAAGAATATAAACAAACGTGCTGTTGCAACAGACTTAGAAAATGAAAATTCTAGGTGTAAAAGGACACCCATCACACCTGCAACTCTTCTGGGCTGCTTTGCCCCTCATATTCCTTTTCAGCTGGCAGTTTCCTCTCTTGTCCCCTCTCCCTCCTTCTTCCTGTCCTTGTCTTACAGTTTCATTTGGTATTACTTGTTCTTTGGCTAAAAAAGCACCCCCTTTATTGCTATTAGCTGTTTTATTATAATTCTGAAATTGTACCTTAGATAGACACCGGCTTCTACCTCTTTTCTTTCCCCACTCCAGAATAAGTCCATTGCTGTAATCCACTTCATCCCTAATTAGCTTCATTTATTGTTTCTCGATTAGCTCATTCTCATAATTGTTGAGACATTTCTCAAGCTGGGAGTGTAAGTCTTTAAATGCAGGGTTGAATTTAAATTTCAGTACCTCCTTTTTGGCTTCTGAAATTTCAATTGCTAAATCTTTGTATTTGATGTTGTCTTCCTTGATTGCAATTTTCACAAACTTCTTTGAAAAAGCCTCTGCTGCAGCCAACCACTCCTCCTTGTGTCAGAAGCTTTCAAAGCCACTTGATGAGACAATTGAGATTTGTAAACCACAAGGTGCCTGACACTTAGCCACATATTGCTCCAAAGTGGTGCTTTCATAAGTAATATCAAGGTGTTTAGGAAGCTACAAGACAACTTTTATAAAGGAAAGAAAAGGTTATAGCTGAATGTCCAAACCGTAACTCACTGTGGTTTATCACCAGTGCAGAATCCCACAATGCCAGAAATAGCACCTGCATTCTACAGCAACTATGGCAAGTCAAATGAACCAAGTCTGCAAGGTGGTTGCTGTGAACAGTGGTGCAGAGCAGGTGCAGGTAAATGGGCAGCCAGCCCAGCAACAACATGTGGATCCAGGAACCTGCACTCACTCAAGCACAGAAGAAGCACACATAGTCAGGTGCAGAAATCAGTTAAGGTCAATATTAAATTTATTGTGCTCCACTTTAGTTCAGACAATGCCAGTACCCCAGAGCTTCAGTAGTAAGCCTTCGTCAGGGGGTGTGGCTATGACAAGTACATACAATTGTTAAATACCCCCAAAACAGTGACAGCATAACTTTGGAGACCAAACAAATTGAAATACAAAATTCAAAAAGTTGTAAATTAATTACAGTGAAGTAAGACTTTTGTATACAAATGACCAAATGCAGGACATATCACTGTTCATTTAATCACATTTCTCTTATTCAGTTTTATTTTGTTTGTGTCCTGTAACCAAACAAAATATAGATAGGGATATTACCAGCAGGAAGAGGTAAATGGTGTTGCCACTATTCATTTATTTATTTTTATTTTAAATTTGTTAGCCGGGCAGGGACACTGGGCAATGCCCTTTTTCAGGTCTGACCCAGACAATCAACAATAAAGGCAAACACAATCACTTCACAAACAATTACATACATCAACAGATAAATAATTTTTAAATTTAACCTTAAACCCAATTAAGGAGTTGATGTATCTGAGAGATAAAGGTAGATCATTCCATAAACAAGCAGCAGATGATACAAATGAACAGTATCCAAAATTACACTTATTAACAAATGCTTTCGGGGGGGGGGGTATGGCCTAGCTACAGAGTAATATGGATGCATAAACCTAGAGCTCTGGCTTAATCCACAGAATATCCCCTCCATCCCACACTAAAACCTGTACTTTCAAACAGCAAATCAGTGATTCAGGAGGTCAAAATGCCTACTTCTGCTAAACCTGCAAAAAACAGGTGAAATTACCTTTTAACAAGCCAAGGACTCAGACGTCTGGGAAGGGCCTACCACTTTTTCCTGCTCCAGTGAAGCACCGTGACATGCCAGAGAACTCCCTAACTACCTCAGCCCTACAGCAGCAGACAGAGCCCTGCATGGAGATGGCAGATAACTACCAGGCAATCGAGTGATTAATCCAAGACCTTAAACATGACTTGGGAACTTGCATGGAAACGGGCATTGAGAACGTTACCTCACAGTTGCAACATCTCCAACAGACTGTTAATACAGTCTCTGACACAGTGGACATCCATGAGACTCGATTGGGGGAGTTAGAGGCCTGGGTGAGCTCTCAGCAAGATATTAGTCATACTATGAACATTGACTTATAAAATGCCTTGAAAGAGATCAAGAGGCTAAAACAAAATATCGATGACCATGAAAACTGGGAAAGATGTTGTAACATCAGGATTATTGTCCTACCTGTGTCCGTGGAGGGGCACGACTGTGCCACTTACATCCAAGCATGGCTGTGGCAGTCCTTACAACTTCCACCTGAGGTATTACTGGAGATCCAACAGGCACATAGGTCTCCAGGGGCTAAACCTTCCCCCGATCAGAGGCCCCATCATGTAATAGTTAAATTTCCCTGAGATCAGGACTGGAAAAAAGTCCTAGAATATACACAGAAACAGGGTCCTTTGATGGTGCAGCAGTCCTGGGTGAGCATCTTTCCAGATTACTCTTATCAACTCCAGCAGCAGAGACAGGCCTATGCTGAGGTCAAAAGAAAACAGCATGCTCTGAATTGCCAGTTTTCCCTTGTTTACCTTCCTCGACTGATAGTGCATCCTCAGGGTGTGTATCAGTGCTCTTTCACATCTCTGGAGGCTGCCCTGGATTTTGCGATGGGGCTTGAAGTGGAAAAGAGGCAGCAAGATGGTCAGGGTAACTAAATGCACTACTCGGAGCAGCTGATCACAGGCCCAACTACTTGAGGATCAGGGATCTAGGATATGGGACCATTAGGCTGGCTGGAGCAGTAAATCAGTTCTGCAATCGACAACACAGAATGGTGGTCTATCATGGCTGGATCCGGAGGTTCCTATCCTAGTCCCTATTAAGTTTTTATCTACTTGCCAATCTCTCTGTACTGTAGTTTGGACACTTGGACTATGATATGCCAGGGATATAGACTCTAAGACCTTCTTTAAACAGAACTATTACTGTGCAGCATACTGGCTGTATGTTTTGTGTTTAACAGGTTGTTAATCCATTATCGGCGGGAGAGTGGCAAAGTACAGTAGATAGGTAGCCTTACGGAGGCCCTTATGGGGCACTGTTCAGGGGCCTACCTCCTGGCTGTTTAAGGCCTGTTTGGTTGGAAAGAGGGGGTAGGCTGAGGGAGAAGTTGATCGCAAGATTTGTAACACTGGCTGGTGGCCTATTATGCCAGAATCCAGGGTCTCTCTGTACAGCGGCTAATAGGGTTCCACATATAAGCCTACTCTCTCAAAGATTACCTGGGGTTCTCTAACCGATCTGTATTTGTGAATTGGGATTTCTTTTCCTGTTCTATCACTCAGAAACATAGCCTTATGCAAGGTACAGGTTGTTTGGTATAATGCTTTGGGATCTGACATATATAATTCACTTCTGGGTAACCTAATCTAAAGGAATATATACTGTACGGTGCCTAGTTTCTGACAGGTGGAGGGATTGACTGAATCCTTTAAATCGATTGTTTTAATTTAACTGCTCCCCTTCCCTTTGCTCTAGGGAATCTGAGATAGGAGGACGGTCTATGTACCGTCTCGAATAATGTATGAAGGTTAAAGGGGTCCATCTCATTCATTAATTTTGGACATCAGAGCAATCTTTGTAAATCTGTTTTATGCCTTTTGAACAGGCAACTTCCCCTCCCCTTTTTACTCAGTTGGGGAGGAGAATCTCCTGGAGTGAACTAGGATTATGGATTCCCTGGGGTGGGGGGGGTGAATGGTCTTCTTTTCTTTCTTTGCCTTCATATTTCTT
Source organism: Neoceratodus forsteri (assembly GCA_016271365.2). Taxonomy (NCBI): domain Eukaryota; kingdom Metazoa; phylum Chordata; order Ceratodontiformes; family Ceratodontidae; genus Neoceratodus; species Neoceratodus forsteri. The sequence continues at coordinate 537,583,881 of CM028129.1, forward strand.
TTTTGCCTTTACTATTTAGTTAATGGTGTTGGGGGGGTTAACCCTCATGTATATTTACAAACTAGGACTGAGGTTTTCAGTGGATTAATAGCTCACTCCATGAAAGGTAGTGGAATGTACAATATAGGGGGTGTAGGGGAGACAGAGGGGGAGGAGTTGGAAGGAGGGAAGTTTGGCTGTGTGTACAATCTCGCCTGTTGGAGGGGCTTTACAAAAGTTGTGTTGTTTTTTTTTGTTGAAATGGGGGGAATAGTTGGGGATGTTTTGTTTATAGTTTTAAAAATACACAGAGTTAACCATTATGTTTCTGGTATACAACAGAAGGGCGGAAATATAGTAACTATAGATGATTTATGAATCAGATAAGCTTTTTGTCATGGAATGTCAATGGACTTATAACTGTTGTTAAGAGGAAAAAAGTTTGGTCGTTAATTAAAAAATTGAAGAGGGATATTATTTTCCTGCAGGAAATTCATATGGACAAGCACTGTGACTGACAGAGTCATGGGGTGGTTCTTTCTTGGTATCCCTTTTTACATCTAATGCGAGGGGATTGGTCATTTGGATTCATCTGTGCTTCCCTCATAGGGTCCATTTGGTCCTTTAGGACCCACAGGGGAGATGTATACTGGCAGATGTTGAGGTGGGGTCTAGGAGGCTGACAATGGGGTCTGTGTACAGACCAAATTTTGACTCCCCAGACTTCTTTACCCATATAGAGATGACACTGGGCGCCTACCCCGAAACTGTTATCCTGGTGGGGGATTTCAATATATATTTGGACCCCAATCTGGATCCTTCAAGAGGGAATATGGGACCCCTCCCTCTCATAGTACAGCAGCCCTTAAGGCTCTGGTGCGGGGTAGAGAACTTTGGGAAGCCTGGCGGCATTGCCACCTGGGGGAAAAAGGAATGCTCTTTTTATTCCCATGCTCATGTGGTGCACACTAGACTGTATTACATGTTCCTCCCCTCCGGAATGTTAGGAGAGGTCATAGAGGCCTCCTATGGATCGATGACTGTTTCAGATCATGCCCCTTTAGAGTGACCCTTTATTTGCCAGATAGCCGCCTAGTGGAAACTCAGTGGAGGATGGACCAAGCTCTTTTATTAGATCCCCAATATTTATCCCAGATTAAAGATAGACTGGAGTAATATATAAGGCTAAACCCCCCAGAAGATACTAGTGTAGGTAATGTGTGGGAATGCCTTAAGGTTTTTATTCTTAGAGAAACCATTTCATATGCTGCTTTTAGAAAAAAGACCTTGAGCCGGGAAAAGGCAGATCTAGAAAGTAATATAGCAGATCTGGAAAGACAGAATATGATAGCCCATTCCCCCCAAGTATCTAAAATACTGAGGATGCTAAAAGGACAACTTAGCCAGCTATCCTCCAGGAGACTGGAGCGTAACTTAATAGTCACAAAATCACATGTATACTTTGATAGAGATAGAGAGGGGAAGTGGTTAGCAAGTTTAATTAAGGTTAGGAGGGTGGTGAGGTTTATCCTTTCACTAGAAAGCACCCCTGGAACTCTTACATATAACCAACAAGAAATAAATAATGCTTTTAAAGCACTTTACTCCTCTCTCTACACAACTGAATTTCCAGCAGGGGCTAATATAGATTCCTTTTTGGACACTATCCAGTTATCCTCCCTTACCCCACATGAGGTAGCGGGGGTGGACTCACTGCTATTGTTATCTGAGGTTAGGAGGATCATTTGGAAAGTCAACAGAGGCAAGACACCTGGCCCCGATGGTATCCCGATAGAATTTTATAAGCTCATGTAGGATTCCTTGGGTCCTCTCATGTATCGGATGATTAAGGAAATCTTGGAAACAGGGGTGCTTCCTCCTTCTCTCCTTTTGGCTACAATTACTGTCTTGCCTAAACCAGGGAAAGACTCCACCAAGTGTGGATCTTATCATCCAATTTCCTTGCTGAACTCCGATGATAAGGTTCTAACTAAGATACTAGCCTCCAGATTGGAGCAATATCTCCCAAAGCTGGTACATCCAGATCAGGGAGGATTTGTGAAGGGCAGACAGGCAAAGCATAACCTATGGAGAACAATAAATATTATGCACCTTTGGAAGGGGAAAGGAGATGGGGGTCTAGTAGCATTAGACGCAGAGAAAGCCTTCGACTGGGTCGAATGGCCATTTATGATGACAGTTCTGTGTAAATTTGGGTTTGGGAAGGGAATCATGGGGAGGATTCAAGCTCTTTATAAGAATCCTCAGGCCCAAATTCTAACAAATAATGTGCTATTGTCCCCATTTGTCCTTACTCGAGAAACGAGACAGGGTTGTCCCTTCTCCCCTCTACTATATGTCCTTATTATTGAAGCACTGGCGGGAGCAGTTCGACAGGAGGGGTCAGTTGAGGGATTAATATGGAATGAGAAAAATAATGTGATATCTCTCTTCGTGGATGATATTCTCCTCTTCCATAAAAATCCCGATAAAGCACTACATGCATTGATCTTTATTTTTTGAGTATATGGGCCAATATCAGGCGATAAAATAAACTGGTCAAAATGTGACTGGATGCCCATGGGAAAGATTAAGAACTCTGTAACTCTAGGTTCGGTAGTGGTACCCCCCCTCCACTTCAATTAAATACCTAGGAGTAATATTAACTGCCAAACTGTCTCTTATGGCTAGAAATAATCTCCTTATGGTGATCCCAAAAATGAAAGAACAATACATTAAATGGAGGGCTTTACCTTTGACAGCAATTGGACGTGTCAACTTAGTGAAAATGAGTATTCTCCCGCAATTTTTGTATGTTTTTCAGACTCCCCCAATAGGTATACCAAACAAATATATCAAAGCCTTAGAAGGAGCTATAATCCAGCTGTTACTGTAAGGTAAACAATCTCAGATTAAAAAAGGAGATACTCTGGTTGCCAGTGGGATGGGGGTTAGGGTTACCTAGTGTCAAACAGTATTATTTCACAGAGAGGGTAGTGAATGCATGGAACAGCCTTCCTGAGGAGGTTGTGGGGTCTAAAACTGTGGGAGAATTCAAGAATGCATGGGACAGACATAAGGCAATTCTTGTGGGGGCAGGAAGAAATAGGCTGTTGGTTAACTAGGATCTGCGGCCTATCCTGTAGGTAGGGAAATGGGCAGACTAGATGGGCCAAGCGGTCCTTATCTGCCATCAAAGTCTATGTTTCTATGTTTCTATTACCTCACTGCATAATCGGCACATATCCAAGATCTGGTGAGGGAAAGGTCACCATGTCCGGGATGGGTAGACATGGAGAACTCGTTACCAGGCCCACTATACAACTGTACTATGGTAGGGTATCTTTATGATGGAATATTTGATAGGCTTTCCAATCCATGTTCGAACACTATCTTTAAGGCTTGGAGAGAGGCACACCATATTCTCCAGCATTCTTACACCTTCTCTCCGGATACGGATTTGGGAGCCATGCTGAGGGAGAAGGCCAGTATTTTGGTCCAGGAGCATCAGCTACTTAAGATGTGGAAAAAACAGGGCCTATATACAGTAGGTCAACTATGGGAGAATGGGGAGGCTGTCTCCTTTAGGATATTATCAAGAAGGTTTACCCTTAGTGCATCCCATTTCTTCCTTTGGGCTAGAATCCATGGTGAGGTAAGAGCCAGGTGGGAGCAGGAAAACTTTCTCCAGTTCTCCCTTAGAGGAATTATTTATAGGCTGAAGGGGTGATAAATCATTTAAACCCTTGAGAAGTTGTTACAGATTATTGATGGGGACAATTCAAAACCCATTGGGGAGCCTTGTATCCAGATGGGAGCATGATATGCTGCCTGATGGGTTTACAGGCGGAGACTGGTTACAGATCCTCAAGAACCTTTTAAAATGCTCAGACAATAATAAGCTCTGAGCCATGCAACACAATATATTCACTCAAGCCTATTTCACCCCAGAAATGGCAAAACAAATAGACCCAAATGCCTCTGATACATGTACGAGGTATGAGATTCATGTTGGGTCATTCTTTCATATGATTTGGGAATGCCCGAAGATTCAGAATTTTTGGAAGGGCATATTGGCTCTTTTTTCACAAATATTGTGTTTCCCCTTGGAGTTAGACCCCATCGAGAATCTCCTGGGGCTCTCTTTGGGGCATGGAGAAGCTAACTGGCCTAATTTGGGTTTGCATAAACTGGGAATTGCTGTGGGCCTCTGAAATATTGTAATGTGTTGGATGACTAAAGAGGCTCCTTCAGTAACGGGATGGCTACTCTCATTATTGGAATGTGTGAAACTGGAAAAGATTCAGTATGAAGTAAGAGAACAAAGGGATAAATACATGACAATATGGGGCTCAATGGAGTGGGCATTGCAACAAGACTGGTTTCCTATGTTTTGAGGTAACTTTGTCCTAATATGGTAGCTTCCTCTTTAATAATATGGTCCCTTACTGACATAAGTTATGTCTGATCTATTGTACAAAAGCTGTATCCTTCTGTGTAAACAATGGATTTTACTCTGCGTTTGAAAAAATAAAGTTTATAAAAATAAAAAAAAATGCTTTCAAAACAATTCCCAGGTTCGAATGTAGATTAACCTGAAGATCCTTAAATTCAAGTAAAGCTGATAAAAGAGATACATTCCTAGCATGAATAGCTCGGTGGATCAAATTACTAAGAGCATAGGTTAACTTTAATTTGAGAGACAGCCAACCCAGAGAAGCATACAAAACATAATGGTGCATTAACAAAGGGGCACCAAGGAAAAACTGACACATATTATTATAGGCCACACTCAGAACCCTGCCCTCCCTTACTCCCAGATTATAATATAGCAGGGAGACATAATCAAGGGGCGACAGTAAAGTACCCATGGCAATGGTTTTACGAGACCCGACTGATAAGTAAGCCTTACACTTATATAACAAACCCAACCTAGAATTAATAGCCTTACTTACAGCTTTGACCTGAGGGAAAAAGCCTAAGCCAGGGTGTAAGAGGACTCCCAAATACTTGAACTCATTTACCTGTTCAAGTAAATCACCAGATTTGTCATGGTTATATAAGCATGGATTCATCTTTAACCAAGGAGAGCTTCCCAAAACCGTACACTTGGTCTTTTTTACATTTAAGACCATTTGATTGGTCAATAACCAAGAACCAAGTGTGTCAAAATCACTCTGTAACCCTTCATTAACCTGTTCAATTTTCCTTATCCTGCCTGTATCAAATTAAGTCGTCTGCATAAAGGAGACAGCAGCCCCTTGTAAAAATAGAAGGGACTTGGTTTATAAATAGAGAGAATAACAGGGGTCCAAGGATGAACCCCTGTGGGACTCCACTGAAATTAAACCATAAATCAGACAAAACTGAATCGAGACTCGCTGAGATCTTCTTTCCAGAAAGTTCCTCAGAAAGGATCCTACCATATCAGAAATACCCAAATCCATTAACTTCTGACAAAGCAAGCTATGATTTAATAAATCAAAGGCCTGGGTCAGGTCCATGAACACCACCCCCATTAGAAGACCTCTGTTGCAACCATGGAGGACGGCATTCATGACCCTGACCAGTGCTGTACCTGTTCCCCTACCCTTTCTAAACCCATGTTGTTCTGAACAAAGTAATCTACTAGGTTAAAGGAAGTTGGTAAGCTGTTTTATCACTAGCTTTTCTAAAAGCTTACTTAATGGATTTAGTATTGAGATTGGATGAAAGTCCTCCACAGAAACAGCCTTGGCCTTTTTAGGAATAGACACCACTCTTGCAACTCTCCACACAAATGGAAAAACCCCTGTGGTCAGACACAAATTAAATAATGAGCAGAGAGGGTCAGCAATAAAGGGAGCAGCCAATTTTAAAAACCTTACATCTAGCCTTACATTTGAAGATATGGGGTGGGCAGCTCAGAGGTAATGTAAGGAAGTATTTTTCACAGAGAGGGTTGTGGATGCATGGAAAGGCCTTCCGGAGGAGGTTGTGGGGTCAAAAACAGTGGTGGAATTTAAGGATGCATGCGACAGTCATAAGGCAATTCTAGGGGGTGGGGTGGGGGTAGGAAGAAGTAGGCTGTTGGTTAACTAGGATCTGCAGCTTATCCATTAGGAGGGAAATGAGCAGACTGAGTGGGCCAAGTGTTCCATATATGCCATCAAATTCTATGTTTCTATGTAGCCCACCTCCACAATCACTGAACTTATTGGGCAACTGACTTAGCAATTTCAACACTTTGAATGTAGTTATACTACTAAAGCAGAACTTTGGCATGCTGTTAAGTAAATCAGAAGCTGTTGAAAAATCAGATATGGTATCACATTTACCAGTTCTACTATCACAACCTGGGACACCAGAAACAAAGCCAGAAGTATCTGTGAATTTGTCATTTAAGAGTTTAGCCATCTGAAATGGATCATTAGAGAACAGTCAGAGACCACCAAGAAGAAGGAGCTGCTGTTATAACTATACTTCTTTACTGGGATTAAAGAACTAGAACTCTACTACTGGGACCTTCAATTTATGGTCAAAACAAAACAAAAAAGTTAGTGTGGTTGTCTGAGTTGGCTGAAGTGAATTGTTATCTGTGCAGTTATCTAGATGTTTGTCTCAGGTGGCTGAAGGGAATTGTTATCTCTGCAATAAACTAAGTGTAGAAAGAGCTGTGAAGTAGTGGGAGTGGCTTAGCTAGAAGGAAGCCAGGTTAAAGCCACATTTAAAAATTGCCCTAGATAGCTTCTGCCAGAGAACAGGCAGAGAACACCAAGAAGAAGGAGCTGCTGTTATAACTATACTTCTATATTGGGACTTTACTCCCCCCCCAAGCCAGTTCTTTTTTTATAGGCACAGGATTTGACTGACAACATGAACTTCCTGTTTGGGAGCAGGAAGTGAGTGATCACAGAGCCACAAAAGAATCACCATCCTAGAAGAAACAGAGTAGCTCTCTGCCCCCCCCCCCAGCTGCTGGAGGTCTTACTCTAAGCAAGTAAGGAGACTACTGAGAAATATAGGAACTTCTTGCCTCAGAACAGGAAGATCTGGAGTTTAAAGGGCACAGTGGCAGTAAGTAAGTAGAGAGAAAAAATTAAAAATAAACAGAGGAAAGAGTAAGCATTCTAAACAACATTTAATGGCCATAAATAAGACATGATGGGAGTGGTGCAGTGCAGTGACTGTGGAACAGCAGTCTTCTGGGAGACATTCTGGAGGATGCAGTGTTGTCCCATCTGCAGACACCTCTCTGGGCTGAGGGAGGAGTTTGCTCATCTCCAGGCAGAGTTGGCCAGGAGTCGGGGGACCTCCTGTCCCACCGAGGGACCACCAGGGCCAGTGCCATTGCCTCAGAGGTTGCCAAGAAAGAGGAGCAGTTGGACCATAATGGGCTCATGGAGGGTGAGGGTGGTGGAACAGAGGTGCATCCCTCCAGCTGTACTTCTCCACAACTCATATGCTGTTCTGACAAAGTGTGATTCCTCTAAGGAGGCACCCACAGTGGAGACCAAGGAGGATGCTAGGAATCTCCACAAAGGAGACCCACAGGAGGGTGGCATGGGACCCCACAGGGGAAGGAAACAACTCCTGGTGGGGGACTCTATTATTAGGTGGGTAGAAGTGGGGGAGGAAGGGGAGAGGGAGGTAAGGTACCTGCCTGGTGTCATGGCTTGGAGGGACAGGGAGTGAATCCTCAGGATCGCTGGAGCAGCTGTACGGGAGAGGGAGCTAGATGTCATTGTCCTCCTAGGGCCAAATGACCTAGCAGACACAGGGATCAGAGCAATGCAGGAAGAGTTTGTGGAGTTGGGGAAGGGCCTTAGACAAGTAGCACACACAATAACCTTCTCGGAGGTGCGGTCTATCTATGGCATGGATGAGACTAGGGTGCTCCACACCATGGGGTTCAATTAGTGGTTGAAAAACTGGTGCAGAGCTCAGGGATTTGGCTTCATTGGGGACTGGGGGTCAACCTGCAGTGATGCAGGCCTATACTGGCATGATGTTCTGCATCTGTCCAGGAGGGGAACCAGGATACTAGGTGATAGGTTTAAATGCTTCATTGGCAAGCATTTAAACTTGCTAAGGGGGGAGGTGCTGGAAAGGAGCAGGAAAATCATAGCCTCCCCAGAAAAGTCAGGGTAGTAAGTGAGGTAATCACCAAGATAGTGATGTTGATAGGGAGAAGGGCAGGGGTAAATGGAGAAAATGATAAACACAATAAGGACAGGGATGGGGCAAAAAGGGGTAAGGCCATCAAGAAATGGAGGATAATGAGTACCAACACCCATAGTCTGGGAAACAAGCACCCTGAACTTGTGGTCTTGATGGAAGAGGGATGCCTGGATATCATAGCAGTCACAGAAACATCGTACACAGAGAACCATGACTGGGATGTTAACATACCAGGGTACACAATCTACAGGAGAGACAGGAAGGGTAGAAGAGGGGGAGGAGTAGCTCTCTATGTAAGGGAAGGGATAAAAGCAATGAAACAAAAGAGTAAACAGGGAGGAGAGGAGGCACTGTGGGTCACCTTAGAGACTGGAAATGACACCACAGTCCACAAAGGAGTTGTATACAGACCCCCACGTCAGGGAGAAGGAATGGACAAGGATATGATAAAAGACATCCTTAGGATGGCAGTTAAAGGGAAGATACTGTTGATGGGGGACCTGAATATGCCAGATGTTAACTGGAGCACCTTTGCTGCAGCCACATCCAAGAACAGGGCCATTCTCGATGCCCTACAGGTGGCATGCCTCAGACAGCTAGTTTTGGAACCCACTCTTGAGGGAGCAGTCTTAGACCTCATACTCTCAAAAGGGGACAGTGAGAGGATCTCAGATCTAGAAGTGGGTAGCCATCTGGGAACAAGTGACCACCAAACAGTGTGGTTCACGATAAACTCAGCTACAGAGTTAAGCCATACAAAAGTGAGGGTACTGGACTTCAGGAGGGTTGACTTTGGCAAGATGGGAGAGTGCCTTAGAAAAACACTAGCAAACAGGCTAGAAGGAGAGCAGGAGCAATAATGGGGAAACATCAAAACTGTCATCACAGAGGCAACAAGCCTTTATGTGAAGCAAATAAACAAATCAAATGAAAGAAAAAGCCACTATGGTTCTCAAAAGAGGTGGTGGGGAAGGTTAGGGAGAAAAAGATAGCATTTAGGAAGTATAAGGAAACACAGAAGGAGCAAGACAGATAACTGTACCCGTTAAGGCTGAAGGAAGCAGAGAAGGAAGTCAGAATAACAAATGCCCAAACTGAGGAAAAGATAGCCAACTTGGTTAAGAAGGGGGATAAAACCTTTTATAGGTACATCAGGGAGCGTAGAAAGACAAAGGAAGGGATAGTGAGGCTGAATAGAAAGGATGGTTGGTGGAAAGAGAGGAACAGTGAAAAAGCAGAGACACTGAACTAATACTTCTACTCTATATTTACAAAAGAGGAGGAGGGGGAGGTGCCTAATCCAATTAACATGAGCATTCTGGACAGGGGGGTCGATCCCAGTCCTTTTGCAGAAGAAGGGGTTCTGAAAGAACTCCTAAAACTGAAGGTGGACAAAACAATGGGGCCTGATGGAATTCACCCCAGAATTCTAAAAAGAATTAAGGGGAGAACTAGTGACACCACTGACTACCCTTTTTAACAAATAATGGGAGGATGGTGAGGTTCCTGAGGACTGGAGGAAGGTGGATGTGATTCCCCTCCACAAAATGGGGGGCAAGACAGAGGCAGGAAACTACAGACCTGTCAGTTTGACCTCTGTGGTAGGAAAAGTGATGGAATCACTTCTGAAGGAATGAATTGTTGAGTACCTAGAGACCAGTTGGTCACAGGACCCAGGGCAACATGGGTTCACAGCGGGAAGGTCATGTCAGACAAATCTAATTGATTTCTTTGACTGGGTGACCAAAGTAGTAGACCAGTGAGGGGCTGTGGACATGGCCTACCTAGACTTTAGCAAGGCATTTGACACAGTCCCACACAAAAGATTAATAATCAAATTAACCAACCTGGGAGTGGGTCCCAGGGTGGTAGCCTGGTTAAAACATTGGCTGGACAACAGGACACAGAAGATAATTGTAAATGGAGTCCCCTCTGAAGAAAGAGGGGTTACTAGTGGGGTACCACAGGGTTCAGTACTGTGTCCAGTCCTTTTTAATGTCTTTATAAGTGACATTGCAGATGGACTGGAAGGAAAAGTATGCCTCTTTACAGATGATACAAAGATCTGCAACATGATTGATACACAAGGAGGTGTGAAAAGGATGAGAAGGGACTTGTCAAGATTGGAGGAATGGTCAAAAGTATGGCAGCTTGGATTCAATGCAAAGAAGTCCAGAATAATGCACCTGGGAAACAAAAACCCAGAGAAGATTACACAATGGGGGGGGAGGTAGTAACAAGAACAAAAATGGAGAGGAACCTGTGGGTAATCATATCAGATTAACTTAAGGTTAGCAAGCAATGTGAGAAGGCAGTAGGGAGGCTGTGGGGATACTGGATGTATAAGGAGAGGCATCACCAGCAGAAATCAGGAAGTTGTTATCCCTCTGTACAGACAGTTGGTGAGACCTCATCTGGAGTACTGCATCTAGTTCTGGAGACCCCATCTCCACAAGGACATAGACAGGATGGATGCAGACCAGAGGAGGGCAACTAAGATGGTGCAGGGTCTGCAAAAGAAGCCATACGAGGAGAGACCAAAGGTGCTTAATATTTATACCATTGAGGAAAGGAGGGAGAGGGGGGACATGATAGAAACTTGTAAGTACCTCAGTGGAATAAAAAAGTCCAAGGAGGTAGCATCTTTCATAAAAAGATATGTTCAAGAACAAGGGGACACAATTTGAAGATGGGGGGGTGGCTCAGGGGCAATGTGAGGAAGCATTTTTTCACATAGAGGGTGGTGGACACATGGAACAGCCTTTCTGAGGAAGTTGTGGGGTCTAAAACTGTGGGAGAATTCAAGAATGCATGGAACAGACATAAGGCAATTTTTGTGGGGGGTAGGAAGTAAGAGGCTGTTGGTTAACTAGGATCTGTAGCTTATCCTGTAGGTAGGGACATGAGCAGACTAGGTAGGCCAAGCAGTCCTTATTTGCTGTCAATGTCTATGTTTCTATGTTTCTATGTAATCGTATCATTAAAAGAATTTAGATGGGAAATTGTAGCCTTTTCCTTAGGAGACAACTAAGAGTTTATAGAATCCCCCAAACTCTTTAAGTCAAAGGAGGCTACCTCTATCTTGTGTCGATAATCAGTTTTTGCCTGCTTTATTTTATTACAGACCAAGTTCTTAACAGTTTGGTATGCCTGCAGTAAAACTTTAGTAGGAGATTGCTTAAAGGCTTTCTATGCCACATTTTTCCTTTTTTTTTCATTTAGTAAGTTTTATTAGTTTGAAATTTTTTACAACAACCACAAATACAGACAACGTGTTAATGCATTAAACAGAAAAATAATCATTAATGAATATAGATACATATACATGATACGTAATACATAAAGATTATAGTATAATAAGTCCTAAGACATGTTATTGTTGACTGTATCCCACACACCTCCCTCCCCTCACATCCCACCCCAGTCTGCCACTTACTATTAACTGAGGATGATTATCAAGAAATAAAAAAAAAAAAAGACCATGTTAAATGTAATTGTCAGTAAGAGGGAAAATAAAGGTGACTGAGATCTACTGAATCAATAAAAGGGTATACAGTGATTCCCATCTTAGTTTATAATTATCCATTCTGTTATTAGCTCCAGCAATGATGACCTCTGCTTGCAAGGCAAACATGATCTCCTTATACCATTCCATATATGTAGTGTCAGTGGCTCAGTAGGTAGCACACTCGCCTCTAAGGTCGGGAGATCAGAGGGCTGTGGGTTCAGTTCCCACATCTGGCACTTGGGTTAATATACTAGTACTGACATTGTAGTGCAGCATGAGAGGGGTACTGCACTTCTGAGGTGCTGTCTTTCAGATGAGACGTTAAACCGAGGTCCCATCTGCCTGGATTGGTGGTAGTTCAGGTGGATGTTAAAGATCCCTTGGCACTTATCGAAAAGAGTAGGGGAATTTTTTTATTGGAAAATAAAATAAGAAAACAAAACAAATTCAATACATAACACAATATTCATACATCATAATACATATAGAGAAGAAACAATAAGGAAAATCACAATATCTTCTTGTACAGGTGAAAATAAATAAAAAAAGAAAGGCACAAAATAAATTTTCATTACAGAATCAACAGCCCCCCCCCAGTACCTGTGTCAAACGAAAAAAATGGGTTGTGATTCAATATAATTCTCTATATTCAAGTAACCCCTTCAAACAAAATTAATGGTAATGTTCTCCACCAAAATGACACTAAAGGTGCTGGAAATTTTTTTTTTTCTGAACAATAAATGCTAGAGATTTCATTTCTGATATGTTCCCTGAGGGCAGTCAAGGCAACCTTTTTTGCTGTAACACAAACATACAGCGGTTGTACCAAATGCACCATTTGCAGACTGCATACAGAACCCTCAAAGCACCTGGAAAGAAAATCTTCCAACCTGGTCCAAAGTCCCCATGTACCAATACAGAATATGTCAACTCTGAGAACACAGGTAAGCCCCATGACTGACTCAGCTGAGACCAGAAAGAGGCAATATGTGGACAATCAAAAAAAGGTGCTGCATAGATTCCAGCTGACATACACACGTGTCTTGAACACAGTATCGTTCTGATAATTGTTTATGCATCTGATTTCCTTTAACGTTCAATTTGTTATGACAACACAACCACAAGATATCCCACATCTTCACTGGGATCCTATTTTCCAATAATTGCTTAGTTAAACACTGGGATTCACAGGGTACCGTAAAACAAGGCGACACCAAGAACATGGTTTGCAGTATAGAGGAGTATAAACGCTTTCTATGCTGTAATAACTCCACAGCATAAGACACTTTCCAAATTTTAAGTTTTTTAAATAGTTCAATAAGGTATACCAATATTCCAAGTGGAATTTTGGTAAAAGGTTTCCAAGCAGGAGCTTGCCATTTATCTAGAAAATATTGAGAACGGGAGGCAGACTAAGGACCCAACAATCCTTCCGGTTGACTAAACTAGGAAAAATATTAGCATTCACAAAAATAGAAAAATAAAATAGCACCGGGTTTTACCATCTGGAGACTGCCCTGTTTTAAAGGCCAGTAGGTAACTGATCTCTTCACTGGGTTCAGTCAACTACCCCAAAGTAACTGAAAAAACAAATTATACAGCCGCGCTTCAAGAGAACAAGGGAGAGGAAAAATATAACTAATTAATAAACATAATGGCAAAATACAAGTTTTAAGTAAAAAAATCCATTTTTTTCGGGTCATAGGGAACCGTTTCCATCGAACAATTTTAGATTCAGCAATATCCATTGCTGAAATCCAATTACACACTGCTGCATCAAGTAGACCAAAAATAACTCCCAAAACACAAATTTTCTGGGAATGAATAGCAATCCCTTCAATCGTCGGTAATATGTCCTGTGAAGGAAGGTGTACAGCACACCCCACACTTTTTTGGGTATTTAAGTCAGATCCAGAAATTTGGGAAAAGGAATGGACGATCTCAATTGCTCTTTCCCCAGAAGCTGGATCTGCCACTAGAATGCAAATGTCATCTGCATAGGCTAAAACACATGGAAAGATAAGCTCTGGTGTGACGGAAATATGTTGAATGGTCCCCTCCCCATTCAATTTCTGGAGTAGCAGATCATTAGAAAAAACATACAATAGGGGACTTAAAGGACAGCCCTGACGGACCCGTCCCTTGATAGGGATATGGGGGCCTCGCAAACCATTAACCAAAGTCATTGTGCAGGCTGATTGATACAAAATTTTAATCCAGTCAAGTAAAGCTGCAGGAACCCCATACTTTTGCAATACCGAAAATAAATACCCATGCGGAACCTGGTCAAAAGCCTTGGTTTGGTCCAAACTAAGAACGTAACCCTGTGTGGTATTCCCATCAAATACTTCTCTAAAAATTTTCAGATTGGAGAGCATGGAATGACCTGGAATTGCACACGTCTATGTAGAATAAATCACCCGGGCAGCCATCTGAGAAAGTCTATTGGAGACTATTTTTTACAAAATTTTCAATAAACTAATAGGGTGCCAGTTATCCAACATATCTTCATCATTCTTCTGTTTATACAAAAAAAAAATCAAGTAGCTGTCAGAAAATGCAAGGGGAATAGGTAAGAGGCCTTGTAAAATAACATTATAAACCTGTGTTAAATATGGTAGCAACAAGGATTTAGCCTTTTTATAAAATTCATTGGGAATACTATCAGGACCAGGGGTAACAGTAGTTTTAAGATGACTAATAACAGAGTCCACTTCAGCACAGGTAACAGGCTGACTCGAGATCGTAAGACACTCTGGCAACAGGGGAGGAACCTCTAAGGAACCCAAAAAAAGTCCCAGGTATTTGATTCATAAGCCTGCCCATATAACGACCTAGTATGGAAAGAAACCTCCTCCAAAATACTCCGGTTATCAGTAATCCTGGCACCAGAATGAGAAACTAAAGAAGACATATATTTAGATGAAACCTGTTGGTGGCTACTACCATAGGGATTGACTATTTTAGCAGAGCCCTTCCTTCCATATTTTTGTTCAATGAATAGCGATGTTGTTCTCTCATACTGAGAAGCCCGCATCTCTGTTTTAACCTGCTGGATTTGTACCGAATAATCTAGACCCCATTCAGATCACCAAGACAGTAGTCTTTGTAAGTGGCGTCGACACCTAAGATATTGAAAATAGCGCTCTGAAGATTTTTTTTCGAAAAGTGTTTACAAAATTGTGTAATCTCAGCCTTAGTATCTTGCCACCAAAAGGCTGAATTATCATATATTTCAAATACAGAAACCTTGTCTTGGAGAAGCCTAAACAGGCCATGCCACCCGCCTTCCTCCCCTTAAACAGATATTTTCATCTTCCAGAAGGTATGTGTTACAGGTTTGTTATTGGGACAACTGGTGTGTAACAGTAACAAACAATGATCTGAGAATTCACAGGGGAGAACTGAATACTTTACATTAGCTAACCAGTGAGAAATAAAAAAATAATCAATCCGTGTGGAAAATCTACCTCAGTGAAAAGTGTGTTCTGGCGGTATGATACCAAAAGAGGCCCCATCCCGTAACTTAGCAGTAATGTACAAAGTGTTGAGGAAATTGGAATCCGAATATAATTTTTGGGTAAGTCCAGTTTTATCAGATAATGACAGAATACGGTTAAAATCTCCTCCAAAAATCACAGATTTGGATGAATGAAGAAATGGCTGAATCTGTTTTAACATATGAATCCTCTGAGTTTTGACTTGAGGGTTATAAATATTATCTCCATTCAATAATCTCCATTCTTGTTGATGGAGAATAACATCTAAGATCAATACTCGACCATGAATCAAGTCAATTAGTCTGGTAACATGAATCTCCACCCCCTGTACCAGTATCCCTACTCCAGAACACACATCCTCAGCCAAGGACCAAAAAGACAGTCCACTCCTCCAATCCCTAGATGCCTGCCCAATCTCTTGCCAAGAATGGAGCCTAGTGTCTTGTAAAAAAATAATATGTAAAGGCAGAGTCAAAAGAAAGGAAAAAATAGCCCGGCGTCGTTTAACATTTTTGAGACTATTGGCATTTAAGCTCCCAAAAGATACAGTGTCCCCCATCCTAGTCAGAGAGTAAGTCAAGATTTTTTTCTACTTCGACCTTTGCCAGGGGATTTTAAGTTACATCGTTTTTTTCTTATTCAGTTGGACATCCCCAGAAACTTGCTCAGAATCACTTAATAACTCAACTTGGGAAGACGCAATAGAGGATGCATCTGAATCATCCTTAGTATCCACGGCTTGCTTCCATTTAGACAAAACAGCAAACCGGTGTGTAACCATCACATCGGGGGGGGCACTACAGAAGTCAGAGGTACTCCTTTTATCAAAGAGCTCCTTGTTACCATCCTATTGCCCACTGGGACCCAATCGGTATCCCCAGGAGGTGGCATGTTGTCCTTAACAGATGGGAAAGTCGACATACAAGGGGCTGGGTCCTGCTCCTCCTCTAACACTGAGGAAGAAGGAATAGCAGGAGATAGTGAACTGGAGTTCCCAGACCTCAAGCCTTCACTGGACAGGGGAACTTTCAGAAGTGGCGGTGCTAACCCTAGATCCATCTGGGAAGAAGGAGATTCAGTGGGGGGGGGGTACCACTGCAGAAGCAAAAGGTCGAAACTGGGGCCTGGCCTGAGCTGACCTTTGGGCCTGAGACACCGTCTCATTCTGTGAATCAGTAGGTCTCTCGGGATTATTATGGGAAGCCCATGGACAATCTTTAAAAGAATGGGAGGTTTCCTCTCACAAATTACAATACTCAGGGCGTGGGCAATTTAGACTGACGTGACCAGAACCGAGACATGTAGAACAGTTTGGTTGGTCACAGGCACTACTGAGATGGGTCTGGGCCCCACACCGAAAACAAGATTTCGGCTGTCCTGGATAGAAAACAAAACCCCGATCCCTACCTAAGTAAAAGCAACTTGGTAAGCGCTGAATAGTCCCATTAACTATAGGTAATTTAACCTGCAATTTCCACCCTCCTGTCCAGAAAAACTCAGAATCGATGATTGGATCAGGCAAACCTAAAACAGTACATTTGAAAGACAAGCACCGTACATTATCCTCTATTGCCAACCCCTCATTTTTAAACAAAACCATAACAGTTTAATAGTTGGTTTTGTAAGGGGAATATCAAAAAAAGGGGACCACAATGAGGTATGACGAACAGCTTGATAACAATTCCAAAAAGTATCCAACCCTGAAGCATTTTTAAGCTAATATCAAAATAATTATCACCAGACGTGTGTATTAATGCATAAATTTCAGAGAGGGAGAATTGCAAACTGGATTTAAGCAATTTTTTTCCCACATAGAGACGGTTCAGAAATATGTCCAGCCCACCCCTATAATGGAGCTGGACAGCATTACACCGTTTGGCCTGCTCAGGAGGGGAATGGAATAAACCAGCAAAGGTTTTTGTCCATTGAGGTCCCACTGAAGGACCAGAAGCTGAATTGGCAAAGTTAGAGTTCCTACTTCCATCCAAAGCAGATGTAGATGCAGGCCTAGGGATCGTACCAGATACTTGTGCTGAAAAAGAGTGTTCCCCAGTCCCCACCATGTCAACAGGAGATGAGAAAGGTAGAGACAAAGGAACAACCACAGTGGGCAATAAGGGGGTATAAGACACAGCTTCAACACTGGGCAAGTCAGTATGCTGTAATATCCCTTGTGCAGAACCCTGCACCCCTCCAACCTGCCAGGAAGGTGCCTGAGAAGACTAAAGCCCAAAGAAACCTCAAGAGGGTCAGTAATGTCTAATAAATCCCCTTTAGGAACAGGGCCGGGTTGTGCAGGGGAGGTCCAAGAATCATCCAAAGGGGACTTCTCCCACCCTGCACCCCAAAGTGCTGTAGCAATAGTAAGCCCTGATGCTGACAGGTGGGACTCAAACCCACAACCAGCTGGGCTAGAAACAACAAGGCCCATCAGACTGGGCTGGTGGGACCCCATAACACCAGTAGGCAGCCCTGTAGAGTGCACAGTACCTTTTGAAAATGTAGATGTCCCATCTGGAAGTGAAGTAGTAACTGGTAATACTATCCTGTCTCCAGGTGTATATCGGTCATCTTCCCAGCTCCTACAGTCTCTGGATGCAAAGCCCCATATCCAGGTAGCGGTGTGGAGGAGCTGAGGGGAGACTCCTGGCACATGCACTCCTGCAATCCACTGCCAGTCTCCCCTGCTCCCAACGAATGAGCAACGCTGCAAGGAGGTGCAGCCAGCACTTCCATGTTCCCGCTGGGCTCCTGTAGACAGCACAGCATCTCATCAGACCATGTCGCAGCATGGCTGACATCATTTACTGGAGCCTGGGCATGGGAAGCCCAGATACCTGCTTCCAAGGGGGAGACTTGCTCAATAGCCTGCAAAACCACATCAGAGATGGTCAAAGCCTCACCAACTTGCAAATCCTGTCACGTTCCATCTCAGGATTCCTTTTCAGCAACCTCCATGGTAAGCGAACAATCGTCAGTTATATCAGCATCAGTGTCCTGGTGTAGCAAAGATTCTCTCAGTGTGCCACCAGTTATAGTAAGCACGGTCTCCCAAAAAACAGAGATAGGGAGGGAGACCAAGTCCCCTGTCCCCAGCATGTCCTCTTGCTCCGCATTGGAGCCTCAAGTGGCCATCACAATGGCCGGTCCCCCTACTGGCCACAGCGCAACAGCAGCTGAGTAGGGTAATTTCCCTGGTGCCCTGGCCAAATTTCCCTCATTCACTAAAAATACCACCAACAGCTTAATCTGGTTCAAGGTCAGTTGGCATTCATCTGTATCCCCTCCCCCGGGTCATGCCTGAAAATAGGCAGGATGTGTCTAGTGCACTTACTCAGTCAACAAAAAACTAATAATAATAATAATAATAATAATAAAGGCAGGAATATTCGGTTCCTGCCAATGCCTCAAAATAACTTTCTTGGCACAGCTTGATATTAAAGCCATGTGCGCTATTTGTTGACTCCCATGTAAGCATAATCACCCAAGATACAAATTTTCAAATTAAAGTTATCTGATAATGCAAGAAGTGGATCAAGACGATTTTGAATGCTGAGCCAAAAAGGAGTGATTTTATCATATGACCATAACATATGGAGCAAGTCAGCAGAAGCATGTTGACATTTGGGGCATTGGTTAGAAGAAACACTTCCCATATGATGAAGTTTAAACGGTGTATAAAATAGATTATGGTTAATATAAAATTGCATAAGTCTATATCTATCCCACTTAATGTATTTATATAAGTGATTCCAAATATTAGACCAGTTCCTGGGAGGGGAAGTCGATGTTAAGGCATTATACCACCAATAGAACCTCTTGTCTTCCAGAGTAGCGACGTTTGTTAAAAGAAATTTTTATGAATAGGATATTATATGATAAGAGGGGATAGAGCTAATATAAGGGAGTAAAGCAGACATAAAGGGACTGTCCCATCCCCTCAACCCAAAATAATGTGTCAGCATGTGAGATATCTGAAAATATTTGAAAATGTGTGTGGTAGACCAGTTGAAAATGTGACTGGCTACATTATAGGAGAGCATTTTTTTTGTCCTGAACCAACTGGTTCACTCTTAGAACACCCATATCAGGCCAAAAAAGGTGAGATTTAATTACCTTACCCGAAATGAGAAGGTTAGGGTTTGAGAACAAGGGCTGGGCAATGTCTTTGTATGCATCCACTTTGAGGAAAGTGATTAATTAATGTTGTGTATGAAGTGAAGAGCTTAGTGGAGTTTCCTTTAGGGATTTAGGGAGGTTCTTCCCAGTAATAAAAGGAAGGGTCTTGGGGTCAATGTCTTTTTCAGAGCATGGTGCTTGTTCATTTCTAACCCAGGAAGGACAATATACAGGATCTAGACTATTCTCTGGGGGTTGTATCCAGTATCTTACCCAGGCCAGGTGTATAGCTAAATAATATATGTAAAAATTGGGGGCTTGAAGACCACCATCAGTTTTTTGATGCGTAAGTTTGTAGTAACTTTGTCTAACTTTTTTCCCTTGCCATATAAAAGTATTGAGAATTCTCTATATCTGGGAAAACCATGATAATGGGAGAGCCCATTAAATATTTGTAGAGGATATAAAACACGAGGTAAAACATTCATTTTTATTATACTCATATAGAAAGAGGTCATTTTGACTAGCGTCTAAGATCTTCTGTTAATAATTTAACTAGAACATCTAAGTTAAGTTTTTTCATGATATGGGGGGGGGGTGCAGGTAAAACCCTAAGTATTTAAATTTATCGGTGTTCCATTGTAGTCCCAAATGTTCAATATCAGTCCTCACTATATATTTATTGAGAGGAAAAACTTCAGTTTTTCTGATATTTAACTTGTAATTCAAAATTGCCTCAGATTGGGAAATGATATGAAAGACAGCAGATGGAGATTGGGTAGGATTAGAAATATGAAGAAGTATATCATCTGCGTAAGCAGAAATTTTATATTCCATATTACATATTAATATACCAGATACAAGTATTGAATTTTTAATTTTCCTAATAAGGGGTACTAAATATAAGTTAAAAAGGAAAGGAGAAAGGGGACACCCTTGATGGGTACCCTGAAATAAAGTGAAAGATGTGGAAAGGACACTGTTACATTGGATTTGGGCTGAGGAAGAACTGTACAGAATTTTAACCCATTGTATAAATTCCATCAGGAAATGATATTTAGGTAATAACATAAAGAGATAGTCCCAAGAAACCCTGTCAAAAGCTTTTTCTGTGTGCAGAGAAACAAGTGCTGCTGGTACAGATGAATCCCTGGACACAGAAGAGTGGTATGCTATTTTTCTAAGGTGGTCAGATGAAAGCCTTCCCCTTACAAACCCTACCTGCTCTATACTAATCAGGGAATCCCAAACCTGGCCTAGTCTAGAAGCAGGAATTTTTGCAAGAATTTTGAGATCCACCTTAATTATGGAGATTGGTCTATAGTTAGAAATAAAAAGAGGATCTTTGCCAGGTTTGGGAATGACAGTTATAATAGCACAAGTCAAAGAGGTATCAGATATTCCCTTCTTAAAGATGTAATGAAAGGTATCTAAGAGAATAGGGGCAATTATCTCCTTAAAGTTTTTATAGAAGTTTGTGGTAAAGCCATCTGGCCAGGGGATTTATCCAGGGCAAGAGAGTCTATGGCATCACAAATTTCTACTAATGTAATCGGAGCTTTCAAAATATTTACATGGATGTCTGCTAATATAGGGAGATTAATATCTTGGATGAAATTATCAAATTGTTGAGGCAAAGAGGGGAGTACAGATGCTGGATATAATTGTCGGTAGTAGTCTTGGAATGCATTCACAATATCTGGGGGAGAGGTTAGAAGGTCACCCAACACTGAGTAAATAGAGGTGATTATTTTATCAGTTATTTGGGTATGAAGATGAAAAGCAATGAGTTTTCCCACCCTTTCACAGTGGTCAGAATAGGATATTTTAGAATGAAGCATTAAGAATTCAGCCTTTTCTGCTATTATTTGATTATATTGGGCATGAAGAGATTCAACTTTCTCCCACTCTTCTATAGAGGCTGAAGGAAGGAGATGCCTCTCCTGATTTTCTATCTGGGCTAAAATAGAAGAGAGAGCCGTAGCTCTCTACTTCTTATGCTTAGTCACTAGCCGAATTAACTCACCTCTCAGTGCACATTTCAGGGAACCCCACAAAAAATATTATTAGTCTTTTATTTATTTAGTTTTTGTTGACCGGGTAAGTGCACTAGACAAATCCTGCCTATTTTCAGGCACGACCCGGGGGAGGGGGATACAGATGAATGCCAACTGACCTTGAACCAGATTAAGCTGTTGGTGGTATTTGCATGAATGAGGGAAATTTGGTCAGGACACCGGGGAAATTCCCCTACTCTTTTCGATAAGTGCCATAGGATCTTTAACATCCACCTGAACTACCACCAATCCAGGCAGATAAGACCTCGGTTTAACGTCTCATCCGAAAGACGGCACCTCAGAAGTGCAGCTCCCCTCTCATGCTGCACTACAGTGTCAGTATTGGGATATTAACCCAAGTGCCAGATGTGGGAACTGAACCCACAGCCCTCTGATCTCCCGGCCTTAGAGGCGAGTGTGCTATCTACTGAGCCACTGACACTGACACATCATGGACGGGGCATTAATTTCCATAAAATTAGAAATGAATGTTTGAAGGAGTTGTATTTGATCTTCAGATTTCAGAAGTTGATTATTCAATTTTCAAATTCTATCTCTATGTATGTTGGGAGAAAGATCTAGGTGAAGATGACCTATACAGTGGTCTGAAATAACCTTTGAAGAGTAATAGGCCTGAGAAACCCCAGGAAGGTGATCAACTGTCATAAGAAAATAGTCTTTGTGGGAAAAGTAGTGATGGGGGAGAGAGTGAAATGAGAATTCTTTACTTTCTGGATACATTATCCTCCAAGGGTCTATCAGGATGCCAGAGTTCATTAACTCATGTAGGGCCTTTTGCCCCAGTGATAATTTTTGCTGAATCTGACCAGATCTATCTAGGGAATTAGATAATACCTGGTTCTAATCTCCACCTAGTACCATTGGAAACACAGTCCAAGGGGCAAGGAGAGTCATAAGATTTGTAAAAAATTCAGGATCGTCACAATTAGGTCCATAAATGGAGCCTAGTACCAATTCAGAGTGGCTCAGAAGGGCCCTCAGAAAAACAAATCTACCATCAGGGACCAAAATTTGTTGTATTAGGCGAAATGGAATTCTGCAGGCTATCAGGATGGCAACCCCTCATCTACGGGAGTCAATACCAGAGCCAAATACTTGACCCACCCAATTTATGTGTAAGTAATGAATATGATTGACCTGGAGATGTGTTTCTTGCAAAAAAGCCACAGCAATTTACAAACTTTTTAAATGGAGTAGAACCTTGGATCTCTTGGCTGAAGTCTGAGCCCCTTTTATATTCCAGGAGCAATATTTAAGACTAGCCATAAAGAATTATATGATATAGTGGAATAAAACATAAGATGAAGGGATATAACCAATCCTGAGTACGTAAAATAAGAATATTTGACCCCTTTTCAGTGGCAGACAAACCCTTAATTATTATCCTTTCTCCCTCCTTATCCCCACTCCAAAATATTAACATCCTCATAGCTAGGACCTAGAAGACCTAGCTCTGAACTCCACAATTTGTAATGAGATACTAAACTAAGAACAGTCCCTAACTGGGATAATGATTTAGGAGGTTCAAACCCCAATGTTTGATTCATGACTGCTTCTCTTGCAGCTAAGCAATCATGCATTCCCCCCTCCCACCCCAACCTGTTGAATAGGTGTTAAAGTTAACAATCAACAATTGTCTGTGCTTGAAAAACACAGGTACCTTAACCATATTCTCTACCTACCTATTATAGATAAATTCAAAAAATATATTGTCAACAACTATATTGTCATATTTATTCTTTAATTAGCCATTAATGATCTGAAGGCTGTCAAATCAAACTCAATATACCTCTATATTCTAGTAAAGTATTAAAAAAATGTCTCAGTAAAATTCTGGAGTTATAGCATGACATAGTAAGCAAAAAAAGAAAACAAAGGGGAGGGGGAAATTACATTCAATTGCCTTCAGCTAGAAAAAAGACAAACAAATAGAGAAAAAGGAAAAAGACATCCAACATGACCAAATCTTTTTTAGTGAACATCCTTTGTTATGAATTAAAATATATTTAAAATCTAAATAACGAGGCAGAAACACAAATTATGAGTTGGTCATGTGTCAGGGCATAACACGCCCGATTTATATGAGTCTTGAGTGAAAATTAAAGTTCAACAAGCTATTATTTATAAACAATCAGGAGAAGTTCAGCTTGTTACCACACAGATGAACAGGCAAGCTCTGCAGTCATAGCGCCGATCCTTGACTGGAGAGTTTAAACAAACTTGCCACAGCTGAGCGATCGTACGCACATCCATGTAATACAAACCACTCACATTATCATATACATGAAGCCAAAACTAAACAACGGAGCTAGAAAAGAAAACAAAAAAAAGTCTTCTCAGGCTCTTCTTTAGCCTGACAGGTCTGCATATTTCTCTGAGAACAAAGATCTAGCTCTGAAACAAAATTTTAATGGAGCACTTCAAGGCGGGGTGAGCAAAAACTCTCGTAAGGGGAAAAAGCAGGACCCAACATCCACTGGATCAGAAGACCGCAACTTCGCCACCAGGAGCCCTCCAAATTAACCTTTTCTTTAAGACAGACACCAGAAACAGTCAATTAGAATTTAAACTTGCATCTAATATTTTCCAGACAGTTCTAGATTCTTTGTTGGAGGATATAATGATGCGCCTCAGCATGAGGTAAAAAGATCTGGGAAGAGGGTTGTAAGTTCTTTAGTTGCCTACTCTGCATTTTTGAATGTTTTCCAACTGCCACAGTATAAAACAAATAGCCTGGCTGGATAAAGCATCCAGAATTTTATTCCAGCGGCAATTAGTTTAGTGACAGAGGGATGATATTCAGCCCGTTTTTGGAGTGTAGCGACTGGTAGATCTTGGGAAAACTGGATTGGAGTTTCTTCCTATTTGACTTCTTGAAGATCTTTGACTGCTGACAAGACATGTTGATGATCAATATAACTCAGCAGTTTCAGAATGAACGGCCTAGGTTTTGCACCAGCAAGGGACCTGGGCCTTAAAGATCTGTGGGCTCTTTCGACTGTATAGGACACTGAATGTTGGGGGGGCAGCTATTTTAATGAGTAATTTTTGTGCAAAAATAACAGGCGCGTGACCCTCTACTTCTTCTGGAAGACCGAAAATCATCAGGTTGTTATGCCTGTTTCGGCCTTCCAGGTCTTCCAATTTTAATTCCACTTTATGTAGTTTATGCCGGATAGAAGTCATTTCTGGTTCCGTTTGGGCTTGCCATGATTCGAGTGAGGACGTACGGGTGGAGACATCTGAAAGTGCCTTGTTTGTTTCTTTCAAATCGGATTGTATCTCTTTTAAATCCGTGGCAAAGTCTGCAAAAGCCGTTTTATGCGGGGTCATTACGGCTAAGAATCTGTCTTCCGAAAGTGGAGCTGCAGCCACGGGAGGTTGAGAGCTCTTACCAGTGCTGGCGGTATGCATTTTAGCTCTTTTCGCTTGTTTGTCTAGAGTAGTAGGCGTCATTCTGGACAGGAGAGCCTGTCTCTTTTCGGTCTCCATTTCTCTTGATTTGCACTGTTTATAATGTTTAATTTGATGTATGTTTTTTACCTTGACACAGAGAAATTCTATCCAGATTCATGTTTGAGTGCCTTCTGAATGATTTACTGAATTTGTAAGTAAATTAAGCCATTGAGGTTGGAGTGAGAGCACAATGTGACGGCATAGGAAGAAGGCATCACATGACCCCTATGCCACATTTTTCTGTTCAATAAGCAATATTAGATCATGCATAAACCACCCATTTTAAGTGCCCTTCACCCATAATTTATGTAAGGGAATTAACTTTTCTTGTAATTCCAACAGTTGTTGGAAGAAAAAGTCAACAGTAAAGTCTGGGTCAGGGATAGACTAGAGAAATGACTAGTCCAGAGCATGAAGTTCTTGGCAATATAACTGAGGTGCAACCTTCTTGAACATCTGAAATGG
This sequence comes from Neoceratodus forsteri, assembly GCA_016271365.2. NCBI lineage: Eukaryota > Metazoa > Chordata > Ceratodontiformes > Ceratodontidae > Neoceratodus > Neoceratodus forsteri. The sequence goes on from CM028129.1 coordinate 537,609,146, forward strand.
TATTATTCGTGTAGCATTCTAGGCTGTTTAAAGTTTAGTACCCCAAATATTGCCTGGTGGTCACTTATTGAGTCTCCCAATACCCCAGAGAGTGACCATATGTTTTCATTTATAATAATCCAATCTAGAATTGAACAGTTATTGGACTAATAATTTAACCTTATAGGCTCAATAGTGAGCTGAGACATATTATATGAGTGTAATAGGTTTTCATAACCAAGAACATCAGCTTTAGCCCAATTCAAGTTAATATCCCCTGCCAAAAAAGATCCCTATTCAATATACTAGGGGCAGTAGTATCAAGAAATTCCTGAAGGCCCGCTTTATATTCTTCAGGTCTTTGGTAAGATACCACCTTGGGTACTGTGTCCAATTTTGGAGGCCACATCTCAGAAAATACATAGATAGGGTGAAGGTCATTCAAAGAAGGGCTACCAAGATGGTACCAAGTCTAGATTAAAGGTCATAGGAGAAGAGGCTAAAGAACTAAACATGTACAGCCTGGAGGAGAGGATGGAGAGGGGGGATATGATCGAGACCTTTACATACCTCACAGTGGTGAATAAGGTACAAGTGGGAGATATTTTTCAGAGGAAATGGTGATCTAGAACAAGGGGCCATGATATGAAACTGGAGGGGAGCAGGTTCAGGAGAGATGTGAGTAAATACTTCTCAGAAAAGGTGGAGGATGCCTGGAACAGTCTTCCAGTGGAGGGAGTGGATGCAAAAACAATGATGGGATTCAGAAAAGACTGGTATAAGTGCAGAGGAATCATAAGGATAGGTAAAGGGAGGAAGAGACAGTGCCATACACCCGGAAGGGTCTACAGCATAAGCAACATAGCAAAAAAGGGCAGACTGGATAGGTCAAGCCACCCTTATCTGCCAGCAGTTTCTATGTATTTTGTGTGAGTGTGTGTGTGTGTTTTCTCTAATATAACTTACTCATTGTTGCTCATTTACTGTTGTATTTGCATTTCATCCAGGAGGAAAATGCCACCTATATCTGCTTTCTCCCTATCATTTTTCAAGTTCACTATGAATTGTAAGTTCTTACAATTGCACCTGCTGCTGTTTAATCTTGCACTCATATTTCTCCTTGTTATGATGCAGTTGTATGTGTGTCTCCCTACTGTTGTCTTTTTCCAAATTGTGTTTTTTATTGTTATTGTGTTGATGATCTGTAATTCTCTGAGGCTGTGCCTGAAAATAGTTAATATGAATGCCTAGTGTATCTTACATCTTACCTGGTATGGAAAGAAAATGAATAAATAGACATAAATGGATGAAAGGAGAGATAGCTAGCTAGCTAGATAGACAGATAAATGGATGGATCTTGGATGGACTGACTGACATATAAACAGACACGGATAGATAGACTGACGGATGGACAGATAGACACATTGAGGGACAAACAGATAGATATATAGATACATGGCCAGACATATAGATAGACAGACAGACAGACAGATGGACAGACAAATAAATAATCCCTCTCAACCATGTTTGTATTTAAGTAGTGATGTAGAGACTGCTCTTATAGTTGCAATAGTGGTCTCATTTGCATTCCTTGGGAACCAGAAGTGCTCATCTTTGGTTAGCTGTTCTCATATACTAGGAATGCACAAGACCATGCTTACAACTGTTAGAGTGCTCTGCACCTTACTATTAACATGCAAACAAGGCAGAGTGGGAATTAGGGACAAGTGCAGTGCACTTAGTGAGTTGCAGGGATTGGGGAGTGCAAATGCTCATGGCCATGGGATGTGTTCTTCTACAACTCCTGCAAGCTGGTTATAGTGCTCAAATGACAGTGCTCCAGGATATGGGAATGGGAATGGGAGGAGAATGTGCTTAGATGCCAGTAAAGGAGACCAGAAGCATAGGTCCAGGTGTATAAGACAAGGACAGGATTAAGGTAGATGGGGGATTGAATCATGAGGTAAGACAGGAGCTGCTACAAGTAGCCATCCAAAACCAGTAGCAGCAACTAACCTAGAAGGTGGAGTGAGGGTAAGTTCAGGGTGGTAGGGGCTACTTCTGGGAAATGAACATAAGCAGAGGGGTTCCACAGTACAGAAGGATCTGGAGAAGGAAGCAAGGCAGGGTAGTGGAAAGGAAGTAGTGACAGGGAACTCTCTTGTGAAGTATAATAGTAAGGTGTGTGGAGTGCTGGGACACTGAAGGCTTGTGGTCTGCTTAGTCACTTGCCTACCAAGTGTGTGGATTCAGAAAATGAAAGGTTGCGGTGCGACTCATGCAAAGTCTGGTCGGTGCTTATCTCTGAGGGGGCTAACCCTCCAGAAAAATGTACAGACAAACCATTTGTGAAATAAGCACTCCAGTACTCGCACAAATTGGAGACCTTCTATAAATTCAAGTACAGTGCACTCCACTTATAACGGACACTGTTATAACTGACAATCAATTATAGTGGACAAAAATTTATTTCCCAAACCAGATATATCAAATCCAATTCATTTTCCTCTGGTTATAATGGACAGAAACTTTGCTTATAATGGACACTTTTAAGCTTTTATAGGTTTTTGTAGTGCATTGTTTTGGGGGAGTGTAGAACTGGTGAGGAAATTTGGAAAATGAAGAATTTAGATGGAGCTACAGAGACTAAATTTCTTACACAATAATTCTCCTCAAGCCATATAAACTTTCATCAGATAATTACACTAAAAAGGAAGTTATTTTATGTTTTTTAATAAAACCCTTACAGTAAAGTTGCCTTTGTTCTTCCTGTCCTAGAATCCCAACATCCAGCCACTAGAGTTACTATCTTCTTCTTACTTTCTGCAATAAACTTCATAAATAAACTCATGTTTCCTAACAGTTAAATAATTCTAAACACACAAAATACAGAAACATATATGCTAGGCAGGATTTTGATTAACCTATGAAGTCTTTATAATAGGGTTTTAATCACTCTGAGCCCCTGCTCACACTCACAGGCACACCTAAAGTATAGTCTCCACCTTCTCTGGATATAATGGACACTGGATATAACGGACAAAAACTGTGTGCACAGATGAGTCCATTATAACAGGCTTGCACTGCATTTATTCAGCAATCCTCAGTCACATACAGCAAGCATGGCATGATCATGGAGGGAGAGGAGGATTGATTGTCCATGGGACTGCTCTCCTCCTCCAGTGATGGGTGGAGCTAGTGATCAGTGTCACTCAGGTCCCTAGTGGCAGCTGGGTGTCAGCACACTAGAAATGCAGTTGGGGTGGAGGTGGGGCAGACACCTGGTGTTCTGCATATGGGAGCATACATAGCTCGACAATTGATATCACTGTAATCCACTTCCTCTGCATTAGGGGAAGAAAACAGGAGGGGAACAAAAACACTACTGGTGGCAGGATGATGCTTGACCCTCACAGGCCCCATACCCAGCTATCTGGGCCCACCAGATCACATACTGAATCCGGTCCACAACATGGAGTTAGGGTACCCCATTGGCCCTGCTGGCCCTGCAAGCCCTGGGGGTACTGACTGGCAGGCAAGTCCCAGTGGACGTCAGGGTAATGGGGCTGGGGGCGCCAAGCTGAGGGAGAGCCATCCAACAGTGGGATAAAAAGACTAACAAAAAAATGCAATAAAAGGTGATTTCATGTAAACTAGGACCAGATATGCCATCAGTAGGCATACAGAGGGCAGCAAGCACTATGTTCAATTGGCCCCATATTTCATCTTGGTGACCCTACTCTGCACAGAAAATAGATTATACCTGTCCTTTCTCAGTTATGAACTCCAGAACTGGCTGCAGTACTCCAGGTGATACCATACCAATGACCTGTACAGGGGCAACATCACCTCCTTCCTGTTAATATTAAACCCCTTCACAATTCAAATCAGTATCCTTGTTACCTTGCTGTATGCATTATTGCACTGGCTGGATTGTTTAAGAGAGGCACTAATGATAACTTACAGGTCCCTTTCCTCAGATATTGTGGTCAAAATTACCCAATCCATCCACTACTCTGGATGCAAGATCCTCCCAACTATCTTTCTATGTGCATCTTTTTGTACTTTTTTTGCCATTGAAGTTTGACTGCCACACTGTATTTTGTACGACTTTTGCAACCTCTCCAGATCCCTCTTTTACTCCCTCACCCCTTCCTCACTGTCTACCCTGTCATATTCTTTTGTGTCATCCACAGAGACAAATCTTGCCCTGAATGCCTTCCTCATATTACTGATGAACATATTGAACAGGACTGGGGACACAATTGACATCTGTGCCACCCAGCTCATGATTCCATACCTTCTGACTATATTCCTTTCCCTACCACCCTTTGTTCCCCACAAATCAGTTCCCTTCCCACCTAACCAATACCCTACCGACCCACAGGTCTTCCAGCTCACTCAGCAGCCTCCTGTGTGGCACCACATCAAAAGGTTTTGCTGAAATCAAAGTAGATGTAACTCTCCTACAAACGGGGGTTCCCAAAAGTCTTCCAAGAGCTTGCCTAATTGCTCATAGCCTGGTTGGTGTTCGGCGCCTGAGCCGTTTAACTGTGATTACCAGTGAGTGCCTTTAAAGCCTCCATGTACTGTCTCTTTAAGGGCTGCCAGCATGCAGTCATAATTAGTTTGAATGGGGGAATTGTGTGTTTCTATGCATGAGTCCTGCCTGGGCTACTGTCTAATCGCTCCTTTTCTGCCATCGCAAAATGTGCAGAGAGAGCCCTTTTTAAAGATGCAACTGACTCCTGGTTGATCATTTATATAGTAGTAAAAATGTAGTTTGTTCTAACCTGCTTTTCTTGCAGCAAGGACTGTTTCCGTTTAGCACCACCATTTTGGTCCCAGACTGCTGACTGGGACCAATCAGTACTTGGGACTCTCAAATGGAGCCTGCTGAAATGGGGCTGTGTGAAGTGAGACTCTGGGAATTGTAGTTTCTGGACTGTTGGCACCTTTTTTCACCTTTAGAGGGAGCCCTGCTGTGACTGACATCTGAACCGACCAACTGAACCTTTTGGATCTGAGTGAAAGCCCCTGAGATGTCTGCTGGAAGCCAGATTCAAGCTGGGAGCTGGAGAGAGAGAGAGAGAGAGAGAGAGAGAAGGAGCTCTGAGTGTGCGAAGAGCCGTTTGCTGTGTAGTTCGCGCAGGAGAAATGTGGAAGGCCGATTCTCTGGCCTACTAGCCTGACATCTGCCCTGAGAGGAAGAAGAGGACATTTTTGGACTGAATCTGAATTTGTAGGCAGTAAAGCAAGCTGCTGATTGTTACCAGGCTCACCCTGTGGAAGACCAAAGATTTTGCTGAAAGCGATCAGCCTGTCAGGACTCTAGTTACTGAAGTGCTCACGGGTTTAGCAGTGATATTTGTGATCGGGACCGAGGAGACGCCTGCCTGGTACAGTAAACTTTCTTTACATATGACTGTGCAATGTACTGGATGGGGATCACAATTTTTTTTTCCCTTTGCTGTAAACTGTGTGCTAGCACTGGAAGTTGTTTTCCCAGCAAGAATCAGACTGAATCTGCACTACCTGGCTCAGACAGGTCCTGCCACGAGGGTCTTGCTCACTACCCTGCTGCACTGAGAAAAGATCCACCAACGAGGGACCAGCCCCTTACATCTTGCTTGAACAAAGAAAAGAACCAAAGTGACTCATGTGTGTCTTGCTTCCTCTGGCAATCCAGAGAGATCATCCCTCCTGTGTTTAGCCTGGGTACCGTGAGTAATTATCAGGGTAGCTCCCTGCAACAGTTTTTAAATCAAAGTGTGCCATCTGATTGCTTTGTGTTTACTTTTCACAGACTGAGCCATCTGGCTCTGTATTACAAATTGTGTGTGTGCATGTTCTTTTTTCCATCACAGGGCCCCAACCAGCTGCAGTGGACCTGGCTAGCCCCTTTATCCATCCTGGGTGCCCAGAGAGTGTGACTATATGGGACTCTTAAATGCATGCACTGCAGTGTGATTATTAATGTGTTTTAAGCCAATTAACTTGATTTTTTCCCCCGCCTTGTTACAGTCCCATGGAATAAATCAGATCTGTTTTTTCTGCAATTTACATTGACTGTGGTGTCAGTTTATGTTTAAAGTATTGCATTGTTGCTGTTGTACTGCTTAACCTTATTTTACAGGGGGGTCCCCAGAGTCAAGCTGAATGAACCAGTCCTGGGGGTAGGTGCCAAGTACAAGTGTATGTGATTTGCATATCTGGGGTATTGGGAAGGTTACTTTTGTGTACTGTGTTGGCCACTAGTGGGGATAATGGGGGTCACAGTGTCCCAGAGGGCTGTGGCCTGGTTTGCATAACCCAAACCAACCTTGACCTTTGGGTGGAGGCACCCGTCACCGAACCTAGGCCCCTTAACCTGCTACTAACCAAGCAGGCCGGGGTAGTAGCCTTTGGGATAGCACCACCTAGGGGTTACATCTTGGAGGCACCGCTGGGATTAGCATCCCCTAGTGGCCAAATTTACTAATTACTATTAAAAATAAATGGCTACCCCAACAGAAGTGGCTGTACACCAGTTGGTGGGTTGGTGTACTGGGTGGGAGATTGACCCCCAAAATGCTATGCTTATCCTGGATATTCCCCTGGGTACCAATAAGGACACTGTGAAGGGAGTACTTTCCAAGGTGGAATGTTTACAAAACCCTGTGGTGGTGGGTCGACAGGCTAATCTGCTCCCCAAACTTTCATGGCCTTAGTAGAGTGTAAGGACCCAGAAGAGAGTTCCAAAATGCCACAGACCATTACCCCAGAAGGAGCCCTCACTGCCTGGGGCATGATAACTAAAGACAGTAAAGACCTTGGGGAGGATGATCCCCTGCCCCCACTATCTGACACTTTTGAGGAGAAATTTGCTAAGTTGTTGCTGGAGGAAGAGAAAACTGTGGAGGACTTAAAGAAACTATTTCTGCCACCCTTCCCCAACACCCCTTCCCACTCCAGCGCCCATTGTTGCCCCTCCTTCTGTGCCCGTGCCAATGCTGGCCTCTATGTCTGTACCTGCCATTAGTCACGACTCTTACCGAAGGTTGAGAATCTTCTCAGCACCCTCCCCAACCCCCAGTGGGAGGATGACTGGGAGACCTGGATAGACTATGTTGCCCCTCTAGTGCTGGAATGGCAATGCTTAGAAGCAGAGGAGCCAAAGAGATTAAGTGATAGCATCTGAGGTCCTGCCCTGGCTACCAACCGTGCCAAATGGGCCAATAACCCTGTAGCAACTGCACAAGACTATCTTGAGGCATCGGAGAACATTTATGGGAGCCTGGATTCAGATGAGGATCTGTGGTGGAGGGTAAGAGATGCACAGCAGTACCAAGCAGAGTTGTTATCTGTGTATGTACTTCGGCCTGAAAAATTGCTGCAAGAATGCCTCAGAAAGGGTAGCTTGCCAGTGACTGAATTAGACTGAACCAGGCTGGACCGGATCCTTAAGTCTGCCCCCTTTTCAGAACTGTTGTTGCTTCAGTTACGCCTGGCCAACCAACTGGAATCACCACCCTCCTATGATGAGCTAATGAGAGAAATTCGAGGGGTTGAGAAAAAGTGATCCTGGGGGGGGAAATTGCACCAATAGCTGCTACTGCAGCACAAATGACTGAGGGTGATCCACCAAGTGAGGTTCAGGGGCAAAGATTGGCAGCTAATGCATACTCTGAAAAGGAAAAGGACTTCCCACCCTGGGCCCAGTTTTGGAAAGATGAACTACTGAAGGAGGTCCGAAAGTTGAAGCTAGGTGCCCCTGCAAGGACTTCCCCTGCGGGGCCAGATTCTGATTCTGCTCAGGCTGTGACTGCCGTGGGGGTGGGGGTGCACCCTCAGACATCCTATAACAAGGATAGCCCTCAGAGTGAGATCAAAGAATTGACAGTCACCGTGAAGGAACTGTTGAGACACGTTGCACCCCTCTCAACCATTGCCAGCAAATAATGGACCCCAACCCCTTGCTAATACTTCTGGTCTTCAGGCAATGTTCTCTCCAAGGATGACCCAGGAGCCTATTATGTGTCACAACTCTGGAAAAGATGGCCATATGAAGAGGGAATGCTGGTCCCAGAAAGACTTAGAGAGAGTGGTGAGCCAGCTACAAGGAGAGCTTCAAAGAATGAAGCAGTGGTCAAGGAGTGCACGAAATGACTGCAGAGAGGGCCTGAGAGACCCTAACTCAAATTCCTTTGTGGCTAAATCGTCTGTCCGGGCCTCTGCTGCTATCCCTCTAGAGTGGTCAGAGATGGTGGGTCCCTCCATGGAGACGACAGTAAAAGTAAATGGAGTGTCTACTAGGGCTGTGCTGGACAGTTTCTCCCAAGTAACCATTGTGTTCCAAGACTGGTATGAGAAGTACTTGCCTGATGTGCCCTTGTGGCCTTCAGATGGACTGCATGTCTGGGGGTTAAGTGAAAAGGCATACCCCTATTCCAGATACATTCGAATTTGGTTGTCTTTCCCCAGCTCTGTAGTTGGAGTGGCAGCACAAGTGGAGACTTTGGCCTTAGTGTATCCCCCTACTGGACTGTACAATGGGGTTCCATTACTAATTGTGACAAATGTTCATATGTTCGTGAGATTGGCGCAACTATGCCATGAGAGACAGGGGCAGCAGACTGGTACAGCTTTCAGGATTCCTGCCTTGATCAAGAGGGCATATAAGTCACGGAGGAATGCCGAAGAGGTGGAACCAGATGAACCAGTGAGGGTCGTATGGAAGAAGGATCCTGAGTCCATGATCTTGGCGCCAAATGCTCAGTGTACTTTACAAGGAGAAGTCCGATTAAGAAAAGATGTTAAGAATAAGATACTCATGCTAGATGCACCAGGTGATGGAAAATTGCTGGAAGGATTGTTGGTTAAGCCCAGTATCTTACCTGCTCTCAGGCTCATGCCTATGCTCGATGGGTGATGGTCCAGGCTCACAATGTGTCAGACAGAGATATTCAGGTGAATAGAGGCTGCACCCTGGCTAACGCACACTGTGCAGACACTGCAGTGCTACCCAGTAACAAGTATTCGAGGGAGAATGACAAAGTGACTCCTGACTTGTTCGATTTTGGTGACTCCCCATTACCAGCTGAATGGAAGAGGAGAATCAGTGAGAAACTTGCCCAGAGAGACCAGGTGTTTTCACTAAAGGAATGGGATGTAGGATATGTGCAAGGAGCTGAGCATCATATCTGGCTGCATGATGAGTGGCCATTCCATGAGAGGTCTAGACGCCTGGCACCTGCTGATACAGATGATGTGAGGTGGCACCTACAGGAGATGCTTGAGGGTGGTGTGATCCAAGTATCCAGAAGCCCTTATGCCTCACCTATTGTAGTGGTGAGAAAGAAGAATGGAACCATACAAATGTGTGTGGATTATCGTACCCTCAACAGGCGGACCATTCCTGTTCAATACACCATGCCCCGTATTCAGGATGCCTTAGACTGTTTGAACTGTAGCAAGTGGTTCTCAGTGTTGGATCTTTGCAGTGGGTACTACCAGATCCCCATGGCCCCAGAAGACCATGAGAAGACATCCTTCCTATGTCCACTTGGGTTCTATGAATTTATGAAGATGCCCCAGGGGGATCTCGGGTGCCCCAGCCACTTTTCAATGGTTGAAGGAGCGTGCAGTGGGGGGCATGAACTTATTGGAGTGTCTGGTATATCTAGATGATGTTATAGTGTTTGTAAGTTCATTGGAGGAACATGAAAGCAGACTTTTCAAAGTGTTGGACCGCCTGCAAGATTTCGGCCTCAAGCTCTCCATAGACAAATGCCAGTTCTTTCAGACATCAGTAAAATATGTGGGGCATATAGTGCCCATCGAGGGAGATAGAGACTGATCCTAGTGTAACCCCACTGTTACCTGGTGTTACTAGAATCCCAGTAAGACCTAGTGGTAGGCAGGGAAGGCAGCTTGTGAAACTCCAGTTAGATGGATTTCACACTGTCTCACTCTGTTCTCAGTCTTAGCTGAGACTAAGGGATGACATCATTTAGAACTGTTGCAGCTGCATAAGTCACACTGGAATGTTGCAGTTGAAGGTTAGAGTAGAACGTTTGGGGAATTTGAAGAGAGTCTGTACAGTTCAGTAGAGGTGGCAGTTTGAAAGAGGTGCTCTGCTGTAAGCAGGCCCTCAGAGCTTTAAGCTCTGACAAAGAGCTACTTTTGTTGTTTTAGGTGTGTGTTCTCACCTGAAGAGGAACACAGGAACTGCATATTGAAGTGCATATTGAAGTGGTGGAGACCGCTTTCAATGGTTCAGGGCCCCATCCCTGCAGGGATGGGGGGAAGGAATCAGCCTGCTTCTAGGGGCAACTCCCTTGGTCTGGCTAGGGAAAAGAAGATGCCTTGTTTAAGTTTGTGCTGAGGCACCAGAAGCTCTGGAAGAGAGCTCCTTTAGGAGGAAACGCCTATGGGGCACCTGCAACAGAAGGGTGAGTTTGCTGTGCTAAAGGGCCCTGTGTTTTCACCTGCATCAAGATGAAACTAAAGGGACTGTTACTGTGGGGTCAGGAAAAGACAGCCAATTAGTTTGGAAGATGTGGGGATTGGACTGCTTAACTCCGTGGGGGCTCTAGACTAATGGACAAAGCCACTTATTAAGTATATTCAAGTTCAGCACAAATGGGATGTAAAGACAGTAGATTGAATGTGAAATTCATTTAAAAAGAATCTACACAGCAAAGTGTTTTAAAGGATGAGGTTTTACAGTCCAGAGAAATGGCCAGGTATGAATTATGGGAGCGAGAGGTGGGAGACCCTCCATCAGTAGTAACCAAATTCACCTTTACGGATTTGCTCTGGGACACCTGTTGCTTTCTCTCAGGTACTTTGCCAGTGCCTGAGGAAAGTACCCAGACTTGGGATTGATGAGGACGATTCCCTTATGGAGCAGAAGTGCTCATAGGTGGTTTAGGGAGCCACCAGTAAATGTTTCCATGCTATGTGGAAAGTGTCCAAGTGGCTGGCAAGGGAGCCGAGCCAGGGAAAACCCAGAGCAGCATACAAGTTCGGGCTGTGTACCCAGTGTGTTTCAGAGCCTGAGGGCTAAAGTGATGAGGAAGTGTTCTGGTCTCCTTAAATCTGCATTACCAGGAGTGTAGCCCTGTGGGAGTCTATCTATGCTTTGCTTATTCTGTTGGATGTGAATAAAATCCACACTTTAGAATCCCACTTCTGGTATTGATCATTACAAAAATGGAGGCACCACTGAGGATTTGGGTTTGGAATTTAGGGAGGAAGGTAAGAAAGGTCGCTCGGACAATAGCTAGCATTTTGGTTATCTGGCAGTGTGTAGCCAAAAAAGCTAAAGCAACGTTTAACTAATGTGCCGCTGTGTGCTGTTATCCATGTGCTGCTATTAAAATGCCAACTGTTTACCAAGGAGTAGTAAAGCCTGAGAGTGTATGCCCTTGTCCTGCATCAAATTACAGCATTTGTCAGCTTTTTAAAGTGTTTGTGACTAAGAAAAGTGTGGAAAACTGTGGGAAGCAAAAGGAAAATTGTGCCCTAGACATTGGAAATGCTTTCTTGTGAATTGAGAGACTTGTTCTGCTTAATGGCCATGAAAAATGGTTGAAATGGGCTCCCACCGTGCAGTCAGTTTAAAAAAAAAAAAGTGTGGTTTTGCAGTTTAAATTTGCCTGCTCAACGATCGCCGTGAGGAGAAGAGCATGAGAGGAAAAGAGGCTCATTTGCAGGGCATCAAGTGATTGGTGAGACTGCAATCAGTTCCGCCCCCAAGCCAGCTCTAAAAAGACTGCACAGCATTTGAGAGGGAGAGCGAGTGGAGTGTGCAAACTGGCTTACCAGGAGGAGTGTCGTGGTGACTGAAAGCACTGTAAAAGAGTAAAAAACTGACTTTTCTGTGTAAATTTGGACTCAACCCACATCTCGATCTACTGGACTATGAGTGTAGTGTAGTGTTCAGAGGGACAATCGGCAGGACTGCCAACCCGCTTCTTTCCAGAGGCCTCCAAGACTGGCTGCAGGCCGTTTTCCATCTCAACAAACAGCTACTGATAACAGTGAGTACCAACAGAAATAATTGCTCAAACTAAGTGATTTTACCAAAAGCCAGCTGAATCTGTGTGTAACTGTAATCTCTTTGCAAATAAGGACTGTGTTAAGTTTTACCAGCAAAAGCAAGCATTCTAAGCAATCGACTGTGAGCATAATTATAGGTTCAGCGTCAGTATTAGTTTCAAAGCCATGACAGAGACTGTGAGTTGTATCAGATATGCAGCAAGAATTATAGGCAATCCTGTGCTATGAAATACTGAGGCTTTAAGGGACTGTAAGTTAGAGCAGGGTCTTCAGCGAGTAAAAAAGTCTGTGGTAAATCATACAAATGTGCTAGGAAAAAGAACAGTGCAAGTTTGTGCAGTTTGAGCAAAGTTATCAGTAGAGCGTATAAATCAGATGGGCAGTGGCTTGACCCAATTACAGAATGTTGATGTGTAGGAGTGCTGCCGCTGCCATTACAGGGTGGGGTGGTAATGTAAACACAGCAGCAGAGGAGCCATTTTGAAAGAGAAAGAAAGCATTCAGTGATGTGGGACTTGAAATAACAGTGAGTGTTTAGTTTTCTCTGCAGTCATGGCTTCAGGACCAGCCCGCTACCCGGATCATGCCCGGGCTGTGATAGCAGTAGAAATTAACAAGTTAAGGGACATTGAAAGATGTTACTATGAAGGATGACTGCCTCCTCATGTGGCAATTCCTGCATATCCAGTGCAAGTATGTTTAATGTGCTTAAATGCTGGAAGGGATGTCTTCATGGTACTTCACTGTTCTGGGTGCCTAGAGAAATATGGTTTGTTTAAAGTGACCAATATTTGTTTGGCTCCAACATGGACAAAAGTTCAAGAATCTGCAGTTGGCAGCACACAGCACCAGGCGGAGCCTGTTGGAGAAGGCCCCTCAGAATGTGGTACAAAGCAAGAGGGTGCAGATTTACAGACAGAACAATGTGCTGATGTTTCAGAGTCTGAGTCGCAGAGAGACATTTCAGGAAGAGCATCAGTAGACCCTTGGAGAGAGGGGACTAGCCCAAATCTCATAGGTGAAGATGAGATGAGGGAGGCCTTTGAATGGGAGGTTTTGACCTCCATGCCCAGTGAAGAGTGGACAGTCTCAGGAGTGAGAACGACTGCTCACTCCTAGGCACAGATTCTCAGTGAGGAAGAAGAGGGTGAGCCTACGTGGCCTTGTGAAAAATGAACTGGTGCACAGCCTCAAGCTCTTGCCTCAGAGGAACGCATGGAAGAGAGTGGTGATTCCACTGCCCTAACTGTGCAGGAAGAAGCCAGGGATCCATTTTTTGTGTCATTAAGAATGTGTAGCTGTCCTTACCAGAACTGGCCACCCCCAAGCCAGGCCAGAGGTCTCAGGTTGACCAAAGCTAGTAAAGAGGAAAGACTGGCTCATAGGAAGGCGAATGAAATCTACGAGATGTCCTTTCCTACCTTTCCTCAAGAGTCTGGGAGGAGATTGAAAAGAGCAGGAAATCCTGGATTTGGGAAGAAGCAATAAAATGTGTGCATCCTGGTGCAAACAAGCATGTCAAGAACAGAATGTTTCAAGAAAAATACAGCCAGTGGAAAACAGGCAGGACACTGTTTATGGATACTGTTTGAATAGTGGATGGAGAGGGAGGTGAAAAAATTTCACAGTGTGAATTATGAGCGCCCATACGGGGTAATAATTCAGGCTCCTGACCCGTTGTGCTATTGGTCATGATGCAAAGACCTTCCTGCAAATGTGCCCATGCCTACCAAATTGAAAGCAGAGCAGTGATAGCCAGAGCTGCCACTCCAGCCATTGCCATACCTATGCTGTTCTGCCAGTCTGGACATCCAGGACTCAGGTGCCCCACATTCATCAGTTCTACAGTGTACTGGCTTTCCAGAATCCATCGACTGGCCCACCAGATGACTTCAGATCCAGAGAGGACACCAGCCCAGCTGTATTCTGATTCATCGTCTGGGTATCGGATGACTTCAGACCAGCTGTTTTACTTTTTGTTCCTGTTCCAGGGTTCCATCTCCAGAGATGACATCAACCCAGCAGTTTCCAGATGTGCCCTCCTGTCATTTCCCAGAAGATGTCCTCCCAGCTGTATCGGAAGAATGCTGCCAGGGAGAGTCTTCAGCTGAGGACCAGGTGTGGTGCCATTTTCATTCTACCAGGGACTGGTAAGTCCAGACTTTTCTATTCTTATGACATTGCAGTACACACCCTACACTAGCAGACTCCAGATGTTTGAACTGTCCTCAAAGACTCTCCTCTTTGGGAATTTGGCCTGCTAGAACTGTGCTTCACCGGGTTGCGGCCCAGGAAAGACTCTTTAATGGACTTGCCTTCGTGCACTGTGGTCAGTAGATGGGACTTTTAGGGTACTCCATCCCCCAAATATTGTGTATAGTAAATAATGTCATTGTTTTCTACTGTGTTCTAATGTTTATACTGTTTTTTCTACTTTTCTAAAAAAAATTTGGGGGGGATTCTCCAGTGTTTTGATGGTAGGGGTTTAGATAGACTGTGTATGCATATTAGGAGTGTGTGTTGTCTTTCTTTTTCTTGCAGATGTTCCTGAAGAAGATAGAAGAGAAGACAAGAAGAGGATGAAGGACTAAGTGGAGTTCCTCAGTAGTACCTTAGAGTGTAGTGTTTAAAGTACTGTTGTTGTTGTTGTTGTTACTGTGTAACTTTTTTCTTCCACAGGTATGGTTGTATGGGAGTGTGGGGATAATGCATAGTGCATGGTATTAGCTCCTGGTGCATTGGTGCATGGTGTCCAGGGTTGTGGAGGTCCCCTGTTTGTTTTGTTTTGGGAATTTTTAAGTTAGAGGCAGACAGGTTTTCCCTAGAGGGCTAGGGGGGACAGACAGGCTGTGGCCCTGACCTGCAGTAGAGGTTGCAGTACTGCTCTATTAGGGCTATGTTCTGGACAATTCTACCGGATCCTCTAGGTACCCCTAGTCAGCAGGTAGCATAGAGGCTGATACGTCAGCTGAAGGCCTCTAGGCCCTTAGTGTTGTCTGCCTGTGCCTAGCACATGGTAGGAGGGGGCCTGATCACCCCTCTCCGTAGGTAACACATAGGGTAGGATGGCTTAGATCAGGTAAATAATGACTGTGGACAGTCATTTTCTTGGCCCAGGGTGAGTGTAACCCCCCGTTACCCATGGTTACTAGAATCCCAGTAAGACCTAGTGGTAGGCAGGGAAGGCAGCTTGTGAAACTCCAAATAGATGGATTTCACACTGTCTCACTCTATTCTCAGTCTCAGCTGAGACTGAGGAATGACATCATTTAGAACTGTCGCAGCTGCATAAGCCACACTGGAATGTTGCAGTTGGAGGTTAGAGTAGAATGTTTGGGGAATTTGAAGAGAGTCTGTAGAGTTCAGTAGAGGTGGCAGTCTGAAAGAGGTGCTCTGCTGTAAGCAGGCTCTCAGAGCTTTAAGCTCTGACAAAGAGCTACTTTTGTTGTTTTAGGTGTGTGTTCTCAACTGAAGAGGAACACAAGAACTGCATATTGAAGTGGTGGAGACCACTTTCAATGGTTCAGGGCCCCATCCCTGCAGGGATGGGGGGAAAGAATCAGCCTGCTTCCAGGGGCAACCCCCTTGGTCTGGCTAGGGAAAAGATGCTACCTTGTATAAGTTTGTGCTGAGGCACCAGAAGCTCTGGAAGAGAGTTCCTTAAGGAGGAAATGCCTGTGGGGCACCTGCAACAGAAGGGTGAGTTTGCTCTGCTAAAGGGCATGTGATTTCACCTGCATCAAAATGAAACTAAAGGGACTGTTACTGTAGGGTCAGGAAAAGACAGCCAATTACAGTTTGGAAGATGTGAGGATTGGACTGCTTAACTCCGTGGGGGCTCTAGAGTAATGGACAAAGCTACTTATTAAGTATGTTCAAGTTCAGCACAAATGGGATGTAAAGACAGTAGATTGAACGTGAAATACGTTTAAAAAGAATCTACACAGCAAAGTGTGTTAAAGGATGAGGTGTTACAGTCCAGAGAAATGGCCAGGTATGAATTATGGGAGCGAGAGGTGGGAGACTCCCCCCATCAGTAGTAACCAAATTCACCTCAACAGATTTGCTCTGGGACACCTGTTGCTTTCTCTCAGGTGCTTGGCCAGTGCCTGAAGAAAGTACCCAGACATGGGATTGATGAGGACGATTCCCTTATGGAGCAGAAGTGCTCATAGGTGGTTTAGGGAGCCACCAGTAAACATTTCCATGCTATATGGAAAGTGTCCAAGTGGCTGGCAAAGGAGCTGAGCCAGAGAAAACCCAGAGCAGCGTACAAGTTCAGGCTGTGTACCCAGTGTGTTTCAGAGCCTGAGGACTAAAGTGATGAGGATGTGTTCTGGTCTCCGTAAATTTGCATTACCAGGAGTGTAGCCCCGTGGGGGTCCATCTATGCTTTGTTTATTCAGTTGGATGTGAATAAAAGCCACACTTTAGAATCCCACTTCTGGTACTGGACATTACAGTTATTGCTTCCTTTTTCCGGAGTTATTTGGGTGCCCCTGTGCAGAGTAGCCAAACCTAGCCAATGTGCCAAGTGACATATTCCTCCCCGAACCCAGCCCACCGGATAGAGCTGTCAGATAGAAATGACATACCTGGGTGGGGGTTACACTAGCAAAGTTGAGGCCTTGAGCACCCGGCCCCAGCCCTGCAACCTAAAAGAATTACAGAGATTTCTAGGATTATGTGGTTATTACCGGTGGGTCATTAAGGACTATTCCAGGGTGATTCGCCCACTTCTGAATCTTACCCAAGGTTATCCTCCCACCAACAAAAAATACAAGAGAGTGGCCTCCACTGAAGCTGAGAAAGTGTCCTCCACTGAAGCTGAGAAAGTGTATTTCCATCCAAATGAGTCTTTTGGGTCACGATGGACACCTGATTGTGAAACTGCTTTCCATGAAATCATATACCAACTCACTCACGCTCCTGTCCTCGTCTATGCTGATCCTGCAAAACCCTATGTGTTACATACTGATGCTAGCCTGCAAGGCTTGGGGGCTGTGTTATACCAAGAGCATGAGAATGGCCTGAGACCAGTGGCCTTTGCCAGCAGAAGTCTGACCCCATGTGGAAAAAACTACCCTGTGCATAAATTGGAGTTCCTGGCATTGAAGTGGGCCATTGTTGACCAAGTCCATGAATACTTGTATGGGGCCAAGATACTGGTAAAGACAGATAATAATCTTTTGACTTATGTGCAGACTTCAGCCAAATTGGATGCCACCAGCCATAGGTGGCTTTCTGCATTGTCTACCTATGATTACTCTGCTGAATACAGAGCAGGCCTAAATCACGTAGATGCTGATAATCTCTCTCGGAGGCCTGTTTCTAGAAGTGACTGGGTCAGACTGTCAGAACCTGATATTCAAGCGCTATGCCAGAAGTTTGACAAGGAGGAACAAATGTCCACGGACGCAGTGGACTGTATAGTAGATTGTTTAGGGTCCTCTGACAATTGTATACCTGCTGCTTACTGCCACTTTTCTGCATTAGAAATTGGTGCAGTGCTTCAGCTTGATAATGACAGTCTCCAGCAGGCTCAATCCCGAGATCCTATGATCAAATCAGCACTTGAAGCCCTCTACGCAGGGAAAGATGTGTCCAAGTTGCACTCTTCTGATATGAGAACTGCCTTATTGTATAAAGAAGGCCCTAAATTGAAATGGATTAACCGATTACTGTACAGAGAAACTGTAGATGGGGGGGACAAGTAGACAAGCAACAATTGGTCTTGCCCACCGCTTTCAGAGACGTGATGCTGAGGTCCCTACACAACCACATGGGGCACCTTGGTATAGACTGTACCCTTTATCTAGTGAGGTCTAGATTCTACTGGCCTAAAATGGGGGCCGATGTTGAGCATCTTATATGGACTTGCAGTCGCTGCCTGCAGAGAAAGGCCTTGCCCCAGAGGGCTGCACCCCTAGTTAACATCATCACCAGTGCCCCTATAGAGTTAGTTTGTATTGACTTTCTGAGTTTGGTGCCTGATCAGTGGAATATTAGTAATGTGCTGGTGGACACTGACCATTTTACAAGGTATGCCCAAGCATTTCACACCAAGGACCAAAAAGCATCCACTGTGGCCAAGGTACTGGTAGAGAATTTCTTTTTTCACTATAGGGCCCCCCAGAGAATTCATTCTGACCAAGGATGAGATTTTGAGAGTCGCTTAATCAAGGAGATGCTCTCTCTGTGGGGATTGCAGAAGTATAGAACCACCCCTTACCACCCCAGGGGGAGCCACAGCCAGAACATTTCAACAGCACCCTGCTTGACATGCTAGGTACTGTCCTCCCGAAAGACAAGCCCAGATGGAGCCAGCAAATTAGCACCTTGGTACATGCTTACAACTGCACCAGAAATGATGCCACCAGGTTCTCCCCTTACTGCCTTATGTTTGGAAGAGAGGGTCAGTTGCCCGTGGATGTTTTTTTGGAGTCTTCCCAGATGGGGTCCAAGCTGACAGCTACCTACAATACAAGCAAAAGTTAAAAGCTCAATTGAATCATGCATACCAACTGGCTTAGACCATGGCTGCAAAGAGAAATTTGGCTAACAAAGAAAGATATGACAAAAAGATAAAGGCCCAGGAACTCCAAGCGGGAGACTGTGTATTGTTAAGAAATCTGGGACTGCATGGCAAACACAAGATTGCTGACAGGTGGCAATATCTCCCTCACATAGCAGTGGGAAAACTAAATGACTTACCAGTGTATAAAGTGCAGCCTGAGAACAACTCCAAGGATGTCAGAACAATGCACTGTAACCATTTGTTGCCC
Source organism: Neoceratodus forsteri (assembly GCA_016271365.2). Lineage (NCBI taxonomy): Eukaryota > Metazoa > Chordata > Ceratodontiformes > Ceratodontidae > Neoceratodus > Neoceratodus forsteri. The sequence goes on from CM028129.1 coordinate 537,627,955, forward strand.
ATTGGACAAATAATGATTGAATCTGAACCCTCAGAGATTGCTCCCCCCTGGACCGGTGACAAGGGCTGCTGCCAGACAAAGACAGAGAAAGTCTGCACCTGCAGTTACTGACTTAAGGTTTCCTCCAAAGCAAACCCAAACTGTGAATGACTGTCAGTCTACTTCAGATGAAAGTGAGTGCAACTAGGGTTACTACCCTTCTTATAAACTAAGTCAGTTGTTTCAAGGTAATCCTCTGGTCAATTATGGGGATGAAACTGGGCCTTCTGGACTGCATAACCCCCTAGCTTTATCCATGGAGCCAATGCTCCCTGAGAGTGAAGTACAGAGTGTCAGGTCTGATGATCTTGAATCTCTATGTATGGTAGAAATGTCTGAATTGCCTGAGGAAGAAACAAATGAGCTTAGGCTGACTGGTGACTTACCAGAGCAGGAAGAGTACTTTGAGTGCAATGATAGTTCACTTCCAGTGCCAGAGAGTTTTTTAAGTGAGCAAAGTGCTGTGGAACCAGAGTTTGTACATCCAGGGACTGAGAATGCTTCAAGTCCAGACTTTTCAGATTAGAAAGAAGCTCCCCTTGCAAGTGAGGAAAGTGAAGATACAGAAGTGAAAGTCACAGAGACTGTAACTGTTCCCCCCCCAGGAAGACCGGTTAAGATGTTAGACCAATAGTGCGCCTCAGTTATAATTCCCCTGGGAGGCCTGTGGATTTGCCTCTCAATGTGGTCCATAAAGAAGTGTATGTGTCCCAGACCTCACTGCCCAAACTGAGCCTAAGTGCCAATTCCAGATTAATTGTTCTGCCCTCCAGGTATGGTGCCCCTGTCCCATCTAGCCCCAACGTAGCTGATAGGAAAGGGCCCCCTCTCTCCATATTCAATGTGCAGGAAGTGATAACCTGAAGTTGCATGGTGTGTGTATAAGTTACCTGTGTAAAATGTTATCTGACATAATTCAGAATTGGTATAGTGACATGAAACGTACATAATATGTATAGTAATGATTAAGTATGCTGATTGATGCCGAAAATATGATTGGTATAACATGTTGATGGTATAAATGTATGATATGATTTGCATTTAAAATGATTGTAAAGGTACCTACTTGATGCGGACACCAAGTTTTTCCAGGCCAGGAAGGGTGTAACCCCCTTACATATGGGGTTTCCCAAAAGTCTTCCAAGAGCTTTCCTAATTGCTCACAGCTTGGTTGGTGTTCGGTGCATGAGCCATTTAACGGTGATTGCCAGTGAGTGCTTTTAAAGCCTCCATATACTGTCTCTTTAAGGGCTGCCAGTCTGCAGTCATAATTAGTTTGAATGGGGGGACTGTGAGTTTCTATGCCCGTGTCCCATCTGGGCTGATGTCTAATCGCTTCATTTATGCCATCACAAAATGTGCAGAGAGAGCCCTTTTGAAAGATGCAACTGATTCCTGGTAGATCGTTTATATAGTAGTAAAAATTAGTTTGTTCTAACCTGCAGCAAGGATTGTTTCTGTTTAGCACCACCATTTTAGTCCCGGACTGCCGAATGGGACCAATCAGTACTTGGGACTCTCAAATGGAGCCTGCTGAAATGGGGCTATGTGGAGTGAGACTCTGGGAATTGTAGTTTCTGGACTGTTGGCAGCTTTTTGCACCTATAGAGGGAGCCCTGCTGTGACTGACATCTGAACCAACCAACCAAACCTTTTGGATCTCAGTGAAAGCCCCTGAGCTGTCTGCTGGAAGCCAGATTCAAATTGGGAACTGGAGAGAGAGAAGGACCTCTGAGTGTGTGAGCGTACGTTTGCTGCATAGTTTGTGTGAGAGAACCGTGGAAGGCCTGATCTTTGGCCTACTAGCCTGACTTCTGCCCTGAGAGGGAGAAGAGGACGTTTTTGGACTGAATCTGAATTTGTAGATAGCAAAGCAAGCTGCTGATTATTACCAGGCTCATCCTGTAGAAGACCGACGATTTTGCTGAACGCGATCGGCCTGTCAGGACTCTGGCTACTGAAGTGCTCCTGGGTTTAGCAGTGATATTTGCGATTGGGACCGAGGAGACGCCTGCCTGGTACAGTAAACTTTCTTTACATATGAATGTGCTATGTGCTGGATGTGCATCACAATTTTTTCCCCCTTTGCTGGAAACTGTGTGCTAGCTCTGGAAGTTGTTTTCCCAGCAAGAATGAGACTGAATCCATGCTACGTGGCGCAGATAGGCTCTGCCATGAGGGTCTTGCTCACTACCCAGCTGCACAGAGAAAAGATCCACCGACGAGGAACCAGCCCCTTACATCTTGCTTGAGCAAGAACAGAACCAAAGTAACTTGTGTGTGTGTCCTGCTTCCTCTGGCAATCCAGAGAGATCATCCATCAGCCCTCCTGTGTTTAGCCTGGGTACCATGAGTAATTACCAGGGTAGCTTCCTGCAACAGTTGTTAAATCAAAGTGTGACATCTGATTGCTTTGTGTTTTCTTTTCATGAACTGAGCCATCCAGCTCCGGATTACAAATTGTGTGTGTGCATGTTCTTTTTTCCATCACAGGGCCCCAACCAGCTGCAACGGACCTGGCTAGCCCCTTTGTCCATCCTGGGTACCCATAGAATGTGACTATATGGGACTCTAAGTGCATGCACTGCAGTGTGATTATTAATGTGTTTTAGGCCAATTAACTTGATTTTCCCTCTCCTTGTTACAGTTCCCCGGAATAAATCAGATCTGTTTTTTCTGCAATTTACATTGACTGTGGTGTCAGTTTATGTTTAAGGTATTGCATTGTTGCTGTTGTACTGCATAACCTTATTTTACAGGGGGTCCCCAGAGTTAAGCGGAAGTAACCAGCCCTGTGGGTAAATGCCAAGTACAAGTGTATGTGGTTTGCATATCTGGGGTATTGGGAAGGTTACTTCTGTGTACTATGTGGGCCACTAGTGGGAGATAAGGGGGGATCACAGTGTCCCAGAGGGCTGTGGCCTGTTTAGCATAACCCAAACTAACTCTGACCTTTGGGTAGTGGCACCCGTCACTGAACCTAGGCCTCTTAACCTGCTACTAGCCAAGCAGGCAGGGGTAGTAGCCCTTGAGATAGTGCCAGCTAGGGGTTACATAGAGTAAATCTAACACCTGCCCTCTGTCAGCCACCCTTGTGACCCAGTTAAAAAAAGATCAATAATACAAGTGTATGGCTTCACTCAGTCTTAATGCAGTTAGCATGCAGCCAAGACAAGAATTTTAGAATACGACTATGCAGTTTTAGCACCCTGTCTGGTAAATGGAGTGTTCAACAAAATGATGGCAGGACTATTTTTGGTGAATGGACTTGTTACCTTCAATAAATGTTTCTTGATTTTTTTTTGCATTTCTTCATCAGTGAGTTACTTTCACCTTCACAGTCTTGAAAAGACCAAAACACCACACAAGTTTTCAAAAAAGTGTACGTCATTTGTATTTTAATTGATTAGCAACTGAAAACATTTCAGGGAATAAATCTGTTTTTTCATATTTTCAAATGAGGGCTCCTATGCACAAATGGCTGAAAAATACATGCCAGAGGCACATATCCTGCCCACGTTGGTCTGCACCTGCAGACAGGTGCTCACAAGCTGGTATTCTCAACCGGAGGCCACTTGTCCATGGCTCCACCCTCATGCTGTGCAGGACTCCACAGGGCAGCTGGAGGCAGAGTTGCAGTCCTGGACCAAAACTGAATCCCTTGCATAGTGAAGCACGGTCCAGGTATGTGAATGCCTACCACAGGCCCATGCCTCAGTGTCCGGCCATCAGATGGATACCCACCCACACCAGTCACACTGTAAAGCTCCATCACGGGAGGCTCGGACCACCAACACAGTGTTGCCCATCCCCAAAGCCGGAGTCCCCCTGCCTTACACATGGCCGCCCAACTCTGTTGTGGCATAACGTACCAGCGCCCCCAACCACCACACTGCCCCGATCCCTAATGCCTTGGGCTGATCCCCACACCCCAACCCAGCAGAACTCAGACCCTGTGTTGTTGGCCTGGAGGCTCCCCCAACTACACATAGGTGCCCTGAAGTGTACAGTCATGCCCCTCCAACTTGGTACCCTGCCAAATGTGCAGTGGCCAGTGGTGTACCCAACCACCCAAGGCACTGCCCTCCCTCATGTCAACATACCTGCCTGGTGATGTCATAGGCATGGACTGCCAGTAGCACAGTCTTTATCAGGTACCAGGTTGGGGGCATGGTTATGCACTTCAGGGCACCTGTGTGTGGTTGGGTGGCCTCCAGGGCAACAACAGAGGGACTGGGCTGTGCTGGGTTGGGGGTGAGGGGCAGCCTAAAGCATTAGGGTTAGGGTGCTGTGGTGTTGGGAGGGCAGATGGTTCCCTTTTACCCCATGGATGGGGCTGACCTGAGTTGGGGGGGCATGGCACTATTGGACACACTTGGCCCTCACCTGATAAGCAGCCCCAGCCCCCCTGTTCTGCCCAGTGGACTGGGGCAGCACGGGGGGCTGATTCCAGGTCCTGCTGCGCCCAGTGGCTGCTATCTTTGGGGGCATGCAGTGGGTTATGGCAGGGTCTGCCTTGCAATAACCTCTGTCCTACTGTGCCCCCTGTGTGCAGCTCATTCCCCTTGTAGCTTTGTGCATGATGCTTAGTGTTGGAATGCACCCAGCTTGCCCTCTGCCCACCCCAGCACATTTCTGGCCACTTGGCCAGGGGATCAGGTGCATACCTGTCTTTCACCCCCTTTATGGACACCACGGGTCCACCGCTCCACAGCATTCATGTGTAGTGAAGCCTACATGCCTGGTTTCTCCTGCATGTAGGCTTCATGCATAGGGCCCATAGTGTAAACATAAATTACATTTCTTAACCATTTTTAAGGCAGTTTCTGAATAAGGCCAGTCATCCCATTTCCCTCCATTGTAACGTGAGTCACCACGAAGTACCTCATTATGCTACTGCCTGTTATATCAGTTGACTGTGTTGTCAATGGCTGCATTTTGCATGTTCACCATGCCCTACTACTAAGTACAGTGATTAGATTTCGGACACACTCATACAGCAGTTATCTCTCCTGTGATGGTCCAGAGTCTGGCAGGTGGGGTATCTTTCTTGAGGATCCAGGATGTTCAAAGAGGAAGATATGTAGCAGAAGAAATATGCTACATATTCTTGAGGTGGGGGGGCAGGGAGAACTGAGTTTTCCTGTATCTGAGATTACTAGAGTTTATGTGATTCTGACATTTGTCACAAGACATAAAGAAGAAGTCCCAAAAATAGGTTTTAAAGAACAGAAGGAAAAAAAATCCCCGGATGACACACTGGAGAACCTTAAACATATAATGTATTTATTTTTTGTAAAAATGACAATTTCAGGGTACAGTACAGTATAACTCAGATAGATCATGTAAACTTCTTAGACCTACTAATATAGGCAACACAACAGCCAGGAAATAAACATCCAGAAGGGGCTGGGTCACTGTTAACATGTTTTGCAGCTGGAGGGCACTTCCTCAGAGGGGTCTCTAAAATCAGCATCATCATTCAGTTGCTATAAATACTGCTATGGATTTTCATCTGTGATATGTATCAAAGCTAATTTGATTGAAAACTCAAGGGCCAATTCCAAGATGGCTTACACTGGTGCAAGCCGATTTACACCAAACCCCATGGCGTACATTACAGCCTGCACCATGCCTTATGCTGGTTGCGATTCCAAAAGACACCTTGCACCATGCCATATACAGGTTGCACCAAATGTGGGATATGCCATCCACTACATAGCAACCCTTAACAACATGTACACTGGTGGGTTACAGCAGCAACTGCACCCTATTCCAAAAGGGTGGCTGCCGTAACCCACTTATGCTAGTATAGGAGCTGCAATGGTGCAGCAGATTTAGAACATCCCAGAGATGCTCTATGGGGCATCTGTCAGTGCCATTCAATGGATGCCCACTCCTCAGCACCATGATAGGCATACCACTGTGCTCCACATACCCCACGGAACACATCCATACCCCCAACCCCCCTGAATGTTAGGGACCCCTGGGGTCTGATAATCATTGTGCCTCCCCCAAATGCCAGTGCCACCTTGCTTTTGGGCATGCAGTGGTGTTCTGGTGTGGGGGGCTCAGGCAGGCTGTTCGCAGTTGGCTGTGACTTGCAGCATGCAGGGCACTTGCACCATGCATGTGGCATTAACCTACACCTGCTGCAAGTCACAGGTCATAGGTGGCAGGACCCTGCCGCTTTTGTAATACAGCACAGAGTCCTTGGCGTAGCAGCAAGTATCACAACTCACAGACACCTGTGGCTTGCACAATTCATCTTGGAATTGGCCCCTCAGTCATTTGATACTTATCATGAAAAATAATGACTGGTGGTGTCTTTAAATGGCAGCTGGGGTCATAGTTATCATAAGTTCAGAAAGTTTGTTGCTGCTAAAATAAAGTCCAGTTCTATTTAAAAAGAGAGAAAAACAACCTATAAGTATTAACAAAACTGTAGTTGTAAAGTTATTTTTAAAGCATGTTTTAGGATATCACACAGCCCTGCTCCAGTGTCCTGGGTCATTAAATGTCTGTGTGCAAGCTTGGTTTCTACATTGTTTTTTTTATAACACTGAGGCATCAGAGAAGAGAACTGGGATTTTTAAAGATATTGCTGAGTTTCATTTGATGTCATATAAGGGGCGGGGCAATGGCTCTGCCATATTGGTGGAGAGTGATTAATTCTTTTCAGTGTTATCCCGATGCACACAGTCCACAAAGATCACCCATATGATGGAACATTTCCAATCATCTGACATTGCTGTACCCCATCTCCATGCCATGAAATATTTAGGTAATAATACGTGGCAGGGAGTGGCACATAATGGGATATGATCATGCCTCAAATGCATCTTGAGGCATGAGGCACATCCCAATGCTATCATCCACTCACATAGTGATGAAATCCTGTGCTGTACTATACCTTATAAAATTATCTGTAAGTGTTTAAGATAGTTAATTGTGGTGTTTAGTTCTAACCTGTGGTAATATAGTGAGATACCCTTATAGATTAGTCATTTCTTTAGCCTATCAGCTCATAGAATTTGTCCTATAGTAAATATTTTTTAATATAAAGTATCCTTGAAAGTAATCCCCAGTTTTGTACTTTTTAAAGAACATAAGTGATCTGTGTCTCTGATTGTCTAAATGTCCATGAAATCTCTTTTAAATGAAGTAATGGGCTTATTTGTAAGTGTCAAGAATCAGCAACTATCCAGGGCTAAGGGACCCCTTTATGTTTTAGGGAAGCAAACAATTCATGAAACCTTGAGACAGAAGGTGATGTCGCAGCTGGGGAAGCTCACTGTGTTGTTAACTGAAGCCCTCTAAGGCAGTCATTTAGCATCAAGGTTAGCCAATGGAATGTTTGGACTTCTAAAACACTATTGGGAGACATGGATAAACACAGTTTCCCCAACAATGCCATCACTTCTGTGACTGTCAAGGTTCCATGAAAAGCCTGAAATCTCGAAACAATGTAGGGCTGACATAGTCATAGATAGCTCTGAACTGCTGACTCACAAGAGCTTTTTATTGTCTTGCAAACTCTGATGCACCCTGTACATCTATGAATCGTTTTAAAAGGAGTGTATAATAGTTTTAATTTTCTGAGAACCCATTTGGACATCTTAACGGACACTACTAAACCCCTCTCCATTTCCTGCTCAAAGCCAGCTTCAAGCAGCATGAAGTAAAAAGAGAAATCTCTTAGTAATATACAATAATCCAATAAAAGATGTGCAGTCAGGTGAATAACAAATAGAGCATTAGGGAAGGAAAACAAGCAAAATAAAATACATAGACAGCCATTAAGAGCAGACAGATCAGGTAAATATTTGGCAGCTAGCCTCCAGTCCTGACTCAGGGCAAGTGCCTAAGGCAAAGGTAGGTGTCACTTATAGCTTCAACAAGATAACATTGGAATGTGGAAAACTACTCATTATTTGATGATCCCATGCCAAATAAAACAAAACTGCATTTATATGGGGGAGAGGATAACCTTGGAGTCATCTTGTGTATTGTACCTGTGACCCAACCCACACTAAGCGAGAATCCCATATTTCCCCCCTAAGAATTGTTCCTTCCTGCATCCACCCCAGCCCACATAGAGAAGATACATAAACATAAACACTAATGCAGCAAGTCATAATATGCAAGCATGTTACAGGACCTCAAAATGAAATTTTGCAAAAACAAATGCATTAGTCTTCACAGTTTTTGAGCTTGTAATGCCATATTTAATGATGTATCCTACATCACGGGGGCCAGTGCTTCATTTCCCACATTCTGAATGTGTCTTAAGGTTGAGAGATATGTCTAAGGTCTGAGAGGTATGTCTTTGATTGGAGTGCCCCACCACCACCTGCACAATTTTCTATTTCCTTTTCTATTTCATATGCACCCTGCATAAACGAGGGTAACTTACCTCTACAGTATCATCAGTGGGGCACATTTTCAATGGCAGTGTTACAGCTGTAACGTGCTTTTTTCTATTTCCCTGAGAGGTAAAGCATGTTTGCTCCAGGTTTTTTTTTTATTAAGTAAGGACTGTCTCAAAATGAGGTATGAAAGTCAAGAAGACAGCAATCAGCTTTTATCTGGTTGTTTGGGACATAATGCCAGCAGACAAAAATATGTTTCCTCCAAGCCCGCTTTAAAGGTGATAGGAAACCGTTTTTACACCTCTACATTCCTTGTGTTCCTTTTTAATACCTGCCCAAATAGTCTGTTGGTTTTAACCTTTTTGTGTTAAATCTATCATCTATTTTTGTTCATTTCTAACTATGCTGAATCCCTCTCTCTCCTCAGCAATTGCTGCTCTCTGCTTTCATACTGCCTGAACATTCAATGACATCAGTAAGACCATTCTAGGCCATTCAGATGAATAGCATGGAATAGTGTGACTGATGACATGGAATATGCTAGAAATATGAAAAGAAATAGCAGTAGCTGATGAAGAGTGGAGCTCTAGGTAGATCTGAGGGCATAGCAAAGCTAGATTACTTATTCATCAAAAAACTGGTCAGCACATCTCAGGATAAATAACTGGAATGAAAAGGGAGATGGAAGGGCAGTCAACTCTGTACAAATCAATTCCTGTTGCCTTTAATAGAGTTCCCCATTCTCGCAACAGGATTCCCTCCTCATAGTGAAAAATAAAACCTTCACAATAACATTATCATTGTACCATCCGTGATCACTGCTATCATCAAACTCATGCTGACTTGCAGCTGCTGCTTCTTCATTTTCAAGGATTAATAAACAACTATATTAAAATGAAACACAGTCCCCTAGGTTTTTGCATAGTTGAAGATCAAAGAGATATGTACTTATCACTTATAAAACATGTTAGCCCCGATTTGGGTTAAAATAAACACTTTTAATTGGTTCTAAGTTAAAAACAGCTTTGGCTATTACAACAGACAGCCACTGGGTTTGTATAAAGGTAATAACACCTTTCATTGGATCGACATAGAAGTGGGAAGATGGAATAGTGCACAATTTTCAGTGTCACACAACAGGTCCATTTGTAGTATAATATTACCTCTGAGTGCCATAGCTATGTTGGTCGAATAAAGCTTTGTCTCAAGCTTCAACAAATCATGTTTCCAAAGATGAACTTGGCTTCAAAAATTCTCTCCATCAAACACAGAACTAGGAAAGCACTGTGCCATCCCATAATGTGGTGGAGGAGTTGTAAGATATCATCATAGATGACAATTGTAGTTTTCAGATTGCAGCATTCAAATGGGCCTTTTTAATAAAATATACAACACATACAAAAATGGGGAAGGAGTTTCAGTTGTTTGGGGCCCAAGACTTAACAGTTTCTGTGGAGCAGAAAAAGGCACGTGTGTGTAGACAGTTACATAGTCAGAGAGAGACAGAGAGAGAGCTAGATAGACAGACAGACATACAGGCAGGCAGGCAGACAGACAGACAGACAGACAGATAGATTGATAGACAGCTATGGGAAGCAGTACTATGCTCCAAACTGCTATTACATTTGAAAAAGGAAATGGCCTTGTGTGATTTGTTTAGTCTGCAAGACAAAGGTGGGATCTAGCAAAACTAGTGCTGGCATCCACTGCAGAGACAGTCCTTTCTCTGCTTACCACCAGGTGTCAGTGTGGCCTCCTGGCCACCAAGTTACAAAGGGGTATTAAGAAGGGGGGTGCAATGGTGTGGGGAGAATCAACTACGTAACATAGTAGTGTTAGGACAGAAGAAGAAGACTGATAGTCCACCACGTCTTCTGCTGTCATAGCAGTTGTCTTGTTACACCTTTTATCCTAGGTACTCACCTAATTTCAGTAAAACTCTGCTATGGGTTTCATTGTTGTAGCATCTTTAGGCAGCCTTCCTCACATTCTTATTACCAGTTTGAGTGAAGAAAGGATTTCTAACATCCAACTGCCCCATATCATTTTTAATTGAAAGACTCTGCAAGCCTGCATGCATGAACCTTGTAAATACCTTTGAGTATCTTAAACACGTCATCACGTCCCCTCTCCACACTCTTTTCTAGTGAAGAGTCTCAACTGCTCGAATTTCTGTTCTTATTCCATTTCCTCTCATCCCTTGGTCATCATAGCCACCTTACACTGAACCTTCTCCAATCCTGCTATGTTCTTCCTAAATTGTAATACCCAGTGCAGCACTAAGTTCTCTAACTATAGCCCCCAAGTAGTGCTTTGCACAGAGGCAGTATCACATTCATATCCCTTAACTTGTTCTTAGATCCCCACTAGATATATTTCAGCATTCTGCTGGCTTTCCTGACTGCTGCAGTCCACTGATTCGACTGCTTTATTGTATTATCTATAATAACTCCCAAATCCCTTTCCTACTCTTATACTGCAATCTCCTTCCCCTTTGGTTAATACTTACCCTCCTTATTCATTGCTTCTAGATACATAACCGACCAGTCGTCAACACTATATGGCATCTGCCACTTATCTGCTCAGTTTCTCAGTCCCTCCAGGTTCCTTTGTGACCCATTATTTTGCTTGTCCATGTCTGATCATCTAACATTCCAACCCTTCTTCATAAAGTTGCAATGAGTAACAGATAATGAATAATCCTGACTACCTTCTCCACGCTCTAGCACTAAGCTATCTGGTCAGCTTGCTGGCCTGAGCTTCTGACAGTCACTTTTTCATCTCCAGCTGCAAATCCTGTAGCTGGGAACAATTTAGATGAAACGCAAAGAATTATTGGCAGAGCATTAGGCACTGCTAAGCATTGGGAACAAATTGTTAATTTGGGGAAAATCATATAACCATACTGGGAATTGAGCTGAGGCTCACGGAACAACATCCTGATGATGTAACAACTGAGCTACCTGGCCAGTATGACCCATTCCTACATGCCACTGACAAATATATTGAAGTGCATGGGTCTCTGCACCAATCTCTGCCACACTCCTCTAGTGAACACCCCTTCCCTGAATTTCTCCTGCTCACTGCCACCCTTAGTTCTCTGCCACTTGGCCATTTTTGGAGCCAATGCAGCACCTTTGTGCTATGCTGTCTTTTCTGATATAGTGTACTAACTTTCTTTGTGATACCTTGATGAAAGCCATGCTATAATCAAGAGATAATGTCCACAGTATTTCTGTTGTCAAATTGCTTTCTCACTCCCTGGGAAAAAACTGCACTAGACTGATCTGAAATGTCCCATCAGTCACAAACCCATGCTGGCTCCCCTGTCAATCTATGATATTTAGGTCTATTATATAATTCTTTCTCTGATCATAGTTTTCATACACTTCCCTGGTACTGACAGGAGAGTGACTGGCCTCCACTTTGCTCCTGCTTAAAAAATGTGAATCATATTTGTGTACTATCAGTCTTTTGTCATTTCTCCCTCTTGTAACGATCCCTTGAAACATTTCCATAAGTGGAAATTATTAAATTCAGACACAGTTCAAAGTGAGTTTTCCAGCTCTTTAAACCCAGGCTCAGGCATCACTCCTGTCCTTTATTACCCAGCCAGTGGGCTACTGGAGGGCAGATGTTTCATGACTTAGAAGGCTTAGTGCAGGAGGTCACCACATTGCACCCCATAAAAGGCAATACACAGTCAAGACTTGGATGTCAGTTTTGGTTGAGGCCATTGGTCATCTTGGCTCTGAAGCTCTGCTGGCAACAGAATCAAGAGAGTTGGGGATGTGGGGGTGGGATGAATAAATAGGAGAAAAGAAAAATGATAAAACAATAGGCAATATAAGGAATAATTGTGCGGAATTAAAGGGCATGAAACCATTTTACACAGAAAAGATTAGATACATTCCAACCTCTGTAAGTGCACTTGTCCATAATTAAAATTTTTTTAAATTGTCCAAATTATTTTAAAAATACACCTAAGCTTCATTATTTACATCCACATGCTGCTTGTGCCTCTAAGATCCTGCTTTTAAAATTGCAGTGTTTTCTCGAACCACGTACTGACAGCTTCCTTGTTGTCTTCCACCCACTTTTTGTTAGCTGCAGTTCTTTCCAGAGCTTGTTCCAGAGCACGTGTTCCAGAGCCAAAGCCCACATGTTCATTGTCCTTTTTAAACTGTTGCAGCTGGAAAAGGAAAAAAGAGAGACTGTAAATTCTTACTCATCTTGTCACTAAAGGGGGATGGGAGGGGAACACTCAAGTGACCCAACAAAGCGCTTACCTGCTGTAGCTCAAAATCAGAGGAAAATCTTCTTGTCATTCTGTCTATTAGAGTTGAGAATGAGAATGAGCCACCTCCATACCTGAGGGTAGAAAAACATAATATTTCAGTCTTAAAAGACATGGCCTGGCCCTCTTTGCTGTCTGTAAGTTCTGGTTTAAGCTATTAAAACACACTGAATCAAGCATTACCCTTTATTAGCCCGTTTACTGCCTTCTGTTAGAAAGTCAAATATGAGGGTTCCCTTCCTTCCACCCCACCTCCAACAGCCCAGCGGTAGTGTGTGTCTTGCTACCATGCAAGACCAGGCTCAGGTCTCTGCTCATCTGGTAGCTGGTGGTCAGGGGTACTATCAACAACAATGCTTCCTGGCCAGGTGAGTTAGGAGGCCCTTCCCACTTGCACTGCCTGTGACTTCTGAATTGAACCAAGGAGTGCTATCTCCTCCACAAGAACAAGGCAAATCATGAGTATGTTTCAGTTGCACCAGAGAAAGGTGCAAGGGGAAGGAGAACATCCAAAAGGAATAAAACACTGGCATTAGCGGTATTTCCCCTGGGGACTCCTAAGCTCTGCATTAGTCAACCAGAAAAAGTTTAATTGTGGCCACCCAATGGCCAAGCTGCAGCATGCTACATCATGTACCAGTGACCCGAGTCTGAGAGTGAACACAGGAGGTTGTTACTCTGGCAGCCAGCTGTATTGCTGGAAGCAACATGTCCTAGCTGAGGAAAGGCTGGTGGAGAGTACCACTGCCACAGCAATGCCTGATAGTGGGCTGGGATGCTTTTTACTTTTCCATTCAGGGGAAACTGCTATGTGCAAGCTTTCTTCTGCATCATGCATGCTGTCACAGGGTGGTGAGGGGAAAATGTAGTGGCCAGCAGATTTGGGAGGTCTTCAGGGGAAACTGGTCCTGCAGAACTCACAAGCTACTTTGGGTAAAAGGAGGATGGAAAAAAGCTTGATTAAAAAAGTCAACGCTAAGAAGTGACAACTGAAGGGGATCTGTGTTAAATCCAAATCAACAGTTAATTATGCTGAACATTATGCTATTCCACCAAACAGTCAAATACCAAATATCAACATTTGATCCCTGATATTTAGTTACGTATCTTCTTTTCTCCACACAACTGCAACTCCCACCCCCCGACACCACCACTCTCCAGTAACTCTTAATTCAGGTGTGTCATCACCCCCAGTGTTTACTCAAATTACTTATTCATCTAGCTAATCTTCTGTTTGGCTCCATGAGGAAACCCCCAGCCCTACTGTAGGTCATAAAAATATAACCTCCAAACCATTAGCTAGAAGCAAGATATTAAGCCTGCAGCCAACACTTTAGATGTCCCCCATACAAGCACCATCAATCCACCTTATTCCATTATGTCAATTTCTTCAACCTTTACTGTTCTTGATGGTCTAAGTAATTGCCTATGAAGGTGCGATGAAGATAATAAGATGTGGGGGTAATGCAGAGTCAGACAGAACAGACAGAGCACCAGGAGGAAGGAGCTCCTGGTATAACTAAAACTTCTATACTGGAACTAAGAGCTAGATCTCTTGCACTGGGACCATTAATTAAGGGTAAAAAAAAAAGGAGTTGGTGTGTTTGTCAGAGGTAGTTGAAGTAAATTGTTATCTGTTATCTGTGTTATCTGTGTACTTATCTAGGTGCTTGTCACAGGTGTCAGAAGGGAATTGTTATCTGTGAAATTAACTAAGTGTAGAAAGATTTGCAAAGTAGGGGGAGTGGCTTAGCTAGAAGGAGCCAGGTTAAAACCACATTTAAGCACTGTCCTAGATAGCTTCTGCCAGAGAACAGAGAGAGCACCAGGAGGAAGGAGCTCCTGGTATGAATAAAACTTCTCTACTGGGACTATATTGCCCTCCTTCCCTTCCCTCCACCCTAAACCAGTTCTACTTTTATAGGCACAGGATTTAACTGACAACAGGAACTTCCTATTTGGGAGTAGGAAGTGAGTGAACACAGAGCCACCAAAGACTCACCATCCTAGAAGGGCAAGAGTAGCTCTCCACCCCCCCCAGCTGCTGGAGGTCTGACTCTGAGCAAGTAAGGAGACTACTGAGACATATAGGAACTTCTTGTCCCAGAGCAGGAAGATCAGGAGATAAAAGGGTGCAGAGGCAGTAAGTTAGTAGGGAGAGAAGAAAAAAAAAGAAATAAACAAACAGAGGAAAGAGCAAGTATTCCAAATAACAGTTAGGGGGACAGAAAAAACACATGATGGGAGTGGTGCAATGCAGTGGCTGTGGAGCAGCAGTCTTCCGGGAGATGTTTTGGAGGATGCAGTGTTGTCCCATCTGCAGACACCTCCCTGGGCTGAGGGAAGAGGTTGCTCATCTCCAGGCTGAGTTTGCCAGGATTTGTGGGACCTCCTCTCCCATCCAGGGACCACCAGGGTCACTGCCATTGCCTCAGAGGTTACCAAGAAAGAGGAGTGGTTGGGCCACAGTGGGCTCAGGGAGGGTGAGGGTGGTCTAACAGAGGTCATCCCTCCAGTTGTACCTCTCCACAATTTCTATGCTGTTCTGGAAAAGTGTGGTTCCTCTATGGAGGCACCCACAGTGGAGACCAAGGAGGATGCTGGGAACCTCCACAAAGGAGACCCAAAGGAGGGTGGCAATGGACCTAGCAGGGGAAGGAAACAATTCCTGGTGGGGACTCCATTGTAAGGAAGGTAGAACTGGGGGAAGAAGGGGAGAGGGAGGTAAGGTGCCTGCCTGGTGCCATGGCTTGGAGAGACAGGGATTGAATCCTCAGGATCGCAGGAGCAGCTGCACAGGAGAGGGAGCTGGATGTCATTGTCCACCTAGGGACAAATGACCTGGCTAAGAAAGGGATCAGAGCAGTGCAAGAAGCATTTGTGGAGATGGGGAGGGGCCTTAGACAAATAGCACACATGGTAACCTTCTTGGAGGTGCTGCCTGTCTATGGCACGGGTGAGGCTAGGGTGCTCCACACCATGGGATTCAATCAGTGGTTGAAAAACTGGTGCAGAGCTCAGGGATTTGGCTTCATTGGAGACTGGGGGTCCACCTGGAGGGATGCAGGCCTATACTGGTGTGATGGTCTGCATCTGTCCAGGAGGGGACCCAGGATCCTAGGTGATAGGTTTAAATACTTCATTGACAAGTATTTAAACTAGCCAAGGGGGGAGACACTGGAAAGGAGCAGGGAAATCCTATCCCCTCCAAAATATCAAGGTACTAAGTGAGGTAGACACCAACATAGAGATGTCAATAGGGAGAAGCACAGGGGTAAATGGAGAAAGTGACAAATGCAATAAGGACAGGGATGGGGCAAAAAGGGGTAAGGCTATCAAGAAATGGAGGGTTATGAGTACCAATGCCCGTAGTGTGGGCAACAAGCTCCCTGAACTGGTGGCCTTGATGGAAGAGGGATGCCTGGATATTGTAGCAGTCACAGAAACATGGTACACAGAGCACTATGACTGGGATGTTAACATACCAGGGCATACAACCTACAGGAGAGACAAGGAGGGCAGAAGAGGGGGGAGTAGCTCTCTATGTAAGGGAAGGGATAAAAGCAATGAAACAAAAGAGTAAACAAGGAGGAGAAGTGGCACTGTGGGTCACCTTAGAGACTGGAAATGGCACCACAGTCTGCACAGGGGCTGTATATAGACCCCAATGTCAGGGGGAGGGAATGGACAAGGATATGACAGAAGGCATACTTAGGATGGCAGAGAAAGGGGAGATACTATTGATGGGGGACTTTAACATGCCAGATGTTAACTGGAGCATCTTTACGGCAGCTACATCCAAAAGCAGGGCCATTCTTGATGCCCTTCAGGTGGCATGCCTCAAACAGTTAGTTCTGGAACCCACTCATGAGGGAGCAATCTTAGACCTCGTACTTTCAAATGGGGACAGTGAGAGGATCTCAGATCTAGAAGTGGGTAGCCATTTGGGAACAAGTGACCACCAAACAGTGTGGTTCATGATAAACTCTGCTACAGAGTCAAGCCATATGAAAGTGAGGGTTCTGGACTTCAGAAGGGCTGACTTTGGCAAGATGGGAGAGTGCCTTAGAAAAGCACTAGCAAACAGGCTAGAAGGAGGGCTGGAGAAACAATGGGCAAATATCAAAACTGCCATCACAGAGGCAACAAGCCTTTGTGTGAAGCAAATAAACAAATCAAAATGAAAGAAAAAGCCACTATGGTTCTCAAAAGAGATGGTGGTGAAGGTTAGGGAGAAAAAGATAGCATTTAGGAAGTATAAGGAAACACAGAAGGAGCAGGACAGAGAACTGTACCAGTTAAGGCAGAAGGAAGCCGGGAGGACAGTCAGAATAGCAAAGGCACAAACTGAGGAAAAGATAGCTAACTCAGTTAAAAAGGAGGATAAAACATTTTAAAGGTATATCAGGGAGCGTAGAAAGACAAAGGGAGGGATAGTGAGGCTGAATAGAATGGATGGTGGGTGGGCAGAGAGTGAGAGTGATAAAGCAGGGATACTGAATGAATACTTCTGTTCAGTATTCACAAAAGAGGAAGTGGAAGAGGTGCCTAATCCAATTAACAGAAGCACTCTAGAGAAGGGAGTTGGTCCCAGTCCTTTCACAGAAGAAAGGGTTCTGAAAGAACTCCTAAAACTGAAGGTTCACAAAGCAATGGGGCCAGATGGAATTCACCCCAGAATTCTAAAAGAATTAAGCAGAGAACTAGTGACACCACTGACTATGCTTTTTAACAGATCATGGGAGGATGGTGTGGTACCTGAGGACTGGAAGAAGGCGGATGTGATATTCCCTTCACAAAAGTGGGACCAAGACAGAGACAGAAAACTACTGACCTGTCAGTTTGACCTCTGTGGTAGGGAAAATGATGGAATCACTTCTGAAGGAAAGAATTGTTGAGTACCTAGAGGCCAGTGGGGCACAGGACCCAAGGCAGCATGGGTTCACAGTTGGAAGGTCATGTCAGGTGAATCTAATTGATTTCTTTGACTGGGTGACCAAAGTAGTAGACCAGGGAGGGGCTGCGGACATGGCCTACCTAGACTTTATAAGGCATTTGACACAGTCCACACAAGATTAGTAGTCAAATTAATCAGCCTGGGAGTGGGTCCCAAGGTGGTAGCCTGGGTAAAACATTGGCTGGAGAATAGGACACAGAGTAATAGTAAATGAGTCCACTCTGAAACAGAGGGGTTACTTGATGGGTACCGCGGAGTTCAGTATTAGGACGGTCCTCTTGATGTCTTTATAGCGACATTGCAGAGGGACTGGAAGGAAAAGTATGTCTCTTTGCAGATGACAAAGATCTGCAACAGAGTTGATGCACAAGGTGGGGTGGAAAGGATGAGAAGGGACTTGGCAAGGTTAGAGGAATGGTCAAATGTATGGCAGCTTAGATTCAATGCTAAGAAGTGCAAGGTTATGCACCTAGGAAACAAAAACCCAAGGGAAGAGTACACAATGGGGGGTGAGATACTACCAACAACAAAAATGGAAAGGGACCTGGGGGTAGTCATATCAGATGACCTAAAGGTGGGCAAGCAATGTGAGAGGGCAGCAAGGAGGGCTGGGGGGATACTGGGATGCATAGGGAGAGGCATCACCAGTAGAAAACAGGAAGTTATTATCCCTCTGTACAGACAGTTGGTGAGACTCCATCTGGAGTACAGTGTGCAGTTCTGGAGACCCAATCTCTGCAAGGACATAGACAGGATGGAGGCTGTCCAGAGGAGGGCAACTAAAATGGTGCAGGGTCTGCACCAGAAGACATATGAAGAGAGACTTAAGGAGCTGAATATGTATAGCCTTGAGGAAAGGAGGGAGAGGGGATATGATAGAAACTTTCAAGTATCTCAGGGAATCAACAAAGTCCAAGAGGTAGCATCTTTCAAAGAAGGGTGTGCAAGAACAAGGGGCACAATTTGAAGATAGAAGAGGCTCAGAGGTAATTTAAGGAAGTAATTTTTCACAGAGAGGTTGTGGATGCATGGAACAGCCTTCAGAGGAGGTTGTGGAGTCAAAAACAGTGGTGGAATTCAAGCATGCATGGGACAATCATAAGGCAATTCTAGGGGGTGGGGGTAGGAAGAAGTAGGCTGCTGGTTAACTAGGATCTGCAGCTTATCCATTAGGTAGGGAAATGGGCAGACTGGGTGGGCCAAGCGGTCCTTATCTGCCGTCAAAATCTATGTTTCTATGTTTCTATGACTCAGTCTTTTCAAAACCCTTCTGTTATAATGTTAAATCACACAACCAGACCCCAGGCACAGCTGATAAGAAAATCATAAAAGTTTACTTAAAATAAAAGCAATACAGAAAACTCTGCACTTTGGAAGAACTTTAAAACGCAGACAATAACAAAAATAAAACTGGATGGATTACAGGAAACACTAGATACTATATTCTAAACCATACCTTGGTTTGATGTTAGAGTTCAGACAAGATTTTAAATGTTCTTGTAGAGATGAATCCTTAAAGATTAAATGTTCTTGTGGAGAATAACAATTCATTAGGCAATAAAATTTGTGGCAAGTTGTTGATCCAAGTATCTGGATGTCCTTTTAAAAGTCCCCCAGGCACTTCCTTGGTGCAAAGTCTTGGTTTCCAAAATTATGACTTAAAAATCAGAATTTTCTGTTCAGTTTCTGAAGAGTCTAATTCCCACACACTCAGGTCTGGTTTTAGAGATTTTTTCAGGCCTACACATATACTTTCTGGTGTAAACGTATATTCTAGCTGGGCCAGACAACCTGACTCCAACCTAAACACTATTCAACTGCTCTGAGTTCAAATTGTGTCTGATAATATACATGATAGTCATTTTTTGGACACACCTACCTTTCTTCCCTCTGTGGTGGGGTTAAATGGTTTCAAGACAATACAGATATTAGGGTGCAACAGTTTGCCTTGTCCCATAGGTGTCACTGAGGTTCCATGTCAGGTTTCATATCAACCCCAGTGACATCTGGTCCATGCATTTGGCTTGACCCCTGATTCCTAGGTCATTACATTACCTTTCTCTGTCATGGAAAGCCACAGTGGGATATTTTCTGCCTTCCTGGGCTATATACCTGTCTCTCTTATTTTGAGGTGTACCAGATCCACCCTAGCCATTACAGCGATTAAGGCTATTTTTACAATTTCATTCCTAAGGCCTTTTAAAGAGACAGTGTCTTAATTCTAAGGTACATTACAGCATGTACAATATGAACCCACATACATGGATAAAGGCCTGTCATGCAACAAAGAGTATCTCAAATGAAATGGGTAATCCATGGTTAAACTTTAAAAAAGTTTTAGCCACCCTTGGAAGTACAGACTGCAGCTGGGGACTGGAGACTGTGCTTCATCCCGACTGGACTGTGGCTATTTTATTTTGTAAAATTTCTGCAGGAAGAAAAGGCCCCCCAGCAATTATATAAAATAAAACATGGGGTGGTGTGTTTAACTTGCAATTTACACACACCCCTCAGTGTTGGATGTATATAACCCCCCAAGTTTTGCGCTCAGGGTTTATGTAGCATCCAACACCTCGGGGTGTCTATAAAATCTTGTTAATCACACCACCCCATTAATTCTTTTATATGTATTGGTATCATTGAGCACAATAGT
Organism: Neoceratodus forsteri; assembly: GCA_016271365.2. NCBI lineage: Eukaryota > Metazoa > Chordata > Ceratodontiformes > Ceratodontidae > Neoceratodus > Neoceratodus forsteri. Next base: position 537,648,273 of record CM028129.1, read on the forward strand.
TGGATTTAATTCATTTTTAACAATTGTTACTATGGGTGAAGGCTAGACATATGATGGGGAGTTACTAGAGGAGAAGGAATAAGGAAATAGGAAGTCACTCGAGGAAATGGTGGAAGTAAATGAGTGTGAGATGACTGCGAGTTCCCATAGAGGGAAGGTGGAAGGAGCTGGATGCTAGATAGGGAGTTTGATGATAAATAAAAAGTCATTGAAGTCAAAGGGGAAGAATGGCTGATAGCAAGCATTATAGTGGACAAAAGTAGGAATAAGGAGGAACGTGTGTGTGTTATACTCACTGAAGAAGGAAGGAGGAATTGAGAGGAGATACTCACTCAGTGAAGATATATTCCCAGTTAGCTCGGATGAAGTCCCAGGCCATGCTCTGACCCACAACATTATTTGCAATGTACCCAATGGTGGACGTTGCATCCTGTTTCCTGATTAGTTCTGGCTGCAGGGTATAAGATAGATATCTGAAAAGCAAACCAGGACAACAGTCATCCTGCTGTTTATTAATATTTATTTAAATATTTCCTTACCTGAGAAAAACACTCAATATTCAGCATCTCCTTCTCAAGGAAGTCACAAAGCAGGGAGTAGAGATGTAGTGAATTTGGACTGCACCAACATTTTTGTGATGTTAGAAACTTCATACTACATGTAATGGGGTGGCATTTCTCTGACTGCACTCCAGCTTCATGCAGTGAAGTTCTTTTTTTAATTAGAAAACCTGTTTCTAAATGTGCAATCCACCCAAAAGTACTGTGACACACTGTTCCCAACCGTCCCTCCTCTCAGACCCTTTAGAATAAAGTACCACTACCCTCTAGCACCCACCACCCTATCCAAGTTTCAATAACATTTTTATTTTATATATATATATATTTGCAAAAAACTTTGTTAATGCATCAGTTAGGGTAAATGCCACAGTGACAAAAGCAGGGAAATGAGAATTTAGGGTTTCCAACCCTAATGCCTCCCCCTCGGGGTTCCTACCACCCCACCCCATCCCCCACCCTCCACACAGGAACAGGCATCTGGGTGTGTCATGGGGTAATCATGCCTAACTCTCACCACATTCCATGTGTAAACAAGCTTACATGCTATAAAATCAGAGAATTGGGTGAGAGGTCTGACAATGCCATGGCACTCCCCAATGCCTGTTGGTGTGTGGAGGGATGGGGTTGGGTGGTAGGGGCAAGGAACCCTGGGGGTGGGGTGTTAGAGTTTGAAACCCTAACACCTCATTTCCCTGCTTTTGTCACTGTGGTATTCACCCTAACTGATGCATTAATGAAGTTTCTTGCAAAGAATTTCCCTTCTTTTTCAGACAGTATAATTGTATCATCATTTTACTGTGGGAGCACAGGGGTCTGATCCCTCCATCCAGATAGTATAAAAGTGGCCATATGTCATGGTGGGAGCTCCATCCATTTAGTACAACAGTTTCCAAATGTCATGGCGGGACCCTCAATCCAGATAGAACAACAGTGCTCATATGTCATGGTCTGAGCATGCCCTCCATGTATACACATACTGCATATATATGCAGCTGTGGAAACACAGGGTCTCTGGCCCCTGCACTTCCATACATTAAGTTACAAGCAGGCATAGTGAAATTGCAATAAATAGACTTAACTGTGCCATCTTAAATAATTATCACCCCAACTGTTTAACATAACATTCGTATCACTTCACCGCATGTACCCAGTAAAGAAAACTTTCATATCCCTGTCAAAATGTGATTACACACAACTGTAATGCCATTTTTGCACCATAGGTGAGTAGAAACATTTTTGACAGGATCTGAAAAATGACAACTGTACTATTCATGAGGTGGTGTGCAAAATTTGTAATGTTAAAAATCTGGAGTTAAAAATATGAAAAACTGTGGAAGTTACAAGTGTGCATAGAAACTGCACAACACACATATGTAAAGCAGTCATTTTTTGGAATTATTTCACTAGATTTTCTACATCAGCTTTTTGGGACCTCCCCTCATGAACAATGCAACTGTGATTTTGTTAATCAATCCCAAAAGTTTATTTCATGCTGCAACCGTGCCATTCTGCACTACAAGTGTGAAAACACATTCCGGGCAGAATGTGCAAAATGGCAGCTGTACTGTTCACAAGGAGATGTGAAAAAAATGGCAATACTGGAATTCTGAAGTGCAAATATTAAAAAAAATTGGTGAAGTTACAAGCGTGCATAGAGACCTGCACAATGCACAGTCATAACACCATTATTTTATAGGGGAATTTTCTTCACAAAATTTGCAACATGGGCTTTTTGAGACCCCACCTCATGAACAGTGGTACTGTCATTTCATAAGTTGGTCCCAAAAGGTGATTCCATGCAGTGCCCACTAAATCACCTTCCAGGACGAAGCAACCAAATGACAGTGCCAGTGTTCACAAGGTGGAGTCCCAGGAACCCGTGTTAAAACTTGGGTGCACAAATGCCTAAAATTGGCCGAGATATCAACATAAGTTGACCCCCCCACTTGACTCCCATTATATGGCTTACCTTTGATTCTTCAGTTTGCGGTTGGGATGTGAAGAGTACAGACGTTTCCTGGTCCAAAGAAGATAAAAGCACCAACCTCTGGAGGTAAGTATAGGGTAAGGGAGTGAGGCAAGGTGGGTGCACAGAGGGAGGGTGGGATGGGGAGGGGCCTGGGGAGATGACGAGGGACCATTTTTTTATTGCAGGTTTGTAGAGAAAAAAAGACATTGAGGACAGTTTTCTTCATTCACAGGTTAAAATAAAATTTAAAAAAATGGGCACACTGGGGTGGTCTCCCAGTGTACCACATAAGTTGGGGGGATCATGATGCTGACAGAGGGATTGGGCACCCCCATTGGCAATAAAAGTGGGCTGGGGGGCATGTGACACTGGAAGTGGGCATCCCGGTGTTGGAAAGTTTTAAAAAAAAGAAACTGTTATCTCAGCACACTGGGTTTGGCTCCCAGTATGCAACAATACTGGGAGGGCTACACACCAACATGGAGATTGGGCACCCCGATGTTGGTGCAAAATATAGGAATTTGGAGAGGGGGAAGACTAGTTCGATGTAGGATCCTGCATTGAAATGATCACAAATTTCGATGTAGGATTCTGTATCGAAGAAAAGATGTTGGGATGGTTTTCTTTTTTTCCACAGGCTTTTAAATAATGGGTCCAGGTTAAAACAAAAAAACACATCAGAATACAAATAAAGGGGTCGTCTTTAGCTGTGTTCTAATGTTGTTGTTTTTTTTATTTTCAAATGTTCAATACTTCATCCTCGCTAAGTGGCAAAACAAGATGGCGGATGCAACACAGCTCAATTTATTGAGCGACTGTGAACTGTGCAAAAAATAACAAGCCATCTTTGTGAAAAAAAGCTGGTATTTATCGCACAGAAGCTGCTGTTTTTCGCACAATATTCCTGTTGTGCGAAAAGAAGCTGGTATTTTTCACACAATGCTCATACTGAGCAAAAAATTGAAGTTTTGATGCCTGACATATACATTTCCCCATAGGAAATAATGGGAAAATTAAAAATGTCATAACTTTTGAATGAATTAATATTTTTTCACCACACCTTCAAAAGGCACATCTGTTAGCCAAAGGCTTTCTACCCTGAACGTTTCAGACTACAACATAAAGCTGTTTCTGAGATCTGGCTGTAAAAATAAATGTAAAACAAAATGTGTCTGTTTTCTCAACACTTAATATCTCAGAAACCACTTGATGGCTTCTCACAAACTTTGGCAGGTCAAGAAACCTACCCCTAAAGATTGCACTTGTCACATATCATGCAACTCCATTGAACAGTTCCAAAGTTATTAAGGTTCATATTTGAACTTTAACATAGAAGTGCCTAACTATACTAGCACTATCGTGCCAGTATAATATACATAATACTGCAAAAAAACTTTGTTACTGCATCTGTCAGGGTTAAATCATCAAAAGTAGGCAAATGAAGTGTTAGGGTTTCCAACCCTAACACCCCGTTCCACATCCTGCACAGACCCACATGTGGTGCAGAGGCTGTCTTGGGGCTGTCAACCCTAACACTCATCCCATTCCATTAGAAAATAAGATGACTTCAATAAAACATTTATATACAAAAAAAATAAGGTGACATGGGTACAGCATAGAAGAATGGGGTGAGCATTTGGGTTGACAGCCCCAAGACAGACCCCCCACCTGTAGGTCTATAGGTCTATGCAGGGTGGGGAATGGGATGTTAGGGTAGGAAACCCTAACACCACATTTCCCTACTTTTCTTGGGTTAACCCTAACTGATGCATTAAAGAAGTGTTTTGCAATTTATTTCCTTACTTTTTGAGACAGTATAATAGTATCCTTATTTTCCCACCATAGCTGCATATATGTATCTACCTGTGGAAGCACATGGACCTCCAATGCCTGCACTTCCAGTTAAAGGACAACAGTCATCAAATTATCACCATAGCCATGTTATACCCCACCTCATTTGCCAGGTGCAGAAAATCTTTCAATCCCCACCAAAACCTACTGTAACTCTGTGCAACTGTAACACCAATCCGCAATGCAGGTGGGAAAACACATTTTGGCCAAGATTTGAAAGATGACAGTTGTGACATACATGACATGGGGTAAGAAAAAATGTTTGTCTCCCCATACGACGCACAGGGGTAATGCCAAACTTCACCCAACAACTAACACACCAAAATCTGGCCAATAGAAAATCATGTACACAAATGCTCACAGCCTGGGAAATAAGATCCCAGACCTGCAGGCAATAATGTCAGAGGCTAAACTGGACATAGTAGCAATTAGTGAGATGTGGGTTACCAGTAACCACACTTGGGAGACTTCAGTACCTGGCTATGTATTGTTCAGAAGAGACCAAAGGTGCAAAAGGGAGGAGTAGCCCTGTATGTTAATGAAAATATCAAAGCTACAGAAATTCAGAATACACATAGGAGCCAGAAGAACTGTGGGTCACCCTGGAAACAGGAAATGGACAGCCATAAGAACTGGGGTTGTCTACAGGCCCCCAGACCAGAGGGAGGACATAGACACATTACTGTTAGAAGATATACAAAACATGACAGCTAAAGGGAGGTTCTGATAATGGGAGACTTCAACATGCCGGATACAGATTGGTCAATACCAGCAGGAACATCTGCCGAACTAGACTCATAGTGGATTTCCTGCAGGAGGGCCTCAAACAACTGGTACAGCAACCCACAGAGACAGGGCTATCCTAGATCTAGTACTGACTAACAAAGAAGGATCACAGATCTCCACGTAGAAAGGTCACCTGAGGGGCCAGTGACCATCACATGGTATGGTTCAATTTGGCTACTACATCTAAATCATCCTATTCCAAGGCAAAATATGGGACTTCAGAGGAGCTGACTTTGATAAGATGGCCAACAGAGTTAAGCTAGCCCTGGCAAAAAGAAACACAGGTGAGGGGTACAGACAAAGTGGGTAAGCATTAGGATGCAATACTTGAAGCAACATCCCATTGTGTTAGACAGAAAATGAAGTGCAAAAAGAAGAAACCACTTTGGTTCTCAAATACAGTAGCAGAAAAGGTCAGAGCCAAAAGGCTGGCCTTCAGGAAATATAAGGGCATGGCGGGATGAAGATAGGAGGCATACCAAACTGCCCTAAGGGAAGCAGGAAGGCAGTAAGGCTGGCAAAGTCCCAAACTGAGGAAACACTAGCACGAACAGTAAAGAAGGTGACAAGACTTCTATAGATACATTAGTGAAGGAGAAAGTCCAGAGGGGCATTGCTAAGCTTAATGGAGAAAAGGGAGCATGTGAGGAGGAGGACCCTGTAAAGGCGTCTATCCTAAATAGATACTTTTGCTCAGTATTTACTGAAGAGAAGGTAGGGCAGGGCCCACAGCTCACCTTCATGGACACAGGGGAGGGAGGTGAGCACTACTCCTTCACAAAAGAAAGGGTCCTACAAGAGCTTGCTAGCTCAGGTTGGATAAGGCAATGGGACCTGATGGCATACATCCCAGAGTGCCCAAGGAGCTAAAGAAGGAACTAGCAGAGCCATTAGCAGAATTGTTTAGTGAGTCTCTGAGCACAGGAGAGGTCCCAGAAGACTGGAGAAGGGCTCATGTGATCCCGCTCCACAAGAGTGGTAGCAGGGAGGAGGTGGGGAACTACAGACCGTCAGTCTTACCTCAGTAGTGGGCAAGATTATGGAGGCACTCCTTAAGGAAAGGATAGTGCAACACCTGGAATCCATAGGGGCACAGGATCCAAGACAGCATGGGTTTACAAAGGAAGGTCCTGTCAAACTAATCTCATAGATTTCTTTGACTGGGTAACCAGAGTGGTGGACCAAGGGGAGCAGTTGATGTCGCCTACCTTGACTTCAGCAAAGCTTTTGACACTGTTCCACATAGAAGATTGATAAATAAGCTGGGTAGGCTCGGGGTGGGTCAGAGTTGGTCAACTGGGTGGCAAACTGGTTGTGGGCAGAAAACAGAAGTGGTGGTAAATGGTATACAGTCAGAAGAGATGCAAGTCACAAGTGGGGTACCTCAGGGATCAGTCCTGGGGCCAGTCCTCTTCAACATCTTCATTAGTGACCTTGCAGATGGACTAGAGGGTAAGGCTTGTCTGTTTGCAGATGACACCAAGATCTGCAACAGAGTAGATGATCCAGATGGGGTGGGCAGAATGAGAAGAGATCTGGATAAACTAGCAGAATGGTCAGAAGAGTGGCAACTGGGATTTAATGCAAAGAAGTGCAAAATCATGCACATGAGAAGAGAAACCTGAAGCCACCTATAGGCTGGGAGGAGTTGCTAGCAGTCACAAAGGAAGAAAGAGACTTGGGCATCATCATCACTGATGACCTAAAATCATCAAGCAGACCTCTAAAGCAGTAGGTAAGGCTAGGGGTGTTAGGGTGTATTAGTAGGGGTATCCAGAGTCGTAAGAGGAGGTAATAATCCCTCTGTACAAGACACTGGTAGGCCCCATCTGGAGTACTGTGCAGTATTGAGGCCACACCTTCACAAGGACATTAACTAAATTGAGGAGTCCAGAGAAGGGCAACCAAAATGGTGCATGGACTGCATCAGAAGACATATGAGGACAGATTAGCAGAGCTCAATATGTATACCCTTGAGCAAAGGAGGAGAAAGGTAATATGATCGAGGCATTCAAACACCTTAAGGAGCATAAACAAGGTGAAAGAGTCTAACATGTTTAAATATAAGAAAAATAGCAGGACAAGAGGACACAGCATGAGATTAGAGGCCGATTAAGAGGGAATGTGGGAAATTCTTTTTTCACAGAAAGGGTGGGTGGATGCATGGAATGGCTTACCACAAGAAGTGGTGGCTATGAATACAGTGCAGGGCTTCAAACAGGCATAGGATAGGCATAAGGGAGCAATACAAATGACTATGAATAGATAGGCCACTGACAGAGCAAAGGCCGATGGCACATTTATAAGGTAGAAAAAGAAATGGGCAGACTGGATGGGCCTTGCGGTCCTTATCTGCCATCAACTTCTATGTTTCTATGTTTCTATAAGAAGGCTATGTTGAAAATCTGGGGTCAAAATATTTTAAATTTACAAAGTTATGCTTGTGCATAGTGAAATTACAATGAATGGATTTAACTCAGCTATTTTTTGACATTTTGACCTCAAATGTTCAACATGTCCTTTGGAGATGCCACCTCATGAACAATATGACTGTCATTACACAAATCCTGCCCAAAAGGTGAATTCACCAAGTGACTGTGAAATCACCTTTCAGGCAGGAGTTAGCAAATGATAGTCATGTTGTTCATCAAGCAGGGTCCCCAAAAGGCCATGATGAAAATTTGGGGTCAAAATCTCAAAACATGGCTGGGTTATGCATCAATGTAGCCTGTAAAATCTTTTTTTGCAAGCTCACAAAAAAGAACTGGCTCACAAAAAAGGAATTGGTTCACAAAAAAGGATCTATGAGAGTCACGAAAAAAGAATTAAAATGTTAAAAAGGCATTACAAGGCTGTTTTTCCACCAAATAACTTCACAGTCTACCTAATGAAGTCCCAATGAACAACAGTTCAGGGGCAACTTGAGGAAGTATTTTTCACTGAGAAGGTGTGGACACATGAAACAGTATTCCTGAGGAGGTCATTGGGTCAAAAACAGTGGTGGAATTCAAGAATGCATGGGACAGACATAAGGCAGTTATAGTGACATGTAGGAGAAAGTAGGCTGTTGGTTAACTAGGATCTGCAGCTTCTCCAATATGTAAAGAAATGGGTACACTAGGTGGGCCAAGCAGTCCTTATCTGCCATCAAAGTCTATGTTTATATGCTTTAAGATACATGCATTGGTGTCTCCAGATACCTTCATTTTGGGTGCTTTTCAATTAAAAAAAATGGAAAACAAGATGGCAGCTCATGAAAAGGATTTTTTTTCTCACAAAAAAGGATTTTGTCCTCACAAAAAAGGAACACTCTCGCAAGACTCAATCCTTTCTCACCAGAGCAAATCCTTTGTCGAACTTTAGACATCTATCCTGAAAAATAAACTTCCCTTTGGATATAATGGGAACTTAAAAACGTAATAACTTTGTAGCAGTATAATATTTTTGCACTAAACTAACAGTGGCAGTTCCACTACCCAAGTTCTTTATACCATAAAAAATCACAACAAAATTCAACACCATCTTGGCACAAGGTAAGGAGAAAAAAAACTGCAAAAAGGAGGACTTTTTACTTTTGTCACTATCTGAATCACAGAATCTGCACATCTGACCAGAACAAAACTTGTTACATCAAGAGGTCTACCCCACAGGACAGCATATACCAAATTATTTGCAAATACATTGATCAGCTGCAAAGTTATTAAAGTGCAAAATCTGAGATTTAACATTAACCAGGCTACTCAACCTTAACTATAGGGGAATGACCATGCCCTATAATGTGTATATACAGATAGACAGACAGACAGACAGATACAGATATAGATGTGTGTGTGTGTGTGTGTGTGTGTGTGATACTGGCATGATAGTGCCAGTATATTAGGTTGAAAGGTAACTTCTATGTTAAATCTGAATTTTTGAACCATAATAACTTTGGAACCATTATGGATCGCCACAAATGTTGGCATGCATAATCTCTAGGGGTAGATCTCTTGACTTGCTAACATTTGTGTGAATCTGTTTTGTGGTTTCTGAGATACAGAGTGTTGAAAAAACAGAACTTTCAGTGTTTTTTATACATATAGTTTTATAAATATATGTGGTGTGTGTGTATATATATATATATATATATATACCACACATATACATATACATATATATATATATATAATGGATAACCCACTCTATGGTGTGTGGTCACACTCTGATATATGCATGAACTGTTGTTCATCAACCACCCAAGGCGTGCGTATAGTAGAGCGCAACCACACAACCTACAGTGGGTTATCTATCTTATAAAATGACAAAACTGTTTTGGAGAGGGATGAAAGTGCTGGAGTGTGGTCACGCTGTGATATACTCATGGTCATGTGATGTGTTTCGACCAATCATCAGACATAATTTTTCCTACCCATTTTATATATATATATATATATATATATATATATATATATATATATATATATATATATATATATATATAATAAATATATATATATATATATATATATATATATATAAAGGCAAAAAACTCAGTTTAATGCATCAGTTAGGGTTGTTCCACAGTGACAAAAGTGAGAAATTTGGTGTTAGGGTTGAAAACCCCTTGGATCCCCAGCCCACCCCAACTGGCATTGGGGTGCACATTGGGGTCATTGGCCCTAACTCTCACCCCATCACATGTAAAGAAGCAGAGGTATGGGAGAATGGGGTGATAGTTGGGACCGGAGCCCAATCGCAATGTAATTGAGAGTGAGCGTAAGGGGGTTTTCAACCCTAACACTGAATTTCCTCACTTTTGTCGCTAACAACCCTAACTGATGCATTAAACAGAGTTTTTTGCCTCTAATTTCCCTTCTTTTTGAGAATGATAATGACAAATAGTGAACGTAATATGGCGGCAGGAGCGCAGGGCCCACAGTGCCCACAAACACAAATGGTGATGCGCATGGTGACACAAAGTGAAACACAAAGATAAACAGTACTGAGAAATAGTGAATGTAATAGAGCAACAGGACCAACTACGGGAGCGCGGGGCCTGATTGTCTTCTTGTCACATAGTAACACAGTGCCCACAAACAGAAATGGTAATGCACATAGTGCGACAAAGCGAAACACAAAGACAAACAGTACTGTAGACACAAATGGTTAAAATTACAGAAACAGAAGCACAAATGAAAATGCAAAAGGTAACGCAGAAGGTGGCGTAGACAGGAAAAGTAAGTGAAACAGGTACAGAACCAGTAGCAGAAGCATTAAGGTTAAGAGTTATGGAAACACACACAATAGTTTTCCCCAAAAGCTGCATATAGAAAGACAGTGAGTACAAAGAATGTATGCAAAATAATGACTCTCGGAACAGAAAATGAGGATTTGGAATGGTAAATTGCTTATACCTCAGGAACTGTACGACATAGAAAAAACATTTAAAAGTCATATGAATTATCACTTTCCTGGCTAGTTTTTTACTTAGCCCACAGTAGGGGGCTAAGCATTTTTCTGGCGAAAAGTCCGTATCTCACACCGTTTCTGAGATACAGGCCCTGAAAGGCGTGGCGAACGCCATAATGTTATCCTATGGGAAAAAAAGAGAAATTTGGAGTGCCATAACTTTGCCTCCCTGAAATACTTTTTCACCAAGCCACTGAAAGGCACATCTGTGGGATCTTGGCTGTCTTTCCTCCAACTTTCAGCCCAAAATACCTAATCGTTATTTTGCAGCAGCGCGACAAAGGATTGCTGCTGTGCGTCAGATGCCGTAATGTTATCTTATGGGAAAAATCAACAACTTTGGAGTGATGTAACTTTGCCGCCGTGTAATATTTTTTCAACAAAGTACTGAAAGGCACATCTGTGAGATGTTGGCTGCGTTCCCTTCAAATTTCAGCCCAAAACACCAAACCGTTCTTTTGCAGCGGGGTGCCAAAGAATTGCTGTAATTTTCCCACAGCTTAGAAAAGTACTGTTGCAATTTGCGAAAGCTTTCACAAATTCATTCAACAGTATCGCAAGAGCGAAATTACTTTGCTAAAGTACTTTTTCCGGAAATTTGAAAAACATATTTCTGGGCTGTTTTACCCCAAAATAAAGACATGGCTAGCATCCTCAGGGTCCGACTAGGTGAATACAAAAATAATTAGGTTGCCAGAGGGTCCCAAATTTAAATGCCAAGCATTTTTCTGATCACCTCCTGAAAACAAAATGGCGGATTTGCGACAGTAAAAGGACCATTTGAAAAAGTAAAAACTGCATTTGTGACACTGTTGAACTTTTTGTTAACTTTTCCCATTGACTTATAATGGGAAATTGTTTTTTGAATAACTTTTGAACCATTAAATATTTTTTCATGAAATCTTCAAAAGGCACATCAGGGACCCGGCTGCATGTTTCCTGAAGATTTCAGACTGGTCACACAAACCGTGCGACCTGTAGGCTCAACCATAGAATTCCAAAAAAGCGTAAACGTGCACGCAGATCATGCTTGATAACTCCGCAGCCATATATCTGACCGGTATGATACTTGGCAGATCCCAAGGTGTATGGGTCTTAATCATATATATGCCAACTTTCAGGCAAATCCGTTGAACTGTTGCAAAGTTATTAAGGTGCAAAATTTTAGGATTACCATGTAAATGGCTCCTCAACCCTAACTATGGTAGCACTACCATGCTGACATAATACATATATATATATATATATATATATATATATATATATATATATATATCAAATTTGTGAACCTTAATAATTTTGGAACTGTTAAAAAGATTTGCACCAAATCTGGCATGCATAATCTCTAGGTGTAGGTCTCTTTACTTGCCGATTTGTGTATGAATCTGTTCTGTGATTTGTGAGATACAGAGTGTTGAAAAAAACAGAAAAATCTCTTTTTTGCCATTTCATTGTCCACCTGAATCTCAGAAATGGCTTTAGTTTGTGGTCTTAAATTTTAAGGGTATAATGACTTTGCCTCACAGATGCACCTTTTGAAGGTTTGGTGAAAAAATATTAATCCAATCAAATGTTGTTACATTTTTAAATTTCCCATTATTTCATATGGAAAAATGTAAAACTTTGTTAATTCACCTTTATGCTGAAGAGTCAAAAGTGGATAAATATGACCTTAGGGGTCCCAAGCCTAAGACCCCACCCCCACTGTGCATGCAGGAACAGGTATGAGGGGTGTGTTTTGGGGTTGTGTACCTAAATGCTAACCACATTCTCGTATGTTGTACCCATCTTACCTTATTTATTTATGGAATGGGCTATGCCTATTTTTGCACATACCATCCTTTCAAACATTAAGCATCTACTTGCTGCCAAACATGCATACTGACAGCCGCAAGTCCCCCCCCCCTTCCCCAGTAGCATGGGACACTGGGGAGCCCACTTTCATGCTCATCTATAGGCAAAGAAAACAGTCCCCTGATGTCTTTTTTTTTTATTTTTTTAAACCTGGAGAAACGAAAACGGTCCCTTGATATCTCTGTGGTTCCCCTCCCCCTACCCCGACATGCCCACTGAGGACCCACCACACCATGCCCTATCCTTACCCTATACTTACCTCCATAGGACTTCCTCTGTCATCTTCTGTGGACTGGATACATCTGCACTCTTCAAAGCCGGACCACAAACTGAGAAATCAAGGTAAGTGCCATAAAATGTATTTCAATGGTTTTTTGAACTTACTGCATGTTCATAACTTTGCTATTTTTTGGTATTTTTTCACAAAAATGTTCAATCTGGGCTTTCTGGGACCTCACCTCATTAACACTGTGACTGCTGTCTCATTAATCTGGCCCATAAGGTGATGTTGCAGTCACTGCATGAAATCACTTTTTGTAACTGATTAATGAAATGATAGTGCCAGTGTTCATGAGGTGGGGCCACAAAAAGCTCATATTGAAAATACAGTGAAAAAATTCCTAAAAATGACCCAGTTAAGTGCAGTTGTTTAGATTTTTCCATGCATGCATGTAAATTTGGTACTTCTTAATATTTTGGCTCCAGATTTTCAACATAGACATTTTTATACCATCTGATGAACAGTACAGCTGTCATTTTCCACATCCTGCCCAAAATGCATTTTTGCACCTGTGGCATGGAATGGTGTTTTGGCATGGGTTTTAAATTTTTCACCTTCAGGATTTGTGAGGTAGGACCATAAGAAGACTTGGTTGAAAGTTTGGGGTGAAAATATGAAAAAATACCAAAGTTATAGACATTCATTGCTATTTCAGTATGACCGATTGTAACTTTGGAAATGTTGAATATTTTGACCCCAGATTTTCAACAAGCCTTCTTATTATCTGAAGTCATGAATGTCACAGCTGCCATTTTTCAAATCCTGTCCAAAATGTGTTTTCACACACATGGTGCAGAATGGCATTGCAGTTGTGCAGAATTATATTTTAGGATCATGGGGCTGGATATTCAAACTGCGTTATTTTGTGGCACAAGCCCTTGCGCTGCACAAAATAGTTGCACAGGGGTGTGGCCGGGGTGATATTCAAAGGGTTGCACTATTGAGCAACTCCTTTGAATATCACACAGCCACAATACGTAATTACCCAGTGGAAATTAACGCAAGGGGTCAGAGTGTAGCATTCTAAGTTGCGGTGGTGCAAGTACCATTGCGCCATCACGCCAAATTTCCCGTATTCAAAAGGTGACATGCAAATGGGGCCATAATTCATACAAGGTGCAGGGGCCATTTGCATCTATTTTATAGCCCAATTGCATGCCATTAGCATGCAGGTGCGCCGATCCCGAGACTTGCCTGGTGCCCTGCCAGGCAGCAGCCGTCGGGACCGGCCCTGCAGCCGATCACGGGCAAAGTGTGAAAATCCGCCCTCCCCGACTGGCCCAATCACGGGCATAAGGTTAAATAAACCCCAGCCGATCGCGGGCATAATTGTTAAATGCCCCCCCCACCAGCCCAATCACGGGCAGCACAGAGTCCACCCCTCCCAGAACATATCCCTGGTGGTCCAGTGGACCGTGAAGCCCGATCGCGGGCAGCAAAGTGATTTAACCTCCCTCCCAAGACCAAATCCCTGGTGGTCCAGTGGACTGCTAAGCCCGATCACGGGCAGCAAAGTGATTTAACCTACCCCCAAAGACCATATCCCTGGTGATCAGTGGTTCCCCACCCACCCACCCACTAAGCCCCACCACCCCTCCCCCAGGCAGCTGGCGGGTGGCAGCATCCACCCACCTGCCACCCGCCACCTGCCGACTGACTGCCCGATAGGGCTGCACGCCCATTGGTGCAGAGCAAGAGCCAATGGGCGTGCAGCCCATACCATACAAGGCAGTCCAGATATGTGATGGGGAGGTTAAATCACTTTGCTGCCCGCGATCGGGCTTAGCGGTCCACTGGACCACCAGGGATTTGGTCTGGGGGGGAGATTAAATCAGGGCTTAGCGGTCCACTGGACCACCAGGGATATGTTCTTGGGGGGGTTGGAAACTTTGCTGCCCGTGATCGGGCTTCACAGTCCACTGGACCACCAGGGATATGTCCTTGGGGGGGGTTTACTCTTTGCTTCCATGGTCGGGCTGGTGGAGGGTGGATGTTATTTGTCACTTTGCCCTGATCGGGCCAGTCGGAGGAGGGGTTACTATATTCCTGCTATTGGGCTTCAGGGGGGGCACAGGGAGTAGGTTGAGGGCCACCCACAGGTGGCAGCTGCTGTGTTGCACCCTGCACTGTGGTTGGCCCTCGACTTACTCCTTTTTTTTTTTGGCTCAAAGTTGTGCAGGCGCAGGTTGGGGGTTGTGCCTGCACAACTCTGCACGGTCCGCTGAATATTGTGCTGTGCAGTTTATGCATGGTTCCTCCCCCTTCAGTTCAGCATGCATTCATTTGTATTGCACTGTTGCTCAGCTTGCCTTGGGGGGTACAACTGCCTACTGCTGAATATGGCAGAATGGTGCAATTTCGGACTTGAGCAGGCGCAACCCTATTGCACATGGCTCAACCCTTTTGAATATCCAGCCCATGGAATATATCAAGCATCACAGACTATTTTTTATTTTTTTTTTTATTTCATTTATTAGGTCTAGGATTACAATACCTTTGAGCCAGGGCTCTTTTACAAAGGTTCCACGTCAGGTTACAATTCAAAACATAAGACATGTAAGTTAGATTACAAATTCAATACATAGCGCAAGGTTACAAAAGTGTAAGCTAAACAGAGTTACAAAGCATCTGAGAAACAAAACAAGTTTTGGAGGCTAGGATACAAGGAGATAGCAGATGAGGTGCAGAGAGGATAGAGGACAAGAGAGAGGAAGAGCAGAGGGGGTGAAGAGCTATAGAGGAGGCGCACAGTCAGAGGCATTGTCGTAGACATAACATTGGGAAGTGCGTGCTAAGGGGTATTCAAGTGCTAATCGAAGAGAGAACTGCATAAGGTTAGGGAAATATTCATGGGGTCAGCTAGTGGAGGCAATCACAGGAGCTAGAGGCAGTGAGAGAGAGGTATAGCCTTGATTTAAATGCACCAAGGGTAGGAGTGGAGGAGATGTAACTGTTTAGACCATTTAGCCAGCTGGGTGCCCTGTAGGCAAAAGATCTTTGACCTTATGAGATGCGAGAGCGTGGAACCTGTAGGAGCTGTGATTCAGACACCCTGGTTAAGTGGGGGTTATTGCTAGGGTGCAGGAGTGCACACACTCCATGGAGCCCAAGACCCATAGTTATTTTCTTCTCCATGGTGCAGGTTAGGTACTTTATCCGGTTGGTGAGTTGCAGCCATCCAATTTGTGTATAGAGGTCACACGTATGTGTGAAGTGGTGGGATCCATTGAGAAGTCAGCAGGCCTTATTGAGGGAGGTGGATATGAGTCTAAGGGCGGTAGCGGGGGCAGAGCCATAGATGATAAACCCAGTCAATAATGGAAACAACAAAGCCAGTCCCTTATATTTTAGAACTCAGTAGTTCTGTCCCTACAGAAAATGTCCAGTCTTTATTTAAAGGTATCCTTATTAGGGCCATCAAAGATACACAGAAATGTGATGGCAGAGAAATGCCCCATGGCCCATCTAGTCTGCCCAATGCCCTACCCCCCCTTTCTGTTATGCTTCCACCCTCTTTTCCTAACCCCTTAAATCTGTCCCAAGCCCTGTTGAACCCTTCCACCCCCACTGTTTCAGCTACCATTACCTACTCCGGCAGCTTGTTTCAGGCCTCCACCACCCTCTCAGTGAAAAACAGCCCCCTGACATTACCTCTGTATTGCCCACCTTCCAGTTTGAGGCTATGTCCCCTCGTGTTTGATCTCTTCTTCAATTTGAACAAGCTATCACCCTCCACCTTATTTATTCCCTTCAGATGTTTAAAGGTCTCAATCATGTCCCCCCTCTCCCTCCTAGTCTGCAGAGATTACAAATTCAGCCCTCTCAATCTTCTCTCATAGGGTACTACCTGCATCCCTCGTACCATTTTGGTTACCTTTCTCTGTACCCTTTCCATCAACTCAACATCTCTTAGTAGGTGAGGCCTCCAGCTTTTCACCCATACTCCAGATCTTGACCCCTGACCATGGTTCTGTCTTGACAACATCTCCCTCTTTCTGCTATTAAAACCCCTCACAATGCAGGCCAACATTCCATTTGCCTTTCCTACCATCCTGCTACACTGGCTGCACACCTTGAGGCCACGAAACACCATAATCCCCAGGTCCTTTCCCGTTTCCTTCTTCTTAATCACCACCCCCCCAAGGGAGTAAGTTTCCCTCTTATTCCTCCTCCCCAGGTGCATCAGCGAGCACTTTTGTGCATTAAACTTCAATTTCTAGGTGTCAGACCACCTCTCCAGCCTCTCCAGGTCCCACCTCATGGCTTGCACCCCACTAGGTGAATCCACCCTATTGCAGACCTTTGTATTATCTGTGAACAGGCACACCTATCCCTCCAGACACTCTGCTAGGTCACTAACATAGATGTAAAAAAGTATTGGTCCTAGCACTGACCCCTGTGGCACCCCATTGGTCCCCGCCCATTCCCTGGAATGTGTCGCATTTACCACCACTGTCTGACTCCTTCCCTTCAACCAGTTTTCCACCACCTGGTGATCCTGAGGTCCATCCCTAGTCTGTCCAGTTTATGCACCATTCCACCATGTGGAATGGTGCTGAAGGCCTTATTGAAATCCAGATAGGTCACGTCCACTGCTCCTCCCCCCTGGTCCACTATTTGTGTCACCCCATCGAAAAACTCTATCAGGTTAGTCTGACAGGACCTTCCTTTGGTGAAGCCATGCTGCCTGTCATCCTGCATGCCATTCATCTCCAAGTATTCTATCAACCTGATCTTAAGTAGTGTTTCCATTACCTTCCCCACCACCGAGGTAAGACTAATGGGATGGTAATTTTTGACCACATCCCTCCGCCCCCCCATGTAGTGTGACCACTCTGCCCTCTTCCAGTCCATTAGCACCACCCCTGTGACCATGGACAAGTTAAACAGCCTCACCAGATGCGGCACCAGTTCATCCTTCGCCTCCTTGAGAACCCTTGGGTGTATTCCATCAGGCCCGTTGCCTTGTCAACCCTAAGTCTACCCAGCTCTTCCCTTACTCCTTCATCTGCGCATTCTGCCACACCCACCTGACTGTGGCTGTCACCCTCACCAGCCTGTCCTGGTCCCCTGCCCTCTCTTTCCTCCGTGAAGATTGGGGCGAAATAGCTATTTAATGCTTCTGCTTTTTTGAAATCCTCTTCCAGTAATGTTCCACTTTCCCCCTTATCCTCTCAATCCCATGCTGTGCCCTCCTCCTTTCTCCAACGTACCTAAAGAAGGTTTTACCTCCCTCCCTTGCCTGCTTCGCTATCCTCTCCTCAGTGGCCTCCTTAGCCCTCCTTATCTCTTGCCCTGCTTCCATTCTTGTTTTCCCTGTCCTCATCCTTTTGTGTCCTCCTGTACCTCTTGAATGCTCTAGTCTTCTCCTTGACCCCTAAAGCCACTTCTCTAGTGAACCATAGAGGTCTTTTCTGTCTTATATTCTTTCTTACCCTTCTTATACATAAGTCCATGGCTTTAAATACCCCTGTAGACTACCCCAATGCACAGGTTTTCCCCCTGTCCCCTGTCTAGGGTGACCCACAATATCTCTGTTTCCCCCTCCTCATCCTGCCCTTCCATGGCCCCAATCCCTTCCTTGACATATAATGCCACCCCTACCCCCATTCCCCCTTCTGATCCTTCCTAAACAAATGATACCCTGGGATCACCATCTCTCAGGCATAGTGCTCGTTCCACCATATCTCACTTACTGCTACAATGTCTAGGTTCTCCTCCATCATGGTGTCCTCCAGTTCTCCCATTTTGTTTCTCAGGCTCCTGGCATTTGCAACCAAAGCCCTCCAACATGTAGCCCCTTCCCATCCTTCCCTGCTGCTAACTGCTCCCTTGATGAGTGTTGTGATTTAGGGGGGAGGCTGGTAGCCTCTCTGCTCTGCCTCATGTAAGGATGGCCCTGTCCTTCGCCCCCCCCTTATTTAGTTGAAATTGAACTTCCTTGCCGCGAAGTCCCCCAGTTTACTCTTTAGTGCAGCTGCCCCTGAAGAGTTCAGGTGCAGCCTGTCTTGGGCATACAGACCCTTCTCCTCCCATGTAGAGCCCCAGTCACCTATCCAGCTGAACCTCATCCGACTGCACCAGCCTTGTAGCCAATTGTTGAATGCCCTTATCTTCTCCTTTTTGGGTGTGCTCACTCTTGGTACTGGCAACACCTCAGAGAAGGAAATGGGAGAGAAAACAGTGTTGCTCCTACAGAACCTAGCGAGTTCCTCAAAGCTTGCCTGTACCTCCATCAGACTGTTCCCTTCCAAGTCATTTGTGCCCAGGTGAAACACCAGATGTGTCCTTTCATCCAGCTGCTTACTCCAGGAAGGAATATGATACCTCACCTCCAGCACCATCATCCCTGGCATGCACTGTACCCATACTGGATTGTTTTTTGCTACTTTCCTTCCCTGTTTTAGCCCTTTAATTATTGATTCCTTCAAGAGTGCCACCCTATTGCCCCCTGCTTCCTGGGTGTCCTTTTGGCCTCTAGCTTTGTGTCATGGGTTTGGCTTCCTTTGAACTCCTCCTCATGTTCCATCCTGACTTAGTTTCTGCCCTTGCTCATCTTTTGTTCCCCATCACCTAACCTATGCTGATTTTTACCCACACCCAGCATCTGTCCCTCTTCAGCCTCTCCCTTTAGCCTTTCCTCAGACTCCCCCCTCCTGTACCTCTTCATCCCATGTACTTCCACCTGGCTTCCTTCATCCCTGCAAACCCCTCCTACATCACTACTTGAGCGTGAGCCAACTTCATCTGACCCCCCTCTATCTGCTCCTGGCCTTCCCCCATCTGCATCACTGTGTGAGATTGTGCCAACTGTGCTTGATCCCCTTCCAACTGTTCCTGTCCCGCCCATCTTTGCAGAAGGTTTTGAGCACCATACCTCACTTGGGGAAGTCTTCCTCCTCACCACCTACCCTGTCTGCATATTTCCCCTTTTCTGCACCCTGCCCGGCACATACCACAGCCTCCTACTGCAGCTTCTGCCCTGCAGGGTTTCCTCTCATTCATTTTCAGCCTCCCAGGAGTTCAACTCCAGCTCTTCCAGTGCTTCCTTCCTGCCTCTTTTCTTATGCCACAATTCCCCTAGTGCCACCCTCTGGTGTGTCCCTAATGTACCCGTCCCCTCCTCCACCCCTTCCCATGCATGCAATGTGCCTAGCCCATCCTCCCACCTTTCCATTGCACCTGAGATCTTCCCCCATGTCTCCCAGCAGCTCTGCCCTTCCCTTCTCTGATGGCCCCTGCCAGACCCCTTCCTCCAAAATGTCCTCGACTAGGATACCTAGGGGGGCAAAACTATTTGTTACTTCCACCCTCTAGCCCATTTCACCTATGGTTATATCATCCTTCATTCTGGGCATCCATCTGCCTTTTCCTGAGCCTACTGTCTTCCACTCTTCCTGATCCCTGGTTGACCCCTTTTCTCCAGCTACAGGTGTCATTTTTGTGCCTCCAGACCTCCTGCTGTCAGTTCCCACTGACCCCTTTCCTCCTGTCTCGGGCGTCCCTGTCCCAGCTCTGGACTTGCTGCTGTCTGTTACCACCTCTGGTCTATCTATCTACTACCAAAAATAGAAGATCATTCCATGATGATATTACCCTCTGCCTAAACCAATTTTTCCTGGTGATTAGATTCCATCTGGAAAAGAATAGCTGCTTGCTATGCCTCCTACCACTATACCAAGTAATCTTGAGTGTAAATCCTAATTCTTCCCTCAAATTAATATCTCCCATGGCTTTAAACAACAAATGTTCCCTCTATACCTCCTATAATGGAATGAATAGAGGTTCAATGCTTCCAAACTATCCCTGTATGATCTAGGTTTAAAGAGCACCTGACACCTTTAGATAAACGTGAAAAAATGTGAGATTTAGATAGTTCAGTTTATATTTCATGCATTTCCCATAATTATTTACTTTTTTTCTTTATTTCTTTATTACTGAGGACAGCTGTATGAAAGAGGCTTACTGTCCCTTAGACTTAATCTGCTCTTTCTGCTCTCCTACATATGACATCATAAACAGGATTGCACCTGGAAACGAGCTTCTGATCATGTTGCTTTTCCAGGTTACCAACTTTTAAATACATAAATCGATAAAATAAATAATCCCCAGCTTATGGCATCATAATTATCCCAACAGCAGCAGACTGTGATGTCATAAACATAAGTGTGATGTCAGATGTAGGCAAGCAGTAGAACAGAGAGGGCAGTGATCCTGTTTCCATGCAAATGTCCTTAGTAATAAAGATAAAGTAATAAAATACAGAAACAATATTAAAATGTAAGCTGACTTGTGTTAAACATTATATTATTTCATAGTTTTCACAACGGTGTCAGGGGCTCTTTAAGGTTGACACTTGCTTTGGTGGCCCTTCTCTGTACCCCCTCCACTCTGAGGATGTCCTCCCTTTTATATGGGGACCATACTTGGACACAATACTCCAAATGAGGCCTAACCAAAGCACTATACAGTGGAATCAGAACCCCCTCCTCCCTGCTGGATATGTATCTCAAGATACATTTGAGATTTTGGTTAGCCTTTTTTATCTGATCATTACAATGTGCACTAAACTTAAGATCAGTAGTAATCTAGACTCCCAGGTCTCTTTCCTTATGTGTTACTATTAGTGGATCAGTTCTAAATTTATAAACTACTTCATTATTATGCCTACCCCACGGCATGATCTTGCATTAAATGTGTTCAGCTCAAGTTTGTTCGACTTGGTCCACTCAAAGATCTCATTTTATGCTTCATGTAAGCGAGTCCCCTCCACAGAGTTATTAACGACCGACCCCACTCTACAGTCATTGTAGAGCCAGATATTTTTTTTTTTTTTTTTAATTTTAGGGTGGAAATATAAATACTGAATAGGCATGGCCCGAAAACTGAACCCTGCGGAGCCCCACTGGTGATAGGTGCCCAGTCTGATAGAGCTCCTTTTATAATAACCCTCTGCTTTCTGTCCTGTAACCATTCTGAGAACCAATATACAATATGGGTCTCGAGCTTAATCTCCTTCAGTGTGGTTAATAGCCCTAAGTGGGGTAGTTTATCAAATGCCTTAGCAAAGTCCATAAAGGCAACATCCACTGAATTCCCCCCGTCTAGTTCTTTATTAACTTTCTCATAGAAGGTAAGGAGATTAGTCTGACAGGACCTTGATTTTGCGAATCCATGTTGCAGGGGATCAGTCAACCCCTGCTCCTCAAGAAAGGTTTGAATTTTTTCTTTTAAAATACCCTCCAAGATTTTACCCATAATAGAAGTTGGGCTTACTGGCCTAAAATTTGATGGAACCTCACCACTATCAAGGAAGGATTGAAAAATATGGGTTGGGGTAGTGCCATATGATCTGCCAACTCATGTAACACTCTGGGATGTATATTATCTGGTCTTGATGGTTTATTAATGTTCACCCTAGGTAATTTCTCCAGCACCTCGTCTGGGTCAATTATTATTTTTCCAGTGGATCGGTGGTTGTTATTTATGAATGGAACTGAAACTTTTTTGTTAAAAACTGAGCAGAGGACTTCCGGTTCCACCTCCTTCGGTGATGGCTGCATAGCTCGCTCGCTTGCTCTCACCCACCCCAAGCAAATAAAACCTCCATCCGACCTGCTTCCTATACTTTTTTTCCTGACATCAACATTTAATAGTGGAGCAAGGAGGCTAAATTGATGAAGAAGGGCTGTACTTTGCAGAAGGTGAAGCGGATGGCTGAGATGGGAGATGGATGTGACTCAGAGGCCTCGAATTGCAGTTTCAACACAGGCCTATTGATGGAAACACCATGTTGAGCCTTAACTAAATCTCTTTCCAAAGACAACCAGATGAAGGCTAAAAAAATCAAATTAGACATGATATACCAGGAATTGCTGTCCTTTCGGGCAGAAATCAAAGGGTTATACAGTGAATTAAGGAAAGATGTGATGCAACTTGAGCAGCAGGCCGATGACTTTGAAAGGCAGAGCACAGCAACAGAAAATTGGGTCGATGACCTTGAATCAGAGATTCAGGAGCTGAAGGCTCAATGCGAACAAATGGAAGCACGGCAAGAGGACTCTGAGAACCGTGCAAGAAGAAAAAATATAAGAATTTACAGCATTTCAGAGGGATCAGAGGGGAACAATATTAAATAGTTCATAGACACTTTGCTGCACACTGTTTTGGAGATACCCAAAGACTTAGACTTACAACTTGAAAGAGTCCACAGAGCATTAGCACCTAAGCCAGCTAACCCAAATGCATCTCTGAGATCCATTATTGCACGAATCAATAGCTATGCCACTAAAGAGAATGTCTCCTTACAGCATGGCATAAACAAAAAAACATTTTATGGACAAACTCGTTTCTACATCGGTCACGATTACTCCCCTAAGGCTATACGCCTCAGGAAGGCGTAGTTGCCTTTATTGCCCATACTGAAAGCAGCTGGCCATAAATTTTCCACCCCTTATCCTGCCCGACTCATTGTACATCTACCAGAGGGAAAGTGGGAGTTTGCCACAGCAGAAGACGCTAAAGCAGAACTTACTAAATTAGGACTGCAGTTTCCAGATAAACCATTGGAGAAAAGAGATCAGTCGCTGCGGCCTGCATGGTGCCAATCCTCTGAAACCAGACAGAAAAGGCAATGAAACAACCTCGGAGATGTCCAGAATGCCCTGGCTGTATATCACAGGAATGATCAGAATGCAGCAACCTGAAGAGGAGAACTGTTGAATGCATATTGGATCCACAGTATATATCTTCAAGTGGGTGTTTAGGGGGGTCACTTTCTTCCTCTTGGCCCTCTTCCTCTGTGGCTTGACTCTAGGCTAATAATGGTCCCTCTGTTTTGGGCCTGCATTAAGCGACTTGTCGGTCGTTCGGGGAAGAGACTAAGACCACCTCCCCCTCCCCACACTTACTCCCTCCGTAAGGTTTGCAGTTTCCCAGTGACAAAATTTAAACAAAAAGAGAGACTTTGCCACATCATGGACAGATTCAGAAACTGATTTTTCGGGCTTTGTTCTCTGTAAGATCTAACTAACAACACTAGAGATTAATTTAAAAACATTTCTTTCTTTTTTTTTTTTTTAGTTACATGATCAAAGACTGGGACTATTCTAGTGTGGAGCGAGACTGTTTCCTTGAGACCTTCTACCCATTTAACCATTTCAGCATGTTACTTATTTACTGACCCAAACAGCTAATTGGATTTAAAGATATTGGGAAGAGGGCGAGACCTGAGACAGGATGCGGAGTCTACTCCAGGGAGTGCAATCCCTCCCTGAATTATTTTTTTTCTTTTATGATATCCTTATCTTTATGAATAAACTTTTCAGGTATCCTGGAGGCCCCAACCAGTTGTAATCCGGGATTACCTCCATCTTCAAGAAGAGCTCAACAGCTATTTGGGGTTCTTCATCAGGATATAGGGAGGACCTTAGATACCTCCCCATATATGGAAGTCATAGTTAATTGTAGTGATAAGATTTTTCAAATCAGTATCACACATTATGTAAATAGGTTTGTTGTATCAGTAATCAGGAAGTTTACTGATTCATTGTTAAATGTAAATTTTGAGTTACAAGCTTCATGGGATACAAAGGACACACATAGACACATTATTCATTATACACAGATGAGCCTTAAAAATGGGTTAAAGGAGACTGGGGAAACTGCAGAATTATCTAATCTGGGCAAACAGACTTTATTAAGATGTACATCTCTTAAGGATATGATTGTAAAAAACTGTTTAATGCTTATTGTCTATTATGGGGAATTGTTAATGTAAGCATTTAGAGCAGAGAACCTAGGTTTTTATGTTATCCACCAGAGGGAGCTCCTTCCTTTAATTACATAGTTATGATGGATTCTGTAATAGAGCTGATATCTTTGAATATTAATGGCATTAACGGCCCCATTAAAATATCAAGATTGCAGCAATACCTTCGCCAGCAGAGAGTGGCTCTTATTTTTCTCCAAGAGACTCATTTGTCTCAAATAGAACACCAGAAACTTTCTGCTGGCAACCAGTAGTCTGTCAGCCTCCTCTAGTAAGACAGGTAACCGTAGAGGTACAGCTATATTAATTCCTGATAGAACCCCCTTTTTAAAAGAAGTAGAGAAAAGTGACCCTAATGGTTACTTCACTATTGTTCAGGGATGTATATATGATTCTGCTATAACCCTGATGAGTGTTTATTTCCCTCTGGGGGCTCCTCCCAGTTATATGAACAGGTTCTTTAATCAAAGTTTAGATATGCAACAAGGTACCCTAATAATATGAGGTGACTTCAGTGTTACCCTTTCCCCTCATTTAGATGCCTCTCATCCTCATAAACATAGAACTAGCCCCTCCCAGAAATTCCTTAAAGTCCAACTGCTAACTTTGGGCCTGACGGATGCCTGGTGGCAATTCTTCCCCACAAAAGGAGGTTTTACCTACTTTTCCCCCAGACATCATACCTCCTCTCGGCTTGGCTATTTTTTTTCTCTCCACAGAACATATTGGTAAGATAAGAGACATTAAATTAGGCGCCGGCCTTCTGTCTGATCATTATTATTATTATTAAATTTTTTGGTGACCGGGTAGGCCCACTGGGCCCCGAAGGTCCCTTTTCAGGGGCGACCCGGGATAACAATACTAGTAATATACAGAAAGAGCAAAACAAATAGAACATTTGTATACATTGTTTATTACAACACGTGGAAGTTCAAGGACACAGCGGGTACAGGCATGGTCATACCCCACTTATACTAAGAAAAGAAATAGCAGCACCCCGACAGTTTGCCCTGTGGCGACTGAATACCTCAATTTTGAAGGATCCTGAATTTAAAACACTGATAGAGGAACAAATTCCTCAGATTATTGGGGAAAATCAGTCTCCTGAAGTTTCCCCATCAGTGCTATGGGAAACGCTGAAGGCAGTCATTAGAGGAGAGATAATTTCTTATACAGCTCAAGAGAAAATATTTAGAGAGACAAGATATAGACAACTACAAGATAGACTGTTAGAAATTCAAAAAGCCTGAGAAACAGAAAACACAGCCCATTCAGCAGAACTGAGAGGTGTACAGGCTGAGCTTCAAAACGTTTTAGATGTGAGGACTCAGGCTGCACTTTTGTACACCAAAAGTATATTTTATGAGGGAGGAACCCAAGGGGCACAGCACTTAGCCAGGCACACAAGATTGTTTAAACAGAAAGCTGCTATTACCAAAATTAAGGACTCTCAGTCTGGCACCCTTCTCCATCAAGAAGCTGAGATAGAACTAGATTTTCAGAAATTCTATGCAGAGTTATTTACGGATAAGCATCTCCCCGCCCCTTAGAGATTCAAACCTTTTTAAGCAAAATGCAAATCCCTAAATTTTCTATAGGACAGCAAGCCTCAATGCTATCCCCGATTGCTAGACAGGAAATTCAATTAGCCATTAAAAAGACTAAAACTATGAAGGCTTCAGGCCCTGATGGTTTCTCAGCTGAGTGGTACAAAGCTATTTCCCCCGTTATGCCCTCTTCTGCATCAAGTCTTTCGGGATGTGCAGAATGGGGAATCCCCTTCAGATTCCTGGCATTATGCTGTGCTGTCAGCTATTCTGAAACCAGGAAGGGATCCCCAATCACACAGGCCTATTTCTGTAGTTAATTGTGATTATAAATGATATATGTCCATATGGAACCATAGTTTCAATCATGTTCTGCCTACCCTGATATACATGGACCAGGCAGGTTTTCTAAGGCAGAGGCAGATGACAGACAATACCCTCAGAGCTTTTTATTTGATGGATTATATGACTCATAATGCCCTCCCTACAGTATTAGTGAGCCTAGACACTTTTAAGGCTTTTGACAGGGTCTGTTGGGCATTTCTTTGGAAGGTTCTGGAGGCTTTTGGATTTCCAGAACAGTTTGTCACTTGGCTTAACCATATATACTCCTCCCCCAAAGACTTTTTTAAAAATAAATGGGGCTATATCATCCCCTATCCCTTTGGAACTTGGTACATGATAGGGATACCCCCCCCCCCACCACTGCTGTTTGCAGTATGCATAGAACCTCTAGCCCTAGCAGTGAGACAATCACAAGAAGCTGAGGGATTTAAAATGGGAAAGGAAATGTTTACAATAGCCCTTTATGCAGATGATGTGTTATTGTCCCTATCAAACCCAAAACATTCCCTTCCAGCTCTTTGGAATATTATTGCTAATTTCTCCCAAATATTAGGATATAAGATAAATTCTACAAAAACAAAGGTACTATCATTTAATTTTTATCCTTCTTCACCTCTACGAGCTTACATACCATTCAAGTGGTGAGGTATAAAAAGGAAATATTTAGGCATTCAGTTACCTCAGAATATTGACCATATTGTCCTGATAAATTATAAACCTCTTACTCAAAAAATAGAGAATGACCTTCATATTTGGTCTCAACTTCACCTTTCTTTTTAATCTAGAATTGACTTAATCCGTATGAATATACTGCCAAGATTCCTATATCTGTTTCAAACCATATCGGTTCTACCCCTTTGATATGTTTTATTTCCTGGAAAAGGATCTTAGCCAGATTTGTTTGGGCAGGTGTGAGGCCCCGAATTTGTTGGTCCATTCTCCAGCTCCCTAGAGATAAAGGAGGGCTGGGATTACCCAACCTCCTCAAATATGCACAAGCCACTGCTCTTGCTAGGATGCTGAAGTGGATAGATCCAAATAATAATTTACCCTGGAAATGTTTGAGTTTTCACTCAATCAGATACAAGATACTGAAAATTTTCTCTTTGATTCAGGGGATTCCCTTCCTTTGCAGAACACCTACTACCAGGGAATGTGAAGTAACCCAGCAGTCTGGGATAGACTCAGATGATCACAGGAACTTGCCATGTTTTTTTTACTTTTTATGTCAGCTCAGAACAGAGGTGAAACATCTTGTTCCCTTGCTTGATACTCTCAAGGGCTGGTGTGACAGAGGCCTAACCTTCCTTTTTCATATATTGGATACTCAAGGCCCCTTACTCTTCCCCACCTTGAGAGATGCTTATGGACTCCCTCAAGAGACTGCTGCAGCATGCCAGCAAATATAAGCCTACTTACTGCAAAAGGCTTCTCAGTGGAATCACCTTCCTTCCCCATCCCCACAATTATTTATATTAATAACTTCTTCCATAAAAGGTATCACTGTACCCCATATTTTTGGAGCACTGTACAAGGGATTACAAGAGACCACCAAAGATTCAACTCTGGGAGTGCTAGCTGCCTGGAACCGAGAACTACCGGTCCCAGTCTCAGCAGATCACTGGTTTAAATATATTAAATTATCCCAGGGTATATCACTAGCATCATATTGGTTGGAATTCACCTGGAAGGCTAGGATCAGATTTTTCAATACCCCAGCTAAACTGGCGAAATTCACAGAGGATCCAGTAGGCAGGTGCTGGAGATCCTGCAGAGAAAGGATGGCTGGACATGTGCATATTTTTTGGTCATGCCCCGTGCTGCACCCTTTTTAGGGAGAAGTGGCTGAATCCCTGGTGGAGTTCGAGGGAGAGGAGGTGGTTCTTACTCCTGAACTGGTTTTATCAGTTCCCCCTGTGAATCTTCATATCCCAAGGGGCTCCCTTCTGGTTACTTACATAATGATAGCTGAGAAAACGATCACTAGTTTGTGGGGATGCACTTCACTGCCTACTAGACAAGACTGGTTTATGGCCATGAAAGAAGTCTATAAATTAGAAAGGCTAGCAGCAGGCCATTTGAACAGAAAAGACAAGTTTGAACTTCAGTGGAGGAAACTGATGTTATCTATAACTCTGCCCAAGACCCTCATTTTGTCCCATGATGATTAATAAAGGATTTGGTTTAGTCAAGGGGAAAGATTGGGAGGGAGATAGAATAAAGGTGAAGCATTGTATTTATCTTAGTATACCAAGATCTCCACCCATATGGATTTTAATCTGGATGTATAAGATATGTAGAAATATACCCATAACTGTATTTTACTGTATGCTGCAAGTGTTATGCTTGGTTCTATTTGGTGACTTACATGATGTACTGTATCCCATTTATATTTTCCCTCTTTTACAAAAAAAAAATACAAATAAAAATATAATAAAAAAAAATGAGCAGAAATATACGTTTTGGATGTCCACCATTTCTTTATCTGAAGTTGACAATCCATTATTATTCTTAAAGGGACCCACTGTACTACGATTACTTTTTAATATATTAATGTGGCTAAAAAAGGATTTCTTGTTATCCTTAACCTTAGTTGCTAAAAGGATCTCCTGCTGCACTTTTGCCTTTCTGATGACCATTTTAGCTTTCTTTGTAAGACCCCTAAAGATCTGATGTTAGCCTCAGATTTGTCTTTTTTATACTTTTTGAACATTCTATTCTTTTGATTTATCAATTTTTTAATTGATGATTTGAGCCAACTTGGATACTTCTTCCCTGTGAGTTTATATTTTTTAAAACTGGGTATGTGTTTTTTTGTCTGATCCCTTAATTTTGTGAGAAGTAAGTTCCACATCTCAATTACTGATATATTTTTAAAGTCCTTATCCCAGTCCCAAAGTGAGATTTCCCTTCTAAACTGGTCAAACTCTGCCCTACTGAAGTTCAGCTTTGCTGTAGATCCCTGCTCTATCAGAACCCAAGACTCCTTGATCCTAAAATTGACTGTACAGTGATCGCTATTACTAAGCAGGTTATGTACCCCAACATCATCTATTGTATCTCCCATATTTGCTAATACAGTATCAAAGATGTTATTTCCTCTTGTACTATCCAGTAACTTCTGCTCTAACCTAAGTTGGTCAAAAATATCTAAAAACCCTGTATCTGTTTTGTTCAGTCCCTTGGATAATTTCCAGTCTATACTAGGTAAATGAAGGTCTCCAAGTATAGTTATTCTATCTGTTGGTTCCAGAGCAGCTATTTCTTTTATCAAGGCTTTGTCACTATCTGCTGATATAATGGGTGGTCTATATATAAACCCCATTATAATTTTAGAACCATCTTGAGGTAGAAGTTTGACCCAGAGAGTCTTCAACTCTGCAACATCCTTTTCCAGTTCTATGCCTTTTATTGACTCATGTATGTGCGTTGTAATTCCTCCCCCTTCCTATGCACTCTAGATTCTCCATATAAATTATACTCCCATATAGATTTATCCCAGGTGTCCTTTTCATCCGACCAAGTTTCTGTGACTACTGCCAGTTGCATGTTTTGTGATATTAGCTGGAATTTAAACTTGTCAAACTTGTTAACCAGACTTCTGGCATTAATCAGCACTCCATTCCATTCTAGCACAGTTTCATCTTTTTCAAGACAATCAGTGATGTTATTACCTCCATTTATCATATCCCCCCCCCCACACCAGCTTTGGAGGGGATTTTAACATTTTCTGTATTGGGTACATGTGCTGAGGTAATCAGATGGCAATGCTGATAATTTGGTCATGCATCTATGAAGGGATGGGTACACAGGATCTAATGGACCCTGCACTCCCAAATAAAAAGAGAAAAATTATGGAACATCAGGCGCTGCACTCCCATTGTGATATAAGGACTCTTATGAAAGGTAGGAGCCCAGGGCCCTTAACAAGGATACAAGTAAACTATCTGACAAAGTAAGGAAATTCATTGCAAAAAACTGTGTTAATGCACCATTAGGGTAAAGTGTCAAAAGTAGAGAAATGTGACCTTAGGGTTCCCAAGGCTAAAACTCCACCCCCACTGTGCATGCAAGAACAGGCATGAGGGGTGTGTTTTGGGGTTGTGAACCCTAATGCTCACCACATTCTACTATGCTGTACCTATCTTACCTTACTTTCTCATGGAATGGAGTGAGTATTAGGGTTCACAACCCTAAACACACTTCGCATGCCTGTTCCTGCATATAGTATATCTCTTCCCCCACTCATGCCATATCAGTAACACCCCACTAACCTACTCCCATCTCATGTCTGTACCCCTAGTCATAGGAATAGCAATCCTTTAACACCATCTAGCACCCAACCTCCCACCACACAACCCCAAATTAGGCAAAATAATAAAGGAATAAATAAAGCAGGGCCATTGCCAGAATTTTTGCAGAGAAGTTCTTTTAGTGGTGGGTAGAGGTATGTTGTGTATGTGTTGTGCAAACATTTTTTGTAAAAAGTCGGGTGTCTGGGGGCCTAGAAAGTTCTGGGTTTTTAGGTGTTCTGTGGTGCTTTTTAAGGCTTACACTGAAGACAATAAAAGTTCTGTTAGGTCCTCCTACCATCCTTAACTCTATGGAAAACAAATATATTTCAGTGGCTATTCTCAGGTACCATGAGGTTCTAAAACAAAACAAAAAACATGTTGTACTGTCTTGTAAACATCATGATTGGGGTTACAGTATTTTCAAAGGATAATATCACTTTCCTGTTTAAAATTAAACAAGAATCTGCTGAATAGTCCACCCTCATTTTGACCCATGTCCTTTCTCAAGCAGCAAACAACTGTACATTTACTTAATAAATATTTCTGAGCAGGCTTCTAGAAAGGATTTAAGGTTCTAGGGGGCCTTAACCCAGTTGGCAGAGATGGGTGAGGGGCTCCAACCTCGCTGGTTAAAACCAGCCCTGGTGTTGCACACACACACAGAAAGAGACTGAGACAAGTAAATGAGGGGCAAAACCCCTATCTTGTAGCACTTAACCACAATACACACTTGCATCAAACAGGACTGGGATGTACACTGTCTTGGGCCCTATGCACAGCAGTTATCATGTGCCTCACGTCATCACCCAACCTTCAACAATGACATGGCAGCATCCCCAACCAGGCCATACTGTGGCAGTGTAACACTTTCAGGTTAGTGAACCCAAGTCTTAGTGCGGGAACAGAAAATGTGACCCTCTGGCCCAGAGGCAGATGTATTGCCAATTAAGCCACTGATCATCGTGACATGGCTACCAGCTTGATTTAGCCTGCACAGACTGAGAAACAAATCTGGCCCAGTTCTGGTTAATCCATAAAATGTTGGTAATTGAACCAGACACAAAAATAATCAGTGAAACCAGCAAATGAATTGATAATCTCCATACATGATATACAGTTAACAACACAGTTTCAGTTGAGTTTAGTCCAAGCAGGTCAGGGTTTAGGTAGAATGGCAAATCAATGCAGATGAGTTGTAAGGAAAAATAAAATATGAAAAGATAATATGTACAGTGGCATTCCCCAGTAAGAAACCCAGTTCTGCAGCATTTTGCAGCACTCTGTAGAATGCTGCAGCAGACCTACTGAACAAAGCAATGTAATTTCAATAGCAATTAGTCCCTTTTGTCATTCAGGAAAATGTGATGTAGCCAGGATGAAGTGAATGCCACAGTTTCCTGCATGACAAAGGGGACTAATTGCCATTGACACTACATTGCTTTGTTCAGTAGATCTGCTGCAGCATACTGCAGAGAGCTTTAAAAGTTTAGATGAATGGGAAGAAAAATATGTTTTGGATTCCTGAAACAATCCATTTTGGGACAAGATAGACATATTTAAGCACTTCATAAATTATTCTGAGTGTGGAAAAGTGATGAATCTGAACTGTTTGAATTCATTAAATTTTTAGAACAAACAAATTCCAATTGAAAATTTAAAGTGAATGCTGACAAGCTTAGAATACATTTTCTAGATTTGACAATTGAGAAACTGACAGATGGTACTGTTTTAACAGATCTGTATAAAAAATCTACAGATAGAAACAGTTTATTACATGCTGAGAGCTGTCATCTGGGGCATATTATAAGAAACCTACTAAAGAGGCAGTTTATTAGGGTATGAAGAAATTGTGTCAGTGATACTCTACACACAGAAAGGGCAGGGGAACTGAGTGAAAGACTAAAAGAAAGAGGCTACACTAGTGAGAACATAATCAGATCAAAACAGGAAACTGATGGGATACTTAAGGAATCTCTTTAAACACCAAAGACTAAGAAAGGAGGAGATCTGGCAATGAATTTTGTCACCTCCTTTGGGGCAGGATCCAGACAAGTGGTGAATATCATTAAAAATAATCTGCCCATACTCAGGGGGACACCACAGTTACAGATATTATTTGAAAACACACTCAGAATTTCATATAGAAGAGGGACTAAGCTAAGAGATAGACTAGTCCATGGTTATCTTCCAAAAAAAAGAGATAACTACTCAGGAATGGATAACAACAAGTGGGGTAGCAAACCATGTGGTAGATGCAGCACTTGTGGTGTAATGCTCAACTGTAAATAATTTGTCAATAATAGAACAGGTTCAGCAGAAAAAAATCAAAGGGGAAATGAACTGCAATACTAAAGCTGTTATTTATATGTTGTCCTGTTCATGTGGCAAATTCTATGTTGGTAGAACCAAAAAACAATTACTCCACATAATTAATGAACACATATTGGCCATTAAAAACAATAATATAAATTATGCAGTGGCAGTGCACATTATTCTCAGAATAACATGGCTGCACACAAGGTAAAGGCAATTGGTATTGACAAAATACCTATTAACATTAGAGGTGATGATCTTGATAATGAATTGAATTGTAAAGAACAGAAATGGATTTTCAAATTACGTGCCTTGAAATCACCAGGCTTGAGTAGGAAATTTGAAATAACACCATTCTTGTTGAAGAAAAGATAAATATACATTTTCCATGTTGTTGTCTCTTTTCTCTTCCCCCCTCCCCCCTTTGTTCCCCTCTCCTTTCTGCTTTTGTTTGTTATTTTCTCCAGGTGTACCCTTTTACCCGGTTTCTTGTTTCTCCCCACTCCCCTTCCTCTTTACCTCTTGTTTCCTTCCCTTTCCCCTCCTTCCCTTTCCTCCCATTCTTTCCCCTTTCTTCTCCCCCATTTTTGTCCTCTCTTGTTCATTTCCCCTGTCTTCATCTTAACTCTTTTTTATTCTTTCTCTTCTTTATTCTTTTTTGTTACCCCTAGAAACCTGTTTAATCTTTTTTGCCCTTTCTTCTCATATATGTAACAGCTCTTACATTTCTGCATTTGACCTGTCTGTATGTATGTATTATATTTTTTAGATTCAGCAAGTGTCTTCGATATAAATAAAAAATGACAGCCGTGATCACATACATT
Source organism: Neoceratodus forsteri (assembly GCA_016271365.2). Classification (NCBI taxonomy): domain Eukaryota; kingdom Metazoa; phylum Chordata; order Ceratodontiformes; family Ceratodontidae; genus Neoceratodus; species Neoceratodus forsteri. The sequence continues at coordinate 537,682,115 of CM028129.1, forward strand.
GTTTGAAGAAAATTCCAAATGGACAAGAGGCAGAAGTATATTAAAGATAATAAATTTGTTTAATGAATATTTAGATTATTTTCTGTATGTATGGAATGCTATGGCTAAAACAGTTGTATTGTTTACTTTGTTAGTGTAATTGGTGATAGTGGCCACTAGATGGTGATCACAATAATGTTTTAATTCATGACAGTAGGCAATTTCAGGAATTAATGAAATGTTGTATGAAGTCACATGATACTCCAGTCAAGAATAAGTGTTATTCTTGGTTCAATTCTTTTTTTGAATTTGAATTTTTGTATAAATTGATAACCGTTGTATTGATTGGTATCGCTGATGAAACACCAAAGGGTGTGAAACATAAGAAAATTTATTTGTAAAAATTGGTTAAACCAGGATGGGGCTGTTTAGACCTCTGACCATGTGTGGTCCTGGATCTGGAGACCAGTAGAGTGGTCTTGTTGGAGGTTTGGGTTGTGATAGTGGGTTGGGCATGGTGGATGGAGGCTGTCACCCTGGGAGGGGAGAGCCCAGGTAGAGTTTTTTTGTGAGGAGGCAGGTTTGGTAGTGTAGCCATTCAAATAGGTTAAGGATGTTTGCCTCGTCGTAGAGTTGACATGTATATGTGAGCCTGGAGGCACCAGTAATCAGCCTGCAGACCTTATTAAGGGGGAGCGGAATTTTGTTGAGGGCAGTAGTGTCAGCAGCACCATAAACTGGCAGGCCATAGTCTACAAGTGACAGTACTGAAGATGTGACAGCAAGTTGGAGAGCATCGGGGGGGAGGCAATTTTTATAGTGGTAGAGGATGCCAAGCCTTGTGTTAGTGGTGGATGCAAGGGCATCGATGTGGGTGTGGAAAGTGAGGGCTGAGTCAAAGGTAACCCCAAGGTATTTGTAGGAGCAGACTTGTTCAAGCAGTTGTTTGGTACTAGGGAGGATAAGGAGAGGGTAATTTCAGGCTTTGTTTTAGGGGTGGGCAAAGAGCATAGTTTTTTTTTTTTGAGATTAACGATGAGTCTGTGCTCCTTAAACCAGGCCTTGGCATCATTGTAGGATTGTTGTATAGTGTCCTGGAGGGAGATGGGATTGCGGTGGGTGGCAAAAATTACAGCATCGTCTGCATACATAAGAATTTTGCCCGAGCAAGCACTGGGCAGGGTGTTTAGATGGAGTGAAAAGAGTAGGGGGCCCAGGATGGAGCCCTGGATACCCCTGAGTGGATGGGATGAGTATCAGAGAGTGTCCCATTGATTTTGACACACTGAGAGTGAGCGGATAGATAGCTCGAGCACCATGCAAGGGGGCCAGCAGAGAAACCAATGTGGCAGAGGGCATCCAGCAGAAGAGGGTGGGAGACAGAATCAAAGGCCTTTGAGAGGGCAATGAACACTGCACCAGCTAGGGAGCTGGTGTCTAGGGAGGAGTGTAGGAAATTGGAGAACTCAACTAGTGCTGTGCTGGTACTGTGCCCAGCATGGATGCCGTGCTGCTCTGGGCATAAGATGTTATGCTTAGACAGATATTCAGAGATTTGAATGACCAACACTTTTTCTAGGGCTTTGGAGAGGGGGGGAGGATGGAGATTGATCGGTAATTGCTGGTGGAGGACCTGTCACCCCCTTTATGAATGGGTGTGACTGTGGCTGTTTTCCATGCAGCGGGGAATTGCCCCAGGCAGAGTGATTGATTAAGTAGGCTGGTGAGTGGAGTAAGGACTTCATCCAGCACCAGCTGGAGAATACTGGGGTCCAGGGAGTCACTGTCAGGACTATTGTTATTTAATGCTTTCATTAGGAAAGGTCTGGCTTCCTGGGCAGATACCTTGTGTAGGTGGAAGCTGGGGCGTTGGAGGACAGGGGGAGGTAGGCTGGTGGAAGGCTCAAAAAAATGACTGGGGAGGACAGAGCTAAGGTCAGTAAAGGAGGTGTTTAGGCAGTTAGCAATGCATGCCGGGTCGGTGGAGGTAGAGCCATCTATAGTGAGCTAGGATGGGGGATGGGAGTGTGATTTCCCATTTAGTTGTATAATGTTGTCCCAGGAAGTCTGGGAACACCCCCAAGAGGAGGTGAGGGTGGCCTGGTAATGGTTGGCCTTGGCTTTATGGACGGTCCATAAGCACCTGTTCCGAGCAGCATTGTAGGCCTGTCTATCAGTCAACCGGCCCGTTTCAGTGGCAAGGTGCCAGAGGTTATCCCTATTTCTGAGCATTTGTAGTAAGGCAGGGATAACCCAGGGCGCATGATGTTTTTTGGATCGAATTTTGGTAAGCGGTGCCAAGGGGTCACAGGCCTTCTTAAAGGTTTGGGAGAAAAAGGCAAGGCCAGTGTCAATGTTGGGTGCATGATGAATGGGGGGACCAATTAATCTGGGCAAGAAACTGCTTGAGTTTTTTCAGCCCACCAGGGTGGAAGCACCTGCGGAGATTGGTCTGGACTATGAGTTTGGGAGTGGGGGCCACCCAAACGAATAGGCAGGGGAGTGGTCACTTAGGGAGTCTGGGAGGACCTGGATGTTATGGATTTTTGAGGGGTGGTTGGTGATAATTACATCCAGAAGGGTACTGGTTTCTCTCTTTGGATTTACTCTAGTGGGCTGGGAGATGAGTTGTGTCAGGTCTTGGGCAGTGAAAGAATCACAGATAGTGGAAGAGGAGGTGCTGAGCCAGTTCACGTTAAGATCCCCCACTAGGATTTGTTCCGCCTTGTGGTGGAAGGTTGCAAGATATTCTGTTATAGATATCAGCGCTGGGTTCTGGTTCTTTGGGGGAACGTAGGCAGTGGTGAGATAGAGAGGGCACCTGCAGGGGTCAGGAGTGAGTTTAAGGGTGAGGGCATAGGCCCCATTCACAAGAATGGGGTCAGGGAGCACTTGTCCAATGATTGTGTCCTGTGTGTAGATAGCGCAGCCACCCCCACATTTGCCTACTCGGTCCTCCCGGTATAGGGTATAGCCTGGGAGGGAGACAAAGGAGTCTGGAGTGGCTTTGGACAGCCAGGTTTCAAGCAGAGCTATGATGTCTGGTTGAGAAACCTGTTCACAGTTTACAGCAGCTTGGAGCTGAGGCTGCAATAAAAAATTATGAACTGAGTTTGCAGCATTTGCTTGTGTTCGTTTTGGAAAGGGTGAGTGCACAACACAATGGAGAAGATTTAAATATTTGAATGGTTGTATTGCGCCACTGTCCTAGTGCCTATCTGACTTTGGATATGCTTTAAAAGTGGGTTTCATCCTGGGGGATGCCACTATACTACTTTTACTAGTCCTAGGTAAAAGGTTGTGATTTTTTCCTAAAGCGTAGACTGCTCCAGGTCATAGAGTGTGACACAAAGTTTGAGATGGGATTCAAATGTGCACACACTCCTTTGCTACACTTAGGCTGGCCTCCATATATATATATATATATATATATATATATATATATATATATATATATATATATGCAACATTGTCATTTATTTTCTTGTACCTAATAGTAGAAAATCATATTCCTACTTGCTGGCCTTGAAGGGTTGTCTTCTTCTCATCTGCTCTAGCTGTCTACCCACCCTTCATTTTCAGATTTGCTACAGTAGTGCTCACCCAGACCAGTTTTCCACTCCTTGACACAATCCTATCCATACACACACCACAATGCTGTCTACCAGCCAGGATGCCACCAGTCCACGTACACACATCTTGGCCAGTCGACCTTCAGACCAAACACAGGCTCAAATAATAATATGGCTCAGCTTTTCAATTCATCATTGTTTCACAAAAAAAAAAAACAGTATCTCCAAGGACCAGGCATACACACCTGACACAGCAAACCCAGTTTTTGACCTTAAAGTTGCAGAAAAATGTATTTGTAACACACAAACACAATACTGGGAAGAAGAAAATACTGCACTTCATTTGCTTGCTGCAGAGGCTGGAGATAGAGGACTGTATAAAACTTCAGGTGGCAATAAGGATTTGAGAGGGCTCTGAGTTCAACACAGTCAAGTTTTAACTGTCCTTTTATTTTCTTTTTTCAAAGTCCTGATAAATCAGCTGCAGCTCCTTAGTGAGAGTCGTGCTCCCAGCCGACCCCACCACAAACATCTCTCCCTCACCCATTAAGTGCTGCTGTAAGCCCCTGCCAAATTAACACAGGCACAGTAAAAACATCTTCCAGTGGCCAGCAACATTTACCTGCTGGTGTCACTGACTGACAGAAATATTCTAGCTGCTGACATCCTTGCCTTTTCTTGGGTTTCATCCGATCAGTCAAGACATCACGGCCACCATGCTCCATCCTTGTGCCCATGCTATGTGTAGTGTGAATTCTGTGCAGGCTGGCAGCCATGATGCAGTAGGCACACTCACATCCTGATCAAACACTGACTGGCCAGCTGATGATGGGGGCGAGACCATGGGGTGAAAGACTCATGGGGAAACTGAAACACTAGAGAGCTCACTTCCCAGCAGATCGGGTGGGGGGCATGTGTTACTGGGTCTCACGGGCAGTTCCACATCACATCTGGCACTGGGGAGGCAGTGCTGGGGCTGCATGTCATAGGGAAGCAAAGGCAGCTGCTGGGCTGAGTGTGCATGTCCTAAAGCACCAATTCCTCCAATTTTTAAAGGGATGGTAAACAAACATCGGCACAGATATTAAATAAAACAAGCATTTGTCAATGCCGAATGTTGTCTCGCTGGCATTGGCATAGGTAGTGCCGGAGTTAGAGAAGCATAATAGGAATGGCAGTGAAGGATTGAAGTGATGCCAACCCCACCACCACCCTCACCCTGTAGAGACCAACAGGCATTGGGCTGTGCCTTTGGGACGTCAGCTATAACGCTCATGCCATTGTACCTCACCCTACCCTATAGACACTGATAAGTGTCATGGTGTACTTTGGGGTCTTTGGGCGTTATACTTACCCCATTCTATAAGGAAATATGCTGAGGTGGGTGCAGTGTAGGAAAATGGGGTGAACTTTGTGGCCAAACAGTGGAAGACACACCACAATGCCTGTCACTGACTGCTGGGTGGGGGTGGAAAGGCATGAGTATTACAGCCGATGATCCCAAATCACACCCCTGATGCCTGTCAGTCTCTAAAGGGTAGGGTGCTACAGTTGGAAACCCTAACACAATAGGCGTGTGTTGGTATTTTCACTCCAAATTTTCAACATGGGCGTTTTGTAAGCCCACATCTTGAAAATCAGGTTGTTAGCTGAAAGGTGGTTTTGTACAACGACTATGCTATTTGGTGACACAGGGATGAAAACACATTTTGAGCAGGATGTGGAAAATGACAATTGTATTGTTCATGAGGTGGCATGAAAAAATGGCAACATTTAAAATCTGGAGTGAAAATATGAAAAATTGGTGAAGTCATGAGCATGCATAGAAACTGCGCATCACACATCCATAACCCAATTATTTGTGGGGAGTTTGTTAGCCACATTTTTAACATAGGCATTTTGGGTCCTCCCCTAATGAACAGTGGTGCTGTGATTTTGTTAATCTGTCCCAAAAGTTGATTTCCCACAGCAACCACACCATTGTGCGCCACGGGTGCAGAAACACATTTTGAGCAGGATGTAAAAAATGACAGCTGTACTGTTCATAAAAAAGTGTGAAAAAATGCCAGTGTTGAAAATCAGGCATGGAACTATTCCAAATTTGCGAAGTTACAAGGGTGCATGGAAACTGCGTGATGCATACTTGTAACACAGTCATTTTGTGGACCTTCAACACCAAATTTTCAACATAGGCATTTTAGGACCTCTGCTCATGAACAGTGTCACTGTCATTTCCTCAAACTGTCCCAAGAACTGATTTCGCACAGCTACCGTGCTATTCTACTCTGGAAGTGCGAAAACACATTTCGGACAGGATATGTAAAATGACAGCTATACTGCCAGACCATTAAGTTACCAGCATGCATGGAAACAGCACAACACACACTCATAAAACAGCCATTTTGGGTTTTTTTTTCACCAAATTTGCAACATAGCTTTTTTTTGAGAGCCCCCCTCATGAACAGTGGCACTGTCGTTTCGTTATGCGGTCCTGAAAGCTGAATCCATGCAGTGACCGCAAAATCACCTTTTGAGATTGAATAATGCCATGACAGTGACTGAATTCATGAGGAGGGGTCCTAATAACCCCATGTTGAAAATTTGGTGCAAAAATTCTGAAAAATGCCCGAGATATGCACCAAAGTTGAAAAACCCTATTTATGCCATTATACAGCTTACCAGCATTTCTTCAGTTCATGGGTTGGCTTTGAAGAGTCCCGACGAGTTCCTGGTCCACCGCAGATCATCATGCCAGACTCTGGAGGTACATATGGGGTGGGGGTTGTGGGGAGGCAGGGTGTGCAGAGGGTTGGTGCAGGTTGTGGGAGGGGGCAGGGAGACGGTGAGGGAATGTCTTCTTTTTTCACAGGGTTAAAAGAAAAAAAAACCATCAAGGGACAGTTTTTATTTTTCAGGGGATTTGTCACGCTGGGGTGGGCTCCCAGCATGCCATCTAAGTTTTTTTGGGGGGAGACTGCTGTAGCCGATGTGGGATTGGGCACCCCCTCGACACATAACAAATGGGGGGGTGCATTATGCCGATGGTGAATGGACTCCCAAGTTGGCAAATACATTGGGGTAGGGCATGCCGACAGGGGAATTGGTCACCCCCGAAGTCGGCATTATGGCAGGCAGTGTGCCACCATGTTAAATTTTTTTTCTCACCAGAGAAAGCACGTCAGGAGGTCTGCTGTGTATGATGAGCTTTGCTCCCATTGCAGTGGACCCTTCCTTAGATGTGCTCACCACTTTGTGTATGCATGGTGTGGCACTGGCATGCAAGCTTATTGGGAAATGAGGGATGCACCTACTGATACATGCCCTTCATTCGCCCAACAGCAACCGTGCCTTCAAATCTGCTATTACTGCAATATGTTGGCTGTGCATGTGCGTTCCAGCATAAAAAAGGAGGTTCCAAATGGTGGTGGTGGGGGGTGTCATTCGAATCTGATGAACCCAAGCTGGCAATGGCCTTCAATAAAGGATTCATACTGTAAGAAAACCTGTGGGAAAAACATCCCATGCTCGAGCGAGACACACTCTACAGTGCCTTACTGTACAGCGAATGAACAGTGGCATCCTGATCTGAAAGCTTGAACAGTGCAGCATCCACATTTTCACTAGGCACTGGGAATGGGAAAGATTTCCTGCTGAAAAGTTTAGCTATATTTCCCTACTTAAACTGGGGTTGAAAGTGCAACAGTTTAATCTCATAGTGTGGGTAGGGTTAATTCTTTTCTGGGCCTTTTCGTTCCTCTTGAAAAATCCCCTTGATGGCTGTCGGGATAGGAAAAGCAGGATTACCATGGCTGTTTCTTCTCAAAAGGACAAACCTCTACTTGTTGACTTGGGATGAAATATCTCCCAGCTAAAACTTCAGCTCTGCCAAGATCTTCCTGATACAGAAGTCAATGCCGCTGTGGAGAAATGTATTTTTCTGTTATAATGGGTACTAGAGGTTTAATTCTCTGCTTGAGGGTTGGAAAGTGATACTTCCGTGGCCACTCATGTACAGTTCCTGTTGTATTGTTTAGTGTTGCAGGGCAGGATGCAATTGCTGATTGAAGAAGAATCATTTATGAGTACCCTCAGTGTCTCTTTGTAAGTTACAAGTAGAATAATATATATGGGACTGTGTATTACAAGGCTGTAATACAATAGAGAGGTTCCCATGTCCCCAGAACCTTGAGATGGTATTATAGCCTTGAAATGTGCAGTCCCCTATCTGTTATTTTTTGTAATATATGGCTCCAAGCAGTTTTCAGTATTCTGTAGCAATGTTGTGCAAAGCTGTCAGGGTGCTGAAGTGTTTATGCATGTCTCTTTAAGTGAAGCTGCTTGGCAGACATTGCTATGGATGCCAGAATGTCAAGACACCTCTGAAACACACAGAGTGTGTTTCTGTTGGTGCTTGTGTTTTCTTCAATAATTGTACGACAAAAATGGCAGTGTTTCTATGCGAGCGGTCTGAAGGAGTGAGCAGTCCAGTCATCAGAAGGGCAGGAAGTAGAGTTAACAGGAGACGGAAGTTAGCAGTCTACCATTGAGCAAATGTGGCTGCAGATTAGATTTATTTATTTTTGGATATGGGTGAGTGGGGAGTCAGCTTTTATTGTCCATGACAGTTACACTGAAAGCCGGCTCCTGTTCTGCGCGAGATATTCTTGTGCTTGCGCTGTTGTGTTTTTGTGATAATACTATCATTCAGATCTCCAAACAATAATATTACAGGCTCTGAACAATATTATTACGAGTCTTGATACTATCATCAGTCTGGTCCAGTGGTATTACCGGATTTTTTGTATTCTTTTTCAATAGTATTAAAGTGATGTATTTGTATATTACATATAGAATAAAGTATGGGTCAGGGTGAGTAATGAGATTTTACACACACCCGAGCTGTGGGATGCTACATAAACCCCGAGGCAAAGCCGAAATTTGTGAAAACATCCTAGCAGTCTGTGTAAAATTGAGTTTGATACCCGACCCATTTTTTATTTTATATAATTGCTGGGTTTGCCTTTTTTGCCTCAGCAATTATATAAAATAAACAGCTCTGTGTATCCTGCCACTGTATGCCAAGGTCGGTCCTTTTACTCCGGTGCCAAGATTTTTGTATTTTAAAATGTTTTTTTTTATCCACTTCTTCAGGTCTTTCTGTGCAGGGTATAAGTGGGGAGAAAAGAAGAGGACTTACCACTGAGTTGTTCTGGCACTTCTGTTTCGGTAACATGGAAGCGATGAGTGCTCTTGGCTGGTCGCGCTGCTGCGTGAGCATGCGCAGAGGAAGGGAAATCGTGCACGTGTTTGCCGTTATAAACACTCCTTTATAACGGCAAATTACGCCACAGTTTCCCTATGGGAAAAAGGCAGAACCGGTAATTATAACATGATTAGTGACAAAGATGTGATTACAACTGTGTAAGGACTTTTAATAAGCAACAAGATGGGTGTTTGGAAATATCAAGTTGATGAGGCAAAAGTGAACTGCATGAGAAAGACTACAGTATTATTTTGAAACAAATTAGATTACTAATGATGACAAGAAGTACTCAATCCAATTAAATAAGGCACTTGTTGCAAGTGAACCAGCGCTGGCACCGGGGTACAATTTTATTCTTCTGCATTTGGCACACTAACATTATGTTTGCTGTGTTTTCTTTACATTTTCCAGCAGAAGGCAGATTGGGGGTCAGACGGTATCCGGAGGTCACATGATAATCACAGACCTATCAGAACCCGCCAGGAAGTCAAGACTCCTGCATAAAAGGACTCCTTCCTAACATGTCCGATTTACATTCTTGTCCCAGAATGTTAGTAAACAGAACATGAGTGGAACAGCTGAAGGGAGTTGTGTATTAGTTGTCAGCATGCATCCCTAGGAGACAGCAGGCATGCAGGGAACTCTGCCAGGTCACTTAGGTAAGGTAGACTACCTATATACATAGAAACATAGAATTTAATGGCAGAAAAGGACCGTTAGGCCCTTCCAGTTTGCTCATTTTCCCCTACTTGTATCAGCAGCCTCTGACCCTACTTGGTCATCAATTGTAGTCTCTCTTTCCCACCTCCAGTGTTCCCTTGTGCTTATACCCTGCATTTTTTAATCAACCCACTGTGTTTGCTCCCACCACCTCCTGGGGTAGGCTGTTCAATGCATCTACCACTGTTTCTGTGAATAAAAACTTTCTTCCATTCCCCCTTATTCTGCCCCCTTCAATCTCATATTATGCCCCCTCATTCTTGTACATCTCCTAAACTGAAAGATGTCTCCCACTTGCACCTTGATGAGGCCCTTAAGGTACTTGAAGGTTTCAATCATATCCCCCAGTTCTCGCTGCTCCTCCACAGTATAGATATTGAGGTCTTTTAATCTCTCCTCATATGCCTTCTGTTGCAAGCCCTGCATCATCTTAGTTCCCTTCTCTGAACAGCCTCCACTCTGTCTATGCCCTTCCGCAGATGAGGACTCCAGAAATGAACAAAGTATTCCTGATGAGGTCTCACCAGTGTTCTGTACAGTGGCATCACCACTTCCCTTCTTCTGCTAGTGATAACCCCTTACTATGCACCCTAGCATACCACTGGCCCTCCCCATTGCCTTTTTACACTGCTTGGCCACCTCTTTTTTTTTTATTTCTTTCCCTCCAGTCACGGCACCATGAATCCTCTCTTGAGCATCCTGGTCCTTATCCTACCCAGCCTGAAGACCTCCCCCCCCGATCTGAACTTCTTCTCTCCTCCCCCTTCCCATAGCCAGCACCCCCGGTTAGGCCCGCCCGGGGTGGGTCACCCTTTCCTCTTGGACATGCTTACAAGTCAGACTCTGGCTACAAGGTAGGGCTGGGGAATGGAGGACCTAGAAGGTCAGTCGGGGTTGGTCCAGTGGGGGGCATGGGGGACAGATGCCATAGCCTGTCTATGGCACTGTTGGTTTCCTTATTCTGTGTGTTACCCCTCCACCTGCCACCTGCATGGTGCACGTCGACACACTGGCTGCGACAGCACCTTGCCAGCGTTCGTTAGGTACGTGCTTGTCCTGGCTGCTGCAGTGCCTCCGGCCTCCACCAGGGGTCACCAGCAAGCTGGGACAAGCCATCCCGTTGTACCCGGGAAGGAGAGCACCACAATGACACTCATCCTCAACCCTTCCCGATCGACCCCCGGCAGCCCGAGCTCGTTCCCAAACCAGGATCGCAGGCATGGTGCGAGGTGTGGCGTCCAGCACCTCAACCCTCAGCACCACTGGGCCAGCTCACTTGGCCACCTTTAGGTCATCTGAGATGATTATTCCCAAATCCCTTTCTTTGCTTGTGACCATCAGTAACTGCACCCCCCCCCCCCCAATTCTGACGCTCTCCTCAGGCTTTTTGTGCCCCAGGTGTATGATTTTGCACTTCTTTGCACTGAATCTTAGTTGCCATACCTTGGACAATTTTTCCAGCTTAGCTAAGTCCCTCCTCATTTTCTCCACACCTTCTGGAGAGTCTATACTATTGCAGCTCTTGGTGTTATCCGCAAATAGGCAAACCTTCCGTTCCAGTTCTTCAAGACTGTTGCTGATGAAGACATTAAAAAGGACTGGCCCAAGGACTGATCCCTGTGGTACCCCACTGGCCACCCAGTGTTCCTTGGATTGGACCCCATTTACCACCACCCTCGGCTTTCTGTCTCTCAATCAATTACTGACCCAGTTCACCACCTTTTGGCCCACCCCAAGCTCCCCAGCTTGTTTACCAGCCTGTTATGGTGAATGGTGTCAAAGGCCATGCTGAAATCAAGGTAGGCAATATTCACTGCTCCCCCCAATCCGCCTCCTTTGTCCCGCAGTCAAAGAAATCTATCAGATTTGTCTGACATGATCTCTGCTTGTGCTCCACTGGATTCTGAGTCTTCCACAGTCCTTTCCTTGAGAAGTGCTTCCATAATCTTCCCCACTACTGAGGTGAGGTTGACTGGCATATAGCTGGCCGCCTCCTCCCTGCTTCCACTTTTATGAAGTAGGACTACATGCACCCTCTTTCAGTTCTCTGGAACCACACCTGTAGTGAGTGATTTATTAAACGCCTCTGCCAAAGGTGCTGCTAGCACCATCCATACTGTAGTTCCTTTAATATCATAGGATGTATGCTATCTGGCCCCATTGCTTTGTCCACACTCAGTTTTGTGAGTTCCTCTATGACTCTCTGTTCTGAAAAAGGACTAGTGTTTACCTCACTGCCCCCTTTGATTCTGGTGGCTAGTTTTGGCCCCTTCCACCACCCCTTCTTCAACAAATACAGAACAGAAGCATTCATTCAGTACTGACTCTTTTTTTGGTCACCCTCCACACACACACTCCCATTCTTCCCTTCTGAGCCTTACAATCCCACCCCTGCCCTTCTTTTTTTCTCTGATGTACCTATAAAATGTCTTGTCCATTTCCCTTCCACTTGCTTTTGTTTGCACCTTTACATGCCTAACTGCTCTCCCTTCTTCTCTCTATTTAGGTACGCCCCCTATCTTCTTCCTTCTGTGACTCCTTATATTTTCTGAAAGCCTACTTTTTGGCCCTTACCTTCTCAGTCTCATCCTTTCAGAACCATAGTGGCTTTTTCTTTCTTTTGCCCTTGTCTCTCTGCCTAATACATTGGCTTCTTACCTCCTTTATGGCTTCTTTTAGGAATGCCCACTGTTCCTCCACCCCCCTTCTGGTTTCCTTCCTCACCAGAGCTTCTTGGATACATATCCCCATCCTAGTGAAGGCCACCCTCCTGGAGTTTAAAACCCTTGCCTTTGTGTGGCTCGACTGTGTCCTGTACCCATATTAAACCACATTGTGTGGTGGTCGCTGGACTCCAGGTGCCCTTCCACTTGGGCATCCTTGATGCTGTATCCATTGGATAGCACCAGCTCCCAAACTGCCCTGTCCCTGGTGGGTTCTAGCACTAACTGCCTGAGGCCTGCCCCATGTATGGCTTTCAAGATGTCTCTGCTCCTGGCTGATGCAACCACCGGAATGGTCAAATACGCATCTGGCATATTAAAATCACCAAGCAGCAATACCTCTCCTTTTGCTGTCATCTTGAGGATTTCTTCCACCATCACCCTATCCACCGCCTCCCCAGAGCTCGAGGCCTGTAGATCATGCATGTGTGAATTACTCTGCCATTACTTGGCTCAAGGGTGATCCACAATGTCACAGCCTCCCCCTGTCTACCCTGTACTGTAGTTGCTTTTATGCCTTCCTAGGTATAAAGAACCCTCCCCTACCTTGTTACCCTCCCTATCCCTCCTGAATAGAGCATACCCTGATACAGTTACCTCCCAGTCGTGGTTCCCTGTGTACCACATCTCAGTTATTGCCACTATATACAAGTCAGCCTCTGCCATCAAGGCCACCAAGTCTGGGATTTTGTTTCCCAGACAGCATGCACTTGTATACATGGCCTTCCTTGTTTCATTACCTTTCCACCTGCTGTTCCTGCTTTTGCCCTCCTTTCTCCTTTTGTGATTCCTTTTTCTTTCTCTTGCTGCCTCCCTTTTTGTGCCATACCCCTTGTAATGAGTTCTGGTTCACCCTTCATCAACTTATTCTCCCCTGCTCCCATTCATCTGCCCCCCCAGCTAGTTTTAATGGTTTAAATGCTTGTCAAGGAAACATTTAAACCACTCATTGAGGACCGCCATCCCCTTCCTGGATGGATGCAAGCCATCGCCCTTTGTTCAGGCCCATATCTCCCCCAGGTGGGTCCCCAGTGATGCACAAACCCTTCTCACTGCGCTAGCCCTTCAACCAAGTGTTGAAGTTTCTGATGCAGAGATTCCTAGCCTCCTCCCTGTAGAACTCAGGCAGCACCTCCAAGAATGTCATGGAGCTCGCTAGCTCACCAAGATGTCTTCCTAACACTATGAAGTCCTCCTGTACCTGCTCTTTGCTCCCTTCACCCCGACTAGATTATTTGTTCCTAGGTGGACAATGACCTCCAACTTCCCCCCCTTGCTACTGCTTTAACGATCCTCAGGATCCACTCCCCCTCATTCCGAGCTGTGCCGCCTGGAAGTCACTTTGCTTCCCTCTCCCCACCCCACTAGTTGTGTCCAAATCCACTCCCCTGAACTATTGAGTCTCCCACTAAGATTAGTTTCCTCTTCCTCTGAGGTCTTCTGCCCAAAGTCCTGGGTCTCCCTCCTGCAGAACCCACTCATCCTCCCTGGTCACAACCTCAGGTGCCCCCTTGGATTCTCCTGCTCCTCCAGGACTGCAAGGGAGTTTCTACATTGGACAAGATGAGGGATGTGCTTCTGACCCTCCTCCCTCCCTCAACCTCCCTGAGTCCACCATATTCCAGCCAGCCCTCTGCCTGGCCAGCCATTTGCAGTAGTGGCTGCAAACATGGTGGCAGAGTTTGCCAGTACTCCACTTGTTGCCACCTGTTTTTTTTTCCTTAGTCTTTGGTAACCGGGTTAGGCCCACTAAGCCCAGGTGCCTGTTTTCAGGGATGACCTGGGAGCACTGGGCGGTTAAGTGACTTGCTCAGAGTCGCACAGTATGCAAGTGGAGGTGGTGGGAATCAAACCCAGGTCTGGTCTGCTGGATGTACCAAGCTCATTCACAGCTTGTTACTCTAACCTCGAGGCTATACTGCCAGACCATTAAGAACTACAGAAACCTTAAGAACCTATTAAAGTGGGTATAGACATAACACCCTATCTAAGGTGATCATAAACAGGGAGAGAAGGGGAAAACTAAAAAAAATTAGATCTAGGATCATGTGACACAATGATAAGCTAAACAAAAAGGGGAAATGTAGAGAAGTCTAATTAAAAGCAAAAGGGGAAACCAAAACAAAATTTATCTGGGGTATTGCAACAAGGGTTTAATGAAACAAAAAATGGAAATCTAGAAACATCCCAGCTGGGGGTAAGGGCACAAGTTGTTTTCCATGTCATAGGAAGTATAGTATCAGGAATTCTGGGAGTCATGCAGTGCAGTGGCTGTGGAGCGGCAGTCTTCAGAGAGCCATTTTGGAGACTGAGGCCCTACCCCAACTGTGTGTACCTCTCTGGGCTGAGGGAGGAGGTCACTAGACTGCCAGCAGATTTGTCTAGGATTTGGGGCACCTCTTCCTCCACTGAGGGGCCAACAGGTCTACCACCACTGCCACAGAGGATGCCAAGCAGGAGGCTGGATGGATTGTAGTGGACCAGGAGGTGGGGGGTGGGATCACATTCCTTAGCTGGTGCTACTGGACAACTCTTTTGCCACTCTGGCAGGATGGGACTGCCAAAAGGAGAAACCCCTGGTAGTGGCCAGGTGTAATAGGGGATAAAGAAATGTGTCCCAATATTTTAGCCTAAACCTCATTTTGGTCTAAAACATAATGTATTTGTGTAACTAATATTGATCTATGAAGCTGAATCATATTAAAACTTGTAAAAGCTACAAGTTTAACTGAGCCACAACTTGTAATATTAAGATGTCTTTTAATATTTGTATTGACCATGTGAGTAATGGCAGACAGGTGTCTTAAGTGTCTGCAAAAACAGAAATACAGGGATAGAGTTTAAATTACCCTTCTGACTGTTCTTATCAGGAGGACAGGCCAAAAAAAGTGCTTGTGTGCACATTCCTAAGTGCAAACCTATTTCTTCCTCCTAAGACCTGAGTAACTGGTAATGACTACTATTGCTAGCCTTATATAGTAGTATAATTTACACTATCAATACATTTGTGCTAAGTAAGGATTAGCTCATACATGTACTAAAAAGAGAATTGCCTTTTAAGTTAATGTTTGTACTTGTTTTGTACCAGTCATAGAACTCCATAGGAAATGATGATACTGTCATCCACTATATAAGCAAGCCACTATACACTGTTAGTTTGAAGAATTAAGAATTAAGAATGAAGGATGCACCACTAATAAATTCTTGCTGTGATTATTGTTATAATCATTAAATTCTTCCGCCATCAGTACCGTCTCCGTTCGTCTCCTTTCTAAGTATCAGTAATAAATAATTTACGTAATGGTAATTTTTTACCTCCTCTACATTTAGTGCCTTAAAGACTCGGATCGCTGGTGCTGCATGCTGAGGAGGCTACCTAACTACTGATTGGTTAGTCTGCAAGCCTTAATAAGAAGGTGACGATGCTCAGAGAAGGTGCTGATGGCTTAAAGCAAGAGAAAAAGGTGCACACAGACAGGTTTAGCCACTTGCTAATCAGGTGAGGTATGCTTTCCAATTTTTTAAATAAAAGTAGTGCTTAACTCTGTAGGAACTCATGGGGCAGAGTAGGTAAGTGAAGGTGCTGGGACTTGCAAGCCGGACCTCACAAGGGAGCCATAAGACATAGCTAGATGGACCAGGGCACCAGTGCACGGGTGCACCCAGCTGTAAAAGCTAGGCAGGCAAGAAAAAGATAAGAAGAATGAGTATGGAAACAATAATAGGTTGTTTTCTGTGGGAAACACCTAAAGGGGAAGCATACAAACCAGTGCCTGATGGTCAACAGGCACAATTGTATTTTATGAGTATGGAAACATTGATAGGTTGTTTCTAGGGGAAACACCTAAAGGGGGAGCATACAAATCATGATCAACAGGCACAGCAGTTTTTTAATTAAAAAATAAAAAAAAGAGAAACTAGCAAATACTGTACAAAGTCTGTGATAATATAGCCAGGTGGTAATTCGTTAACACATGAGACTTTAGAAAAAAAAGGAAAGCTGCATGAACAGTAAGATGTAATAATCCAGCTACAGTCAAAAAATAGATAGTTTAGAAATGCTAATAAGTCAAGAGCCAAAATCCCTGCAAGAGAAAAACTAATAACTAAAGTTATAGTTTGTAAAGGTACAGGGAGACCTTTGTTTTTTTAGATAGGGATAATTATCTTTTATTGATTGCAATATAAACTATGACACAGCTTCTGTAGCACGTTTGTAAGATGTAAATGTCTTAAAATCTAAAAACAGGCACTTTACAGTGTGCTAACTCCTGTATAGGAGCAGTTAAAATGTAGGAGTAAAAAGTCAGGTATTGGCAAGTCATACTAACTTAATGCCCAAAGACCTTGCCTCTTCTAATGTTAAAGAGTTTAATTCTAAATACTCTTAGTATGCTGTGGGGTAGACTAGAGCAAATGCTAGCCACTTGTTCTTCTGTAATTGCTACCATGACCAAACAAACCACAGTTTGGCATGATTAATAATGTTATCAGTAACACTAGAGTTTCTAAAGGACAAAAGATTCTCATTAAAAATTATGTTGGCATATTTTTAAATATGGTATTCAAGTGTCCTTGGATAAAAATGTTCAAGTTAATTACATGGAAAGTTGTTTTAATTTCCTGTGCAATGCAAAACTTCTTTTATAAACTCAGCTGACATTTTGTCATGCTTAGGATAAGAAAACCCAGGGACGCTTGGCTTCTTTTATCCTATGGAAATAATCTTGTTTTACAGTAGTTGAGCTGTCTCTTAGAAGCTCGGGGGGGAAGGGGTAAGCTACCATTCCTTCCTTCCAGTGTAATGTCCACAAAGGTTGCAAGGTACATTGCTATCTCCCCATAGAGGTAAATACTAAAAATTGTGTATTTGATTCTTCTTCAAAAACATATGCTTCAAGAATTAGTTAAACTGGTGTGGGAGTTGTGTATGTACTTCCACATATTCATTCTTTTGATTGTCTTTTCAGTTTTCTTAGCCCATTTACAAGCTATATTTGTTTCATGCTTAAAATGTATTTTATACATTATGCTCAATACTAAAATTGTTCTATTGCAAAAATGCTTATGTTTCCTAATTGGTTCCACATAAGTTCTATTGCATAAATCAAGTCATTATTACCTCTGCAAGTGTAATGTTTTAGCAAAATTACATCTATTTGTACAACTTTAAATCAACTGAAAAGTTCTAGTCAGTTTAAACTCTACAATCAAGCTTATTGTTTCTACTTACTGTGAAGTAAAGTCTGGGGTACGGGCAATCCCCTAACTTCAGCAAGAAGATTTTCTCTTCTTCAATTGACCTTCAAGCAAGACATCCATTTTCTTCACTGTTGTTTGTTCCAAACATGGCTGATACTTTATGCAAACCTATTGCTTTACTATGGACTGTTTATGGACTATTAATCTGTGTGCCAGGGTGTAATCAACTACCACAACACAAATGCCATGCCAGTGTGTGTGTGGCTACTCAATGCACAATCTAATGCGCCCCTGACCAGTGCAGTGTGTCTGCTAATCAGCCAGCCAGCAATATGAACACTGACTTTTCTAAATTGGTGTGTGGGGACATACTTAACAGCTGGTCTAGCAGCTGTGCCTCAAAGCTCAAGACTGGATCACAGCAAAGCTACATGGACTAAAAATAGACAAATGTGTTTCTTGTTATAAACAGAGCCACACCAAAGGACAATAATGTTTATGTGTTAACTCTGTCCTACTGTTTTTGGGGTAATAATAGTGTTTGTAACTATGCTAGTTTAAGCAACTCATTATGTTTTGTAGTCTCAAATGCCATATACTTAACTGTAACACCAACTGAATGCCCAAATGTGACAAAAGGGCCAGAGAGTGGATTTAATCAACACTTATTGATCAAGTGATTGTGAATAATGTGAAGTACAGTAGAGTACATATAAATCTAGATTTTCTCTGGTTGGAATATGAATGTTAACAATAGTTGTGCAGATACTGGTGTGTCAAAGTTTTATGCCACTATGTTAATTGACATGTTAAGTGTCATCATTTGGAGCTGTGATACCTCTCCTGTTTCTTAATGTACAGTCATTTTTAAATCGAAAAGATACTCATTTGATACAAATTCATAAGGCACAAGTAGTTGTAAATAAATTGCTCAGTGAGAGTGATAATGAGCACTTAATTTATAGCTATGCAGGGGGACCCTTAGAAGTCCTGTCTTTTAAAGCTTTACTTGTGTTGCGAGTGGTCTTAGTGTACTTGGTAATTATAAGCCTGTGTCGCTCAAGACTTACTATTCGTCCAGTACATAGTGAGATGTACATGCTCAGAGGAGCTGCATTGTTGCATAAATAATAATTAGGCAATATTGGGCCAAAGGGGGGCTTGTAATAGGGGATAAAGAAATGTGTCCCAATATTTTAGCCTAAACCTCATTTTGGTCTAAAACATAATGTATTTGTGTAACTAATATTGATCTATGAAGCTGAATCATATTAAAACTTGTAAAAGCTACAAGTTTAACTGAGCCACAACTTGTAATATTAAGGTGTCTTTTAATATTTGTATTGACCATGTGAGTAATGGCAGACAGGTGTCTTAAGTGTCTGCAAAAACAGAAATACAGGGATAGAGTTTAAATTACCCTTCTGACTATTCTTATCAGGAGGACAGGCCAAAAAAAGTGTTTGTGTGCACATTCCTAAGTGCAAACCTATTTCTCCCTCCTAAGACCTGAGTAACTGGTAATGACTACTATTGCTAGCCTTATATAGTAGTATAATTTACACTATCAATACATTTGTGCTAAGTAAGGATTAGCTCATACATGTACTAAAAAGAGAATTGCCTTTTAAGTTAATGTTTGTACTTGTTTTGTACCAGTCATAGAACTCCATAGGAAATGATGATACTGTCATCCACTATATAAGCAAGCCACTATACACTGTTAGTTTGAAGAATTAAGAATTAAGAATGAAGGATGCACCACTAATAATCTCTCGCTGTGATTATTGTTATAATCATTAAATTCTTCCGCCATCAGTACCGTCTCTGTTCATCTCCTTTCTAAGTATCAATAATAAATAATTTACCAATGGGTAATTTTTTTTTGCCCTCCTTTACACCAGGGAAGATGTGAGAGTCCTCCATTGGGAAGGGCCCCAAGGTGCATGGCAGAGGACACCAGTAGAAGAGGAAGCAACTTCTGGTGGGGGACGTAATCATTAGGATGGTAAATCTGGGAGTAGGACAGGAAGGAAAGAGAAAGGTGAAGTGCATAACTGGTGCCTCAGCATGGAAGGATGGAGAGTGGATCATTGGGATCCCTAGGAGAGCAGGGCAGGAGGGGAATCTGGATGTCATTGTCTATCTGGGACTAATGACATGGTGCAGGATAGGTTTAGGGACTGGGGAGGGGCTTGAGGTAGGTAGCTCACAAGGAGGCCTTCACTGAGGTGCTACATTGTGCTTTGGTACTCTGAAAAGTGCATTATAAATACATATTGATTTGATTTGATACATGTATACAGCCAAGGGAAAGCTAGGGAACACTGTACTAGGATTTTCAACCACTGGTTGAAGGCATGGTGAACACAGAAGTGGTTGGGCTACATCAGGGACTGGGGTCCTACCTAAGGGGACAGAGTCCTAGGTGGAAAATGCAAATGCTGCTTCTCTTCAACTGGCATTTAAATTAGCCAAGGGTGAAGCAGAAAAAATGAAGAAGGAAGTGAATCCCACCCCCCCTCGGAAAATGGAGCAGCCGAGAGGAGATTCCCAGGAGAAGTAAATTCTCAAGGGGTAGAGGGGCATAGGAACATGGATTAGGAAAGGACAGGAGGGTCAGGAGGTGGTTCTAAGGCTGTGAGAAGAGTTAGGAAGGTGGGCTGTAAGACAGAATGAAAGAAGGAATGACAGTACCAGTGACAATGGAAGTGCAAAGAATGGAATTAGAAAGGGAGAGCAAATAGGGGGAGGGAGTGAACAGCCATGTATGCCAACACAAGGAGCTTAGGAATAAATTCCTAATCTTCAGGCAACCATTGCAGAAATGGACTTGGATTTGGTGGCCATAACAGAATCATGGTGTACCAACAAACACAGCTGAGGTGTGGCCATTCCAAATTACACCATGTTCCAGAAGGACAGAACAGGGAGAAAGGGGGGTTGTTTTATGTATGAGGGAAGGTATAAAGACCACGGAGATACAGGAAGGGCTGGAGATTCTCTGGGTTGGCTTACAGACAGGGTCCGAGGCCTTTATCCATGTGGGGGTGGTGTACAGACCACAAAACAGAGAAAGGAGTTCACTAGACCTCCAGGGACATATGTGACATTATTGTATAAGGAATTAGGATGGGGGGGTTACCCTGGACAGAAGGGACAGATTTTGGGTGGGTGATCGGGTGGGGGAAGTGACCACTAGCCACTAGACAGAAGTGTTTTCCTCTACATGGGACAGTGATCAGGTGATTGGGGAAGGGGGGGGACCACTGGATCACCAGAATGATAGATCAGCGATCAGGTAAGGGGAGGGACCACTGAACCATCAAGGAGGTTATTTCATGTATTACCGAGATGGTGACCAGTGATTGGAGAGGGACCTGTAGACTACCAGGGCATTATTTTTAAAATAAAGGGACGGGGATTGGCAAAAGGAGGGGGGTGGGACCATTGGACTACCAGGGAATAATTTTTTCTCATCAACAGGACAGAAATTGGAGAATTGGGGAGGGGGAGAGGGACCACTAGACACAAGACATTATTTTTATTATAATGAGCAGGTGATTGGAGGAAGGGGGAGTGGTGGTAGGACAGCTTGACTACCAGGGACTGCTGCTGCATGTCAGGTGGGGGCTGGGGGGCACTACACCCCATCACAGCCCATGTAAATAGGCCCTTATAGGGCAAACAAATGGCCACCTAGTGCCTTGCATGGCCAACGGGCTCATTTACATGGCTGCTTTTGTGAATGGAAAATAGCACCCCTGCACTATTCCCTGCAGCCCATGCTCCTGTCTTCATGTTGCGGCAGTACTACTAGGGTAGTGCTGGTGGTACTGTGGTTACTACTGCTTGAAACCACCCCTATTCACAGTTGGATAGCATGGAACGCTACCTGACTGTGACTAGTAATTTTTGGCACCTGGACAACCGCAAAGCACAATACAAAATTTTGTGTTGCACTTTGTGATTTTTTTTGTGAATCTGGCCTTTGATGTCCTCTCATGAATGCAAACTGTAAAATCTCCTGTCACAGATACTGACAATACAAATGCTATAACAAAGGTTAATCTTTAGAACAGTGTCTTTACTATGACCTTTTTCTTGAATTAGATACATGCATCTGTCAACAAGTGTTTCTTTTATTTATCTCTCTAGTCAGAATATCTAATTTGACCTCATTTTTAAATTTATGATAAAAGATATCTTTAAAGGTTGTACATTTAATAAAAATGTAGGGCCCATACTATAAACAGGCTGTATGTGCCATGCAGAAAGTAGCACTGTGCAAGAGATAGTGCATGGCCAGCATGGGGGCAGTATTCAGACAGGGTAATGTGCTCTTACCAGAGTGCACTGTCTCAATATGGGGCTGTGTTAGTGCAGTGCATGAAAACTATTCGCTGTGCTGACACAGCCCCCTACTGGAATAAGCCCCAACAAAACAGGATAGCACTAGCACTGGCACTAGCAGTATGCCATATTCAGCTCTAACATACTAATGAGCCAATATGGTAAGCAAGGTGCTAAGGGACATTTACATGCCCATTTTGGACTCATTAGAATTGTGCAGAGCTGTGCAGACCCCCTTCCCCAACCACCACTCCTGGCAACCTGAATACTGTAATGGATCTCACTTTGGTAGATAGTGAACCCCCATCACATCCTCCAGTTGTCACTCCTGATGACATTCATATTATAAAGGAACCCGTATTGGTGGAGAGTGTACCTCCTACCCTCCCAATCACCACTCCTGGTGAACTGTGTATTATAAAGGAACCCCCATTGGTGGATAGTGTACCCTCCTACTCCTTCAATTGCTGCCCACCCAAATGTCCAACTGACCCTCCTCTGATACCACCTGCTCAGGGCCCTCCCACATACCCTTCTTTCCAATTACCAATTCTGTTACGCAATATCGGGACAATGACTGGCATAGTACCTCTACTAACCAGCATGGCAGTCCAACATCTGAATGACAGAGAATGCTTGCATGTGTGGTGGAGTTTCTGAGCAGGTAAGATGGAAAAGGGGGTCTGTTGAACATTCCAGGGGCAGTGATCAGGGGTTGAAGGGATTCACTATCCCTCAGAGTGGATTCCTTTACAATATACAGGTTGCCAGGATCAACGATGGTGGGGAGGGGGAAGGGGAGGATGCTGCCTGGAACTGACAGCTCCTGCTGTCAGTTCAATACCCAGCACTTGGCCGGCAAGGTTGGGGTTGGCTTACCACTGTGTACATAGATAAGGGTAGAGTTTTGGCAGCATCAAACAGTCCTGTGATGGAGGCTGTTTAGTGCTACCAAAAACTTTGCATATACCCCTGCACTTTGTATGCAAGGGGGATGCCTCATGCAGATGGGTGCAGTAGCATATTCCATACAATCATGTTATCAGGTCAACATGGCACACCAGGAGCCTTTGAATATGGCCTCTGAGC
Organism: Neoceratodus forsteri; assembly: GCA_016271365.2. NCBI lineage: Eukaryota > Metazoa > Chordata > Ceratodontiformes > Ceratodontidae > Neoceratodus > Neoceratodus forsteri. The sequence continues at coordinate 537,705,016 of CM028129.1, forward strand.
CATCAAACTGCACTATTCTCAGTTAGAACAGCACTAACATGAGTAGTGCAGACTGAACATTTTGAATATTGGGGCTGTACTGAACATTTCACAGAGATACTTTTCATTAATATGAACATAAGGCCTTGTACATTGTGAACTACAGTTAGAAATTTTTTATAAACCAGGCTAACGTTTACCATGCTTAAGCATCCACAATGATTTTTTAACCAGTTATTTAGTCTGTGTTTACATGCATTTTGTGGACACACAGCATAACAGTTGTGACCACTGTGCTTAGCTGTTTACTGAATTGAATTGGGGTGAAGCACAGAAACATTGTACTCATTACTCGAGGTAAGCATGTTACCGTTAAATCATTTTTGAAACTGTACTCTAGACTAGGTAGACTCAGGGCTAAAGCATGGTTATCAAAAATGGTTTAACTGCAGCTGAAATGTGACTCTGAACCATGTTGGGTGGGTTTTAAACCATGTTAATCTCTCTAATATGGTTTAAGTACCTGAGTGTGTACAGGACCTTAATAGGTATACACCCAAGATAATATCTGTTGCGGAAAAAAAGATAAAATATTATGCTGTCTTGATATACATCTGCATGCAACTGCTTAGTACCAAATAAGTGTGTGTGTTGGGGGGGCCGTTTTGTTCTAATTTTTCATTTATTATATTATACTCAGTTAGTTAGGGTTGAGTAAGGTATTTCATGTTAAACCCCAATCTTTGTACCTTAATAACTTTGTCACCATGAGACGAAATACCGCCAATATTTGGCATTCATGGTCTGGCTAGCAGAATCTCAAGACATGAAAAGGTTTGCAATGGTATTATGTGCAGTTTCTGAGATACAGAATATCAATTGTTATTGAAGTGAGGTGTTTTTTCCTATGCTTAATATACATTTTTTTCTCTCACGTACAGCCTAGACAGTAAAAAGAAAAAAAATTTAAACTTTTAGGGTAGAAGCAACCCATGCCAAGTTAGTGCCTTTCAAAGGTGTCATGAAAAATATTAATCAGTTCCAAAATTGTAAGGATTTAAAGGCTTTATGTGAACATGCTAAGTAGGGTTTTTAGAAAATCCTGTGATATGAAACAAACTTTTTCAGTTCATAAGAGCATTTTCGGTTTGCATAACTTAAGTGTCATGAACTGAAAATTGTTCTCATGAACTGAAAATTTTCATTTGGTGCTTGATAGTTTCCAACTTGTTTCAAATTAAAAAACAATTAAAATACCGAAAAATGATGTGCTAACAAACAAACACCTGAACCTAGCTAAATGGGACCTGTTTAGTTAGATTCTGGTATTTTTTTTTTTTTAGTGACACCCAGAAATACCTTTTTGGGCACCCCAAAGGCAGCCTTAGTCAGCAGCTATCAATCTGTCTGTCTATCTACCTTTCTATCTGTCTACCTATATATCTGTCTAGCTAGACAGCTATTTTACAACATGAAAGCATGTTTTTAATTTAGTTTTAAATATTAAAGTTATCTTACTTAAAAAAATGAAGGTGTCAAGATTTCTGCAGATGAGCTGATCAAATCTTACTTCAGTCAATTTTCATTCATTTATGAGCCAAGATGGTTATTTAACCTTAATCTGCACTACCAGGGTTCACTGAGACCTTCCTCTGTTTCAGTGCCACTTGTTAACTGTGTAAACCCAGCCTGTCAACTCTGTCACAAAGTAAAGATTCCCGGGCTAGCCACCAGCTAACCCATGTATATATCTCCACCCAAACACTGCCAATCACATTAACAAAACATATGCCAATGCACAGATCATGCTTCACATTCCTAACTCAACACACACAGGAAAAACTTAAGCTAGGCTTAAAATGTGGTCCATGATTATTTTGTGTTACCAGAAATTTACAAACATGCACCCCTCACATCCCCCTCCAATGCAAAAACTACAGTATTGTCCTGCTCACATGAGGGAGGAAGAAGACACCATTTCTCCAAACAAATATTTTAGATGCATTTCAGTCCAATAACTTACTCAAAGCTACAACTCACACCATTGGTTTACTGTAAAATACTTTCTCAGTACTTACAGTTTATGTGGGGAGCAATGCCATCTCCCTTTGCAATATATCTATGCCTCAAAACTGACTAGAGTGCCCACCATAAAGGAAATCTTTAATCTGTGACAGAGTCGACAGGCTGGGTTTATGCTGTTAACGACTGGCACTGACACTGAGGAAGGTCTCAGTGAACCATTGTATTGTACCCTATTACCTCCAAAGCACCCACCCTTCCCAATTTCTAAGTTGTAGCACCAGGGTGCCATCCCCTATTGACACTGAAGAATATACCTACAACTGGGTGCTCAATACACAGAGTTGACTATGACCCAGCTGTTAAAAAAGAAAATCATCTCTCACTGATATTTTTTAATTTGTATGTAAAAAAAAACCTGCAAAGGAAAAAAAAATGATCACTTGTTGATCCTTTCCCCCACACCTCCACACACCCAACCCCAATCCCTCACTCAGCACTTACGCTGCCACACACTATCATTTATCTAAAACTGGCCCACAGCATAGATCCATTCTCCAATCAAAAATATATGTTGCTGCTGGAACTTATGGGTTCAATAAGGAAAAATAAGTTGAGTCCAGCTAATGTATCTCAACGAATTTTGAACTTTAAAAGTGTAATTTCTCAATATTTTTACACCAAAACCTTTTTGGGACCCCACCTCATGAACATGGTAGGTGAAAAGTTTCAAATTTATCTCAAAAGATGATTTTGTGGTCGCTCCATGAAATCACCTTTCAAGCAAAATTTTCACTTACTGGATTCATGTGGTGGGGTCATAAAAAGACTATGTTGAACATTTGCTGGAAAAATATGTTAAAATGACCAAGTTATAAGTGAACATTAAAATATTCAATGTTCATTTATAACGCCACTCATTTTCAATATGTTTCAACCAAAATTTTAACTTGACCTTTTGGGGACACTCACCTCATGAGCAAGTCAGATTAAAAGTATTCAAATCTGGGCCAAACAGTGATTTCACAGTTGCTCTGCAAAATTGCATTTTGGGTGGGATTTAAAAATGTTTGCCTCCTGAATACACAGCATGAAGTCGGAAGAACACTACAGTATGTTCAAAATTTAGGGTAAAAATATAGTAAAACTTATGAGTCAACATTGAAATATTTTATTTACTCATAACTTTTCTAATTTTCAATATTTTGACTCCAAACTTTCAACATAGTCATTTTTGTCATGCCACCTCATAAATATGACTGGTGTCATTTTTCAAATCCTGGACAAGATGTGTTTTTGCACTTGTGGTGCAATATGACATTCCAACCAACATTCTATAAATGCCACATGACATGTTTATATGGTGGTGTCATACAGTAAAATGACTATCTTGAAAATTATCATCAAAATTTAAGTTAAACAATTTAAGAAATGTTGTGTGTTGTAATAGTCTTTACCTTAGCAGGTAATGTTTTAACATCTTGTGCCAATGAGGTGGGTTCGGGGGGAGAGCTCAGTGAACCAGCTGAATGGGTCAAGGCTGAAGAGACTGCAAAGTCATGTGGAACCACACAGAAGTTTGTGAAGGGTATGTACAGGGTTGTCTGCACAGGCCCAAGTATTTTATAGTAAAGAGGAATCTTTTCTTGGCATAGTGGCCTGCACTTCTGCACCCATAGTGTCACAGGACCATGTACTTCAGCAGTCCACTGAACAGCCACACAAGTTCTTGACATCCTTTGCCACATAGGCAGATGGACTCTTTATTTTTATTTATTTATTTAGTGATTCGGAAAAGACCTTTGAGCACAAGCTCCTTTACAAAGGTTCCACATCATAGATTGCAAAAAAAAACAACAATAGGAGAAAGCAAAGGTACATTACAATGAATGATACAGCTTGGATTCAGAACTTACAGAATAACTCAAAACATAGGTACAAGTTAATAACAAGAAAAACACTTTATGAGGGTTGGGGGGTAAGAAGCCGCAAAGCACCTTGTCAGTAGTTCAGAGGGACAGGGATTGCTGGCAGTGGGGTGAAGAAAGGCGGTATGAGAGAGGTCTGTAATGCGGTGGAGGTGAAGGGTGGGGGATAAAGGGCAATAAGGTACAGGGATAAATGTTGGGGTGAGAGGATGCTTAGTGGAGAAGACATGCTAATGTAAATGGTGGGGTGTGAGGGGGCAGGGTCAGGCAGCCTGCCTTAGTAGTGACTGTTAGGGAAACTCACAGGACTGTAAGTTGGGGGAGGGTGGGGTGGTGGGTGCCAAAGGAGCATGATGCAGACTGATTGCTGAGGCAAGTCATGAGAAGGGATAGAGGGAAGGGTACCTGAAGTCTGCCTAGTGCTTGCTGGGGGGCACCGAGAGCAGGTGTGGCTAGACTCAGGGGCAGGTGCACTTGGAAAGTGTTATTAGGTGCTGTTTGAGGTCAGTTTTGAATTGAGCCAGACAATTGGTGGGCAACAGGTGCCCAGGGAGTTCATTCACCCATGGGGGGCCTGGTAGGCAAATGCATGGTGCCCAAGTGAGGTGCCACAGAAGGGGACAGCCAAGGCCCTTCCCTTGGAGAAGGGTCTCACATATCAGCAACTGTACCCTGCATCCTGAAGGGACCTTTATGAATGAGAATACAATTCCGCTATCTCAAAAAGACAATACATTCTTTGAAAAAACTGTGTTAATGCACCAGTTAGGGTTCAAGTTAAAGAATACTCATAAGGAGCCAGAAGAACTGTTGGTTACCCTGGTAACAGGAAATGGGACAATCATACGAACTGGGGTTGTCTACAGGCCTCCAGACCAGGGGTAGGACATAGACACATTACTGTTGAAAGATATACAAAACATGACAGCTAAAGGGGAGGTTCTGATAATGGGAGACTTCAACATGCCAAATACAGATTGGTCAATACCAGCAGGAACATCTGCCAGAACTAGAAACATGGTGTATTTCCAGCAGGGGGAGGGTCTCAAACAACTGATACAACAACCCACAAGTGACAGAGCTATCCAAGATCTAGCACTGACTAACAGGGAAAGGACCACTGATCTCCAGGTAGAAGGTCACCTGGGGGCCAGTGACCATCACATGGTAGTGTTCAGTTTTGTCACTAGAACTAAATCATCCCATTCCAAGGCAAAAATTTGGGGCTTCAGAGGAGCTGACTGATAAGATGGCCAACAGAGTTAAGCTAGCCCTGTCAAAAAGAAATACAGGCGAAGGGATACAGGCAAAGTGGGCAAGCAATAAAGATGCAATACCTGAAGCAACATCCCATTGTGTTAGAGAGAAAAGGAGTGCAAAAGAAGAAGGAAACCACTTTGGTTCTCAAAAACAGTAGCAGAAAAGGTCAGAGAAAAAAGGCAGGCCTTAAGGAAATATATTGGAATGCAGCAGGATGAAGATATGGAAGCATACCAAACTTCCCTAAGGGAAGCAAGGAAGGCAGTAAGGCAGGTAAAGGCCAAAACCAAGAAAACACTAGCACAAACAGTAAAAGAAGGTGACAAGACTTTCTATAGATACATTAGTAAAAGGCAAAAGTCCAGAGGGGGTATTGCTAAGATCAAAGGGAGTAAGGGGACATGTGAGGAGGAGAAGGGCCATGTAAAAGCATCTATCCTAAATAGATGCTTCTGCTCAGTATTTACTGAAGAGAAGGCAGGGCAGGGCCCACAGCTCAGCACCATAGGCATAGGAGGGAGGGAGGGAGGTGTCCACTAGCCTCTTCACAAAAGAAAGGGTCCTACAAGAGCTCGATAAGCTCAGAGTGGACAAGGCAATGGGACCTAATGGCATATATCCCAGAGTATTAAGGGAGCTAAGGGTGGAACTAGCAGAGCCATTATCAGAACTGTTTAGTGAGTCTCTGAGAACAGGAGAGGTCCCAGAAGACTGAAGATGGGCTCATGTGATCCTGCCCCACAAGAGTGGAAGCAGGGGGAGGCAGGGAACTACACACCAGTCAGTCTTACCTCAGTAGTGGGCAAGATTATGGAGGCACTACTTAAGGGAAGGATAGTGCAACACCAGGAAACACAGGAGCACAGGATCCAAGACAGCATGGGTTTACAAAAGGAAGGTTCTGTCAAACTAATCTCATAGATTTCTTTGACTAGGTAACCAGAGTGGTGGACCAAGGGGGAGCAGCTGATGTTGCCTACCTTGACTTCAGCAAAGCTTTCAACTGTCCAATGGTATACAGTCAGAAGAGATGCAGGTCACAAGTGGGGTACCTCAGGGGTCAGTCCTGGGGCCAGACCCCTTCAATATCTTCATCAGTGACATCGCAGATGTACTGGAGGGTAAGGTTTGTCTGTTTGCAGATGACACCAAGATCTGCAGCAGAGTAGATGGTCCAGATGGGGTGGGCAGAATGAAAAGAGATCTGGATAAACTAACAAAATGGTTGGAAAAGTGGCAACTGGGGTTTAATGCAAAGAAGTGCAAGATCATGCACATAGAGAAGAGAAACCCTGAAGCCATCTATAGGCTGGGAGGGAGTTGCTGGCAGTCACAAGGGAAGAAACAGACTTGGGCATCATCATCACCAATGACCTGAAATCATCCAAGCAGACCACTAAAGCAGTAGGTAAGGCTAGGGGGATGTTGGGGTGTATTAGTAGGGGTATCACAAGTCATAAGAGGGAGGTAATAATCCCTCTTTACAAGACACTGGTTAGGCCCAATCTGGAGTACTGCATGCAGTACTGAAGGCCACACCTTCACAAGGACATTGACCAAATTGAGGCATTCCAGAGAATGGCAACCAAATGGTGCAGACCCTGCATCAGAAAACACACGAGGACAGGTTAACGGAGCTCAATATGTATATTCTAGAGCAAAGGAGGGAGAGAGAGGAGATATGATTGAAACAATCAAACAGCTTAAGGGCATTAACAAGGTGAAAGAGTCTAATATGTTTCAGTACAAGAAAAATAGCAGGACAAGAGAACACAGCATGAGAATAGAGGGAGACCGATTAAGGGGTAATGCAAGGGAGTTCTTTTTCACAGAAAGGGTGGTGGATGCATGGAATGGCCTACCTCAGGAAGTGGTGGGTATGAATACAGTACAGGACTTCAAACAGGCATGGGATAGGCATAAGGGAGCAATACAAATGAGTATGAATAGATTAGCCATTGACAGAGCATAGGTCAATGGCACATTCATAAGGTAGAAAAAGAAATGGGCAGACTAGATGGGCCTTGTGGTCTTTATCTGCCATCAGCTTCTATGTTTCTATGTTTCTAAGTTAAGAATCCCCCCCACCCCAGCTTAGTTAGAGAGTTGGGAGATCCTGAGGGGTGAGAGTCCCACCACTACATAAGTTAATCAAGGAAGCAATGGGTTGGCAAAGGAGGAAGGGGGGGAAAGAAGCAATCAGAAGAGAAGAAGGAGGAGGAAGGGGAACAAAGGAAAAAGGGTAAAGTGACAAGCAAAGAGCAAACAAAATCTGGACAGGCATGTGTGCTAATGCTAGAAGCCTGCAGAATAAGGTCCCAGACCTAGAGGCCATCATGGCAGAGGTCAACCTGGATGTTATGGTCATCACTGAGTCATGGTACACTGACAATCAGTATAGGGGACATGGTAATGCCAGACTACATGATGTTCAGGAAGGACAGGGTAGGAAGAATAGGAATGGGTGTGATGCTTTATGTGAAGGAAAACATAAAAGCAACAGAAATACAGGGAATTCAGTGCAGGGAAGAGGTGATGTGGGTCACTCTCAAGTCTGGAAACTGTTCAACTATTTGAACAGGTGTGATCTATAGGCCTTCAGCACATGGGGAGGGTATACCATTAGGAGAATTAAACATACACCGCAGTGACCACTACAGCGACAAATCTGACAGTACACTGTAATGGTTGAACAGGACCCCAGCATGATCTCTTCAGGTTGTGTGTCCCCTTCTCAAAACAACTCCAACTAGGAGTTGATTATATTTAATTCCAGGGGGTCAGGGTGCAGGACTCATGGGGCATTGCCCCCCAAAAAAACTTTTCCTGATGGCACAATGCCAACCGTAATATAGTCAACATAGTGCTGTCACTGTAAAGGCTTTGACAGAATTTCTCTCAAAGCAGGGGGAGGACTTAGATAAGGAAATGTTAGAAGCAACTGGCAAAAAGACTGAAAGGGTGGGGTGTTGCTGGTGGGAGACTTCAATCTGCCAGATGTTGACTGGAGCTAGAAGGAGGGACGTCCTGAATTCCCTGCAAGGGCATTCCTCAGGCTGGTAGTCAGTGATTCTGCTTGTGATAGGGCCATACTGGACCTGGTGCTTACTAACGGGGGCAGTATTGTGGACATCAAGGTGGGAAGCCATCTGGGGACCAGTGATCAGTGTACAGTGTGGTTCAACATAAGAACAGCTGTAGATTCCAGCCACATAATGGTGAGTGTCTTGGACTTAAGAAGGGCTGATTTTATATAAATGGGTGAATACCTCAGGAATGACCTGGCAGTTGGGGATGACCCACTGAAGGAACAGTTAGCCAAACTAAAAGAAGACATAGTAAATGTATCACATCTCTGCATCAAGCAGGTGAGCAAAAGGAAAAGGAGACCACTATGGCTCTTGAAAGAGGTGGCAGAAAAGGTAAAGGTTAAATGAGTGGTATTCAGAAGGAATGAGACCCAGTGAGAGGAGGCTAGGGAAGTGGATCAGGGAAAACAGAGGGAGGCAGGGAAAGCAGTAAGGAGTGCAAAGGCACAAACTTAAGAAAGAATAGCTTTGGCAGTATCAAAAGGGAATGAGGAAGGTACTTTTTAGGTATGTTATCGAAAAATGAAGACAAAGGGAGGGATTGTATGGTTAAAGAAGGAGGGGGAAGTATAGAGGGGATCAAGAAAAGCAAAAATCTTGAACAAGTACTACTGCCAAGTGTTCACAGTAAAAGGGGAAGGGGAGGGATCATGAAAAGACACTAGCAGTTTTGATTGGAGAGAAAGGGACACTAGTCCTTGTTCTGTGGACAGAGTCAGGAAATCACTTACTAACCTGCTGGTGGACAAAGCTATGGGGCCAGATAGGGTGCATCCAAAAGTGCTAAAGGAACTCATGGAGGTTCTAGCTGCACCCCTGACAGAGCTATTTAATGGATCACTGGAGACCGAATTGGAGTACTGGAGAAAGGCAGAAGTAGTCCCACTTCACAAAAGTGGTAGCAAGGAAGAAGTGGGCAATTATTGGCCTGCCAGACTGACCTCAGTGGTGGGTAAGTTAATGGAAACACTACTAAAGGAAAGAATTGTGGAATATCTTAAATCCAACAAGTTATAGGATCTGAGGCAGTATGGATTGACAGGGACACACTATCGACAGTAGCAGCACTCACAACCATGGAAAAAAGGACTACAAGGAAGCCCCTAATTTGGTAAAGCGCCAAGGTGTTTTTCTGCTCAGGTGACTGTTTTTGGACTTTCCAAGAGAACTTCACATTAAGATTAGGCAGTAAGGTGGAAAACTGGGTAATAAACTGGTTAGGGGATAGAAGAATGAGGGTAGTGGTGAACAGAGTTCACTCTGAGGAAAGGAGGGTGAGCAGCGGGGTACTTCAGTGGTCAGTGCTGGGACTGGGACCAGTCCTCTTTTATGTTTTTAAAAGTGACATAGCAGAGGAGCTGGAAGGGAAGGTCTGCCTTTTTGTGGATGACACTAAGATCTCCAACAGGGCAGATACTCTTGGGGAGGGGGCAGGGGTCTGAAAGAACTGTAGGGGTGATTAAGGGTATGGTAACTAGGTTCTAATGCAAAAAAGTGCAAAATAATGCACTTGGGGCATAGAAACTCAAGGACAGAGTACAAAATGGAAGCTGTGATACTGACAATGACCAAGCAAAATAGAGATCTAGGGGGAATCATTTTGAAGGACCTAAAGGTGGCCAGGCAGTGTAATAGGAGAGTCGGGAGGGCTAGTGAAAGGCTAGGGTGCATGTGGAGGGGTATCACCAACAGGAAGAGGGAGGTGGTGTTGCCTCTGTAGATTTCTGGTAAGACCCCACCTTCAGTACTGTGTCCATTTCTGGAGACCACATCTCAAGAAAGAGATAGACAGAGCAGAGGTGATCCAAAAGAGGGCTACCAAAATGGTACAGTGTCTGCATCAAAAGCCATATGAGGCGAGTCTAAAGAAATTCAATATGTACACCCTGGAGGAGAGGAGGGGGATATGATAGAGAACTTTAAATACCTCACATGGGTTTAATAAGATACAGGCAGGGGATCTTTTTCTAGAAAAAGGTGCCCTAGAACAGGGGACATGCTATGAAGCTGGAGGGAGGTAGAGTCAGGAGAAATGTGAGGGAGTATTTCTTCACAGCAAGGTGGTGGATTCCTGGAACAACCTTACAGCAGAGGTATTGTGGGTAAGAACAGTGTTGGAGTTCAAAAATCCCTGGGACAGGCACAAGAGGATCATTGAGGCAAGGAAGCTGGGGCAAGAGACAGCGCTATAGATCAAGTAGGGTCTGCATCAAAAATAAAAGTATTAAAAATGGGCATACTGGGTGGGCCCAGCGGCTCTTATCTGCTGTCAAGTTTCTATGTTTCTGTGTTGTCATTGTTACTAATTTAAACAATAGGGGTCATTCTTTTTCATCCTGTTTTCTGCTTTTAAAATAGTGTAGCATGATGGAGTGTGACATTACTATATTTACGTTATGCTGTGTAATCATAAAACAAGATGGATTGTGACATTGCTATATTTATGTTATGCTGTATAATCATAAAACAAGATGGAGTGTGACATTGCTATATGTACAGTATGTTATGTTGTATAATCATAAAACACGATTGATTGTGACATTGCTATATGTATGTTATGCTGTATAATCATAAAACACGATGGATTGTGACATTGCTATATGTACAGTATGTTATGTTGTATAATCATAAAACACGATGGATTGTGACATTGCTATATGTATGTTATGCTGTAATCATAAGACTTGATGGACTGTGACATTGCCATATGTATGTTCTATTGTATATTCAGAATTAAAAAGTTTGAAAAATAAAACCTTGACACTCCCTTATTTTACTGAAAAAGCATTGTCATTTTCTCACAGCAGCATGAACTTCCTCATCTCTAAAGAATATGTTCTCAGCATAACGGAATTTCTCTAGTCACGTTATCAGGTTTTGTCACCCTCACCTGCACCTTTGCCAGTTCAGTAATGTTTCTAGTGTAAAATGGTGCCCTAAAATGGACACAGTATTCTAACTGGTGCCTTACCATGCTCTTCCATAAACATCTTTTCCTCACCTAAAGCTAATTGTTGGCGAAGTGAGAAAAATTCATATCGTGGAGTAATCCACGAAATTCCACCCCTTTCACAGAGTGAAATGCAAAATTTCATTTGGCAGAGTGGCAAAATTTCATCTGGTTGAACAGCAAAATTTCACCCTCCACAGCAAAATTCCACCTTCTGTGGTGAAATTTCGCCTGCAGATCACCTCCTAATGCGTAAAAATTTCACGAATCACTCCTCCAGGTGAATTTTTCCACTTCACCAGCACTTCTCCAGTGAGATTTAAATTTGCTGCATTCCTACCTAAGACATCCTGGGACTATCTTCACCTTCCTCATCACTGCTGCCACTCACTGAGCTGAAGGACTCACGGTCCTGCTGCTCATGAGTCCCAGATCCTTCACTGGTTTATTTATTTTTACTGTATTTGCCCATTTAAGGTGTTACATATTTATGTATTAATTAGTAAAATATTATTGCAGTGGCAGAAAAAAGCCTACTGCCCATTTTGTCCACCCCTCCTGCAAAATGACAGTGACTATACCCCGATATGAATACTGACATATATCCTTACCCATTCTGCATAATCAACATTATTCTCCAGTAGGAATCAGACAAGTCCTGCTTTTAAAAACAGACTATGCTAATTTACACCACCTCACTAGGCAAGTCACTGTATTACACATGTTTACCATCCAGGTGTGATTTCTAATGCTGTTTGATGTTTCCTCTTACCCTTCTCTGGTTGAAGAGTATGCCCTCTAGTTCTTCTTGCACCCACCAGCTCAAGCTGTATGTGTGATCTCTCCTGTCTGTTCCTTTTAGTATTCAGAAGCGAGAGCACTGTGATCATATCCCCACCTCACCAGGTAATACAAGAACGAAAGACACAAAACCCTGTAAGTTATATCAATTAATGTTCTTATTTTGAAATATTTTGTTGCCACCAACTATCCAAAAATTTGTGGGCCTGGGGCCACTTCCTCAGAGCCCACGGTGGTCTTAGCAGTCAACATACTTAGTCAAACACACTTTGGGTACAGAACCTTGATTATCTTCATTGATGGGTCTTAGGTCACTGCAACCCCCTACTTCTCATCTTCAAATATCATCCAAACTTTATCATTGCGCCTCTCACCTGTTTAAGAGCCAGGGCTCACGGGTGCAGGCTAGGGCTGCCCTGAGCTTATCAGCCTCTGTTGCAAGAGTTGCATTCCTGAACATATCCCAGGCAAAGTCCCACTCCTTCTCTCCTCCTGCAGCTATGGCAGTGCAGTACACCGTTGATCTCAGGTTGGGTGTGATTCTGAGCCACAAGAGAAAATAGTTATGTGTTACTTGTGCCTGGTGCATGACCACTGATAGATCATGATGAAGGATAGAACAAAATTATGTATAATTGGGATCATGAACTATTATTTTTCACAAAAACATTTTTGTAGCAAAACTAGGGAAGCTACTTCAGTGTTGCATGGCCAGCAAATAGATTAAAATGGTTTAACTAAATGACTCCCTAAAACAGAAAGTAAAGTAAGAAAGAAAATGTTTATTGAACTATAAGCCCTTTTCAAGAAGAATCTGTAAAAAGTAAGTAATATATAAGCAGATTTATTAATTTACTACCAACTATTTTTACTCCCACCCCAAGACAGTGTATCCTAGTGATTAAAGTGCAGACCTATAAACTTGGAGACCCATATTTGAATCTTGTCAGAGTCACGTATGCATTTGATGACCTTAAGCAGTCACTTACCGTTTCTGCTGTTTGACCTTTTTTGTTTCACATACTTAACATCTCATTCAAGTTTAGTTCCTCACTGTGCTGCTACCAAAAATGGTTCATTGTTTGCAAAGTGGTTTGGGATATGGTATGTTTGTATATATGAAAGGTGTTGTATATAAAACCAAGTTCTGGGCTGCTCAATACTAATAGGATAGTGAGGCAGTCAGGGTGAAATTATGGGCCACAAAAGGGATTATAGGTATGAAAACAAAGGGCTATGAGGAGAGGCTGGTGCCCCCTTTACATGTTCCCCTTTAGAAATGGAAAGAAGGCTGAGAAGGGACATGATCTCAGTGTTCTGCATATTCAAGGGCATCAGCAAGGTCAGCCAAAAGATGTTGGAGATGTTTGATCTGGTGTCCTCTAACAGGCCCACCCTGATGCCCAGAGATGGTCAATTGAGGGGTAACAGTAGGAAGTAGTTCTTCTCATGGAGGTTGGTGATTCTATCCAACAGCCTGCCAGTAGAGACAATGGACAGGAAGGCAGTACAGCCCATCATGGTAAGCCTGGAAAAATGCATGCTTACCAAGAGAACTATTAGATACCCTGGCTAGTATAGTAGATAGGGAACCCTTTTAAATAATAACATGTTCGCACAGCATACTTATTCATACCTGTTTATGATGCAGGCAGCAGACATGGTGGCCCTATAGCCCTTTCTGAACTTACTTCATTGCTATGTAAATTGCTTTCTTTCCTTCAGAGACAGTTTTTCAAGAAGAGGTCATCATCAAATATATTTTTTTTGAAGGGGGGGCTGTGCCTCTGTCCTATTCCATGGCTGCTTTCCTCCCTACACCATTTATTTGACTGAGGGCACCTTTCTGCTATCATCCCCCTTTTGTCCCATCCATACCTCTTCCCCCCAGCTTTGAGGCCTTGGACTTTTTTCACATAGCTCCAGTGGAGAAAGGGCTCCAGAGTGGTGAGTGAAACCTCCACCAACTCCCCTATCCCCTTTTATCACCAGTTTTTCTCTCCACCTGCCATTGATACTGCCACACCTGACCTTCAGTCTGGGGTGGTACTTGACATTCTCTGGTCAACCAACCTGGAATTCATAAAGGAAGGGCTACAGCAGCAGAATAAGAACTATTTTCCTACTGGAATCCAGGAATGCTGTCTCTACCATGCACCACGGTCTCCACCAGCCCAATATGTGGATTGGGTTTGAGATACAGACCTGGGACTCAGGCTCAGCAGAGCATCATAATGTCCCCCAGTGCTATGAGGATAGCCTCAAAATATCATAATTAAACATAACAAGAACAATGTCACATGGAATGGGGTTAAGAGCAAAGGTAAAAATTCACTTTTACTTTAATTTGCATTAGTCACCAGTGTGCTATAAATACAGCACTAACTGTAACATAGATTTTTCATAAAATACATTTGCCATGCCCCAACTGAGGGGAATGGCACTGCTTCAGCTGGCTTCTGATCCTGTCCTGCTAAAGAGTGAGCCTCTGTTTTTGACACAGATGAAACCCAGTTGTACATAAATTCCTGCCCAACCTAGTTTCCATGTTTTGTGCTCTGTAAGGACTATACAGACAGAAGTTGCTCTTGACAGATCAATGTGCCTTGCTTTGTGGCAAGGATAGTATTTATTAGCAATCTGCCGAAAGATTTGCCCTGCACATTGCACTCAATGGTGGTCATCCTTAATATGCAACTTCCATCAAAAGTGATAAATGTGTTGACCTGGGGATGTACTCATCTCCCAGTGGGGGTAGGAGGAGGATGAGCCTCTTGGTGCACCTTTATGGCTGATCATGGTGTAGCATTGGCATCAGCTCTGAAGTCAGCTGCTCATCTGCCTGGCCTCCTGGAAGAAAGGGGCACCTGTGTTGAACCTGATCCCCAGGGCAGCAGATGTGAAAACCTTGGAGAAGAAAAAGCTGGAAACAATGATAAATTTAAAAATAAAATAACATCTTTGTATTCCTTTCACTGAGAATCCAAAACCAGCACAATCCACAAAATTTGAACATTTTGGGTGAGGTTTACGGGGTGCATACTGGATGAAAATACAGCTTCCCCAATCATAAAAAATCAACACACCAGTGTTTTAGTTTTTCATAGAAGAGGGCAGCTGCCTCATGAATAAGGTGAACCCTGGAATAGATACGTACAGATTGTTCTTTGGATCATTCATCCATGTTTCAAACATTTCTGAAGCAAGATCTTCACACTCCTGAAGCCCATATGTACATGCAGTTGAGATTGCGTTGATTTCATTGTACCTAGAATGACAGAAATAACTTTATATAGTTCCCTCTTTACTCTCACTTTTATATAATACACTCTTTATTCAGACATACTGTATACTAATGGTACATGCAAGATAGAATTTTGGGGGCTAAGGTAAAAAAGACCTATTTAACAACACCTTCCCCCCAATACATTTTTAAATTTTTCTGAACTTAGAGAGGCCCCTGGCAGACTCCCCATGCATGTATGTCAGATATTACTTATCTCTCTTCTTTTCAGCCTCTGGAAGATCTGCATTGCTGCTTTTGCTCGATTTTGGACAGCTTCCAACATTCACAGTTAGTTCTACAGGCCTGCTGAGCCCTGAGAGAACCCCCCTTTCTCCTCCAACTGGTAGTGGCCAAGCAGTAACCTGGGAAGTACCTGTTCAGCTTCAGGCATCAGAAGGAGTTGATGGAGAGATGCAGCTGTGCACTGTGATGTGGGTAACTAACTGCTATCATACTGTATATATAGGATAAAGTATGGGGTGGTGTGTGTAATGAGAAGTTTACACACTCATTAGGGGTTAGATGCTACATAAAAACTGAGGACGAAGCCTGAGGAGTTTGTTAAAGCATCTAAACCTAAGGGCATGTGCAAACTTCAAGTTTACACACCGCCCCATATTTTATTTTATATAATTGCTGAGTTTCCCTTTTTTGCATCAGAAGTTATATAAAATAAAAAAAGTTGCTGTGCGGCCATGGTCCTGTTAGGTTATAGTACGCAGTACGCGTTCACCTTTCAGTATTTAAAAGTTTTTGTTTTTTTTATTATGTGGATAAGAGAGTTCAGTCCTTGTTCTAGGTTTTGTTTTAAATTACTTACTGCCAAGGCTACATGGCAGTTTTGTCTTCATTCCAGGTTCGGCAAAAAGTGAAGCAGAGAGCCTTCTACAGAGAGAGCAGTCGGGAAGTGAGGAACTCGGCGGGCACAAGCACAGAGTGAGGGCAAATGTGTACATGATTGCAGTAATGAACACTCCTTAATTACAACAGATTACACCATGGTTTCCCCTATGGGAAAAAAAGGAAGCCAGTTTTATAAGGCAATAATGCCTTACCTGCAGGTTTCATAAGTCCTGAGATGAAAATATCTAAATTATCTGCAAATTGAATCTAAGCAGAAGCAATCTCATCTAATCTGAGATAGAAAGTGATGTCACCGAGGGACACTCTGTATGTTGTTAATGCTTGCCCCTCAATGACATCACTTTCTGCTTCAAGATTGCAGGAAATGTCTGCTGCCTTGATTTGTTTATGGATGATTTAGATACTAATATCTCATGACTCCAGAAAATTACAGGAAAGTCTGATACCTCATTTAAAAGATCTTTTCATGGGCTTCCAGAATGCAAGTGACATTTACTTCCCCTTTAAGGTTCCACCCTCTTCTTCCATGCAAGAATGGAAGGCTGCTCACTGACATTGGCTAGGAGTGGTGGACGATGATCTTTGACACCTTTGTCATGAAAGCTTCCTATAGTCCCTTGGAGATGCTCAAAGACCAGGAAAGGGAGTTGCTACACTGGGACATAGGGTGACCTCTTAAGAAAGGAAGGAGAGCCTGAACTAGCTACAAGCTCCTCCACTACTAGTGCTCCTAACCACTATCTTCAGTGACTTCTACTGGAAGAGGCTATAACTACAGAAGCTATAAGCTCTCCCATAGCCAGTGCTCCAACACCATTGTCTATAGTGACTCCTGTTGGGAAAGGCTAGGCAAAAGCAGCTGTGAGCTCAAAAATTCAGTGCTACACCCTCCACACATGGCAAATTTTACACATACAGTATAATGTTTTTTCTGCCTAAATTGGCAATTTATTATGTTTGCTTGCACGCATGTGCAAGAAACATAGTGCGACGATCCAAAATGCAGTGCCGTACAGTTGAAAGGGAGAGTACCGCTTGAGTGAGCAGTGCTCCCCCTTCCCATGCATGCATATTGTGTGCTCATGCGCTCCTCCCCCCATGCATGCACTGTATGGCCCCTGTCGGCTTCATGGCCCCCCCCCAAATACAAGCTTTCCAGTTACCGCCCTGAGAGCCCACCCCAGCGTGGCAAAAATTATTTGCTGATTGGGTGCCCAATCTCCCGTCGGCTCCAGGTGCCCCCAAAACAGCCTTCCAGCTGCCACACTGGGAGCCCACCCTAGCATGGCAAACATCCTGCGTCGTCTTGGAAAAAAAAACTGTAAACAAATGGTCCCTGCCCCACCACACCCTCCCACTGTGCACCCTGCCTTCTCACACCCCCCTCATCCATACTTACCTCCGGAGTCCAGCACGATGATCTTCGGTGGACCGGGAACATGTCTGCACTCTTCAAAGCAGACCGCGAAATGAGGAAATGCTGGTAAGCTGTATAATATAATAAACAGGGTTTTTTTCAACTTTGATGCATATCTTAGGCATTTTATTTTGAATTTTAGCACCAAATTTTCAACATGGGGTTTTTGGGACCCCTCCTCATGAATTCTTGAACTGTCATGATGTTAATCGGGCCTGAAGGGTGATTTCGCTGTCACTGTGCAAAATCACCTTTTGGGACTGATTAAGGAAATGACAGTGCCAGTGTTCATAAGGTGGGCTCTCAAAAAGTCTATGTTGCAAATTTAGTGAAAAAATTCCTTAAAATGACTGTTTTATGAGCGTGCATTGCACAGTTCCTACTCATGCTCATAAGTTCGTGAATTTTTAATATTTACACTCCAGATTTTCAACATTGTCATTTTACCACACCTCCTTATGAGTAGTACAGCTGTCATTTTTCACATCTCGCCCAAAATGTGTTTCCGCACATGTAGCGCACAGTGGCGCAGTCAAAAGGAAATCAATGTTTGGGACACAGTAAGAAAACCACAGTGATAATTGTCTATGAGCAGAGGTCTAAAATGGCTATGTTGAAAATTTGTGAAAAGATTCCCAAAATGACTGTTTTAGGAGCGCATCGCTCAGCAGTTCCTACGCACCGCAAGTTTGCAAATTTTTAATATTTGGACATTAGATTTTCAACATTGCCATTTTACCACACTTCCTTATGAGCAGTACAGCTGCCATTTTTCACATCTCGCCCAAAATGTGTTTCCACACATGTAGCGCACAATGGTGCAGTCGGTGTGCGCAAGCAATGTTTGGGACAGATTAAGAAAATCACAGTGACACTGGTCTTAAAATGGCTATGTTGAAAATTTGGTGACAAAAGTCCATAAAATGACTGTGTTATGAGTGAGCATTGCGCAGTGTCCACGCACCCTCGTAAGTTCATGAATTTATAATATTTTCAGTCCAGATTTTCACCAGAGGCATTTTTCCACTCTTCCTTATGAACAGTACAGCTGTCATTTTTCCCAACATGGCTGAAATGTGTTTTCACACTTTCAGCACAGAAATGCATGGTCACTGTGGGAAATTATTGTTTGCAACACATAAAGAAAATCACAGTGACACTGTTCATGACTGGAGGTCCCAAAATGCCTGTGTTGACAATCTTCTGTAAAAAATCCCCAAACTAATTACATTACAGGTGTGTGTTGCACAGTTTCTACTCACGCTCATGACTTCACCAGTTTTTTTTTATATTTTTACTGCAGATTTTCAACATTGCCATTTTTTACACCTCCTCATGAACAGTACAACTGTCATTTTTCACATCCTGTTCGGAATGTGTGTCTGCACCTGTGGTGACAAATGCCATTGTAGCTGTGCAAAAGCAGCTTTCCGCTAACAAACTGATATTGCCACTGTTCATGAGGTGGGGGTCACAAAAAACACATGTTTAAAATTTGGAGTGAAAATACTAATGAATGTCTGAGGCGTTAGGGTTTCCGACCATAACACCCCACCCTGTAGAGCATGACAGGCATCAGGGATGTGACTTGGGATTGTCGCCTGCAATGCTCATACCAATTCACCCCCACTCACACCCTGCAGCCACTGAGAGGCATCGAGGTGTGCCTTGGACTCTTTGGCCCCAAAGTTCACCCCATTCTCCTATACCACACCCATCTCACTGTATTTCCTGATGGAATGGGGTGAACAAAAGGGCCAAAGACCCAAAGGCACAACATGACACTTGTCAGTGTCTGCAGAGTAGGGTATGGTGAAATGGCATGGCCGTTATGCCTGACGACCCAAAGGCACACCTCAATGCCTGTCACTATCTGCAGGTTGGAGATGGGGTTGGCTTCAGTTCAATACTTCACTGCCATTCCTATTATGCAGCTCTGTATCTCCTACACTACCAGTGCCAATGCCAGCAAGCAAACATTCAGCATTGACAAATGCTTGTTTGTTTCCTCTCCAATAGGATTGTGCGTCTCACTTCAGGGCCCTGCTGTGAAATTGCTCAGCTACCAGATGTCAAGATTGACCACTCTGAGTAGTCTACCTTGATATCTAGTAGCTGAGCAACTTCACAGCAGGGCCCCAAGGTGAATACTAGGAGACCCCCACTCATATTGGAGATAAAGAAAATAAGTGACCAGTTTAGGCAGAAAAGACATTTCTAAAATTTGCCATGTGGTGGGAGGGTGTGCACTGAACTTTTTGTATCTACTTAAGTATACCATAAATATAAGATATGACATGGGTGAGCATGAGATAGCAGAAATATCTCCATGAGCTGTCATTGAACTTGTGATATCCCACGAGTGGAATATCTGGAGCTGAATGACAGTGAGTGGAGATATTTCTACTATCTCACTCTCACCCATATTATATTTGATTTGCACAACAAGTGTGGGTCTCTCTTTTTTCTGTTTTAAAGTTATTTGCATTTGTTTGTTGCAAAAAGTGAAATAAATTGAATTTTGTGTTGTGTTTCGCTAACTATAAAAAATTAAAAGGTATCTGTAAATGAAACACCACTCATTTTATAGATATTTGTATGCTGAAAAAATATCATGCACACAGTACCATGCTATCATTTTTGTTTTAAAGCTATTTACATTTGAATATGGTTAGTACTGCTACTGAGGCCGAACATTGTAAATGAATTCCAAACCTTTTGTGACATACCCAGCATGAAAAGATATAGATTGTGTCATACCCAGCTTGAAGATATCAGTGATATCTCACATGTGGTCAGTGAGATATCTCTTTTATAGTGTATAGTGACTCCTTGTTACACATAGAAATCAATTGCAGTCAAAATGTTGCTGTACCACAGTTCAAAGTTCATAGAACGCGGGAATACCATACTGGGGTACAACAACATCATGTCTGTTTTTCAGAGCATACGAGACAGCAGTTCAAGTAATGGGAAAACTGCCACGCGCACATCTCAGTAAATTGTCTGACAGGTGGCGATGGTTTTCTCGAAAGTAGCTGAGGAGCCCATAAAATTCACCTACAGTCCAGATGATTTCCAGGATCTAAGCCACACTTTCTAAAGATCAGATAAGATTTTTAAATATGAAAGACAAAAGAAATATTGATTCTGTCTCATCTGACAAAGAGATTTGAGTGTTTTTCCATTTATGTAGCTGTTTACCCCCTTCAAAAACTATTAATAGAAACGCTTTAAAGTTGACACTGTCCCAGCAGCAGCATCAACTAGGAGCAGATTTATCCTGGACTCCCTTTGGGGTGCCTTGCTCAAGCAACTGGTCATGGAACCAATTCGGCAGAAGGCAATACTGGACCTTGTGCTCACAGACAGGGACAGTGTGATGGGGGTAACAGTGGGGGAACACCTGGGGAACAGTGACCACCAGTCATTGTGGTTTGAAATCACAGAAAGAGTAGAACCAAACCACACAAAAACACGATCCTGGATTTTTGGGGGCAGACTTTGGAAAATGGCTAGATACCTGAAAGAGGCATTAAGGGAATGGGGCAGGAATCAGGGGTTGAGGAACAGTGCAGTATTTAAATGGGATTACAAGAGCAGCAGAATTATGCATTAAGCAGGTTAGCAAGAGTAAAAGGAAGAGGAGACCATTATGGTTTTCCAAAGAGGTAGCAAAGAAAGTGAAAGCCAAAAAGATTGCATTCAGGCAATACAAATAGACACAGGCAGAAGGGATTGGGAGAAGTACCAGGAGAAGCAAAGGGAGGCAGGGAGGTCAGTAAGGGAAGCCAAAGCTCAGACAGAAGAACACATTGCAAAATCAGTGGGTAGAGGGGACAAAACCTTTTACAGGTACATAAGTGAAAAAAGAAAGGTAAAGGGAGGGATAGTGAGACTGAAGAGGGAGGATGGGGGCCGCGTGGTGGATGACAGCAGTAAAGCTGACATATTGAACAGGTATTTCTGCTCAGTCTTTACTGAGGAAGAGGAGGGTAATGGGTCTGAAGGAGTACAAGGGGTGAGAATGGTGCAGAAATGGACACAAGTCCCTTTATGAGAAAGGGTCCTGAAGGAACTGGAAGTAATAAGAGTTGATAAAGTAATGGGGCAGATGGGGTGCACCCCAGGGTCCTAAAGAACTAAGAGAGGTGGTGGCTGAACCCTGGCTATCCTGTTTAGCCGATCACTGGAAACAGGAGGTACCCAAAGACTGGAGGACAGCAGATGCAGTCCCTTATACAAAAGTGGGGAACAAAGAGGCGGGAACTACAGACCAGTCAGCCTCACCTCGGTAGTGGGGAAGATCATGGAAGCACTACTGAAGGAGAGATTGGTGGAACATCTGGTTGTCAATGGACTACAGGACCCAAGGCAACATGGTTTCACCAGGGGGAGGTCATGTCAGACCAACCTAGTTGAATTTTTTGACTGGGTGACCAGGGAGGTGGATCAGGGGAGGGCAGTGGACATGGCCTATCTGGACTTCAGCAAGGCCTTTGACACTGTGCCACATACAAGACTATTACACAAACTGGGGAATATGGGTGTGGGCAGGACAGTAGTGTGGTGGGTAGGTAACTGGCTGGGTGGCAGGACACAGAGGGTGGTGATAAATGGCTGTCACTCCACAGAGGGAAGAGTGACCAGTGGGGTACCACAGGGATCAGTGCTGGGACCAGTCCTATTCAACATCTTCATCAGTGACATTGTGCAGGACCTAGAAGGCAGAATTTCACTGTTCGCTGATGACACAAAGCTCTGTAACAGAGTAGACACACCAGAGGGTGTAAACAGAATGAGAAGGGACCTGCAGAAACTTGAAGAATGGTCAAGGGTTTGGAGGTTGAAATTCAATGCAAAGAAGTGCAAGATAAAGCATATGGGGCACAAAAACCCTGGCACAATATATCATTTGGGGGGTGAGGATATAGCATGCACCAAGCAGGAAAGGGGATCTTGGGGTTATCATCTCTGATGACCTCAAGGTAGGGAAACAGTGTGACAAGGCAGCAGGTAAAGCAAATAAGATGCTTCGATGCATAGGCAGGGGCATCACCAGCAGGAAAAGGGAGGTCATAATTCCATTATACAAGACACTAGTGAGGCCCCACCTGGAGTACAGTGTACAGTTCTGGAGACCTTACCTATGTAAGGACATAGACAGGGTAGAGAAGGTTCAGAGGAGGGCAACAAAGATGGTGCATGGGTTGCATCACAAGTCCTATGAGGACAGGTTGAAGGAACTGAACATGTACTCACTGGAGGAGAGGATGGAGAGAGGGGATATGATAGAGACATACAAGTATCTTACAGGGAGGAACAGGGTACAGGAATACACTATTTTTAAGCGAAAAAGATGTTCCAGGACTAGAGGGCATGGGATGAAGTTGGAGGAGGGCGATTCAGAGGAAATGTAAGGAAGAATTTCTTCACAGAGCGGGTGATGGACAAGTGGAACACCCTGCCAGAGAAAGTGGTGGGGGCTGAAACAATCACGGGATTTAAGAATGCATGGGATAGACATGAAGGAATTCTGGAAGTCAGGGGTAAGGGGCAACAGACTTCTAAGAAAACATAAACTGAACTTACAAGCTCAAATGGGCAGACTGGGTGGGCCATAGGCCCTTATCTGCCGACACTGTCTATGTATCTATGTATGTCTCTTGGAATCATTTCAAGTTTTTTTTTTTGTATGTTATGCTGTTTGAACAAGGGGTCAGTATACACTATAAAAAATACTGTCTGGGCAACTGTGCCCAACCAGCCAGAGCTGCCACTTTGGTGTTCTGATTCCATGGGACCTCTCAAGCTTTGCTCCCGATGTCTAACAGAATCAGAACCCCTTGGTAGCAGCAAGGCTGGTTACACACAGCTGCTCAGCCAGTATTCTCTATATCTTCCTGAAATGAGACCCACACATGTTGTATAAACAGTAAAACCCCTAAATAAAAATCAGTTTAAAGAAAGTGAATGACTAAGGGTGGAGCAGCTAACTTTGTGTTTTTCTGATATTTGTGAAATGTATGGCTCTCTCATTAGCTAGCTCCTAACTGGTTTTCAACCAATTGGTTGGGGACTGCACTCTAATTAAAGGAAGTTAATATTGGCAGTGCATCTTCATTTTTTATTTATTTAGCTTTTGTTGACCAGGTAAGTGCACGAGACAAATCCTGACTATTTTCAGGCACGACCCAGGGGGAGGAGGATACAGATGAATGCCAACTGACCTTGAACCAGATAAAGCTGTTGGTGGTATTTTAGTGAATGAGGGAAATTTGGCCAGGACACCGGGGAAATTACAATACTCTTTTTCGATAAGTGCCATGTGATCTTTAACATCCACCTGAACTACCACCAATCCAGGCAGATGGGACCTCGGTTTAACATCTCATCCGAAAGACGGCACCTCAGAAGTGCAGCACCCCTCTCATGCTGCACTACAGTGTCAGTACTGGGATATTAACCCAAGTGCCAGATGTGGGAACTAAACCCACAGCCCTCTGATCTCCCGGCCTCAGAGGCAAGTGTGCTACCTACTGAGCCACTGACACTGCTTTTAATCTAATCTTATAGAAAGGAAACCAATTTAGGCAGCTACATTTTGGAATGGGGACCCAGCTGATAGATGGGCTACCTGGATATCTGGAAACTTCACAGCAGGGCCTCAGTTGAATATTAGGAAACCCCCACTCCTATTGGAGGCAAAAAAAGTAAGTGAGGCAAAAAATATATTTGTAAAATTTGCCATGGGGGGGGTGGTGTTGCACTGAATTTTCTGTTTCTACTTGTGTATGTCATAAACAGCAGCATCCCTAAATAAAACAAGCATTTGTCAATGCCGAATGATGATTGAGTTGGTGTGTTGAGCTCGCTCACTGCCCCTCTGTCACTCACTCAAGTCTGTTTCTCCCGGTGCTACAGGGTGATCTTTTGTACTGGGCTCCTGCCTGCATTGGCACCTTGTTCTGCCCACTAAGAAATCCGCAGCTGTCCAGACAGAGCTCCGTTGAGGTAGCTCACTCCGCCTCTTTCACTCGCTCAATCTGTTTCTCCTGGCACTGCAGGCTGCCCTTTTGTACTGGGCTCCTGCCTCTGGTGGTGGCTTTTTCTACCCACAAAGAAATCTGCAGCAGTCCCGACACAGGTCTGTTGAGCCTGCTGACTCCTCCTCTTTCACTCACTTGTTCCATTTCTGCCGGTGCTGCAGGCTGGCCTTTTGTACTGAGCTCCTGCCTGCATCACCACCTTTTTCTACCAACAAAGAAATCCACAGCAGCCATGATACAGCTCGACTGAGCTCGCTCACTCCCCCTCTCTCACTTGTTCATCCATTTCTGCTGGTGCTGCAGGCTGCCCTTTTCTATTGGGCTCCTGCCTGCTTTACCATCTTCTTCTGCCCACAAAGAAATTTGCAGCAGTTACAATGTGGCGCGGGCATGTTCGGTGAGCTGCAGACCCCTACATCAACACGGTCACGTTCCCTCAGCGTCACCCCTGGGGGACCTTCGGTGCCACCCCATGAGGCCAATGGTCAGCCTGGCATTGCTGGCAGGTCTTGGCAGGGCCACCCATGCATCTGTGGTGGCTGTGGCACTGTGCCATGTGACTGACCTGTCTCCTACCATGGCCACTGTCTGCCGCTGCCCTGTGTGCAGTGTGTTGTGCATCGTGTGACACATCGGTGGGGTTCCCGGCCCTGCACACACATGGTCCCTGTGCACACCCTCCTGGCTGCTGGCCACTTTGGTGCATGCAAGATGATGTCTGTGTTGCACTGTCTGCCGGTGTGCAGTGGTGCCCAGCATCTGAGACATGCACAGTGACGGCCACTGGGCATGGTCATGTGTGGACCTGTGTGTGGGTAGGGGTTGCATTCGAGGTTGGCATGCCTTCTACCCCTTGTGCATGTCTTGTGGTGTGTGTGTGTGTGTGTGTGTGTGTGTGTGTGTGTGTGTGTGCACGCGCATGTCATGTTTGGTCCTGCCCATCCCTGATGCCATGTGCGGTTCCACACTCAGACCCATTCCCTTGCCACTATCCACCCCTGGAGTTCATCCATGCCTGTCTGTGGGTTGTGCCCTTGCCATTGGTGGTTTCACATGGCCCTGCGACCTACCTGTATTGGCCGAAGTGCTCCTCTGTGATGGTGTCCCGGTGCAGCTGTGACATCCAGATCAGGCAGGGATCCCTTCACCCAGGGGGTGGCTGCCCATCACCATCTGGACCAGTGTCCTCATCGTCCCCACCGCTGTCCCCCTCTTTGACCTCTACGGCTATTCTGCAGTCATTGGCCATGTTGTGCAGGATGCAGCAGGCCAGAAATAGCCCACAGGCCTTCAAGGACTTTAATGTAGGGCACCGCCAGATGTACCCAGGCACTGGAAACGTGCCTTCAGCCTCCTGAACACCCGCTCAATGACATTCCGTGTTGTGGCATGTGCCTCATTGTACCAGAGCTGCAAAGGGGTCGTGGGGTGCCTGCATGGTGTGAGCAGCCAGGAATGGAGTAGATAACCACTGTCATCTTTGTGTAGAGGGTGGACATTAGTATGGTGGTCTGTGTCTCTCTGCCATGGGCCGTCAAGGCCGGTACCCATGGCACCTCTGACTATGCACCCCCCACATCTGCTTATGTCATCCTGCATGATGTCCATACTCACCCACTAGGTGACCAGTGGGGATGTCCCCACTCTTGAACCTGTGGCACAGTGCAGACTGGTGCCAGATGAAGGCATCATGTGCTTCCCCAGGGTGCGTGGCACAGACATTGATTATGTACCCCCTGGCATCGCACACCACCTGGCAGTTGATGCTGGCATACCCCTTCTGGTTAATGTAGGACACACCATCCAGGCCAGGTGGCATGCGGATGGCCACATGGGTGCAGTCAATGGCCCTGAGCACGCCAGGCATACGTGCTACCCTGTGGAACTCTTGTATGTGTGCTGTGCTCTCCGCCTGTGTGCTGGGGAAAAGGATGTACTTCACAGCATGTGGCAGCAGTGCGCTGAAGAATTGTGTAAGTAGGCGTGACACAGCCGACTGGTCTTTGTTGTTTGTCCTTGTTGTTCTTATGGTGTTTCTTATTCTTGTGATAATTCCAGTTCCCACCCCATTGTTGTTGTTGCTGCTGTGATTGTTGGACCTGCTGGGGGTGTTGATTGTCTGCAGGGAGGGGCTGTTTCTCATGGGCCTGCTCTTCCACCGTGTAGTGCATTGTGGCCTCCGGAGTAGTCTCCCAGTGGCTACCTTTTTGGAACCAGAGCCCAGATCACGGACATAGAGTTGATAAACTCTCTCAGTTTTCCAAAGAATGTCGGCAAATCTCTTCGTGGTGGAGTAAGCTGGCTCTACTTTCTCCCTCACCACAGGGATCATGTTCCTAAGGAACAAGTTCTTATACTCAATAAGGTCTACATCTGCAGCTTCCTGTGCAAGGTGCTTCCCTGCTGATAGGCCATCCAGAGCATCTGGTGATAAGTCACTGGACTTTCTTTTGCATTCTGTTTCACCAGATATGCAAGCATCCCTTCCTCTACACCTGGGCTGTGTGCAGAAATGAGTTCAGCTGCAATTTCGTCAAAGGTGGCTTGGCCGTCTTGGCGGACGGCATCAGAGAGTTTAGCCCACAGTTCAGGATCAATGGTCTGGCACAGGATGTGGACCTGGTAATCTGCAGCAAGACTAAGCATTTCACATTTAACATGCACCTTTTCCAAGTGGCAGCTGAGATTGTCAGACGGGCTCATCCGTCCAATACTGTCAGCTATTTGCTGAACAGAGCAGGCCATTTGTAGGGGATTATTTGGCCGAATAGGCGGAGGTAGATTTCCCCGGGTGCCATCCAAAGCTGCCCAAGCTGAGCCTTAGCTGCAGTATGAACCATGCCCTCCAGAGTGCCAGCCTCATGCAGAAGCTGCCTAATTTGGGTTTTAAGGACGAGTTTGTTTCTCACAGAGATAGGTACATTGTCTACCGCATGTTCGATCATTGTCTCTATCTCCTACCTGTCTTCCACATTAATAACAGCTACCAGTGGAGCCATCTGGTCTAGGCGTTGGTCTACTCCCCCCCATCATGGGGGCTGCCATGTTGGCATCACCCATGATGTGTGTTATGATGTCGGTGATGTATGATATGGGTTGGTGTGACGGGGTCTGCCATGTTGTGAATGGTGGGGCGGGGACTCTGGGCCATAGTAGGAGTGTGACTGGGCATTGTATTGTGAGATGCCATCATCTTTTGCCTCCCCTTCAGAGGACATAGTTAAGGCAAGGGCTAGGCCTCCCATTGCCTTAACATGTCCAGCCAGAACCTCTCACTGATAGTGCAATTTTGCCACTTTGGATTTGCATTCAGCATGATTGACATTTGCAACATTCATATCAGCCAAGAGAAATGCACCTGCCCTACCTGAGCAACCCATCTGGTTAAAAATTCTGACTACCCCACCAATGCGCACTTAGCAATCACCCAATCTGCTACTTCCCACTCCTACCCTCCTCCACCAACCCCTTTTACCCCTGATCTCAGCCCAGTCCTACACCCCCCCCTCGGATTCCCAGGGATCCTTGCCCCTACCTATCTCACATCACCCCTGTCCTTCCTCTCCCCCAACCTTTCCTGACAAGGTGACCTTTAGCCAGTGGTTCCCACAAGCTGAACAGCTCCATTTCTCCCCCTTCCCTTCACTCTTGAACCTCCCTCCCTCCTCCTCTCCCCACTCTCTCGTGTTATTACTGCTGCTGCTCTGACTTTGCCTGATTGTTTAGGCATTATCCCTATCCCATGTACTATGTCAGTCATTTTACCATTGACAATTGTTTAATGTTCATTGTAACCCTGTGTTTTACTTTTGTACACTCACATTTTCTTCCTGGCATGGAACCTTTGTAAATGAGCTTGTAGCTCAAAGGTTATAATCCAAGAACTCAATAAAAAAAAAATATCGACCTCATCCTGCATCTGTTTCTGCAACACTCTATACACTCAATTCGCGATTGTCCATAGTAGCCACTTCTAAGTCATTATGTACCTGGTTTATCTCATCCTGGACCTCTCCCAACTCCTCACTCAATTGCTCATTAATTCTACTTAACAAGTCATTCATCTGCAAAGCCTGACTCTTATCCTGTCTCAAACTTTCACACTCCAACTTCAACATACTAAGTCCCTACTCGCCTGCCTGGGTGGAATGATGCAAAAGGGAATCCTTCTCATTCTGCAGAGTTTGGAGTTCAGATTCCAAATCCTGCTCACATCTCACACACTCTGTTTCCTGCAAACCCATCTCCTGTTTAAGGGAGGAGATTTGCAGTTCAAGGGTTTGAAACCTCATTTTGGAGGCTTCCAGAGCAGCATAGAGAGCTGCAACCAACAGCCTTCTTGCTTTCTGGCTGTTTGTCTCATCTCTGAGTACTGGGTTGAAATCCCCAGTATACAGTTGTCAAATTGACTTGCGTCCTGTGTGAAGTCAGCCCATCCTCCATGGGAGGCAAGGAAGTTTGAGACATTGAGTCTCAGTTCTGCACAGATATTTGATATGGTGGCCATTGTGTGGGAGGGAATGAAAAATCAAACCGTGTAAAAGGCGCCGTGCTGTGTATCAATCCACAGCAGGAGCACTTAGTTCACAGTCTGGCTACTGTGCACCTGTAAGCTTGCAATTCAGAACTGCTGTGGAGTGGGTCAAGTCGGCATCAACCACACCCAGAAAGCAGCCAGATTTTGCAAGTTATTACAAAGTGGTCGAAGAACGGGAGAGATGATGCGGGAATACACACCTACAGTTCCCATTGGGAAGGGAATAGTTTGAACCAACTAGTGAAACTTTGCAAACACCAAATATTGCCTGCATGTGGTCACCAATTGTCAGGAGATCTAAACCTCACTCTCCGGTTCTTGGCAATAATGGGAATGCAAGGAATCACAAACACATTGCATAAGAGTAATACACTTGTTTATTACTACCAAAAGATAAATCACAGTTGCCCATAGCAGTTATTACCAAATACAAACTGGGAGCCAATACTAGGTGTTCCCTATACCTCAAGGTTTCTTTGTGTCTCCAGGGATCTCCAAGGTACAAGATGTAGTGTCTTACATTATATTCTTATGATAATTGCCATGGTTACCATAAGTTAGAGACATTTCTAGTTAGAGAGATGAGCCCTATTTGGTTAAATTAGAGGTGGTTCCACAGTCCAAGATAACATTATACAATTTTGAAGTAGTCGTCACTTTGTAAAGACAAAGAAAGCTCAGTTATACATGTATTAGTGGAATAGTACAAATTACCAAAATATGGCAATACTGACTTATATATCATCATCATTACAAGGACACAGTCGTCCTAACATCTTATAAGCAAGAAATACATATGTGTATTAGAAAGCAAAGTGTATAACAATAATATGCATACATATCCTGACATCTACTCTTATACGGTAGATGCCCTATGCCCTATATGTTAGTATATCATATACCTAAGTACTAGCTGTCTACAGTGTACCTCTGGGGTACCAATAAGGGTGCAGGGACCTCGTGTAACAAACTGCTGGGGAGGGGCAGCAGCATCATAAGGTGCTAGCTGCGCACTCGAGCAGACAAACCATGAGGCCCATTTCTGCTGCCATTTTCATATGTTTGTATGTTCATAATAGGGTGGGAGGGAGCATCTTCACAGGGAAGGTAGGAACTATAACTAGGGAACATGGGCTGAGGGTGGTGGGGAGTAGATTTAAGGGGAACACAGGGGGCATCACTTCACTGAGAGGGTGGTTATACCCTGGAACATTCTGCCATGGTAAGTGGTGGATGCCAAAGCTCTGGAAGGGTTCAAGAGGGCTTGGGACAACCACAAGGGATTGTCTAGAGAAAGTGGGAAGGTTAGGGAGAAGGGGTAAGTAATTAAGGAGGATGGGGCAGACACAATGGGCCAGGTAGGTCCTTTTCTGCCAGCACATATCTATGAAATCTATGAACTGGTCACTTTTAAAAATTAATAATCTTTTATCAACTGAATTTGTATTTCTTACTCAGATAATTTTAACTGCAGAACAATTAGTTAAATCCAAAGATTCAGTGTGTGTGTGTGTAAGTGTGTGTGTGTGTGTGTGTGTGTGTGTGTGTGTGTGTGTGTGTGTGTGTGTGCATCCAGATGGGCGTGTGTGTGTGGGAAGATCACATATTAAACCCATACACAGTTGTTGTGGGTGCAATTGATTTCAAGCAGATGATGTCTGAAAAGAAGTAATGACGTGATAACTAGTTTGTTTCAATGCAAATTATCGATTCATAAAAGTTTTACATGTTGGAGTGATATTTTCCCCTTTAGTGAAAAATATTTTTTGTGTCCAACTTATGTTTCATCCAAGTTGGATGAAACATGCACTGGACACATACAAATCTGTTTTATTAAAGGGGAAAATGTCACATGCAGGATTCTGGAGACTGCTTTAAATAGAGAATAATGGTTGTAGGGAATTGCTATTTGTAAGGATTACTAATAAATTGTACCATTTTGGAAGCAAGTACACAATAATTAGCCTTAACATTTAATGTGTCAGTTATTTAATAAGACTGACTATTTCAAAAATACTTTTTAATCTTAGATGCATTATGAATCAAGTCTTGAAGGGACTTGGAAGTACTCCTGCATATTTGCTCACCCCTGTTCTTCTATAAATGTGTCTCTTCTTTATTTTTTTTTTGTCTTCCTAGTCTTTAAAGCAGCAGTATTTGTTTGTCATCATGTCATACTGTATTTCTAACAGTAATAAAGGTAAACCAAACTTAATGGGGCGTACAGTGAGCTGTGTATTAATGTTGAGTACAAGAAATAACCAAGAACTTAAGTACATTATGTAAGAATGGGCATGGGTGTTGCCCTCAACTAATCCATAGTTTTTATCGATGGTCTTGCAACATCAAGGGTTTCACAGAAATGCTATGGAGAGGGTAGTTCAGGCAACATACTGGACTGTGGGTACTCTGTGAAAAGGCTAGGGTACAACATACTGAGCATAGGAAAGGGGTAAGAAAGTAACAAAATATCTTTCAAATGACCACCAAAATGCACTGGAGTGCACCAAATTGAAAAAAGTGTTCTGGGAGCTTAGGCGGCCCCCAGACCTGCAGCCTATAGTTTATCTTGCGACCCCTATGGTTTCAGTGAAATGACGTCCCTGAGCCCACCTCTCAGCTGGGTTCCTATTTCTAAATGCAACTCCCTGAATTGGCTTCCTTTATATACTGTAAGGTTCATTGTCTAAATTGTTTTCCTTTAATTAAAGTGCAGTCCTTAACCAATTGGTAAGTAACTAGTGAGGAGTTAACTAATGAGAGAGCCATATGTCTTCCAAACATTAAACAAATACAAAATTAGCTGCTCACCTTTACTTATTCTCAAACTTGAAATGACTTTTTATGTTGATTGCTTACAGCGCAAGAAACATATTGCAGTAGCTTTCTCAGAAGCAGCTTGTGGAGACGCGGTGCTGTTGTGGCCAATGCCCTCACAGCCTGTAAAGGCTTGTCCCACTTCCCCCAGTGCCATTGCACGCTGCTGCTGACACAAGTTTGGAACCTTGGCACCAACTTGTGACAATTTCACCGCTGCAATCAGGGGCCACCTCATCATTGCAGCGACAGCCATCCGCTGCAATGAGGGAGCAACCCGTCATTGCAGGGCTGGATCTAGAAACCCTGATGTTGTTTGTGAACATGGCAGCGGTTTGCTGCCATATTCACAAACAATATAACCCCACCACCATGTTTATTTGCTGACAGGGGCCCCAATCCCCATTAGCTTTAGTGCCCCAATGTTGAGTTTTGCCGATGGGGGAGCCCACTCCCCATCAGCATTCTGTAACCTCCCCCCGCTTTCATTGTCTGCTGACGAGGTGCCCAATCCCTGTCGACATAATCTACACCCCCCCTTTTGGTGTGTGTCAATGGAGGTGCCCAATCCCCCATCGGCTACTACTGCCCCCCAAAGAAAGAGGCCGGTGGCATGCTGGGAACCCACCCCAGTGTGCCACATGCCCCTGTGAAAGAAAAAACTGTCCCACAATGTGTTTTTTGTTTTGTTAACCTGAAAAAAAAAAGCTTTCCATCCCGAGATTTCCTGCCCCCCTGCCACCCACACCCACTGCGCATCTGCCTCTCCACCCCCCACCCCCATACTTACCTCCGGAGCGGCACAATGATCTTCAGTGGACTGGGAATATATCTGCACTCTTCAAAGCCGACCGTGAACTGAGGAAATGCCGGTAAGCTGTATAATGGAATAAATAGGGTTTTGTCAACTTTTAATGCATATCTCAGTTATTTTTTTGGAATTTTGGCACCAAATTTTCAACATGAGAGTTCATCTGACATGACCTCTCCCAAGTGAAGCCATGCTGGTGAATGTTCTGCAGCCCCCCCCCCACAGTCCACTCCAGCCTGAGGGGTTGCACACAAGGGGAACACTGTGAGGGTGAGAAGAGGTAAAACAATCCACCTCTTTAACCAGCCTGTTTGTTGCAGGTGTTTTGTTCAACAGCACTGGGACTCCAATTGCTGACCTCTGACTCTGCCTGATAGCTTCTGGCAGGCTAGTGCAAGGGACATTCCCTACACTGCTACAGCATTTTTTAATAGATGCTTTAAGGACTCAATGCACTGCACAGCTAGTAGCCTGAGATACGCTAGTGCTTTAAGGACTGCATGGTTAGAGTGTATCCAAGCCAACTGTATAGCCCTATTACTTTTGTTTTTTACTCTGTTGCTCATGCTATGTTACTGCTTGTTTGTATGTACTGCTGATTGATGGCCTACCTGTTGTCCAGAATCTGAGGATCAGGGGCTATGTTGGGCTCATCTGTGGTGCTGTCATGGAACATATCTCAGGTTCCATCTTGGCTTCCCTGCACATGCGCAGTCCAGATGCTGTCCTGACATCTCTCCT
Organism: Neoceratodus forsteri; assembly: GCA_016271365.2. NCBI lineage: Eukaryota > Metazoa > Chordata > Ceratodontiformes > Ceratodontidae > Neoceratodus > Neoceratodus forsteri. The sequence continues at coordinate 537,738,567 of CM028129.1, forward strand.
AACAGGTCATACATGCGCAGTGTGGCCTAGACACCCCATCCTGCATGGCCATCCCACTGCATATTAAGTAACCACTTTGTTCTTTCCCCATTTTGGCCTTACATATACCCCCTTTTCCTGCAGACCACACCAGCCTGAGGTGCAGCACACAAGGGAAACAAAGCGAGGGTGCTAAGAGGTAAAGACATCCACCTCTTTAACCAGCCTGTTTGTTGGTGGTGTTAGCCCATTGATACTGTACACTAACTGCCCTGCCCGCCCTAGCCACCCTCCCACCAAAATCTGACCCTCAATATAAAGCCCTCCCTGGTCAAATGACTTCCTGTGCCATTTTGTCCTCAGTTCCCCATTAGCAGGTTATACATTCTCCCCACTAGAGGGCTTCTCTTCCCTTTCTTTCTAAGAACTACTGCCTCTCCTTATCCTCCTGCATCTCATCCCCCTCTCTGACACTCTAGACTTCCCTCCCAGAAGTAGCCCTCTACCCCCACCCATTCTAACTCCCTGCCCTTCCCACCTTTCTTACACCATCTTCCCACTCTCTGCCTCTCCCCCAGCCACCACTAGGAGTCTCTACTACAGCACCCCACTTTTTCACCATCAATCCTGTGTTTCAGTGGCCCATTGCATCTCTCCCCAGGGCCCTACTTGGCTGTTTTCTTAGAAGTCCCCCCCCGTCTTGAATCTGGTACCTCCTGCACTGAAATCCATCACCCTGCTACTGTGCCATGGAGACTCCCTCACTCAGTGAAGGCAGTGTGACCACGCTTATAGTACTCAAACAACAAAAACACAACCTAGTGCTATGGCCATCCCAGCTCACCCTCTCAACCTAACTCCATTATTACTAATGTTGCTGCTCCCGCACATACAATACACACCACTCTCCCCACAAATCTGTGTCACACAATTGTCTCACGGTACCCTCCACAATAGTAGCTCCCCTACTATGTCCACACCAGTATCGCCCTCTCACCTATGCACATGCCCACACTGGTGTCCCACCCTGGCCTGCCTTGGCCCTCCAGTTGGTCCGCCATCCCCACCATATGCTCCCTCCCAATACCATGCACATGGGCCTTAGGTAGCGGTAACAGCCCTCTGGCACGCCACACAAATAAGCACCTACCCCACCTCAGAATAATCTCTCTGCTCCATCTACTGCCTGGGAACATCCATCCAAACCCAGGCCCAGGGACCCCTACACCATCCCACCCATCACCATTCGTTGGCCTCCACATTGCATCAATGACTATATGCAGCATCCTATAAAAAACAGCTGCACTCCGATGCTGGATCACCATGCACCAGCCTGACATCTTCACACTGGTTAAGGCTTGGCTCTACAAGTCCACCCCAGACTCATTCATATCTTTTCCTGGTTACTCCCTCTTTAGACTGGACAGAGTGGGTAAATGGGGTGGTGGCTCTGCAGTGTATCCATGGCACTCCTAATTGGCCCAAGCTATACCACCACTGGCCCTGGACCACGGAGCTCAAGCCTTGTCCTTATAGGTTATGCCAGACCAATCCAAGGCCCCCCTCATAATTACTGTGGCCTACATCCCACCATGCAAACAGTCCCACGTACTACACTCCATTACGGAATACATTGCCAGCCTTCCTCATAAATCTGAACGCATCAAACTGGGTGACCTCAACCTAAACTGGCTTGCCAGCACAACCTCCACCTCCAAAGATGCTCTTGCAGCCCTAGACTTCCACCAACTGGTGACCCAGTCAACTAGGTACAACCCAACCACTGGCACACACACCTTACTGGACATCATTCTATCTAACCAGCCCCACAGAATCATGGACATAGTGGTCCTGCCAGACTCCCTCAGTGACCACTCTCCACTAATTTTTACTTGGTCAGGCAAGCAATTGGCACCTGCACCAACCACCACTCTCTGACACCACCTCTGCCCTAGGAATCTCTCTAAATTCAAGGAACTCCTTGACCACTGGGACTGGTCCCCAATATACCAGGCTACCAGCATGGATGTAGCACTAGACTACTTCTACAGCTCCTTCACACTAGCCTGTGACACATTTACCCCACCAAAAAAAGACCCACACAAAAAGACAAAATGCACCATGGATAACACCATCCCTCACTCAGCAGCTAAAAGGCAGAGACAATCTATGGCATAAAGCCACAGACTCAGGTAAACCTGCAGACAGGCAGACCTATAGAGCAGAACAGAATAGATGCACATGGGCCATTCACAAAATGAAAGCAGCAGGGCCGTTCCCAGGATTTTCACAAAGGGGGTTCTTTTTATGCTGTCGGCAACTTTTAAAAAAAAGCTGTGGGTCTTAGGGCCGCTAATACCCCAGAAGCCATGGAATCCTAGAATTGCTCTGTGGTGCATTTTGTGGCTTGTTTTGAAGCTAAAGAAGTCATATCTGAGATCTTCTACACTCCTTGCTCTAAACAAAATTATTATCTGGCTGGCTGCAGGGTGAATATATATGTATTCAGCACCAGAGGGCAGCAAGATGCTGTTAATGTAATATACCTAAGACATTGTCTCAGATATATTATGTTATTAGTTTTAATATCTGCAGCTGTATCTACTGGTGTATAGGAAAGGGGTCTGAGGGCTGCTTGGCCCCAGAAGCTTTGGGGTACTAGATACTCTGTGTCTAATTTTGTAGATTTTAAACCAGAATAACTCATCTGTGAGCTCCTGTCCACCTCCTGCTCTAAGGACAATTATTACTATCTGGGTGGCTCAGATTTTGTGTGTGTGTGTGTGTGTGTGTGTGTATGTGTGTGTATGTGTGTGTGTGTGTGTGTGTGTGCGAGTGTATTTATAAAATGGGAAGCAAAGTAAATAACAAATCCAGCATTCTGATTGTATAAAACACATCACATAACCATGCATCTATCAGAGCGTGACTGCACACCTGCACTTTTACCCTCCTCCAAAACAATTTTGCCATTTTATCAGATAGATAACCCACTCTAGGACATGCGGTCGTGCTCTGATATACATATGCCTCGGGTGGTTGATGCACTCGGCCTGCAGACTCATGCATAACAACGCACATATGGCATGTGTATAACAGAGCATGACTGCACACCTTAGAGTAGGTTATTTATTTTTTTTTATTTTTTTATTTATTTAGTTTTTGCTGACCGGGTAAGTGCACTAGACAAATCTTGCCTATTTTCAGGCACGACCCGGAGGAGGGGGATACAGATGAATGCCAACTGACCTTGAACCAGATTAAGCTGTTGGTGGTATTTTTAGTGAATAAGGGAAATTTGGACAGGACACCGGGGAAATTCCCCTACTTCCTGCTTCCTGTTAGCAGGGGGGACCCATTTTCTGGTGGGACCAAGATGGCGGAGGAGGAGGACAGTGGAGGAGCTACACATGGGGCTGCGTTGGCCCAGAGCATGTCTGAGTTTGAGAAGCCTATTGCCATTGAAACCACTGAAACGGCGGCTGGGATGCACCCACAGGGTGGCCAGCATACCGCCGGTGTGAGCGGTCCTTTGGATTTTTCAGATGGAACTTGCCTTAGTCTTGAGGAGAAACAGCACTGTCTGGAGGAGGAACTATTGAAAGTGAGCAACCTGCTGATACAGGAACATCGGAACCTAGTAGTCGAGGAAGACAGGAAACGGAAGAGATCGGCCGGTTCACCGAGTGCTTTGGAGGCTGCAGGACCCAGTAAACTTCATTCGGCCACTGAGAGGCCTGAAGGGAAAGTGAATGCGACTTCCCAGGATTGGGGGGACTTGGTTGAAGAATCTTGGTCACCGGAGCAAGCGCTGCATGGGGCAGGCTGGATTCCGATTTCAGGCGATGTGTGGAAACCGGACAGCGATGCACAGGCTCCCAGGGAGGCTATTCAGATAAGTACTGTGGATATTGCAAACTCTTCAGGTGTTGGCTTGGGGGCTGAAACTGCTATTTCCCCTACACCTCAGTCTATTACTGACTTTGATTTGTCTTTGGGGACTCAAGTAGAGGTGGGAGCAGGGGATGTGGCTACTCCCCCTGTCATCCAAGAGCCTACTCTGGAGCCTGTGGACAAACCTTCCTATGCTAGTCATTTTAGGCAACTTCTTGAGTTGGTCAAACGGTGAAATGCCGTACATTTGCGTTATGTGGGTCCTAGGGATAATCCCCCTGACAGTTTTTTTTGTTGGGAAGACGTTGTTAAAACAAAGTATGGGCTTTTTTCCTTCTGAAGTCTACGCCTTAATACATGTTCCGGGGGAGTTTATGTTTGATATCAGTTTTCGGACCCCTGCTCTTATGGAGCTGTTTTGGAGTCTTTATTTAAACTTAAAAATGAATCCCTTATGGTCTGACTTTATTGTGTTATCTTTGTCAAAGCAGGCCTATAGAGTCATTACAATATTGTTTAGGAACGAAGGGGTTAATATTGTGGATATCATAAAATGGTTATCTAAATCATGTGACATTCAGGGGAATCCAGTCCCTATCCTGGATGCGGAAGGGTTTTGGAATGGGGGTTGGAAATTTAGGGTTAAACTCCATTCCACCGATTCTGAGTTGTTACATCTGCCCAATTGTTTCTTTCTGGGAAGGGATAAGGGGTTTCTTTTTTACCCTGGGCAGCCTAGAGTTTGCTTTAAATGTGGGTCTCAAACTCACATAAGCATCTCATGTAATGTGCTTAAATGCTCTTATTGTGGAGAGACTGGCCATCCAAGTGCCCATTGTTTTCAGACCTCAAAATGTAATCTCTGTGATGTGGTGGGTCATACGTTTGAAAATTGCCCCTCAGCTGCTAAAAACACTGCTGTTGATTCACAGGTACAGGATCATTATATCGCTAGGTTGAGACTTGGTCATCCTACTAGGGAGGAGGGACCCGTGTGCTGTTGAGGATGCCCCCTTTAGCTAAACGAGTTTGTCTGAGGACTCTGATTTGATTTTGGGTAGCACAGCTGCACCTGGAGTTAGGGTAGAAGGGTATCTGGGATAGGACAGGGGAGATTCTGGAGCCTTGCTCCCTTATTAAATGATTTGGAACCTGCGGAAGATGGGTTTGTGGCGGTTAATAGTAAAAAGGGGAAATCTGCTAAAGGGAAGGGGAAGTTGGGGAAGAAATCAGCCATACCTGCTCCTGCCACTTCCATTGCTGACCCGAATATATTTTCAGTTTTGGTGGAAAGTCCAGTGGAAGTCCCATACGGGGCTGGGCCTCCTGTACCCTTGTCAGGGTTAGAGTCTACTGCACCTGCTGCAGACCTGGTAGGCCCTAGGCCACCAGATGGTAAATGTGGTAGGATTACGAGGGCGTCCAGTAAGGTAAAGTGAATTTAGCTCCTCTTTGCTTCATGGTTCCCTTTTACGTTCGGGTGGCAACCTTAAATGCAAATAGTATTAAAACTCCTGCAAAATGTCGGAATACTTATTCACATTTTCTATATGAAAATCTGGATTGTGTTTTTCTGCAGGATGTACGATTACATTCTCTTGAGGAGATAGAGGATGCCACTGCTGGTTGGATATGGGGGGATTGTTTTTGGTCCTTAGGGAATGACTTGTGTAGTGGGGTTGGGATTTGTTTTTTTAATTTTCACATTACTGTGATACACCAGATAGAAATTCTAGCTGGTAGGGCCTTGGTTTTGGATATCACATGGGGTTCACTACTCTTGCGATTGATAAATGTGAATGCCCCTCAATCTAAGTTTGAAAGGGTGTCCCTCTTTAACTCATTATATCCCTTTTTATGCACCGCTTATTACATAATTTTGGGGGACTTTAATTGTTCTTTGCCTTCCAAAGTGACTTCTGGGAAAGGGAAAAGGTGTATAGTGATGGGGCAAGTTTATTGAAACTTCTTACAGATACTGGGTTTAGTGGATGCTTTTGGGCCCTCCACTAGAGGGTTTAGGATACTTATTTCTGGGGACCCAGAGCTTCCAGAATCGATTATTTTTTTCTCACACCTGAGGTTGTTGTGCAATCTCAATCCCTGCAGGAAGTAGCTTCATCAGATCACAGATTACTGAGACTGGCCTTAAGCGATGTCCCTAAAGCTCGGAGAGGGTCAGGTATTTGGAAATTGAACTCTGCCTTATTAGATATCGCCTGTGTGGTAGGTGGGTTACGCTCTCTTTTTTTGGCAAGGCAGTCAGTCTCATTTTTATATGATAATTTAAATCTTTGGTGGGAGGACACTAAAAGTGAAGTTCGGATCTATTTCAAGGTTGTGGGTCATTTAAATGGGTGGTTATCGCATGCTGGGTTGAGGCATCTTAGGGACAGGCTTCATTTTTTGTCCACTCATAGACAGTTTCTTGGATCAGACTGTTTAGAACAAATTAAAGGGTTAAAACTGGAATTGGCTAGGCACAGTCTCAGGTACAGCATGATATTGAAGTGAAGCATAAATTTAAGATTTGTGGCAGGAAGAAAGACACTTTACCTTTTGAGTATTTGAAATTTATTAAACATTTACGGGGTATGATGTATTTAAACACTCCAGGGGGAAGGCGGGTTACTACAAATGTTGATATTTTAGACACTATTCATGAGCATATTTCTGCCTCATTTCAGAGCAGAGTGCTCTCTGCTTATTCTATTTGTGATTGGTTTGCTAGTAGGTCAGTCCCAGCCTTGTCTTTGGCCGACCGGATTGATTTGGTACGACCCATTACAGTGGAGGAACTAAAGACTGCGGTCTGGTCTTTAAGATCAGGCATTACTCCCAGATCTGATGGGCTGCCTCATGAGATTTATAAGGTCCTATGGGAGATTTTAGGTGCTGATCTATGCCAGGTTTTGAATGATGGGTTGCAGTCTGGGGTTCTTCCTCATAGTATGTTGCAGGGTGCGTTGCTTCTCTTGTATAAAGACAAAGGAGATCGTGGGGATTTAAGTAATTGGAGGCCTTTGTCGCTTTTAAACACGGATTATAAAATTCTGATGAAAGTCTTATGTATGCGGTTGAGGGGGGTCATGGGCTCCCTGTTACATCCAACACAGTTCAGTGGTGTATCTCATAGAAGGGTTCAGGATGCACTGATTCTACTTAGGGAACTGGTCTCTAAGGGAAAGTCTGGGGAAATGTTTGGGCATCTAGTTTGCCTAGACCAATCCAAGGCATTTGATCAGGTTGAATATGTTTATCTTTGGGAGAGTCTAAAGAGGTATGGATTTCCTTCACAATTCATAGGATGGCTGCAAACATGTTATAGGGGCATTACTCTGATTCCCAGCGTAAATGGTTGGATGGGTAGGGAGATTGGGGTACATAGGGAGTGCGGCAAGGGTGTCCATTAAGTCCCCTGCTCTATGTGCTTTCCTTGGATCCCCTTTTACATGCCTTAAATGGTTCAGATGACATTGTTGGTTTATCAGTTGGGTGCATGGACCCTCAGATAGTGACTTTGGCATATGCGGATGATTTAATTTTAGTTTTGTCAGATAAGGATTCTGCTATTGCGGCAAGGGCGTTATTGAACGCATTTTCTGTTATGTCTGGGTCCTCTATAAATTGGCTCAAGAGTGGGATACTGCCTTTGGGGTATGATGTGGCTGATGTGTCATTAATTTGGGATATGCCCATAGAATCTGAATATAGGAAGATACTAGGTGTTTACTTTGGGGGTCTGGATGACCAATGGTATAACTGGGAAAAGCAATTATTGGAAGCTCGCAACAGGGTACAGCTTTGGAATAAGGGACGCATGTCTAAAGCTAAACGTATTTATTTGATTAAAACCTTTCTGTTACCGTATTTTTTGTTTATTGCTGCGGTTTTCCCCCCTCCCATTTCTCTGGAGACATCTCTTTATGGTGTATTTTTTCTTTGTTTATGGGGCAGCAGATTAAACCCATTAAAGAGGGGTGTTACGATTTACCTATTAGTGAAGGAGGTTTGGGATGGTGAATCCGGTAGTGTTTTACATAGTATTTTATTTTTATAATTTAGTACCTTTGCTGAAAGGGATGGATAAGATTTGGTCCCCGTGGGTGGCAGATGGTATTGATCCACTTCTAACGTAATGGGACCAGGAGACCTTTCTGGCTTGTCAGGTTCGGATAGGTGTCTTAGCTAGTAATTTTTGTACAATGTTTCAAAAATTGAAAGCATGGCGTGTTGTTAAAAAATCTATTCTTTTACAGACGCGTCATCAATTCTATTATGCCATATTGCAAGATTTATTTTTTGCCGATCCCTGGTTCCATGATAGGCCTCATTCTGAACAGCATGCAAAGTTACGATTATTGATGAGTAAGAGGGTGCCTAAATATATGTGGGATTTTTTTTATGGCTTTGCCTTCATAAAAAATTAGGGATGAAAGGTAATATGAGGCATAAGGAAATATCAGAAAGATTTTGTCCTAGGGAAGAGACATGTATTGGGGTGGTTGAAACGATGGAACACTTTTTTGTGGAGTGTCCTTTTGTTGTATCATTTTGGTCACATTTTCATGATGAATGGCCTTTAAATGCTTTTAGGGTTCTTACAACAGCAATTTGGGTGGAGGGGGTTCTACCGAGCTCCTGGATTATTTACGATGCGATTACACTGCGCCTATTAATAGGTCATGTTGGTTTTCAGTTATGGCAAGCTAGATGCAATCTCACACTTAGGCAGAAATTGCTCTCTGAATCTCAGATTGTTCACAACATTTAAAACATGTCTTTAGTTGGAGATTGCAGGAACAAGAAAAGGTGCATCCTGAACTGTTTAGATTGTGGTGGAGGAAATGACCTGGCTTGATACAGGTAGAGTCTTTGTGTGCGCCTTTGGTCCTAATCTTGGGTAAAGGGTTTCCCTTATGGGAGGACAAGATCTCCTTTGTGTACACTGGTATACATCATCACTATTTTATGTGCATCTGAATGTTCCACTGTTGATATACACTGTCAGTATTGGCTCTGATTATTTCCTGTATGTCTATTGCTTTTATATTCAATACAGATTAAGGTGGTTTTGTGTTTCTTTACTGGAGTGTTATATTTTTTTTATCTAAGAGGGAAAGGTGGCATTTGGGGTTGTTGTATTTCTTTACTTTTGTTTCTTGTTTATTCATTTGTGTTCTGTATCTATTTGATTATGTTTTCTTCTTAGCTATGCATTGTTGGTGGGTTTTTGTATTTCTTTATGTTTGTACGATTTGATTTCCAGTCATAATAAAGAATTCCCCTACTCTTTTGGTAGGGAGGGGGAGGGGGTTTGTTTTTCCTTTCAGTTGAGGTGTTCTGGTATGTTGTACTGATCGTGTATGTTTTTTATTTTCATTTATTATGATTTGTACGATGTAATACAATTGTGTTTGATTGTCCTTCTGAGTTTTGAATAAAAATTCCCCTACTCTTTTAGTGGGGGGGGGGGAATGCTGATACATGGTTCTTTTCACATACTGAACTGATAATGTATGACTGTAATACTTATTTGATTTTGTTTGCCATCTGATTTGTATATTATTTCGTGTGACTTAACACTGTTTATAATTATTTTGTTTTTGATGTTATTATAATAAAAAATTCCCCTACTCTTTTCGATAAGTGCCATGGGATCTTTAACATCCACCTGAACTACCACCAATCCAGGCAGATGGGACCTCGGTTTAACGTCTCATCCAAAAGACATATTACATATATAGATATATAGATAGAGATATATAGAGAGAGAGAGCAAATGCTAATGCACTGAACCTCAATACAGAGTCTGCAGATGGTTTTGGCTGGGTATTGTACACTACTAACTTACTGCAGTGCTGGCTTGCTACTAGGGCAGGGATCTGGGTTTGATAGGCCCCAGAAACCATGGGCTATGGTATGCTCAGTGGTGCACTTTTGTGGCTTATTTTAAGTCTAAATAACTCAGATCTGAACTCTCTCTACCCCTTGTTGTTACCCCACCATCCACAACTCAATATACCATTTAAGTAATTGAGTCAGTGCAACATGGCCTATAGCAAGTCTAGCAGGATGCTGGGATGTATTGGTAGGGGTATTGATAGCAGAAGAAAGGAGGTAATACTTCCCATCTACAGATCCCTGGTGAGGCCTCACCTAGAGTACAGTGCCCAGTTCTGGAATCGTCACCTCAGAAAGGATAAGGATAGGTTGGAGACAGTGCAACACAGAGTAACTAAAACGATTTAGGGACAGCAGGGCAAATCCTATGAGGAGTGCCTCAAGGAACTAAATATGTACTCATTGGAGACCTGAAGGGAGAGAGGAGATATGATCGAGATCTTCAAGTTCCTGAAATGAATTAAAGTGAACTATGGGGTACTATTTAGCCTGAGTACCAATTCATGGTCACATGGACACTAATGGAAATTAACAGGAGGTAGGTTCAGGAGAGATGTGAGGAAGTACTACTTTATGGAAAATGTGGTGGAACTTTGAAACAGTCTGTCAGCTGAAATGGTTGGTGTAAAAACAGTCAGAGGATTCAAGCACAGCTGGGACATAATGAAGGGAATAGTGGTTACCGGAGGCAACAGGACCAAGGAGGTGACTAGAAAGAGGACAGGGAGGGTTAGTACCCTGGAGAAATTGTAGGTTCCAGGGATTACAGGGAACTTGGTCAGACTGGATGGATCTCTGGTTTTTTCCTGCCATCATTGTCTATATTTCTATGCAGGGCCACAGTAATGGGGGGGAAAGTGGGGACATTGTCCGGGGCCCTGAGCTCAGGAGGGGCCCACCTGAGGAGCTGGCATTACCCTTGGCATTAGCTGGTTTGGGAAACAGGGGCCCATTTCAAGTGACTCATCTGGGGCCCCAAAATTCAGAGCTGCTGCCCTGTTTCTATGTTTCTATTCCAGGCACCCTGCTTGGAAAAAAATCTGTAACATAAGTCTTAGTTCAATATTGAGTACTACAATTTTTGAGCCCACTCCATCCTCCAATGTGGTAGGTATGACAAAGGGAGTGAGGGGAAAGGTAATTTGACAGCGGCGGGGATTTTCAGTGCAAAGTTACCATCTCCTAAATGCCAGCCCCCACCCCCAACCCCACCCCACCATGCTTTCAAAAGTACAGTGGTATGTTCAAAACAGTGAACTGTAGCAACAAATGTCATTCTATTGGCATATGGTCATCTGGAGAAAACACATCACAACTTATTTGATTTAACAGCTTCTGGCACAGATGACACAGACCAAAGTGGTACTGAATGTCCATGAAAATGGGACCACAGTGAAGACCTCTCTGAACAGCACAATTAATGAGGTGGCAGTGCAGATCCCAGCCAGACCCTTCCAAACACTTGCATTGCCTTTCCACTGTGGTACCTCTTTTGCTTTACTTATGAAAAGTTAAAACAGGCATATGAAACATGACAACTTTGCTTTCTGTATAGAGGGGGATTTAAATAATTTATTTCTACATTTTCAGCCCGCCACCTGAAAAGCTCTCTTGCCCAACTGCACAGCCTGTCCCTTAATATACAGTTATTAAGGGACACATCTTCGGCGATAGTAGCCAGCAAAATTTACCTGCCTGTGACTGATAATATTATAAGTAGAGCTCCTCTACTTCTTTTTTGCTCTCCTGGTGACATCATCTCTGAGCCTGCCACCATGCTCCATCTCCTCCAGTGCTAGCTGACAGTGTGAATTGTAGGCAGTGGCCGTGCTATATTGAGGTCACATTCACGATGCTGATGTGAGCTCCAACTGGCCAGCCAGTCATAAGGGGACGGTGCAGAGAAAGACTCACAAAGCAGCTCCAGTCATCTTACTGGTACTGAGGGAGCTGATTGGCAGCAGAAGGAAGGAGGGGGCGCGTGCAGAGAGAAAGTGCTGGGGTTCATCATGTGTGCATTAGCACTGTGTAACAGTAAAAAAAGAAACAGAAATGATGAAACTTTTTTTTACAAATAATGAAAAATAAAGAGGGAGTTTCAAAAGGGGGGTTCCTTCGAACCAGACGCACCCAGCAACGGCTATGAGCAGAACACTTTAGGGCCACACTTACCACCTACTAGGGGTCATCCTGAAAATTCTGGGATGACATAAAACCATTAAATGGCAAATCACGGGCCCCACCCCCTCACAGATTGCACAAAATGACTCGATCACCACTGACCCAAAGAAAATTGCCAGCACTCTCAACACTAGCTTCACGGACGTAAGCAGAGTACTCCCCCACAATTTCTTCAACCCCATACCCATCTCAGATCCCCCCTGCCTCCCATGCCCACCATTCTACCTCTGAACAATCACACTGCAAGAAGCAGAGCCTTACCTTACCAAGGCCCTGAATGGGTCCAGCCCACTAAAAGACCCACTGGATATTAAACTCCTCCACATGGCTTTGGATGTATTGCTCTCCCCTTACAGGTCTGCTAAATCACGATCTCTGCCTCGGACAATTCCCAAAACAGTGGAAAAATGAGGTTATAACACCCATCCACAAAGGAAGGGATCACTAATCTCCAGGAAATTACTGACCAATTTCCATTCTCCCCGCTCTCTTCAAAGCCCCAGAAAAGGTAGTGGCAGACCAGCTGTTAAACTACCTAGACACCCATAACCTGCTCTGCAATGAGCAGCACGGTTTCTGCACCAGGCATAGCACCACCATGGCCCTCCTGGAATTCTCAAATTATATCCATGCAGCACTAGACAAGGGACAACTGGCAGGAGCAATGTTTATAGACCTATCCAAGGCCTTCGACACGGTCAATCACCCCCTCCTGCTTGACACCCTCATGCAAATGGGCTTCTCACAAGGGCCCTTGGACTGGTTCTCTAGCAACCTGGCATCCAGGACACAGTGTGTCAGAATAAACAACACACTATTCTGCATCCACCCCATATGCTCTAGAGTACCACAGGGCTCCATTCCGAGACCTTTGCTTTTTAGTCTATTTCTTAATGCCCTTCCCTCCTAATGCCCCAGAAAAGTATTACTATACGCCGATGACTCCGTCCTCTGTGACTCCCACACCAACCCACCAGTCTGCAGATCTCACTTCAGCACTCCTTTAGCCAGACCGAGCACTGGTTCAATGAACATACTGTAGGCTAGTCATTAACCTGAAAAAAACAAGACCATGCTATTTGCACATCACCAGAGCAAATTAAAAAGTGCACACCTTCAAATCCTCTCTAGTTCCCTCCACCCCCTTGAACAGGTCTCATCCTATAAATACCTGGGGGTTATATTTGACCCTGCTCTTACCTTACATGCACACATCAGTACACTTGCCTCTGCAGCTAATACGCCTATTGGCCTCCTATATCACTATAAGGACTGCCTACCCCTCGAAGCACTGAGACTAGCCATCACCTCATTCATCATGTCCCTGATTGACTATGGACTACTAGTCTATGCCACTGCAGACACCATGTCTATCAACAAAATAAAAGTGGTCATAAACAAAGCCTGCAGGCCCCTGTCCAGTGCAGACCGAACAACACACACATGCACCCTCTACTCCCTCACCCAGATCCTCAATTTTGAGGAAAGGCTTCAGTATCAGGCCTGCCTCATGATAAAAAAAAACCCTCCTAGGTCTAACACCCCCTAAAGTAGTGGCATCTCTAATCATTAGCACACACATGGTAAACACCCGCAGCTCACATATAGCATCAGTGGCCATCCCAAGGGTCGGGACTACCCTAGTGCAGAGATCTTTTCATGTCAGGGCCTCTTCCTGGTTCAACTCCCTGCCCTCATCGTTCACCTGCCACCCCAAACTTTGCGCTTTCAAAGTGGCCCTCAGGAGTCACCTCCTCATATCATGCACCTGAACCTGCCCATAATAGGTCTATCAACCAACCTATCGCTTGGACTACCACCACTACACCGTAATCGGTAATATCATCTCCAATGAACACAAACAGTGACAAAGTCTAAATCACAAGACTGTCTACTAACTTGGAATGTAGCATGTTTCCTATAATATAGTGCTTTTTTTATGTAACAACCTGAATAGGCCTGTATATTACATGCCTTCACACCCTACACCACTATTGTTTTGTGTATAATGTACTGTTATCTACTGTTTAAAAGATTGCATATTATGTGTCACTTCCACCCCGTACCACAATGGTACTGTTGATAATGTGTTTTTTGTCTACTGTTAAATGATGTGGAGCATTTGTAAATGAGTCTATGACTCAAAGGTGTGTGATTCTAATTCTCTTAAATAAATAAATAAATCCTCCACGTATTTAACCACCCTCTGCTTCAAAATAGCCTCCATTACCTTACCCACCACTGATGTGAGGCTGACCAGGTGATAGTTCCCAGCCTCCTCCCTGCTACCACTTTTGCAAAGTGATACCACATCAGCCCAGTTCCAGTCATCTGGCACACTTCCTGTATCTAAGGACAAGTTAAATAACCTCACTAAAGGTGCCGCCAGGTTCTCCCTTAGCTCCCAGAGCACCATAGGATGCAGTGCCTCTGGGCCCATTGCCTTGTCTTTTCCTCAACTTATCCAGTTCCTTTCTGACCCTGTCCACATTAATTGAACTTGGATCCACCCCTACATCCCCTCTTCCCTTGCCCTCAAGGTCTGGTCCCATTCCCTCTCCCTCTATCACGAAGACTGAGCTGAAATAGCTATTTAACATCTCCACCTTCTCAAAATCCCCCTCCACTTGTGCTTCTCCCTCACCCTTTAACCTAACTATCTACGACTTGGCTTTTCTTTTCTCCCCTATGTACTGAAAGAAAGTCTTATCACCCCTTTTGGCCTTTCTAGCAATTTTCTCCTCTGTTTCTGTTTTTGCTTTCTGAATCCCTTGCTTCGCCACCCTTAACTTCTCTCTGTAAATATCCCTATCCTCTCTCCCCTGAGTCCTTTCGTAGTATCTGAACTCCCTTTTCTTTTCCCCTGTTGCCTCCCTCACTTCCCTATCGAACCACAGTGGTCTCCTCTTTTTTCTGTTCTTCCTCACCTTCCTCACACAGCTCTCTGTGGCCTTTAGTATTCCACCCTTGATTCCATCCCATAACTCCTCCATCCCCCCATCCCTTCCACCCCCCTTTTCCTTCCTGAACACCCCTTCCCCTCAATTTGTGAAAATCATCCCACTTAAAGTCTAGGACCTTTGTGATGATCTGACTTGCTTCATGCCCTGTTATACTCATAAAATTCACTGTGTTGTGGTCACTTGTTCCTAGGCTGACCCCCACCCCCACTCACTCCACGCTATCCACATTTTTGAGGATCAGATCTAGAATATTATTCCCCCTACTGGGCTCTGTTACCAGCTGCTGTAGGGAGGCTCCCTGGCGTGAATTGAGGATCTCCCTGCTCCCAGACAACATAGCTGTTGGGATATCCCACTCTTAAGGTCACCCACCAGCACAATTTCTCCTTTTTTTGAAACTTGTTGAACCACCAGCAGCATCTGTATGTCCAGTTCCTTGCTCTGCATTGGGGATTTGTACACACCCCCAGCCTTATAGATGTCCCAGCCCTTTGCTCTAGTGTGACCCACAGTACTTCTACTTTCCTGTGCTCTTCCTGCCCTTCTGTTGCCTTTATGCCATCCTTTCTGTACAACGCAATCACCTCTTCCTTTCTGCCAGCCCTATCCCTCCTAAATAACCTGTATCCTGGGACCCCTACTTCCCAGGCCTGGTGCCACAACCACCAGGTCTCAGTTATGGTAACTTTGTCCAGACCCTCCATCTCCATTAAAGCTTCTAAGTCTATCATCTTATTTCTCAAGTTTTGCATGTTTGTGGAAAGTTCTTTCCACCATATTCTCTTCTCCCCATCCAGCCCCCCCCAACTCTTTGCCTGGTCTGTACCCCCTCCCTTTTATGGGGAAGTGCTTGCTAGTCCACTTTCTCCTCAATAGTTGCTGCATTTATTTCTGAAGTATTTTTTTGGTTTCATTTGGACAGTTACAAGATATCTAGGCAACTGTTAGATGTAACCTGTAGAACAGTAGACTGCCTAGAAGCTGCCATATTTAAAAGTGTGTCACCTGCTGCCAGGTTGGTCACTAATGGTGCCACAATGAGGACACATAACAGTCATTACTGATGAGATATGAAGAGGAATACTAGTACTCCTTTTCATATCTCATCAGTAATGACTGTTATGTGTCCTCATTGTGGCACCATTAGTGACCAACCTGGCAGCAAGAGAGAGACTTGTCTTAATCAGTTGCTATGTCAAAATCAGTGAGGTTACTGTGCTGATCCAAGGTATGCAGAGGAATAGAACGTGACTCATCCACCACCATGACCTGTATGCAAATCTAGGCTGGCTGTCCCCCAGCAAAGGGCTTTTTATTCACCAAGTGTTGTTTCATTGACTGGACCCTACTAATAACCCACCATTTATCACGACTCTCTTCTGACACTCTCTTAGGAGTTACTTTCTGAGGTCTAATGATGAGCCTCTACCTGTGGTATCTAAAGAGTCAACCCTGAAGGGTGACCAAACTGTGTCCACCTTTATTGTCCCTAGTGGTTATGAAAAATCCTACCTAAACTGCTAAACTTAAGGGGACATGGCCATTATGACTCTCCATGTAAAGCAAACTAGCTCCCAAACTGGCCTTGTTAACAAAGTATTGCATCTCAACTAGCTACAAAGGAAGAACTTCATTGATAACATTGCCTGGTAACTATGTGCCTCAATGACATTTCAGCAGGAGTTATAGCTTTAGTGCCTTATTCCAAAAGCAGCTATCTTCAAAAAAAAGACTGACGTAGTTCTATATGTTTTTACCACTGAAAATAACTTTTTGGTTTCTTGCAAAACTGTTTTTAAATGCTGCCAGCATGAAACTTAGACAGTTGATAAGAAACATTGCAACTTGTTGACTAGCTGAATTTGAGATGTGCAACTTAAAGAAAATGTAAGTTACTAGATTATTTATTTTGTATCAAAGGCCTATAAGAAAAAAATGGTGATGTATTTTTTATAGTAGCAGGAATTGTAGTTTCAATACTTAGATTAAACAAATAAAATAAAGCAAATTAGTCTGTAAATAGGAATGCAGTCCCCCCACTCATAAAAACCCTGACAATGAATGAATAGATCTCTTTCAGTAGTGCACGAGCAGGTACTGTATAGCTTGAAAACAAAGGGTTAAAATGAAAACAAAATAGTAGGCAACCAAAGTACAGTAGGAAATACTGATGAATGTAGTCACTGATTTTGGTTCCCTGGGATGGGAGATTATGTTTTCTTCAGCTACCCCCCCCCCAACCACACACACACACACACACCCTCTCCAGTACTCCTGAGAGCTACAATAAACATAGGACCCGATTCCCCACATTAGAACTTGGACTACAGCAAAGATGGGACTCATGGGACTCAATTTATTGTGGTAAACCTGCAATAATACAGCTGTATTTTGTTTTTGTAAAAATAATGCAGTACCTTTTCCTATGTAAGGGATGTCCTTTATCCCATTTCATAATTAGCTTTGCCCTACTCCAAAGGCCAAGTCATCAATGAACACACCATCTTACATGGGACAATGCAGATGGATACTGGATAAGACAACAGAGACTGGAAATACCCCCATTGATCATACAATCAGTCCCTCGGATAGGCTAATAACTTTGCAATAAAATATACCATAAGACACAGGCAGCTGAACAAGAAACCAAACTTAAAAGTACATGCTTGGGGGTAACCATTGCCTCAGTGCTTAAGCGCTGAAGTTGTCTTTTAGCTTTTTTTTTGGTTTTATTGGGTTCACCACAACATAACCCAGATAGACCATCTTAGGGTAGCTGGTTCATTCCACTGTGGTGTCGCACAGATGAGGCACACTGATGAGTCCTGGTAGGATGAAACATGTGCATGTATCTTCTGTTGGTACCCTTTGCAGACTGTGTGAGAGAACTTTTGTTACCATGCATTTCTGCTTAAAGTTGAACCAGCATAATACGTTGTGGTGATTTGCATATACAGCCCATAGTGCTTTGTATTATGGGGGTATGTGTGATTTTGTATTTCTTTGAAAGTTGGCTTCCTAGCCAGTGCCCTTTGGGGTAACCATTCCCTCAGTGCGTGTGCACTGAGGTTCTTTATCTTTTAGCTTGTTTTCTGTTTTTATTGGGTTCACCACAACATAACCCAGATAGATCATCTTAGGGTAGCTGGTTCATTCCACTGGGGTGTCACACAGATGAGGCACACTGATGAGTCCTGGTAAGATGAAACACGTGTATGTGTCATCCATTGGCACCCTTTGCAGACTGTGTGAGAGACCTTTTGGTACCATGCATTTCTGCTTAAAGCTGAACCAGCATAATATACTGTGGTGATTTGCATTATGGGGGTATGTGTGATTTTGTATGCTTTCACGATTGATTTCTTGTTCAGCCGCCTGTGCCTTATGGTATATTTTATAGCAAGCTTGCCACTAGCATAGCATCTAATGAAAACAGCCAGTGAATTTGCTGTTTGAGGGGCAAGACAAGAGACAGACTACTACCTAAAATGCACCTCACTCCTACACCCTCCCCTGATTTCCAAAGGGCATCTGTTACTGTATAAAAGGAGGCATTTAGTGTATAGCAGCATAAAGGGACAACTCAACCAGCAGGGCAGCTACAAAACTGTGTAAGAAACAGCCAATTACATTTATCGTCTGCTGTCTCCAGGGTGACACCCTGGTACACCCCCAAGTCCCATACTAGGTGGAAGACATAAAATAATAGAAGCCTGAATAGCAGTAAAGGATACTGGGGCCTTAGTGTATAGTGTGTAGGGTGCAAAAGCTGCTGGGTCACCTCTGAAAACAGGCCCTTGTGTCTAGTTTGCCTTTCCTGGTTAACAAAGACTAAATAAAGAAATGTGATGATGACTACTGCACGCACAACCATTGTTTTACTTTATTCGGGGCTGCCAGTGCACTGTGCACTTCTATCACACAGAGCCCAGATAGATTAAGAGAATAAGAGTAGATCATTAACTTATGGGCTGTGTGCACAGGAATTTTATGTGCAGGGCAGAAAGGCTCAGGTTCACAGGTCCAGGCAGTGGGCAGCAAACAACAGTCACCACTGTCCAGTCATCTGGAGTGAAGAAAATGTCAAAACACCAGAGAGATGGAGACAGGGCAAAAGCAAAACACTAGGGCAGCTTGTAACAGTGTGACAGCAGCAACAAAACAAAACTCAGGCAGGCCTGCAAAGAAGAGAAATGGACTATTTGGACTCCGTTCTTTTATACCTTCATTGCTAGTCTGCCTTCTTGTGTACCCCATCATGTTCAACAGACTTGAAGATGCCAATGATGGGCTTCAAACACCTACAACAAAGTCCCCTAAAATACAGGTGTGTGAAAGGAACTAGGCAGTGTTCCATTCGGGGCTAGTTAAGGGCCAGCTGGCACAGTAGTCACTTCAGATCTTGAGGAAACAGCTATCTCAAGCTGCCTAGTTCCATTCACACTTCTTGTAGTTGTAGCTGTTTGAATTCCATGGTTCTTTTGTTCAGTGAGGGGGCGGGTCACAACAGAGATAAGAGCTTGAAGGGGACTGTGCACCTATGCCAGTCCAGGAGGGGATGGGGATGGGGTCCATGGGGGCAGGTGGCAACTGAACAAACAAAACAAAGGAAGAAATGTGAGCTGTGGGAAACCACAGTAATGAAAAAAAAAAAAAAAACATGAGGAAGAATTGTCAACCAGGAAACAGCCAACACATGCTGCCAGCACAGAGGTTGCAAGCAGAATATAGGGGTCACAAAAATGTTTAAGGGTTGAAAATGTGACCCATGGCGACTCCTAAATGATGCCCCTGGATGGCTATCTAAACATCTGGTAGCTAGGCATCTTCATAGCTGGGCCCTGAGGTAACTACCAGGAGACCCCCCACTCTTATTGGAAATAAAACAAGTGGCCAATTTAAGCAGAAAAAAATATTATATTTGTGAAATTTTCCATGTTGGGGGGGGAGAGAGAATGTGTACAGCAAATTTTCTGTTTCTACTGATGTATGCTATAAACAGTATTGTCTGTAAATAAAAAGCCATTTAAAACTTGTGAATGGCAAGGTTGAGCAGTTACAGTACAAGTCACATTAAACTGTTCCATCAACTCACTTGTGTAGCATTTTTTTGCGTGATTCTACTGCAGTGGCAACTTGAATTGCTGAAGCTTTTAATTCTTTTCCAACCATTCTTCACTGCCTACTCAACTCACTTGTACCTGTTTAGTGATATGGCAGTAGCTGTTTTGCAGTGTTTATGCAATGCATCTCCATGACATTGTTTATAAATATCACAACATCCCTTAAGAGTATTGTTTATAAATATTATAGCATTCCTTAACAGCATTGTTTATAAATATCACAGCATTCTTTAAGAGCTGTTTAGTCTGCCTTATGAAATATAACTCATAAGCACTCAGCTGAAAATAAAGCTTATAGTCCTAACAGCTAGTTGTAAACCAATACTAAACTTTTACTAATTCATTGAATTAAACACTGCACATATTAGGAAACTCATTGAACAATGCTACACCAGTGAGTTGAGGGAACGGTTTAATGTGACTTGTACTGTAGTGTTGTATTTGGCAACTGCGAACTCCTCTACAACTCATGCTCTTGTACCATTGTGTACTGTGAGTCCCATCTGGCAAGACTCAGACTGCAGTAGCTGTAATCTTCCCTACAGACAGTGTTCCTGCACAATTGTCTACAGTGAAATCTGCTAGGAAAGGCTAGAATTGGAGCAGCTGTGAGCTCCCCCTCAGCCAGTGCTCTTACATCATTGCTTGCAGTACCCCGTTTTAGGAGAGACAAAGATTGGAGTAGCTGTGAGCTCCTCCACAGCCAGTTCCTGTCAGTAGAATAGAAACAAATATGACCGAGCTCCAATCTCCCTGTTGTCTGCACCATAGTCCCTATGCCATGGGTCACTATGAGTTGTTGGCTACCAAGCACTATCATGTGATATAAGTGAGTCAGCCAGTCCTGCAGATCACAGCAGATATACTAAATTTCAGTGATATCCAGAAAAGGGTGGTCTGGTGCCAGGGTAATGGAGTGTCTTGGTACCATCCAGCCAGCCCATACTATTAGTCACATGGCCACCAACATAGTGACACATCCCTGAACACCTATCCAGTGGGTATCATCATACATGAATGTGTGAGAAATACAAGAAGAAGGCTTCAAGGGGAAAAAAGAGTTTAACATCAATAATTCATAGTAAAAGAACAATGTCTTACTGTGCCGTGAAACTGTCAGGAATCGTTGTCCAGTTGCCAGTTAAGTCTTTAAAGTACTCAAACAAGGGAGTGGCTTGTTTCAGAATATAGTTCTGAAAAAAAGCAAATTTGAAGAATTACAATAAGGGTACAGTAGACTATCACCCTGCTCTATTTATATTTATTATAGCTTTGCCTTCATTTAGGGACTGACTGGACTAACAGATAGTTGTGGATAAATGATCAGGATGGAATGAGTATCTGAATGTTCCCATAATACTGCAATGCAGTCTGCATAGTTTAATCAGTGCAGAGTTTGATCGACTCAAAGCAAACTTTTAAAATCTGGAGTGGGGTACCACTGCATCTTTAACTCATATCATCAATCTTTCCTTAAAAACTGGAGCTTTCCCAAAACAAAAAAATACCTCAAGTCATACTAATAGATACATTTTCAGCTGTGGATGATTCTAGTAATTACAGGGCCCATATCCCACATCCTCCTTGTTATATCTAAATGTGAGTTTACACTACATGCTGTGAGTGCAGCGCTAAGTCTTATTGCACTATGTGTGCTGCTCCACTGGTTTCCCTTAGATCCGCACACAGTCTCTTACAACTTTGTTGCTTAGGTCTCACATTGCCAGCAGATTTGGGAGTCAGATGTGAGGAGCAACACCCATCAATGTTGCAGTGACATGCCTTCCTCCTGACATCACTTCTGAAAATGCTGAGCCCAGTACTGGATGACTTAACAAAAATATCTCCTTTTCCCACTCTGTTTCTCTGCCACCCCTCCCTCCCTCCCTCTCTCTCTGTCCTGAAGTTGGTACCAGATCACTACTTAAAAAAAAAAAAACTCTCCCTCCCACTTGCTCTCTTTGCACAGCCACCCTTCAACCCCTGACCCATGACCACACACCCAGCAATGTTGCTGCAGGTGGTCAGGGGCATCCATACACAAACATAAAATGCCTGCAGTGTTTCTGCTCCCCACCTCCACAGTCAACAACACAACTTGCATCAGAGCACCAATTCAGTACTCCTGGTCCTGTTCACACTTATCTGCAGAGGATGCATCAGCAACTTGCACCTCACAGTGGTGTAGAAGGAAAGTGTAAACACACCTTATAATTATTTCTAAGTCTGACTACCTGGCTTGTGTAGAGATTGTGTATATTGTTTGTGTTGGTCCTCTCTCTATCATCTCCACCTTCAAGGAGGAGCCCATCAGTAATAGGCTTAGGATAGGAGAGGGCCTGCCAGGCGATGAAGAGTGCCAGAGAATGAGGAAGAGCAAGAGAAGAATGAGTAACACCTAGTGCTGGGGGGGCAGTGGGCTGGTGGGTATTCATAGGAGTAGGGTGTGTGGTCAGACAGCCTTATAATTAACCTTTCAAATAGGCTGCTCACTTCTACCATGAGGAAACAATGACATCACAGCCTTATTGTCTGATGGTTCTCATGTCAGGTTGCTATTGTACCATCAATTATAATGTCAGATTGATGGTACAACAGCATCCTGACACCAGTCACAGTGGCTTGAACTGTTACTTTTGCTGATGACAATGAGTGCGCAGCAAAACACTCTGACCAGCTCTGCAATATAAAAAACAACAAATAGGCAACAATTTACAAGTTTTGTTCCCCTCTCAGGAAGTCGTTCAACAGCACTGACTAATCAAGCTTTGCTCTTGTGGTTTATGATGTCACAAGGATTCCCAGAAAGGGGACACAGACTTGTTATAAATTTTCATCAATTATTCTTCATCAGCTGTTTTGTGACAAGGTGTCCACAGCCTGATCGGACTTTGTTCCACAGAATCGACTATTAAATGACAGTCCATCTGGTTTCATGCCATTGCATTCCCCTACAACAACAGCTCTATCAGAATTAAGACAGCAGTATTTGTTAGTTGACTAAAATATCTCATGATAACATTTTTGAGAAATAATGTATTCCTGAGATCCTTAGATTCATTATGTGTCTATTTTCATTCCGCTGTGATATTTTTTTAACTGCTTATATTTTAATTTTATAATTAATGACATACATCATTGAAGATGGAGACCACTAGCAGTTCACAAAAAAACTTTCACTTGAGGTTACTTTTTTAGCTTTGCATGCTAAATTCATACAGTGGATGTGTTAGGAGGATGCTAACCCACATTGCTGATGATAAACAGCACAACACCACACTTAGATGTTACATTTATTCAAAGTAGCTGTGAACAGAGAGCAGTTCCTTTAAAAATGTTAACACACCGTATCTGTTCAGGAATGAAATGCAATGAAAAGAAAAACAGATTTATTAATGCTTGTGCCAGAAATACATTATTACTAAAATATTATATGATTGCATTTTTTTTCTTTGGTAACAAATACTGCTGTTTTAACTGACAAGAGCCATCCTGATGTGATAATTTTGGCAAGAGCAGCTTGACGTGCTGGCAATCCTGGTTTGTATCCTGCATCTGGGATGTTGCAGTGGACCAGCTGAACAAGAACTGAGCATCCTAGAGGACATTTTTATCTGGGATTAGTACACTGTGTCTCCTGCTGCCATGCAGTCAGAAGAACATGTGTGAGGGGAGGATGCAGTTATCAGTGGGTCAGGCTTGTTTGCATCATACCTCTGCAGCCTCAGTGAGAGGGTCCAAAATGGGGGGATAGTAGGCTGCTAGATAGGTAAATGCAGCCAGGTTCATCCAATCTCACTTGAGGACTGTCAGACTCCACTTCCTGGGTATGGCTTCAGATACCTGTGCCTGCATCACCAGTGAATGGATCAAAGTAGGCCTCTATCTGAAATCTGAATGGTAGGGCTTTGCCTCAAATGACAATCTTGGGGGAACTGGTGGTAGTGTGACAGTGTAGTGTAGTGCACTCCACTTCCTGGGTTTAGAACAAAGATGATCAGCATTTGGAAAAAAGGAATTCACTGACAAAATCTTCACTGCTTCCAAATAAAGAAAATGGGTATAGCCATTTCACATGACCTTTTATGAAAGCTTCTGACAAAGGTAATTATGGGATTCAAGTAATATACTTGTACACCAAAACTGTTTTAATGTAGTTTTAGAGCAGTTAAAGGGGAGCAGTCAGTACAAAGGACCCCACACCCAAGTGTAGGGCTGGTGCCAATTGTGCATTTCAGTGGCAAAAACATTTTTGTTTACCTCCTATATGCTATAGTATAGTAGATTATATCAGACTAAGTTTGCTTAGTTGTAGGCTGACATCTTCTTTTGCTACACATCTCAGAATCCCCTGCAGCTGACATCAGAGCACTAGGCAGCAGTGGGAGATTCAAAAGTCTGCAGTGTATGTTAGAGCTTTTATAACATCGATTGGATATTTTCCAGGACTGTTTTTTTTCCAGGGGCTCTATACAGTCCCCTGTGACTGTACAAAGCACATAGAGGACAGCAGGACCAGCAAACAAAAAATCAGAGTTTATATAAAATGTAAAATGCACTGCAGGCTATTGAATCTTCTCCCTGCTGCCTACTGCTCTGATGTAATGTGCCAGGGAATTTGAGGTTTGTAGTAACAGAAGACGTCAGCCTACAACTAAGCAAAATTAGTTTGGTGCAACCTATTATAGTACAGTAAACAGTACGTAAACCCAAATGTTTTGCAAACAAAGTGCACATTGGGACCAGCCCACTACTTGAGTGTGGGGGCCTTGGTGGTGACTGTTCCCCTTTAAGAGGTTATTCAAGATGCTGAGTTAGATCTGTGTCCATCATCAGCGCAAGAGTTCCACAGGGTGTAGTCCTGAGTTGTTTGCTGTTTGTAGTATACAGGTATTACACCTGCATTATACAGATCATCTATGAAAATGAAAACATCATAGACTAGAAAGGGCAAGTGCATTCTGGACCTCAAGGTAGTACGGGTACCAATAAGGAAGAGCAGAAACATGACCATGACACTGGTGTCAGTAACCAAGGGACCAGCCCACATGAGAAGGCAACAGCAAGAGTGGTGTATCACTTGACTGCCATCAGAAGACCCTACAACATCACAGCCTAGCACTGTCACAGCTACACCAAGGTCAAATGCTGGCACTGCACCTGATTTTATAATTTTGGGTGTAGATGCAACAGTCTTGTCAGCTTGTGGCAAAGTTTGCCTGCAAACTGCGTGTCACAGACCCCAGTATTGTTGTATGCTAGACCAAAGAAACTTGTCTAGCAGGCATCAATTTGCTACATGGGATAGAAAATCCAGTTTTTTTTGGTTTTGTTTTTTTTGCAGCAAGCCTGCTGCAGCCTGTGTTTGCAGCATTCTAGGAATCCCAAGAAATGTATCCATTCCAAAACTGGATAGGTAGTAAGCCTAGATGGATAGGGAGCCTCTCTTTAGTTGTTGTTTTGTTGTCTCTTTCACTTATATCTGCAAAAAATTGGTCAAAATATTTTTTTTTATTCATCTCTATAAACTACACATATGCTTTCAATCCTCAAGGCCAGTGCAAGGCATGATGGGTATGCACATCCTTGTGCAGAGAAAACGCAAATGTTTGACAGAAAATGCCTTCTAAGTAAGCAATATACACAACAGGGTGGGCAGTGTTGTGCAATACCTGCTTGCCCAGGATGTAATGAGGCTCAGCACTACAGACAAAAGACCGTAGAGCCCCTGGAAGAGTGGTTATTGCCCAACACCATCTACCCTGAAGTGTACTGTGCTTATAAAATGGATATGCCTTTACTAATTTTTATAATCTGTTTAAAAAATGAAAAACGAATAATGACAAATAAATAAAATACAAGTGTCTGTAGATTAGTCCTTCCACTGATAAAAATGCCATTTTGTATTTTGTGACATCCAGCCCTTTCTTTTTGTAACCTCCACCCCAAGTAGGAATGATTTCTGGAGGACAGTTATAAAATTTAAAAAAATGGCTGTTGTTCTGTTGTTACAAGTAGCACATTCTGGACATAATTTGAGTGCCATCTGTAGAACCCAAAAATAGCAGCTGAGAGGACTGTCATTGTTTGTAAGCTGTTTAGGTAAGAGGGGGAGTAAATGTGTGGCAGCTGTGAGATGGCATTTAATTCATTTTCAGTTTTTCACAATCACCTTTGGATTTAACTTACTAACTATGAGGTAATATTGAATTTATTTCTGTGTCAGAGCAGGGGATTCAAAGGGATAGCAGAGGGAAGTGAGGGGGAAGTTAAGTGAGGAAAACAATAGATTTTCTTTAGTTTCCAAGATCTGTTTGGCCTTATTGATACATTGTATTTGGAAAAGGTCTAGCTGGCACTAGGGTAGGTTATTTGCCAGTCTCTGTTATCTCATGAATGCTTGCCTGCTGGGTGCAGTCAGTCAGTCAGTCAGGTTACAATATTGTTATAACCCATTTTTTAAACAGGTTTTTATATTTATGCAGTATGCAGAGCATGGAAACTACAGACACGTGTTTCTTCCTGTTGGGGCTCCTCAGGGTAGTGAAGTCACTGTCTCAGACAAAGATCAAGTCAGACCCAAGGGCATCGGGCATTTAGTGCACTAGGATGTAGAATACCCAAGAGGTAGTTTTCAGAAAGTGCAGTGTGTGAAAAGTAGCCATAAGTGAAAGGGGACTACTTTTCTCACTGAACTGTTGAATTCCAATGGCACTCTTTGAACATTGTCAGGTTCACTGTGAAACATTTGTGAAAACAGACCCTAAAAGGTTTGTACATCTGTAAAACAGGTATTGGCATTCTGCAACCCACATATTTTGTATATATATTTGGACTTTAGAGGGAGTGCATGATTGGGACAGAGACATACAAATGGAACAGCTAAGGGCATCTGTTCTCTCACTGTATCCTGTTTCAAGATCCTTTGGGCTATGCTGAGTGTTTTTTTTATTTGAACTTTGCATCTCACAGACAGCCAGATAATCCCATGAGATTCAACATCTCATTTTCATGACAGTCACTTTGTACAGCAGGTTGCAAAAGGCGGTTTGTGTACAGCACAGTTCATTAGGTCATGCAGAGGCAAAGAATCATAGTGTAATCGCAAGATGCTTACACAGTGCAAATCGGTTCATGGCAACAGCGGAGGACAAGTACTTATACAGGGAAGAAGGAGATGCCAGACATAGGCCTTGTTGTACACGCAGTGTGTTAGTATTTCATACATAGATGGGGGGACACTTATTTACATGAATTCTAAGTTTAATGCAGTAAGGATTCAGGATAATGTGATCAACTTTACTTGTGACTTTGTCTTGACTGAGGTACTTTTTGGCCAGGACAAAAAATGTGTTATTAGTCCCAGAATATTCCACCTGGAAAATTTAAAACTGGTATTGAGTTGGTCGCACAATTTAAATCCCAATTACCCCCAACAGAGAGTGGATCCTTATGGGAGATTTTAATAATAACTGGAGTTCAGAAGGAACTAATGTTATGTGTGATACTTTATTGGATCTGGGGTTACATCAGGTGATACAGGATATCACTAGATAAAACTATAAAACAAATTCTGGCACAGTCCTGGATTGGATACTGGTCACTCAGCCTGGTAGAATCGCATACATGGGGCCCTCCCAGAC
Source organism: Neoceratodus forsteri (assembly GCA_016271365.2). NCBI lineage: Eukaryota > Metazoa > Chordata > Ceratodontiformes > Ceratodontidae > Neoceratodus > Neoceratodus forsteri. The sequence goes on from CM028129.1 coordinate 537,766,254, forward strand.
ACTATGAGTGACTACTGTCCAGTCATGTGTGAGTGGTCTGTCAACTTCCTGACACCCCCCCCCCCACAAGAATATTGAATTCAGGAAGTTTTCCTTACTGTCCCCAGAAAGAATTAAAATAGCTAGTAAATACATAAACTGGTCACAGCTTGAATCCATACAAGACATTGATTTACTGCCAGACACTTTCACAACTCTTTATACTTCTCTGGTAGATAGATTGGCTCCACTGGAAAAAATGAGAGTTATATCCTCCAAACAAGAATGGTTCACTAAGGATTTATTAAATTTAATGAAATTGAGAGATTGTAGCTGGAAACATTTCAGAGCTAGTGGGGATGTTAGCTCCCTTCTAGCCTATAAAATGTTAAGAAACAATTGTAAATCAGAAATTAGAAAGGCAAAGGTAATTTTTCTGTAACTTCCTCCCAAAAAAAGCCTCTGGTAACCCCAGATATACCTGGAGGACATTCAATTATTGGGAAGAGGCAAAAAAGAAAAGCTAATCTCTCTCCAGAAAGGTGATTCCTCTGTCAGTAGCCCAGAATTGGTCTCAGAATATTTCAATAATTACTTTGGAGACCTGTAAGGTGTAAGGTTGTCTAATCCCAATGTTAATTCTAACACTAAGAATCTTTCTTCTTCTGATCTCGTTTCTCACTCTGAGCTTAAATTTCATGAAGTAACCCTGACATAGTTAAAAAGTATATACTTAGTAATGATTCCAAACCTAATTTGATAACTGAAGGAACTGATTTCCAGATTCTGAAACTGGGTGTTAATACTTTCAACTACCCTCTTTATATTATTTTTAACTTTTCAATTTTTCATGGGGAGTTTCTGAAGCTCTGGAAGTATGCTGTCATCAGACCCATACACATAAGCGGTAACCCAGCCCTTGTTTCCATTTATTGACCAGTTTCCCTTCTTCCACCATTATCCAAGATTCTAGAAAAAATTGTATTAGACCAGACCTTGGAGCACTTATGTAAACACAGTTTGTTAACTGAGTGTCAGCATGGCTTCAAGGCAGAGCATAACACTGAAATGGCATTGGTGAGGTTCACCTGAGATATTCAGAGTGCCTTTGACAAGGGGCACTCTGTTGCAGCCCTCTTCATGGCCTCACCAAGGCCTTTGACCTTGTGAAGCATAATGTACTCCCTTGTATTTTGGATAAGCTGCAATTCTCTTGTGAAGCCATTAAATGGTTTTCCCAGTACTTCACGAACAGGACACATGTGACCAGCATTGGTGGCCACTACTGTTCTCCTAAGTCAATTAAATGTGGTGTTCCCCAGGGATCTGTCCTGGGGCCACTTATCTTTTCTCTTTACATGAATGCTGCTCCTAGTTCATGCATCTCAAGTTCTATTATAATGTATGCAGATGACGCAGTCAACTATGAGGCAAGTCAAACACCAAATGAAGCAATCTGTAAAATTCAGACTAATTTTGACTCACTTTCAGAACTGGTTAATCTCTAATTCTTTAGTGCTTAATTCCATTAAAACCAAATCTATACTGTTTTGTAACAAAAAATACAATACTGTCGACTTAGTACCTATTTGTGATGTCAAGGGAAATACCATTGAACTGGTTGATATGTTTAAATATTTGGGGCTTGTATTTGATACCAATTTCAGTTTTGAGCACCATGTTACATATATCACTAAAACAATTCATCAAAGACTTGGCTGCTTGTTCAGAATCAAGCCTTTTCTAACAGAATCCAGGAAGTTATTCGCACATAGCTTTCTTTTCAGTGTTCTGGACTATGGACTGTTGGTCTAGGCAGCCATGAACTGTAAATCTTTGGATAAATTGGGTGTCACCGACAAGTCTATCTTAAGATTTATGCTTTGTGTTCCTGCGAGAACCCACCACTGTCTTCTTCTGAAATTATCCAGTTGTCTCTCTCTCTCTCTCTCTCTCTTATTAACAAGACTCACTTTAAAATGAGTACTTTATTACTTAAAATCAAATCTGGTTTTCTGCCCTTTTCAATAAGCTCATATTTTCCTAGATATGTAAATTCTAAATGTACCAGAACTCAATCAAAATTTACATTTGGCTTACCATCTTTTAAGAAAGCTATAGGTCAACATTCCCTATTATAAAGGGGTCCACATTTATTCAATTCCCTTCCCCAAGATGTGTTGAACTGTAATTCATTACTGTCTTTTAAATCTAGATTGTAAAGGCACATACAACTTTCATAGGAATGTATTTGCTGACTTACAATTGTATCTATTTTTAATGTTTGTTTTGTGCTTTTTTACTGTACTTGTATATTTATGTAATGCTTGTTATCTGTGAAAACTGGCAGTTGTGCTCATCAGACTTACAAAGATAAAAAAATAAAAATGAAATGAAATACATGTCATTGCACACTGTTTTCTGCTACCTGTAGTTATATTAAATGTCTAAAGAAAGGCAAAGAATAAAAAATATATATTTAAATAGTTCACTATACAGTTTCCTGTCCACATTTTGTATTGACCAACTCTTTGTTCTGGTAGCCATTTCATGTCATTGTAAAGAAAAGGTACCCACAAACTAGTAGCCATTGGCTAGTTCAGAAACATTTCTTAGTGATCATTCATAATTTTTAGTCATTAGCTGCTAATTATTTTTTTTTTTTTTTACAATCTAGTGCTAGGAGTTAATCTGTCGAAATATTCCTTATAAATAAATTAATCAACAGATAAATGAGTCCACCCATTGGCCCAGCTGTGCTACCATGTTGGCAACCCTAGTTTGGGAGTGGGCTCAGAGAGGGCAGCAAGGGCTTAGTGAGGGCATTACTAATGGTGCTACTTCACAGCTCAGGAAGGTGAGAGGTGCCTTTTGGCACCAGAGGGACTTCCATAATGGATCTGTGATCTAGCTCCCACCAAGAGTATTGCTGTAGTGTCCATGATCACCACTGGGTTACCAGCGACCTCTAATGGGTGGATGGAGGAAAGGGAAAAATAGAGGTAAAAACCCTGCTGCTGTACCACCCTGATGATGGCCAGTGGTACCTGTGGGGTGCCATGAATACCAAGTAAAGGAGAACAGGACTGTCAATGCTGCCATAGAAGTACATCCCCAGGCCTGAGGACTGCATCTGCAGCAGTGGTAAAGAGAAATGGAAACAGATAAATATGGTAAACAGGGTGCTAATGTACCTTCATGGGCCCATAGACTTCACTGCGGTCGAACATCAGGTTGAAGTATGCTAGGTTGTCAAGGAATGATTGCCAGGGCAAATACTCAGTATCTTTAGAGATGTATTTGGTAGTATCCAGGGCCAATATTGTTTCGATGTATTTTGCCCTGAAATGAAAATAAAACTGTACTATCAGGCAAGGTTCACCTCACAAACTAAACAATCAATCTGGTCTAGACATGTCAAGGAGATGGATATTAGTGTGTCCCCATCCACCTGGCACCACATATTTGTGTCAGCAGGGATTTAGGACATGTATGATGGTTTCAACCTATCTAATCAGGGCTCTAAATGATATTCTGTATTTCAGCTGGGATGCAGGTCTTCTCAGGGGTGATGGACTTGACAGTGCAAGGTAGCAGCAAGACAGGATACACTGAATAGTTCCTATACAGCAGGCAAAAAGGTTGACAGGCTAAACAGCAGGAGACAGTAATGTGACAAGACACATTAAACTGAGAGCACAGCAGGCAGAAGGAGTAATGGACTATCCAGTGAGAGACAGCAGTGTGGCAACAGGCACTGAACAGAGACAGCAGAGAACAAAGACAGCACTGAACAGAGACAGCAGTGAACAGAGAGAGATAGCACAGTGAACAGCATGGGCAACAGACTGAACAGAGAGAGAGACAGCAATGCAACAACAGGCAGTAAATAGAGACAGAAAAGCAGGCACAATGGGTGATGGATAAAACAGTAAGAGGCAGCAATAAGACAAAATGCACTGAATAGAGACAGCAGAGTCAACAACACATGCAGCAGACTAAACTGGGAGAGACAGCAACAGGACAATAGGCACTAACTAGAGACAGTAAAGCAGGTAAAATGGGTGTTGGACAAAACAGTGAGAGATAGCACTGTGACAACTGGCACTAAACAGGGACAACATTGAACAGAGACAGCACAGTGAAAAGCAGGGGTGACAGACTAAATAGCAGGAGACAGCAATGTGACATTTGGCACCAAATTGAGACAGCACAGCAGGCAGAAGGAGTAATGGACTACACAGTGAGAAATAGCAATGTGGCAACAGGCACTGAATAGAGGCAGCAAAGTAGGCAAAATGGTTGACAGACAAAACAGTGAGAGACAGTAATGTGTCAAGTATCAACTTTGGTACTGAAAACTAACAGGCAATTGGGGAGGGGCAGTATAACAGCCTTAAAACCAGCTTTGAGGAGGAGTTGAATGGGGCTGCCTTAATGGCTGCTTAACACCTCCATAGAAACATAGAAGTTGATGGCGGATAAGGACCGCAAGGCACATCCAGTCTGCCCATTTCTTTTTCTACCTTATAAACCTTTTGATATGCCAGTGTGCCTATATTCATAGAAAAACAGAATTTTATGAAACATGTATCCAATGTATTTACTCATATCTTTCTTAAATCTCCTGTATTAAGTACTGCATTGAGCCTGACTGTAAATAACAATAATGAATAAAGCATATTTAATAAAAAAAAAAAAATTTTATCGGCAGAAAAGGACCACTTGGCCCACCCAGTATGCACAGATTGTCCCTGCCTAGTCTGTGTCCACAGACGCTAACAAGTCTCTGGTGATCCTCCTTCCTCTCTGGCCATTTCCTAATATTCAAGCAGCCCACTACTTTCCACAGGCACACTGGCATCAGTGCCACTTGCTAAAGGATTAGTGCTTCATTAACTGTGCCTTTATATATGTCACATTGAGGGAGTTCACTGCTTTTTGGAGGGCTAAGCACTGTTAGTAAGGCACTAACCCTGTTAGCACTCATTAATGCCTTCCAATATCCTGGCCATAGTGGAGTGCACTCTGTACCACAGTTGCAGTGAAAGAGGTTCACAGATAAGAAAAAAAATACTCACCATAGTAATGTTGTTTCTTCTTAGGCAACTCTCACTGTGGTTTCACTCTATGCAACAATCTCCATAGGGACAGATGCACAGGAGACAGAACCTGTTAGGAGTTTATAAAACTCTGCAGTCGCCTTCCTGCCTGGCAGTTGTCAGATTTGTTTCTATAGCCAGGGTGGAATGGTGGCTAGTGGATCTAGCTAAATGATTACCAAAAACTGAATACATATTTCAATGTTTTTTGGGAAAAAACACCAATTACATGAAACAGACATGTAAATGTAAAATGTAGAAAACACAACTTACAATTGTAGAGAAAACTGAAATAGTAATGCTCAAGCAACCGAAGCAAGACTGTTGTGAGAACATATTTTCAGGTTCTGGAAAAGAGTCAGAGTCAGAGTCAGAGAGTGAAACCATAAGAAAGGATCCCTGAGAAGAAACAACGTTACTACAGTGAGTATTGTAATTTGTTATTCTAATGCCAGGAATCACTCGCTTATGGTTTCACTCTACACAGACTAAACAGCATTATCTTGGGAGGCTGCGTCCAGAAGCTACTTTGGAAAAAAGGTTCTGCAATTCAGCAGTTCCAAAGTTGGGATCCCTTCAGGAGTGTATGACCAGACAATAGTGCCTTGTAAAGGTGTGTACTGTTTTCCAGATAGCTGCTCTGCAAATATCTAATAAAAGGATGCTCCTTGAGGATGCCACAGGGGCAGAGGTGCCCCTTGTGGAGTGCACTGTTGGCCTCTAAGTGTCATTTTCCCTACTTTTTCATAGCAGAACTAAATGGAAGAGACTACCCCGCAAGAGACAGACCTCTTGGAAGCTGGTTTAGCTTTTCCAGCCTCACCATACATAGCAAAAAGCTGAGTATTTTTGGAACTGACATCGTTTGATCCATATAGATGCTCAGAACTTGTGTCAAGTCAAGGTACTGCACTTTTTGCTCACCTGAACTGGAGAATTCTGAGTAAAGCACAGGAAGTGTTAGTGACTGGTTCAGGTCAAAATCGGACACCACCTTAGGTAAGAATTTCCTATTGGTTCTAAGGACTACCTCATTCCTGGCATACTCTGAGAGCCACAGTTGTAGTTCTCTGACAAACCTGACCTGCCAGACTGCCACCCGCAGTCCAGGTCTGAAGCCACCAGCCCCTCACAGAAATGCAGGTACTCTGAGAACCACAGCAGTGGTTCTCTGATGAACCCAACCTGCCAGACTGCCACCTGCAGTCAAGGTCTGAAGCCACCAGCCCCTCACAGAAACGCAGGTAGTCTGAGAGCCACAGCCGTGGTTCTCTGATGAGCCCGACCTGCCAGACTGCCACCCGCAGTCCAGGTCTGAAGTCACCAGCCCTTCACAGAAATGCAGGTAGTCAGAAAGCCACAGCCGTGGTTCTCTGATGAACCTGACCTGCCAGACTGCCACCGCGAGTCCAGGTCTGAAACCACCAGCCCTCCACAGAAGCGCGCAGTGCGGACTTGCCCTCAGGGACTGATTACCTCAGGAAGGGAGCCCTAGCTGCCACTTTTTGCTTTCTTTACATGAGAACAGTTGTCTCTGGGTTTAAATCCAGAGTCTTTTACTGCTGTGGCCTACTGGCCGCAGTCAGCCCCAGGAGCACTCTGATTGGCTCCATATAGCTCTGCACTGTTAATGTTTGATTATATTGTGCTAGATTAAGTTTTCTGTTAAAACTGTCTTGTTTGTATTTTATAGCTCAAGTTTTCTGACTTAATGTAAATGCCTGTATTGTGTTCCTCATAAGACCAGTAGCGATCTCAGCTCAGGCCTTTGAAGCCCCCCCTTCACCTTTTTCTGCTAGTATTGTGTTTTAAATAGCCCTGTTATTGCTCACTCAGACTTGAAGGCACCTTGCCTAACATCTTGGTTTGCAACACCCCCCTTCCCGTTTAAGCCAGTCTGCATTTATTTTTAGCTCCATGAGCAACCCCACCCCCTCTGACTTTCTTAGTTAATTCTCCTTTGCCTTCTCTTTCCAGATAGTCTGACAGCCACAGCCGTGGTTTTCTGATGAACCTGACCTGCCAGACTGCCACTCGCAGTCCACGTCTGAAGCCACCAGCTCCTCACAGAAACGCAGGTATGGACTTGCCCTCAGGGACTGATTACCTCCAGGAAGGGAGCCCTAGCTGCCAATTTTTTCACCCAGCCACATGCCCGGTCCTGATTAAATACACATAAACCCCGCCCCGGCTTTCTAGCTCACTATTCTCTAGCACACCCCATCCTTATTCCACTATGTGTGTCAAATCATGGATCCTGTTCTGGTCCTTCTTCTATCTCATATTGCATGCCCAATATATGCCACCTCAAGCCTGTATTACTGTGGATACTAATCTGATCTGCTCTGTAACTAGTTCCTGTCCCTATGTTGATATATGCCTTTTCAACTCCCCAATTCTTCAACACTATTTTCATATCACCTTTAACGCTGGTACACAACATGAATTACCACCTCAGCTTATGACTTCTGCCAACATCATAGAGGTGTCACCTCTACAGATAGCAGTCAGAGTACTCATCTCTGCCACCCTTAGTGGGAAGGGCAAAAAATGTTGGAGCGCACCCCCCCAGGACGATGGCCCACAATGACGCAAAGGGGTTACCAGTACAAAGCTTACTATTGCCACTCTAAGAAAACTTTTACTCTTTCTTCTCCTGTGCTCAGGAAATGTGGAGCTCAATCCAGGGCCACCAGCTACAATCACTTCACCCTCTGATCTTGCCACACAGAAAGGCATGAGTTTCCTCCACATTAATGTATGCAGTCTGCTAAAAAAGTTCTCCATGATCCAGGCCTGGGTCCTCCATATTCGACCAGACATCCTAGTGGTTTCAGAAACCTGGCTTAGACCGGCCACTTCTGACAGGGAAGTCAATATCCGTAACTATTTACTATTTAGAGCAGACAGACACTCCAGGGGTGGAAGGGTTGCCATCTACGTCAAGGATAGGTATACGGCATCCTGTCTGAGTGCTTTATCTGTTGCAAATGCTTATGAATGTCTGTCTCTTCAAGTCACCATCTCACACACTTCAACATTATGTATCATAGGGTGCTATAGACCTACTTCTGCCTATCTACAATTGTTTTCTCATCTGAGTAATATCATTGAACAACAATCCTCAGAAATAATTATGCTTGGGGATCTTAATTTAGACTGGCTATCTAAAACCGCTGCTCCTCTCATAGCTTTCTGTGACACCCATTGATGATTGCAACTCATTGTGGAACCAACATGAGTAAATAAAAAGAATGTGGATAACAGCTCCCTACTAGATGTTATCCTAGTGAATAAACCACATCTCTTCTCCGTTGCTGGCACCTTCTTCAGTGATATCAGTGATCACGAATTTATTGCTTGCATAACATCAAACAACACACCTACTACTTCGGCGAAGTTTGCTGCCAAGAGATCTAGACAGAACTTTGATCTCACTGCCTACATAAACAAACTGAAACACTCCTTGTATTGGCAAGAGTTCTATTTGGCAAAAAACACACAATCAGCATTTGACATATTCAGCAAAATTATCCTAGACGCCCTAAATAAATATGCCCCTATAGTTAAGGTGTGAATAGCAAAATATGCATGTAGATGGTTCACACCATTATTAAAATCTGCATTGACTGAAAGAGATAACCTATGGAAAAAAGCATGCAAAATCTAGCCTGCTGTGGACTGGTGCAGGTTCAAAAGGGGACGAAACTCATGTACTGGAATGGTTACAGATACAAAAGCTGCATACTATCATTCTGAATTTCTCTCTACCTCCAAAAGTCCTACAAAATTTTGGAAAACCATCAAAGACTTGTCTGGTCACACATCCGGTGGCTCACTACCTGATGAAATCTCTGTAAACAATAACACCAATAGTGACAGACTGGAAGTTCTGGATGCCTTCAATAATCACTTTGTGACTGCAGGCTTAGCCTTCGACAATTCCCCTGTGAATTTGATATGCTCTCAGGTGGATAATCAAGGTGCAGATCCTAGCATCACCTATTCAGTCTTCTCCTTGCATCCTACTACTGTGAAAGAAGTTGAAGACCTATTGATACAACTGGGTGTAAAAAAATGTGCTGGTGCAGATACCCTTGACCCATATTTCTTGAAGGTGGCCATCCATGTGTTAGCCGTGCCCATAACCCATTTATTTAACCTATCATTAACTCCAGGATCCATTCCTTCAATATGGAAAACAGGGTACATCAGACCCCTGTTCAAGTCCAGAAATCCCTGTGATGTAAATAATTACAGACCAATTTAGATTCTCCCGGTCTTGTCAAAATTACTGGAAAAAGTCGTAAGTAACCAGCTGAGGCAGTATCTAGAAGCTAATAACCTGCTTAGTCCAGTCCAGTCAGGGTTTAGAGCTAAACACAGCACCATCACAGCACTTGCCAAAGTGACTATTGACTGGCAAAGAGAGCTAGACAACAGGAATTACACCTGCGCCGTATTCTTGGACCTGAGCAAGGCCTTCGACACTGTCGACTATTCTCTGCTACTCTCTTCCCTGACCTCACTAGGTGCTGACCCATTATCTTTACAGTGGTTCAACAACAACCTCTTTGATCATTTTCAGCAGGTGAAAGCGGAAGTAGATCTCTCAACCTTTCAAACCTCTCCTAAGGGGTGTTCCCCAGGGCTCAATCTTAGGACCGATCTTATTTGCAATATACATGAACAATATTGATGAAAGCATAACTAAGGCCAACATTCATCTGTCTGCAGATGGCACAGTTCTTTACATAAGCTGCCCGTCATTACAATCTGCATGTAATGACCTTCAATCTGAGTTCAACCTGCTGCAACACCAACTCCTAAACAAAAAACTATACTTAACGCCAAGAAAACAAAAGCAATGCTCTTTTCTCCCTTTGCCCAAATGGTAAATTCAGCCCTATCAGATCCTGTGCCACAGATTACTACAATTCTTGGTGAGAAGTTGGAATTTGTCCCTAAATTCAAATACCTGGGAGTATGGCTGGACCATAGGCTCTCCTTTATAGAGCACGTTGAAGAATTACTCAAATAATTATGACAAAGACTTGGCTTGTTCTTTAGGATAGCCTGCTTCTTAACTAGAGATGCCAAACTACAGCTGGTACAATCAACCTTTCTATCTTTGATAGATCATGCTGACATCCTCTACAGTCACTGTCCCATTTCCTACCTCACCAAACTTGACACATTATATCATAGAGCTTTGAGGTTCATCACAGGCTGCCTTATTCCACTCACCACTACTCCCTATATCAATCAGTGGTATGGAGTTCTCTTCAATTCAGGTGTGATAAAAATGCAGCCTTATGGACCCTGAGTGCCATCTCCAAAAAATTGCCCCAGTACATTACAGACTGTCTTCCTATAAAACCAATAGGCAATTACCCCCTAAGAAGTTGTAAATTTCTCCTACTGATGGTTCCCAAAGTTAACTCTCACTTTGGCAGGGCTATTACAAGCTTTACACTGTCCTCCTTGTGGAATAAATTGCAAAAAAAAAAAACCTGAAACTGAGGTCACCCATCGGCATCTCATCTTTCAAGCTCTTATATTCACGTCTCATAAATGATCAGTGCAATTGTTTCCCATGACCATGAATTGTCATCATGCTAACCTGTACCATTTAACCATGAACAAATTACTTCTAGTGCTTGTCTCCTCCTTGGCCCTGGTCTGTCATCATGCTTTCACATAACACCTTGATATCTCTGTCCTCCCTTTGATACTGGTCTTTCTTTTCGCTTTCTCCAGCCTTCTTTTCACAACTCTATACTGCACTCATCCACAATCTACACGCAATCATACTATAAAAGTCCTAACTCCCCTTTCCCTCTCCCCGTAGGCCCCCACCACAGCATCAGTTCTACCGACCTATCCTTGGGACTTCACTTCTCACAATGTTTATCCTTCGCTTACATATTACCTACCCCTCCTGGTACCCCATCTGCCATTAGTTGGTGGATTTCCAAGCCATTTTCTTGGCTAGCACTAGTGACTGTCCTGGTAAATGAAGTAACTGGTACTTCTATACAGAGAACATGGTTTATATACAGTTGTATGGTTCAGTGGTGGACCTGCCCCCTTTTATTTGAATCCTCCTCTGTTATGGCTTGCCTTGTCTTCATTTTATCATTTGACTCCCTTATTACTACACCATTGTGTTTGTGTTTATATACTTATTTACATGTATTTATATGTTTTTATGATGGATGTTACCCGACCCTGTTCTAACCAGGTCCATCTTGTAAAAGAGCTCTGCTCAATGATGTTTGCCTGGATAAATAAAGATTTTGATTGATTGATTGATTATGTAGTTTGACTCTATACAGAGAGCTTGTAGTTCATTCACCCTTATAGCAGAGGCCATGGCAATCAGGAATATGGTTTTCCATGTGACATACGTAAGCAATAAGACATGGCTGGGTGTTGATAGTACTGAGATACTCACACACCCAGAGACATAGTTAGACACGAGACCGGAGGTAGTGCCTTCAGCCTCTGGGTGTGTGGGTATCTCAGCACTACAAACACCCAGCCATGTCTTATTGCTTATATAAAATGGGCCCATACATAAATTTAAAAAAAATAACATTTTAAAAGTTTTCAGAGTCACAAATATAATAAAATGTTGCTAAATAATGTAAAATAGTCCTTACACAGATGTTTTTCACCTGTCAGTCATATGTCTTTCTTCACACCCAATACATTGTGTGATTGTTTATCATGGCATAGAAGAATTCAAAGCTCTGCATTATTCTAGTAGTAGAATGCTCCACCCCCTCCAACACACACACACAGAATGGTAACATGGAATATATGAATTCAGCATTCTTCAGAGCTCAACTGGCTTACAAACACACACACACACACACACACACACTGGCCTGAAGTGGAGCCAGTATCTCAGTTTTATCTGTTGCCAGGTAAGGAGCAGGGAGTTCTCTGGCAAAGTGGTAGAAATAGGTGGGAGATTGTTCATGGTCGTCAAATAAACACCAGCAATGGAAATTCTGAATAGTATTTGATTTTTTAAATTTGTGTATTTGTGTAAAGGGGGCTCATGAGTGTGAATAACATTAAATTATTTACTTACTTTATTTAATTTAAAGGACTTTTATTTTTAGGGCCTAGTTGAAGTTTTTCTGTATGTGAGTAAAGGCTGTAGCCTTGTTTGTGATGGAAACTAGGAAATAGGTGGCTTATGAATTCTGTGAGTTGCCTTGGTTGGCAGGGACTTATTTTAGCCAGTGGTGGCACTCTCTTACTGCCATGGTTAGAACCACATCTCAGCCAATCAGGACACAGGGATTTCTTTGCCCATTTTATATAGTACTTTAAGTCAGCAGTGTCTGTAGGCTTGAATGGAGCCACCATAACCTGTGCAATGTAGACACTGAGATCCCACTGTGGACTGGACATTGAGATTCCACGGTGAGATTGGGTTCCTCACAAGTGGGGACAAGTGACAGAGGCCTTTAAAAAGCCTTCTGAAAGTGTGTTGAGAGACCAGTGACTTTCTCTTGCCTACTGATATGTAGGCTGATGCTGCTGCTAAGTCTACTTTCAGTGTCTATTGCTTTAAGTTTAATAACTGCAGGTGCACCCAGTATTCCAAAACTGAAGGCAACTCTGCATCTATTGGGATTATTCTTTTGGAAGGTACACCATGAAAATCTCTTCCATTTAGAGGAAATTGTTTCCTGGTTGCTGTTTTCCTTGAAACTCTAAGCACTTTCTGAACTTTCTCCAAGGCATTTAAACCAAAGTATTCTAGCTCCTCAAGAACCATGCCCTCAGACATAGTGCTTTGAGGTTTGCAAATGCTAACCTGCGCTAGGATATGGTCAGCACATTGTGACTCAGTAGCAGGCTGATTGGAGGTTTGCTGGACATTGTCAACATAATTGGATACCCGGTTTGTCTGGCCCAGTCTGGAGCTATTAGGATCGTCATTGCAGATTCCCTCCTGAGTTTCAGGAGAACTTTCTGGATGAGTGGAAATGGAGGGAAGGCATACATGAACTTTCCTATCCAGTCCAGGACCACAGCAACCTCTGGAACTGTCCCTCTGGCTGGTGGTCTGCAACACAATTGTGGAATCTGATTGTTTTCCCAAGAAGCAAACAGGTTTCTTTTGGGATTGCCTCACCTTCTGAATACTGTGGCCAGAAGCTGTCTGCGAAAGGCCCATTTGTGATTTCCCTTATTAATTCTGCTTAAAGAGTCTGCCAGGGCATTGTCTTTGCCTGGCAAGTGCACTGCATGAATATCTGCTTCTAAGGTGTATGCCAGGTCCCAGATCCTCATTACTGCTGTACACAGTTTTGAGGATTGTGTCCCTCCCTGCTTTCTTATGTAATACATTATTTGGACAGACTGAACCTGTAGCTGGGAGGAGAAAAACTGCATTGCTAGCAGCACTGCGCTGAGCTCCAGGAGGCTGATGTGTTCTAGTGACTTCTGTGGACTCCATGTGTCACTCACTGTGAAGTCCTCTAGGTGGGCACCCAACCCCAGTAGTGAGGCATCTGTAGAAAGAATACATGTTGGTGATTTATGAAGGAAGGCGATACTCTCTCTGAAGTTGCTTTCATCCTTCCACCACTCTAATGACTTTACTAGTGCTTTGTGACTGACACAAACTTCGAGTGGATCCCACTTTTGAGATTAGTTGTCTAAGTGCTACTGGTTATCTCTCATTTGAAAACTGGCCCATGGGACCTCAGCTGTGAATGCAGCCACATAGCCTTGTAACTGCAAGAAATCCCTTGCAAGTCTTGGCTGACCTGTCGTGAAGAACTCTACTACTACTACCAGAGCTGAAACTCTGGCCTCTAGGAGGAAAGTTTTCCCTTATAAGGTGTTTAACTCTGCTCCTGTGATGTCCAGTACTTGAACAGGTTCTAGCTGGAACTTCTGCAGGTTTATCAGGAATCCTGATGACTCCTTGGTGCATTTTACAGTCTATAGTCTCCTGTTCTGTTTTCTCTGAGACTAACCAGACATCCAGGTAGGGACACACTATTGTACCTTGCTTTCTCAGGTGTGAAGTCACCACTGCCAAGCACTTTGTGAATAACCTTGGTGCTGTGGTGAGGTCAAAGGGTAGAGCTGTGAACTGGAACTGGCAGTTCCCTAGCTTAAACCTGAGATATTTTCTGTGTGATGGCCTGACTGGGATATGAAAATAAGTATCTTTCAGATACAGTGATCCCAGCCAGTGTCCTGACTGCAGAGATGGTAACACTGATCGCAGTGTGATTGTCTTGAATTTCTTTTTTATATGATTGTTTAGATACCCTTACCAGAGGTCTAAAATGGTTTGCTACTCCCCATTTCTTTTGCGGGTGAGGAAGTGGTTTGAAAAAAGGACCTTGCCCCACTGAGAGGCAGAGACCTTTTCTACAGCTTTTGCTGTAATTTTTTTAATTCTCCTTCCAGTAAAATTCTTTCTGTCAGAGAATGTGTTGGAAAATGTTTGTGTTTCTGCAGTCTTGGGAATTTTTGAAATGCAGGGACAGCCCATGGCCTACTACCTCCACAACTCATTTGTCTGAGGTAATGTTTACCCATTCCTGAAGGTACTGAGCCAGTCTTTCCCACCTCTGGCAATGGATGGGTGACCTAGGCTTAACTAACATACTATTTGCAAGCAGATTAGGCCTTACGGTCTATCGAGTTTGCTCGAACCTTAGATCCTTAGTTGGGTGCCGAGGCCCTCCCATCTCTTGTGTTCCAGAAACCCCTATCATCCATCCCCACCCCCCCCGGGACAGGCCATCATCTGATACATCCACTTTCTGTGTCTGTCCCACCCTCTCTTGAAGCCCTCCACTGTGGATCTCTGAACCAGCTCGCCAGGCAGTGCATTCCAGGGTCCACCACCCTCACAGTGAAAACCTCCTCCTCTTCTCCCCTTCACCCTTCCACCTTCCAACTTCAAACCATGCCCTCTGGTGATACCTCCCTGCTTTAGTCTAAAGATCCCTCTGTGTTTACCCTATTTATTCCCTTGAGGTGCCTTGAGACCTCAATCATGTCCCCCCTGTATCTCCTCTCCTCCAATGAAAACAGGCAGAGCTCCTCAAGTCTGTCCTCATACGTCAAATCCCCTAGCCCTCGTATCATCTTAGTTGCCCTCCTCTGTACCCTCTCCAGGAGCTGTATGTCCCTCTTCAAGTGCGGTCTCCAGTACTGTACACAGTACTCAAGGTGTGGTCTAACCAGTCCATTGTACAGCGGCAGAATCACTTCCTTGCTCCTAGAGGTGATCCCCCTTACGATGCATCCCAACATCCTGTTTGCCTTGCTAGCTGCTCTCCTGCACTGCTCAGAGTTATTCATACATGCATCCACCATGACCCCTAGGTCTTTTTCCCCTATTGAGGCCTCCAGTGCCTCCCCTCCCAGGGTGTGCCTGTGTTTAGGGTTTCCCCGACCAAGATGCAACACCTTGCACTTGGTGATATTGAAATTTAATTTCCATGTGTGAGCCCAGCTTTTCAGGGTGTCCAGGTCCCCTTGCAGGACCAACCTCCTCTTCTCCCTCAACTACTGCTCCCATCTTGGAGTCATCCACGAAGAGACTCATTTCACACCTATACCCTCCTGATGTCCGATATGTATGCATTAAACAGGATCGGACCCAGGACCGAACCCTCGGTGCCCACTACCAACCTCTCTAGGGTTCAAGAGCTCCCCACAGACCACTACTCTGGGTCGTCCAGCTAGCCAGTTTTCAATCCATCTGACCATCAAAGGGCCTACTCTAACCCCATCAGTTTCTCCACCAGACCATTGTGGGGACAGAGTCAACGCCTTGCTGAAGTCCAAGAATAATACATCCACAGGCTTTCCCTGTCCAGTTCTGATGTTACCCATTTGTAGAACTCCACAAGATTGGTTTGACATGATCTACCTGGCACAAACCATCGCAGACCTCCACCTCCTCCAAGTACACCCCAATTGTTCCTTTACTATACTCTCCATTAATTTTCCCACCACCGTGGTCAAACTGATGGGTCTATAGTTACCTGGTACTTCCTTGACCCCCTTGTGGATTGACACCACATGTGCCTCTCATGAATCCCTAGGTGCACGTCCCTGTCTCAAGTGGCCTGTTGAAGAGCTCCGCCAGGGGTGCAGCCAGTATGTCCGCCAATTCCCATAGTAGTCTCGGATGAATGACATCCAGCCCAGGAGATTTGTCTATCTTTAGGGCCTTGAGGGCTAACCACACCCTTTTGGTGGAGATAGCATCATCCGTCCCCTCCACCTTACTGGCCTTTTTATCCTTATCCAGATGTGACACCCCTGGGATACCTCTCCCTCCTTCTTGCTCCATTTCTGTTGCTCCCCTGATCCCACTCACTGCCGCTTCTATCCCCTTCATGCCTTGCTTTGTAGATATCCAATCCCCCTCCCTAGTGAACACAGAGGCAAAGTACTCATTAAATTCCTCTGCCTGGTCCCTCACCTCTTCCACCCACCCTCCTCCTGATCTCAATCTGCTGAGATGGCCCTTAGTTTTTCTCCACTCCCCAATGTACCGGAAGAACCCCTTTTCCCCTCCATGTATCCCTTGTGCCAGCCGCTGCTCTTTACTGGACTTTGCTCCCCTCACCATCCGGGTGACTTTTCTAGATGCAAGATGGTACATTTCCTTATCCCTATCCCCTCTTGTTGTTTTATATTTTTTGTAGGCCACCTTCTTTTCTCTGACCACTACCTGTACCTCACTGGACCACCAGCATGGTTTATGTGACCTTGCTCCCTCACGTTTCAACTTAGTGCAGATCCTGACTGCCTCATGAAGTCCCGTTTGTGACCTCCCATCTCCTTTCCACACTTGTCACTGATGTAATCCCTTCAAGTGATCCTGAGAATATTTCCCATGCCCACAAAGTCTGCCCCCTGAGTCCACTGCCAGTGTCTAGATCTCCCCCTCCCCATGCTTATTTGAAACCAGACAGTTTTGTGGTCACTCCCAGTCAGGGTCCTGTACAACCAGGTCCCTTACCAGATCCCCATCTGCCAGAACCATGTCCAGGACATGCCCCTCCCTTGTGGGCTCCATCACATGTTGTGTTAAGAACACATCCTGGCAGCCATCCAGCAGCCTCTGCTCCTTGGCACCTTAGAGGACATGGTTCCCCAGTTTGTACATGGCATATTAAGGTCCCCCATCAACACCACTCCTTCCCCTTTTGGTCCACACTGGGCAATGATGTTGTCCAGCAAACCATCCTCTAGAACATCACTCATCCCGGGGGGCCTATATACTACACCCAGCTTGACCTTATCTCCTGCTGGGGATCGTAAGGTGACCCATAAAGCCTCCACGTTTCCCTCTGCCTCTTCTACACTGGCAATTTCTATGTCATCTCTAATGAACATAGCCACTCCAACCCCTCTGCCCTCCTTTCTATCCTTCCTAAGCATAGTGTACCCCTGCACATTTAGGTCCCAGTCATGGTTTTTGTTGGCCCACATCTCCGTGACCGCCGCGCCATCACCCCAGACAGCATGGTCTGGAACTCTGGCAGCTTGTTTCCCAAGCTCCTGGCATTTACTAACACCAACCCACCCTTATCCCTGGTCCTCTTTGTGAGACCCACCCAGATTCCTTATACTTCCATCCTCCCTCTGCTTCTCCTGAAACCTCCACCCCCAATCTGTTTCCCCCTCCCCCTTGGGCTAGAGGCTACTCCCTCATCTGGAGGAGAGGGCTTCTGGTCAGCCCTTCCTTATCCCTTCCCCCTCACAAGTTTAACCCCACCTTTCTTGAATGTAGTCAGCCATCCCTGTTTAAGGACTTCCTTCCCTAATGGGGCAAGATGAAGCCTTTCCTTCAGAATATAGTCCCTTATCCTCCCAAACTCCTTTCCAGTTCCCTAACACTCCCCAACCCTCTCATCACCCCACTTCCTGAGCCAGTCATTAACCTCTGTGAGCTTCATTTTTTCTCCACTGGGGCCTTTGGTACTGGCAATATCTCCGAGAAATGTTGCATCCATTATCCCGACAGACTCTGGCAAGTTCTTGGAACCTTGCTTGGATTTCCAAAACGCTATTTCCCTCTAGATCGTTAGTTCCCAAATGCACTAGGAAATCCGGTTTCCCTCCACAATCCCTAACCATTTCATACACCATGAACTTTGCTCTGTGCACTGTCAGCCCAGAGATACTCACTACCTTCACCTGGCTATGGCATCCAACTCCCTGTCCCTCCCACTGGATACCCCTAATCATTGAGTCTCCCAATAACAGGACCTTAACACCGCCATCATCCTTATGGTTTCCTCCACTATGCCCTCTCAGCCCCCCATACCCCCCTTTATTCGTGATCTCCATTCCATGAGAGTCTTCCTGCCTTATTAGAGACCCCCTTGTCATCCTCTCCTTTCTGCCTCCCTCGTTATTTTGCCCACTTAACTCAAGCCCCATCTGAATAGGTGTCCCCTTTAACCCTTAACTGTCAGGGGTTTAACTTTGGCTGGGGCTTGGACACCGGTGCTGCAGGGTATCCAGTGAACACAGCAACCAATCTGAGCTCTTACAAAAATGGTGACTCAATTATGGCATCCGTGTTCAGGGCTATTTGGCAGGGTAGCGACCTGATACCTGGGTGGGCGAGGTAGTGCGACAGGAAGCTATGTGCGTATATGCCCGTGCACATGCATGGGGGTGGAGAGAAAGGAGAGGGAAGGTATGTGGGAGAGGGTGTGGTGGGCAGCTGCTGAGCTGGTCTGCTAGCGTGGTGGGGAGTGTGGTCGGTTGGGAGATGCGGGGCTCAGGTCTGGTGTGGCATATTTTTCTTTTTTTTTTTTTGCTGACAGGCAGCTTTTTTTTTTTTAAGTATTTCACCCCCCCCCCCCCAACATGTACCCTTCTGGAGTTGAGAATCTTTTAGTAGGGGATGCAGGTGGTGCAGCCTCCACATGAAAAAGAAATCCATAGACCTTGGGTGCCCTCTTGCTGTTTGCTGTGAGTGTGCATTGACAAAATTAATTTTCGGCAGTGTACACATGCCCAAATGGCAATTGCTATTCTGTGATTGCTGTTATCACATGGAACCATAGAGCAGCAGTAGTACACATTGCACCCCTTCTGCCCCTACCCTGTTGTATCCCCTCTGTGGCTGATACTTATAGGGGGCATATGGAGTATAAACTTTTGTTTTGTCACCAAAAACTGAATTTCCTTCAAAGGTGAAATTCATGATTTTGGTATCCAAGGAAAGGATGGTAGTCCTTTACCAGGAGACTCTTCTTAAGGACACTGCTTGCGCTACAGCTCTAGCTGTCATGTCATTCATGCCCACAGCAGTGTGAAAGTGGTATTAAGGGGTGTACAGAGTTGATCTTGCAGCAACAACCAAGTCCTATGCTATATCACTCTATGTGCCAGAATTGTGTTCCACAGTACTTTCTGCTACTATGCTAAATATATGCTGAATAAGCTGACTGCTTAATGAGCAGAAAAGCTGTAGTATTTATTGGCCCTAGCACCCACTGTTTTTGTGAGTCCTTTTATTGAGGCTATGCAGAGTGAGTGTCTTGCTCTCTCACAAGCAGCAGTCAGGACTACACTTTGGCGATTAGGGGGGCATACAGGTATTCTCCCTCCTGCTGTCCATCTGGAATATTCTATCAGTCTTTTTTCCCTTTTTGTTTGATGACTGCAGCTAAAGTAGGAGCAGTCAAGACTTTTGATATGACCTTCTTAAGGGCCTTGTTTATGGAGATTAGCATTCTTGAGGGGGCCATACCCACCATGTCCATAAATTCAGCATCCTCTTTATACTCCACAGTTTTCTGAGGGTGGATGTTTAGAGTATCAAGCATACAGTCTGCCTAACAACTGAGGAAAATGAAATGTAGTCCTCATTATTCCCTGGAGGTGAGCCAGAATCTTACTCAGATGGACCCTCTGATTCAATGGGATCACCTTCCTTCTCTTGTACATAGTATTCTTCTTCCTCATCTTCCAGAAGCAGAGAGGCTGGAACCTGAGCCTGGGGATGGGGGTGGAATTCATATTATCAAAATTTCCCATTGCCACAATTATGATATGCCCTCTGATGATTTGCCTGTTCCTTTTTCTGTTCAGGAGGCAAGGTAGTGACATTGTTTCTTTCAATTCCTTTTTGGCAGGCCCACTTCCAGTTTCTGCTCAGAGGCTTTCTTATTTATATTTTTGCCATCAACAGATTCAAGTTTCCCCCTTCGGACACCCTTCTATCTGATCCATTTTTACCATAGCTTTCAGATGGCTGAATGACTCTAGCTTCTTTCCTGTCACCCTTTACATTTTTTGTGTTGCTATTAAACACGAGGCAAAAGAGCCCTCTTATATGTACATTCTACCATCATTATTAACTCCCTCACAGCTTTTTGTACTATTTTTTGGTAACAAGGAAGCAGACTGAGAAACCATAATGACTCCTAATTTATTTGCCCTTTTATTTTTATAGATCTTGGGCAAAACAATACAGAATTCACACAAAAAGTTGTGATCTGAAAACACAGGCAGTTTAATTTATGCTTTTGGTAGTCTGCCTTTGCTGAGAACTGAAAAAAAAATTACTTTGAAAAAAAATCTTTTTAGCTTATGCATGTACTTGGGCTCTTTGTTAATGCCAGTTTAGAGAGATCCCAGTAATAAATGAAAACAATAAAAAAAAAACAGCTAACAAACCTTTGAAAAACTAAAAGAAATATCCCAATAGTAAAAAAAATCTCTTGCCTTGAAAAACTGTGCAAAAGTCATGCCATGACCTCCTGTACAGGAAGCAAATAATCAAGGTGAAATGGCATAGACTGAAACAAAATGTAAAAGCACTTCTGTTTCTAAGCTACTCGTCTCAACAAGCACAAACTACTTACTCAAAAAAATAAGGTAAGTATAAAAAATAGTCAAAAATAATCATTAAGTAAACAAGGTGGCCAAAAATGGTCTCCAGTTATTGGAATCAAAATGGGAACTGGAGGTAGTTGTGTATTACACAAAAATATTCTAACTAATGCAGAGCAGTAGAAAAATAGCAATACATACTTAATTTTTACTCATTAATAATAAAAACAACTGGAGAACCACTTGTACCAGGAGCCATACTTGGAGCAACCTTTCTCTCCAGGTGGAGAAATAAATGCGACAACTGCCAGGTTGGAAGGTGGCAACAGAGTTTTTCAAACTCCTATTCTAAGTTCTGCTATTAGAATAGGGTCTGTCTCTGGATCATCTGTTTCAGTGGAGACTGATGCACAGAGTGAAACCAAAGTGAGAGATTTCTGGGGTTAGAAAGCTGAAATGTAGAGACCTACAAGTATGCCACAGGGGTAAAGAGGATGCAGGAGGAGAATCTTTCTAATGAGAAAAAGCATCAGGACTACGGGGCATGCGATGATGTTAGAAGGAGTGCCCATTCAAGAGAGATGTGAGACAATATTTACATCAATCAAATAATTTGACTTATCAAACAAGAAATGCTAATATAACAATTCCAATGTTAAAATATCATAACAAAATTGGAGAGACAAAGTTACAAAATAAAATAGCTGGTCATTGGAATAATTTGCCAAAAAATGTAAAGATGATAAATAATCTGTCCACTTTTAAAATTAATTTGGTTGAATACCTACAGACTGAATGTATACGTTATGTATGATGCTGGATTTGAAGATATGTAGT
This sequence comes from Neoceratodus forsteri, assembly GCA_016271365.2. NCBI lineage: Eukaryota > Metazoa > Chordata > Ceratodontiformes > Ceratodontidae > Neoceratodus > Neoceratodus forsteri. The sequence goes on from CM028129.1 coordinate 537,788,036, forward strand.
CTGATTTTTGTATGTTTAAAGTATGTATCTAAGATAATGATTGAATAGATGTTATTTGTATTTTATTTCTTTCATGTACTGTATCTTTAGAATACAGGACATTAGTTGAAAACAGGGCCTTTGGTCCTAATCTATTTGTTTCCTGTATAAATATAAAGTTTTATCAAACAATCAATCAATATTTCTTCACTGAAAGGGTGATAGATGCCTAAAAGAGACTGTCAGCAGAAGTGGTAGGGGCACAAATGGTGAGGAGCTTCAAGCATATGTGGGATAGACATGGGGTATATTAGAAAATAGACAAGGAGGAGGAAGGGTTACCCAAGACCAGTTAGGATCTATGGAGACTTATTAAGCAGAGAAAATATGGTCAGACTGGGTGGGCCAAGAATTTATTTTCTATTGATAAAATCTATGTTTCTGCATTTCTGCTGAATAGAAACAACAACGCAGGCAAAATGGGCAACTGACTTAACAGTGGAGATAGCTATGTGAAAACAGGCACTGAGTAGAGACAGCATAATGAACAGCACAGGTGACAGACTAAAGAGTGAGAAACAGCAAGGTGATGACAGGCACTAAATAGCAAAATGACTCACTATTCACTACAATGAATACCAAAGGGAAATCACTCAGAAGAGGGCAGGTTCTCTGTCAAGGGGGATTGGTGTCAGGAGAAACTGACCAGCTCAACTCTTTTGGACTGTAGATAAGTTACTTCATCTGATCTATCTGGAGTCTGGGAGAGTTTTTTTACTCACTAAATTCATGGAGTTTACTCGATTCGTCTCAGACAGGGTGTCCTCTATTCAAGTTGGGATCTCCTCGAGTGGGCTATGGCAACGCAGTGGGGTTAAGTAAGCACCCTACAGATGTGCTCAGCTGTCACATGGACAGCTTACACTAGTGACAATGGAGGAGGTCAGTGGGGTGATTTCAGAGTTACAAACAACATGTGAACTGGATGCAGATCTGATTAGATTACTGGTGAGTTGTTTCAGACAACTGAGCCCGGTGTTCATAGGGATTGTCCCATGTTCCTTCATGGAGAGCTCTTTCTGGTCATATTAAAAATGCACTGGTGAGGCTTCTCTTGAAAAAGTCAATTTTGGACCCAGACGACTTAGCGAATTATCATTCAGTCTCTAACCTGCCTTTATGGGGCAAGGTTATTGAGAAGTTGGTTGCATCACAACTTCAGCCACACCTCATAACCTTTGACATCTATGAGCCTTCCCAATCAGGATTTAATGTCAAACATATCACTGAGACTGTGCTAGTCAGGACACATAATGACCACCTCAGGGAGAGAAATAGGGTGAATGTCAATCTCATTCTCATCTCCTCACCTTTTGGCACTGTAAACAATGGGCTGTTTTTGGACAGGCTCAGGTAAGAGACAGCAATGTAATATCAGGCACTGATTAGAGACAGCAAAGAAGGCAAAAAGGGAGACTGAATAAACAGTAAGTGGCAACAATGTGACAACAGTCACTGTACAGAGAGAGCACAGTGAACAGCAAGGGTAACAGACTAAACAGTGAGTGACAGCAATGTGATAACATGCATGAAGCAGAGACAGCATATCGGCAGAAATTATGAAAGACTAATCAGAGAAAGACAACAATGTAACAACATGCACTGAATATATTACATGCACTGCAGATATGTATATATATATATATATATATATATATATATAAAAGAGAGAGAGAGAGAGAGAGACACAGTGATCACAAAGGACAAGGCAATGGGACCCCTGGCTTAGTGAAAAATTTCCATGGAGTCCTAGTAGCTCTGTCACAACCAGCTGAACATGTGTGTGTGTGTGTGTGTGTGTGTGTGTATGTGTCTGTGCATGTGTTAGTATGTTATGGTGAGAGTGTATGTGTGGTGTGTGTGTGTATTGTAGTGTATGCCACAGTGTGTCTATGTGTGTTTCTGTGTGTTAATTGTTGATATCTGTGTGTGTGCGCTTTATGATGTGTGAACCAGCATATATACTTGTGCTGTTGTTTGTGTCTTGCTAATTCTGCTTTGGTATGTGCCTATGTTCTGTATAATGTGGCATGTGTATGTGCATAGGTGTCCAAATGATTAGATATGGGATTTTGTGATTCTGTGCTTGCGTCTGCCAGTGTAATAAATTGTCTGTCTTCAAATGTGAGTTTCTGTAAGTGTGTATTCATGTGCATAGGATTCAGTGTGTGTGTGTATTCATATAGCAAATTGCGGAAAGAAGAGTATATAGCAAGACCAAAACTGCACACAGAAGTAGAGAGAAAAATGTACCTGGCCAGGTTAAATGCATCGCCAATTATCTGAGCCCGATTGATCACTGGAATAACCTAAAAAGCACAGACAGAAGATCTTTTAACAGCTGGTAGAGAGACACTTGCCTTTCCTATTGTTAGCCGATTCTGTTACACTATGAGTTCTCTGACTGTCATACTGTACTAAATATAAATACTCCAACCACAACTATAACACAGTAAGAAAACAGAATTGCTAAAGTCAATCCTAAAGAAACATTGCGCTCCCCTCCTGCATGTTATCACTGTGTTATTAATAGAGTCACATGAAAAGCTTTCAGTAAAAAATGCTTTATTGTAAAGTGCCAATGTGCTTAAACACAGGAGGTGCTCTGTGGCTTCCCAGCATTTTGCATCTCTGCATAGCACTTGTTCACAGACTAATGAGCTGTACACCAAACCAGACTATTTAAACTCTAATATCAAAAGTAAAATATAAACATAGCGTTGTCCGGCAGAAAATGTGCAAACAGAACTGTTGTAATCACCTGTATGTGAACCAAAAATAACTATATTTAGAAAATGTTAAAAATGAAACAAGATCATAAGTAAATGATTTTACATTTTAAGAGGTTGGTGAGTATACTGGGTATGTATAGTATGAGTCTGGTATAGCCTAGAGGTTAAGAGTAAAGAGTTGTGAATGAGCTTGATGCATCCAGCAGAGCTGGGTTTGTCTCCCACATACTCCCCATGCATACTGTGTGATTCTGAACAAGTCACTTACCACCCTCCCCCTTCATGCTCCCAAGTCACCCATGAAAAGAGGCATTTGTGCCACTGGGCCTTACCTGATTAAGAAAGAGTTTTAAAAATCAGTAATATGGATATGTTAAGTGAAAGCTTTTTTTTTTTTAGATGATTACCACTTACACATAAAAGGAACAGCAATGAGGCCCAGAACTCCCAACCAGTTTTGTAAATTTTGCATATGGGCTTTTGGGAGGAAGAGGTTGCCTGTAATAAAGAAAAACACTTTTTATCAAAGGCTATGACTGCAATTCAATCGGTGGAAGCAACTAGACTCACCCCTGCCTAAGCTATTTAAGTCTAGCTTCCTGCAATCCCATTCAGATGCATTCTTCTCCCTCCCCCACTGGCATGCCTTGCTCCTGGGGACTCCTTTCTAAGGTATCTTTAATCTAAAGGATTTCTTCCCATGGCACCTCTAGTGGTTGAACCCTCCTCAGGAGGATTCCCTTGCCTTCACGGTACTCTAATATGGTGGTAGTTCCCCATGGAACAGAGTGCAAAAGGGCAAAGTATCCATGTATTACAGTCAACAACATAAACATTCATATACTGTCAGTCTAGCAATGAAGCCGCACAAGCATATACTCATCACTAAGCTGCATGCACACATTGAATATCTACAAATGATTGACCTGTGGCAGCTCTATATTGATGATATAAGATGATATGGTGTGTGAAGAGGGTTTACTGAAGAACTGTGTGAGGTTGTTGCAACAGTAAATTACATTTCTGTGTTACAATGACTCATATATATTACCTTTTGAATATAATTACTAGGAACATAGAGAATGGCATAGACACACAAACTTGTTTAGAAAAGATAGTTGCCCTTCCTGCCACAGCATCAATAAATATCCATGAGTCCCAGTTTTTAAGAATAAAAGAAATTGTATCAGAGAAGACACATATGAAAGCAGGCCAAGGATATTGTAAAGGGGAGCGCACAGTAAAGAAAAAGAACATAGTCTGAAGGTTACTGACTTGCAAAATAGTATACACATTACAAAGTATACAAAACATGGATACTACTGCAAGATGAATATTTTAATTTGTGCAAGAATAACAAAGAGGGCAATGATGAGGATAGAATAAATGTTGTGGCAATCAGTTCTGCCGGTGTTCATAAGGTGGAACAGAGTGTTAAGTAACATTGCCATATCCTAGGATTGGATCCCTTTTGTGTGCGGTCACACACAAGAAGAACATGGATGGTACATCAGATGATGCAGAATTTGATGGATATACTAGTTAGAGATTTACAACCCCCCGAAGGCGGTATCTGGGTATAGTAACTTCTCTATCTGCCACCATGATGTTATAAATGGAGCTGGCCAGGATGCAATACAGGACTGCAGCATGCTGCAGCACAGTTGCTGCATTAAATAAGGCAGTTTCAATGGCAGTTGATTCCTTTTATCATGCAATATCATTGCATACTGCACTGCATCCTGGCTGCTCCACTGTAAATTCTGCCCAGTAATTCACTGATGTAAAACCTGTAGGAGTCCAACTTATTGTAAAATCTTAGACATGTTTAAGTTCAGTTGTCATTAAACTCACATAGTATACACTGCAGTTTGTTCTTGTGGTGAATACTATGTTGTGGAAACAAAGTGACATTTTGAAATGTGGCAGGGGAACATATGAGGCAATTCAGAATACTATAAGAATGAAAATTGGTACATTTACATATTACATTAACAGTGCCATAAACCCCAGGAAGTCTCCCCTTTTTTCTATGTTATTGAAAAAAATATATGACAATAGTAAAGGGGGATTACAAGATCAGACATTGTGCTAATCACAAGCTGTTTATGTTTAAATTAAGGGCAAATGTTTGGCCTGGTCTAATGTGATAAATTTACCTGACTCCTTTTTTGTAATCTTATGAATATGCTAATTTTGTGAAAGAGTCCATCTGCCATGTTGCTATTTTTATGTTTGCTTGCACGCATGCACAAGAAACCTGTTGCGGCAGCTTAGGAGAGAAGTGGGTTGTGGAGGTGCGGCACTGTGGTGGCCAATGCCACCACTGCATTTGCGGGCTTGGCCCTCTTTATCCAATGTGGTGACATGCTGTTGTTGACACTAGTTCAGCAAGCATGCCGCCAACTTGAAAGAAATTGGCTGCTGCAATGACGGGGTGCCCTGTCATTGCAGGGTGTGCCTTGTCTGGCGAGACATTTCTGCATAACCTGCTTCCTCTGTTCCCCATCCCGGCAACTGGAGTGCAAGGAAACCCTCCCACTCCCTTCCACTGTGCTGTCTTCCCCATTCCCTCTGTTCCCAGCATGCAAGGGCATAGGCACCCCATGCCTTGCTTAAAGAGTAGCACAGGGGGTAGCAAAAAGCCGGCTGGCATGTCTTCCTAGTTCCTTTGTTTGCTGTTTAACCATGCATGCTTACTGTACACCACTGCATACAGAAAACACCTTCCCCCTTTTTTTAAAATTTTCACTTTTATTTTATAATGTTGCGGATCCTAAGCCCTGGTCCTGTGGCTTGGTGGGAGGAGGAGGGTGCAAGTACGAACCCTGCGCAGCTGGAACCTCAGTCACGGGGGAAGAACTAGCAGCCTGGCTAGAGCAGTATGGTTTGAGTTATACCGTACGCGGTCCAGAGACAGAGATAGAGACTCCCTTGATCCCGGTCGAGAGAGAGACACTGAGCCAGCCCAGAAGTTCATGCCATGCATGGTCCAGACCAAAGAGAGAGAGAGGCTCTGTTGGTCCCGGAGACAGAAAGCCACTCCACTGAACCATCCCAGAATGTCAGAGAGTAAGTAAACCGACTCAGAATCCCGCCACTGCCACAGTTTCCACCTTCACGTCATCAACTCTCTCGGGCTCTTCTGTTCTCTGGCACTACTCTGGATCAGCTTAGCCGGTAAGCTGGAGTAGCGTAGCCACCAAAGAGTCACTCTCCTCCCATCTGATCATCCCCCAATTCAGATCTGAGCTGATAGCGCCGTGATTACCCGGGCAATTCCTCTCAATCCCAGGGCCCAGACCCACCACCCAACCCCAGTGTCAGGTCATGGAGGTGTGAGGTGAGGAGGAGGTCGCTCTTTCAGAAGGAAGCCACAGTGCTCACTCCCCACCTGCTTCGTTTCATGGCACAGAGCAGTCCACATCCAGCCCCAGGATATCAGAGAAGGAGATGGACGAACAGGCAGGTAGACTACTAGGCCCACCAAAGTGTCTCAGTGGTGGCTCATATCCATCGAAACCCTCAGCAAGCCGAGCCATCCATCCAGCAGAAGCAGCAGCACAGTGTGATGGAGGAGGCCCTGCCAAAGACCTGGCCAGCCCAATATTAATACGCAGTGGATCGGAGGGCCAGCAGCAAGCCAGACCAAAATCAGACTGACTTACCGTAATGGTGAGAGAGATGTAGGTGTATCAGGATCATGCAGTGCAGGCCCCAAACTCCTTGTGCCCCTTATGCATTTATTTAATTTAATTATTATATTAATTATAGCACCACCGTGACTCTAGAGTTGCTACGCAGGGGTCAAATGAGGTTGTCAGGTTAAGATGGGTCCTACTCCTAGTCTTAATGCCAATCTGTCTCCCCATTGCTCCTAATTTTCTGTGTTTAAAAATGTCAACATCCCTCAGTCATTTCCCGTGGTGTTTTATTGGCAGGTTATATATTGGGGTAGGGAAGGGAACATTGTTTAACCAGGAAAAGCACACTAAGCCAAAGTATGCTTTCAGATGAGACCTGGGAACACAAGTAAGTGAACACACTTGCTTAGGAAATTTTATGAATGTGGGTGCCACAGGGGTTTAGCTGGGGAGGGACGGAGCTGCAGACATGAAGTGCAGAGCACCTTGGCTTAATAATTGGGAGAAGTTATGAATGTGGGTGCAACAGGGGGGTTGGCTGGGGAGGGGTGGGTCTGCAGATACTGACAGAATACATAGCAGAGCAGCCGGGGTTGACTGAAGGTAAAAAATCATGAATGTGGGTTTGGTTGGGGAGGGGTGGGTCTGCAGGCACTGAGAGGAAAATAGCTGGGTGACTTATGGCAGTACAGTAAAGTTTACTGAAACAGGTGGGTGTCCTATCTGAACAGTAAGAAAGTTCCAGGCTTTGCACTAATTGCTGTCATTCTTTAATCATTTAGATTGTGTGCAGACGGGTGTAGGCAGGGTTTTCTTTAGGGTATTCATACACCCCCTGAAATGACATCTGACATTTTATATTATACTTAGTTTCCACCCACACAGAGAGTGGGCCCTTTAAATGCTACTGCTGTCTTGGGTGGCCGCTGGCCTGCTGCGCTGTGTAATGGAAAGGAATTCAAGTGAGTGGGGTTGGGAGCAGTCACAGGAGGAAGCCAGCCCAAGCCAAACCGAAAGGGTTGGTGTGTCTAAGGTCCCTGACAGTCCCACTGGTTTGAGAGCCTGCTGCTCCTCCTCCTCTCTCAGCAGCCAATTAAGTGTCATGGCTTGCAATTGGTGGCTTGGTGCACTGGCTTGCCACACACACTGTCACAGATCATAATGCCTGGCCACATGATGAGTTAGAGAGAGAGACGTGGAGACAGGTCACGGACAGTAAGGAATCATCAGATTATTTTGGTGGTCTGGAATGTAGCCTTCACTAGACTTGGCTGTCTGACCACATTCTTGAGCCATGAAGCCATGTGTTGCTTGTCGTGGGTGAACCTGGCCAGATTGGAGGAGCCACGAGAGAGAGAGAGAGAGAGAGAGAGAGACTAGTCAGTATCAGTAGTGGCTGTTGGCCAGATTGAGTGAGTGTGGTGGAGGAATGAGTCAGAAGAGGGTGGAATAAAACTTTTTCCCCCACACCAGGCTGTCAGTCCCCTTGGGCCTTGGATGTTTGGTCATCTCCCACCTCAGCCAGGCATTCTGTCTTGATTGCCAGCAGGCAGCAGCCAGCCTCCCTCAGGTCAGTCACTTCATTTTGGAAATCTGGGCAACATGCAGCTTAAAGCGAGGTAAGCAATATTACACTTGACAGCCCTGGGTAGATTGGGTGATGTAAGAGCACTGCAGTCCTTTTTCAGTGTAGTGATATAAAGCATTTTAATTCTGAGTTATGACATTCAACAAATTCTATGTTTCTTTCACTATATGATGCATTGCATTTACCTAATATGAATGGTGGGGGGGTTAAGCTGCACATAAATGCCATTGCTCCTCCAGGCCTCAGCAAATGCTTAGTGCCCCGCTTCACTCTTGGTCCCAATGCAACCAGTTACAATAAAAGATTATCCCCTGGTACCAGTGGTACTTTACTTCCTCCATCACCCAAACCAGTCCCATGTTTGGCATTAAAAACCTACATGGTAGTCTAGTTGCTCACCCCCTACTGGCCTCATCCTCAATTGCCCACCTAGACTTGAGATGGAGGCCAGTACTCATCCTCTGTTCTCCTCCATTGCTGGGCACCATCTCACACAAGTGACATCCAATATGGGTAATATGACTTGTATAGACTGTACTTGCATAAATGAGATGGCAGCCAGCGCCACAGGTGAGCAGAGGGTGAGTTCTGGGTGCATGCTTAAGTCTGGCAGTGGGGCAGCAGATGATGGTGCCAGGAGAGAATAGGCCACTAGACTACCAAGGAGGGGTTTTATGCCAAAATGGGGATCTGGTGAACATTGGTTCCAGGAAATGTTTTAACTTGTGCTAGGACCAGGGGTGGTGATGGGATACCACTGGAACTAGGGGAATAATCTTTTATTTAAGTTGTGCTCGGACTGGGGGTGAGGGAAGGGAGCACTGCTACCTGTTTATTTTCCTGTATTGTCGCTGCTGTTTTCAGTAATCTAAAGCAAAACAAAGCTGGACATTCTGACAACAAGGTGCAACTACAAGTGACCCCCCTCACTCCTGGTCCCAGTACAACAAGTTACAATAAAAGATTATCCCCTAGTACCAGTGGTGCTTTCTCCCTTGCTCTCACCCATACCAGCTCCAGGTTTGGCATTAAAAAACTACCTGGTAATTTAATTGCCCACCCCCTCTTGGTGCCATACTCAATTGCCCACCTGGACTAGAGACTGACAGCCACCACTCACCCTCTGTTCACCTCCACTACTGGCCATCATCTCACACAACCATCTAACACTAAAATGCACACTAAAACACAAACCACAAAGAATATACAAACCCCAGATCTTCTGTGGACCTAGCTGCCCACAGACCCCCAACTTTTCTGAAGAAATCTTTCACAACATATTACAAAACCTGCATATAGGGTGGGAGGCTGAAGGCAATTTTCCAGCCAGTTGTCCACAACCACTGGACCTGCAGATTCCAATGCCAGTCAGTCTCCCACACCCTTGATTCCATGGGGAAAAAAATCCCCTGAAATTAGGAGTAGGGAAGATGTATCAAGTGTTTGTTTTTTTTCCTTCAAGAAAACCCCTAAAATTGTTCACAAAGCATGTGCAAACCTCAGAGCTTCTGAGGGCCTATTGGCTTCAAGCTCCCAGCTTTTCTGTAGGAATCTTTCATGACATATTACAAAAACTGCATATAGGGTAGTTGTTGATGGCAGTGTTCGACAGCCAGTTGCCGCAACCACTGGAACTGCAGACTCCAATGCCAGTCAGTCCCCCACACCCCTGATTCCATGCAAAAACATTTCCCCTGAAATTAGGGGTACAGAAGATGTAACAACTGATTTTTCCCCTTCCAAAGAAACCCTTAAACTCACTGCAGAGCATGTAGAAACCCCAGAACTTCTGGGGGCCTAGCAGCCCCAGACCCCCCCACACTTTTATTTGTCCTAATTCCCAAATATCATATCCAAGCGCCACCCCCCCCCAAAAAAAAATCATGCCTATGCCCCTGTATGCAGATTTAGGTTTTAGTTGACATACCTGCTGGGAAAAGCAAACAATAAGGCAGCTATGTGTAGAAATTAACCAGGGAGGCAATTAAGGTCAGGAAGTGCTGTTGTGGGCTTAGTGGATGCTGCTAAGCCTGCTATGATTATCTTGTGTGATTTGAAGGTTCTGATGCTCTGCTGGGGGGCTCTGGGGTGTTGCTGTAACTACAAGCCATTCTTAGTGTGACAACTGATAGTATGGCTAGTGATGTGGTGGTACAGCTAGTGGTGTGTGAATGGACCTCTGTGGGACTGGCTACCTTGATGTGATACAGAGGCTTGTCACAATGCAATATTGTAACTAAAAGCCAGTCTGTTAGTCTGACAACTGTTGGTGATAGTGTGGCTAGTCGTGTGGTGGTATACACCGCAGAGAAAATTACGCTTGTGTTGGGTGAAAGGGCATAAACAGGGCATGGACAGCTGAGGAAAGGGGTAGCTGACCCAAACAATTGGGGGGGGGAGTTAGCAGTGAGTCCACTTGATGTGCAGATCTGAAATTCCTGGCTACACCCCTGCCAGCATGTAAGTAGACCCTTCCGCTCCCTCCCACTGCATGCTGTCCACCTCACTGACCTCACAGTACCTTTTGTTTAAAACATCATGGACCCCTTATTTTAACTACATACAAAGTGGGACACAAAGGGCATTGTATTCATGTCACTTTGCGCTCGGCACAACTGGAGATATTTTGGAAACTAAATGTTAAAGCCCTGAGTAGCGTTATAAGGAAATATTCATGTACAGAGGCTGACACAATGTGAAGCCCATGAAAAGCTATTTCACACAAACTATTGTGCTCACTTGCAGCTGGAAGTACTTCTGAGATACAGATGACAGCCTGTTCAAGGTTAATACTACATTTCATCCATTTGTAGAACATTGTGATGTCATCGAGGAACACACTGTGCTTGACTTAGTGTAGTTAAGCACAGCTTGTTCCTCGATGACATCACAATGTTCTAAAAATGGCTATAGTATATTATTTGTATTGCACAGACGGAGTCATCAAGATATCTAGAATTTTTCCAGCTACAGAGACAGCCAAGGCCTCATTTGAAAGAGCTTTTCATGCTCTTGCAAACCATTATGGCTATTAGGCATGAATGTGTCCCTTTAAGATGGTGTTACTGTTCCCTCTATTATTGCTGTGCAAAGCCTTATTACTTGTGTGTGTGTGTTAATTTAATGCTGGTTTTACCCCCGTTCTTTTCGTCTTCCCCGAGTCTCAGCCAAGTGCCCATGTGAAGGCATGTGCCTGCAGCGGTGCTGTGCTTGCTGCCCAACTGCACTGCCCTCAGACCTCCACATGGGGGCCGTGGAACTACAGTAGGTGACAGGGTACCTCCCTGGGACAGGAGAGCTGCCATTCAGCTGCTCAATTCTTCTCCCTCCCATCATTGCCTCCCGACGACCCTGGCTCTTTCTGAACCCAGGTCACCAGTGTGACATGAGGTAAAGTGGCCAGCACCTCAGCCCTTGGCACCACTAGGCTGGACATTTTTTTGTTTTGCTCCTCCCCAAGCTTCCGGTCAGCCATCCTTCAGGCTGCCAAGGCCCACCGCCACCTCACATCCCATTTCCATCCACCACTCCTTCATTTACGTGACCCCAGTTAACCCAAAGTAACCCTTAATCGGGTGCACCCCTTCCTCATGACGCAACTGGGGGAGAAGAAATACCCGCAGACATCTAATACGTTTCCCGGATATGACAGGGTCAATATGGACCCTTCAGGCCTACCATGGTAATGGGGACCAGCAGTCATCATCCTGGCCCAAAGAGGGCGTATTTTTCACTTTTCCCCCAAGCTACCCCCCCCCCACAATGGGCCATCTGCGGCGGTGTCCTGGGGGTTGGGGAATTCAGTGGCATGTCAAGGCCATGTGGCACCAAGAACACCACCAAAAGCCACCTCCAGGAGCTGACAAACAGAAGTCAAAAGCACCCCCCCCCCCGGGAGAGAAGCACCCAATGATGCTCTAAACTACCTCCCCACTGAACTCTGCTCCTGACACCCAAGCTTGGGATGCAAACCCACCTTGCCAACATAATGAGCAAACACCTTGGCTTTCACTTGGTGCCACTGAGCTGACCTAGCCCTAACACTTCTGTGAGTGCAAACCATGTGACTGACCACATGAGCTAAGTGCCCCTCCACACTGAGCATACTGAGAACTTTGAGTGGCATAAACCCCACAGCATGGAAGCAATGAACTGCAATATTCATGTATCAAATGTTAATGATACTACGCAACATGCACAGCCCTAACACCTATTCAACCTGCCAGCCTGCATGTCATTATCACAGCACAGTGCTCTAAGAGATTGATGGACGCTAAGGGCTTCGGATACATATCCAGTCCACATGTGAGAAGGGTGTCCCCCCTCCTTGATGTCTGGTGGCAACCTCCACCCCACCACTCAGTCCCACCAAAGCAGTCAGCACAAACCCTCATTTTGCCTTCTCAGCTAGCCTCTGTCTGACTTGAGCATCCTCTCTATCGATATACCAGTTGCTTTATTGATACAGCAGTCATGAGACATCTCTGCAAAATCATAAAGCTCCACTGATTCTGCAGAGTTGTCTCACAACTACTATATCGATAGGCCTGCTGATACTGTACATGATAGAGTGGTTCCACGAGTCAGATAGTGGCCAGCTGAGGAGGAGGAGAGAAGTGGGTTTGTTCAGGCCAGTCTCACAGGATTGGGTGGGGTTTGGGGTCGTCATAGGGTAGGTGTGCCACTGGAAACCAGCAAAATATTAAATGTAGATTGGAAGAGAGACAGGGTGCTATGGGACACCTGGGAAATATACATGGGGATGAGTAGAGGGGTAGTGGCACACCATGGAAATATTAAAGGCGGAAGGGAGAGGGAGGCAGTGCCACAGGACTCCATAGAATTATGCATGGTGATGGGGAGTGGGGGTGCCACTGAATGCCAGTTAAGCATACAAGGAGATAGGGAGAGGGAAAGGCTACTGGATGCCACAGAAATATATGTAGGGATGGGGAGCAGGAAGGGGGGTTACTGGATGATAGGGAAATATACATGGGGACAGGAAGAGCAGGTGCCACTGGACACCATGGAAATAACAAATGGAGCAAGGAGAGGGAGATGGTGTCACAGGACACCAAAGAATTATTCATGATGATGGGGGCGGGGGGCCACTGAATGCTACTTAAACATACATGGGGATGGGGAGAGGGAGGGACTACTTGATGCCAGAGAATTATAAGTGGGGATGGGGAGAAGGAGGGGGGCTGCTGGATCCCAGGGAAATGTACATAGGGATGGCGAGGGGGCACTACTGGATGCCAGGGAAACATGTGGGGACAGGGAGAGGGAGCTAGTGCCACTGGGTGCCAGGGGTATATTAAATGGGGATGGAGAGAGAGTAAGGTTGCCAGTTGTCACCAGGGAAATATACATAGGGACAGGGTGAAGGAGAGGGAAGAGGGAGCTCTATGCTATTTGCATGTTGTTAAAACATGCTATTTGGAAGCATTCACTAACCAATATGCCAGAGCGCACTGTATACAAGACTGCCTTTCATTAGTATGTGTCAGGAAGTCCATTAGCACGCATGTGGTAACAACTTCATGCCATACTGACTGTGGCTTTTAATATGAGGCCTGCTGTACTATATACCTTTCCTGTGCACAAAGCCCAGTACGTAAGTGGGGCACAACCCCTGTTAGTGCAGTGCTACCTGAAACATAGAAACACAGACTTTGACGGCAGATAAGGACCGCTAGGCCCATCTAGTCTGCCCATTTCCCTACCTACAGGATAGGCTGCAGATCCTAGTTAACCAACAGCCTATTTCTTCCTACCCCCCACAAGAATTGCCTTATGTCTGTCCCATGCATTCTTGAATTCTCCCACAGTTTTAGACCCCACAACCTCTTCAGGAAGGCTGTTCCATGCATCCACTACCCTCTCTGTGAAATAATACTTCCTCACATTGCCCTGAACTGCCCTCCTTCTATCTTTAAATTGTGTCCCCTTGTTCTTGCAAGTCTCTTTTCTGAAAGATGCTACCCTCTTGGACTTTGTTGATTCCACTGAGGTACTTAAAAGTTTCTATCATGTCCTCCCTCTCCTTCTTTCCTCAAGGGTATACATATTAAGCTCCTTTAGTCTCTCCTCATACGGCTTCTCTTGCAGACCTTGCACCATTTTAATTGCCCTCCTCTGGACTGCCTCTATCCTGTCTATGTCCTTGCGGAGATGGAGTCTCAGAACTGGACACAGTACTCCAGATGGGGTCTCACCAACTGTCTGTACAGAGGATAACAACTTCCTGTTTTCTGCTGATGATGCCTCTCCCTATACATCCCAGTATACCCCCAGCCCTCCTACTGCCTTCTCACATTGCTTGCTAACCTTAAGGTCATCTGATATGATTACCCCTGGTCCCTTTCCTTTTAGTTGTTGTTTACTACCTCCCCACCCATTGTATTCTTCCCTGGGTTCTTGTTTCCCAGGCGCATTATTTTGACTTCTTTGCATTGAATCCTAGCTGCCATACTTCTGACCATTCCTCCAACCTTGCCAAGTCCTTTTCATCCTTCCACGCCTCCTTGTGTATCAACCCTGTTGCAGATCTTTGTGTCATCTGAAAAAGGCATACTTTTCCTTCCAGTCCTCTGCAATGTCACTGATGAAGACATTAAAAAGGACTGAACCCAATACTGACCCCTGCAGTACCTACTAGTAACCCCTTTCTTCAGAGGACTCCATTTACAGTTACCTTCTGTGTCCTGTTGTCCAGTCAATGTTTTACCCAGGCTACCACCCTGGGTCCCACCCCAGGCTGGTTAATTTGACTATTAATCTTGTGTGGGACTGTGTCAAGTGCCTTGCTAAAGTCTAGGTAGGCCATGTCCACAGCCCCTCCCTGGTCTACTACTTTGGTCACCCAGTCAAAGAAATCTATTAGATTCGTCTGACATGACCTTCCCGCTGTGAACCCATGCTGCCTTGGGTCCTGTGCTCCACTGGCCTCTAGGTACTCAACTATTCTTTCAGAAGTGACTCCATCACTTTCCCTACCACAGAGGTCAGACTGACAGGTCTGTAGTTTCCTGCCTCTGTCTTGGTCCCACTTTTGTGAAGGGGAATCACATCCGCCTTTCTCCAGTCCTCGGGTACCACACCATCCTCCCATGATTTACTAAAAAGAGTAGCCAGTGGTTTCACTAGTTCCTCCCTTAATTCTTTTAGAATTCTGGGGTGAATTCCATCAGGACCCATTGCTTTGTCCACCTTGTTTGAACACCTGTTTGAATAACCTGCCCTGTACTGCATACTGCTTGCACAGATAACACCAAGATGTAATAACCAGAAACTGTAAGCTCAGTTGGGGACACAGTGGACTGGATTTTCAAGCCCCAAGAATGCCACAAGTCAACAGTCTGCCATTTCGGTTCAACCATGCCAAATCGACAACAGTGTTGTCGAAGTTCTGCATGAAGAGATCCCCAATGTCGTCAGGTGAAATTTCCCATCAGACATTGTGTATTTTTCTATCAGAGGGATGTGCCTCCCATGCCCCCCCTTCTATAAATATCTAACTCAGAGATGGAGTTCATTTGAAGGAGGGGGAGGGGACCAAAAGACGGCGAAAGGGCAAAATTTCACAATTGTGTCCCTTATAGCGACAATCTTGAAACCTATCGAGATTGTCGCTGTGACAGATTTCACCATGCAGGTTTCATTGTTCAGTCAGCATACCTCCCAGTTCTACAGTGCATGAGGCTTGTGGCATTTTTCTGGCCAGTGACTGGAATTTTCAGTTCCGTGTGCCAAGTGGCTCAAGCTAGACCAGCTTTTTCTCTGGTCTAGCTTGCAGCACTCAAGCTGCCATAAACTGAGCCCAGCAGTAGGAAACTGGGTGCAGCTGCAACAAAGGTGTTTGGCACAGCTCTGTCAAAAAATGGCTTCAGCACAGAGCTTGATGAGACTCTATGTCACCCTTTGAAAATTTGATCCAGTCTTTCCAAAAGACGCTGTGTAATATGTATTGCATTATCTGTGATATTTAGCAGACCAACAGGAGAAAGAAAAAACATTGAAAACACTACAGTTAAATATGATTGCAAAAATCAATATTTTTACCCTTTTATGTTACTAGATACTTGCACTTTAAAACAAAAAACTTAGTTCAGAACCTTCCTTGGGACACTGCATTGGCAAATTTCAATGACCGTGACAGACTTGGCCTATTTAATTACAAGTCTCCCTTTTAATTCATGGCATTAAGCAACCTGATGGGCAAATATGGCAAAAGTAAACAGAATGACTGGGCCTCAAATACTGGGGTCCACAAGAAGCCACCACCAGGGCTGCTTTCCTTTTTTTCCTCCTAAGTAGCCCTGAAAGATACCGGCACATGAGGGGACCAATAAACATGCAATGCATTCACTATGTGGGTACTCAGCCAGGGTCTCCCCTCCCCCCCATTCTGCACCCTTGGTGCACTGCCACCTGTAGTTACCAAGCTGGCAGCATCTCAGCATGAACAGCATTGCTCCCTCCCCAGAGGAGGAGAGTATTCTTTAGGATGACTAATTCTCTTCCCCCTGGCCAGCCCATAATGGTCCAGGCTTGTTCCCAAATCCGTGTCACTGACATTGCATATGGTAGCACTTCCGCTGTGCCTGCAGGCCATCTGTGCTTTCTATATTTTAGATAAAAAGAGTGGGTGAAAGTTGTGAATCAAGTGCTTCATGTTTCCGTTCTCACAGGGGCAAACTTGTTTTTATTTTATTTAGTTCACTGGGTCAGCAAGCGACTAAGTATAGGGAGACAATGGTCCTTGTGCAGCTTGATGTGTGATTCTGTTAGGATACTTGTAACTGAAGTTTGTTCAGTTGTTAGCGACTAGTCTGAATGCTTACAGTGGTGGCAGAGCATTCCAAAAAGTGTGTGTGTGTTACAACTGCCAAGACCAGGAGGCAAACCTACTGTATGCAGCACTGCAGCTGGGAAAACAACTGCCTTCTTGAATAATTATCAGTCACCCTTCCTGGCATTCTGTAATTCTAAAGAATCCGCATATGTTCATGAAAATTTCATGATTTATTCACAGATACAGATATATGCTGGTGCTCAACAGTAAAAAAAAATAATGCAATGCTCTTTGCTGGATGTCAAAAGAAGAGGTCCACTGCACCTATCTCAGTTACCTGCAGCTCTCACACCCCCCTGGAGCAGGTAACTTCCTTCTGGTATCTTGGTCTCACTATAGATGAGTTCCTATCGTTCGACGTACATGTGCACAATATTACCACTGTGGTCAATAGGAAACTAGGGGCTCTGTACAGGCACTGGTTCTGTCTTACTCCTCAGGCCAGGACACAGGCAATCAGAGGTACAATCCTTCCAATCCTGGACTATGGGAATGTAGTCTATGGGACCACAACTGAAACTAGCCTGATCAAAGTGCACACTTCCTTAAATAAAGCCTGTAGGTGTGCATTAGGGGCAGACTAATTGCTATTGCATACATGTGAACTGTACACATGGACTGAATGGCTCCCACTTAAGGACTGCATTAAGCTCCATGCCTGCATCTTGGGACAGAAGGCCCCACTCGGACTTGCACCTCCCTCTATATAAGCTTTATTCCGTCCTGCTCCAGCTCAACATGCAACAAGAAGTGTTACCAAACATGCATTAGCTGTTCCATTCAGAAGGACTGTCTCGGTGAGACAAGCCTTTGCTGTCAGGGCCCCTGCTTGGATAAATGAGCTACCAACCACCACCACAAGTCTTACCCACTTGGGCCTATCAAGTCCGAGCTAAGGAAGTCTACCCACCCTCCTGTATGTTGCTATCGCCACTCTTAACCCACGAGCCATACTCCCAAAGACTACCTCCCCTCCTGTATGCTGCCACAGCCACTCTTGGCATAGCAGGTACTAGAACCCTAGACTTTCCAAGGTTCTTCTTTCACTCTACAATTTGATGCCAAACTCCCTGCTCACCACCTGCCCATGTCTGCCTACCTGCCTGCTCACCTTTCTCCTCTCACACTCTCCCTGAAAAACCTTCACCCGCTGACCTTCTTACACCACCCACCTTTGAGCCTACCATGATCCCCCTCCTCAGATTACTATTCTCCTACCTAATCCTGATTAGTTCCCTCTACCCTTTCTGACAACTATGCCTAGGCTGACTCCTCTGGCTATAACTTAGTAACCTTTAGGTATCAGTTCTGATGAACAGCTCCATCTCCTGTTTCCTCCCCATGCAAGATCCTGCCTAGCTTCTACCTCTGATTTTTTTTTCTCAAACTAGCACCTAACTCTGACTTCAGCACTTAATTGTATGGCATTACATGGGATCCCAACCCCATTGACTACGTACCCTGGTTTTGTTATGTGTTATTATTTGCCTATGTTATCCTACATTGTTATGCTATTGCCAATGTTTACAGATTTCTCCTGTTCACATTTTTCTTACTATTAGATATTCTTGGCAATGCCTATTAGTTGCTACTGACTCCAGACTTATGAACCCTCCCCTACTCTTGTGATGATGATCCTTTGTAAATGAGCTTTTAGCTCAAAGGTCGTAATTCTGATTACTAAATAATATTAATTTATGAGTATCCAAGCAGAATAGGGTCAGAATATGTTATTTACTGATTTAATAATTTGCCCCATCCATGCACCTCTGTTCGGCTGCCACCTCTCCTTCAACTCACCTGCCAAAGGTCATCCCTCGGCTTGCTCTCCATAGCAGAGTCAGGAAGGGGACACCCATCCCCCCGTATATAGTCCAGATAGCAGTTAGTAGTTTCTGTGTGATGGGGTGGGCCAGGGATAAGCAGGTAGGGCTTAATGAGCATGCACGTCCTTTCTCCACTTTTTCTAGTCCCCGCCCATCCATGCTGTGGATAGGCAGTAGTGCATGCTAAGCAGAGGCATACGTTCACTATGCAAAACCAACAACCTCTCCCTTACATGCCACCCTGCCTGCACTACCAGCGCGCCTCCACCTGGTATCAGTTGCCAGTGGGGGGGCAGTCCTGTGGATGCTCTATTTTCTCATCCCCCCCAAAAAACCTGAGTCCACTCTAAAATTCAGATTGCCACTGTGGTGGGTGGTGCCACTAGCACTACTGCACTGGACCAGCACAATTTTGTTTTTATTTTTTCTTGCACGCATGTGAAAGAAACATAGTGCTACCATACGAATTTTCTTAACTGCGCCACCCCCGCTTTCAATGCCCTGCTCCTTTTTGCAGGCATGTCCTCACCACACCAATAAATGTCTGAGCTGTCTATGACAGCAGTTCAGATGCAGTGGCATACAGTTCAAACCAAAAGACCACCACAATCAGCGGTGGTAACATGTAGGCAATTTGCATACTGCCGTCAGTAGGCAATTTACATACTGCAAAGTGCCTACACATCAGCACTGCATCTGAACAGCTGTCACAGACAGCTTTGTTTTTTTCTTGGTCCCCCCCAACAAACACCCAAGTAGCATGCTGGGAGCCCACCCCAGCATGCTCAGATGCTCCCCCCACCCCATACACTGTATGGCTAATGGTGGTGCCCAATCCCCCATCAGCTCCACTGCCCCCCAAACAGACTTCCAGGTGCCATGCTGGGAGCTCACCCCAGCATGACAAAGGACTGTATGGCCGATGGGGGTGCCCAAGCCCCTGTTGGCTCCACTGCCCCCCCAAACAAACTTCCAGCTGCCATGCTGGGAGCCCACCTGTCGCTGTAAAAAAAAAAACACCTGTAAGAAAAAACGGTCCCTTGTTGACTCCCTTGCCTCCCCTCCCCAATCCTGCGCCCATCTTCTGTACACACCATCTCCGCACACCCCTACCTCAACCCACACTTACCTCCAGAGGCCAGTGAGACGATCTTCCGGTGGACCGGGAACACATCTGCACTCTTCAAAGCTGACCGCGAACTGAAGAAATGCCGGTAAGCTGTATAATGGCA
Source organism: Neoceratodus forsteri (assembly GCA_016271365.2). Lineage (NCBI taxonomy): Eukaryota > Metazoa > Chordata > Ceratodontiformes > Ceratodontidae > Neoceratodus > Neoceratodus forsteri. Next base: position 537,807,954 of record CM028129.1, read on the forward strand.
TAAATGTTGCTTTTTTTTTTTAACTGTAGTGCATATCTCGGCCATTTTGGGGAATTTTTTTCACCAAATTTTCAACATAGGGTTCTTGGGACCCTACCTTATCAACTCAGTCATTGTCAATGTGTTATTCGGTCCCAAAAGGTGATTTCGAGGTCACTGCACAGAACCACCTTTTGGGGCCTATTAATGAAATGACAGTGTCACAGTTCATGAGGCAGGCCCCAAAAAAACCAATGTTGAAAACCTGGTGAAAAAATTCCCCCAAATGACTGTTTTACGAGTGTGCGTTGTGCAGTTCCTATGCACGCTCATAACTTTGAGAATCTGTAATATTTTCATTCCAGATTTTCAACATTGCCATTTTACCACACCTCCTTATGAACAGGTACAGCTGTCATTTTTCACATCTCGCCCAAAATGTGTTTTCGCACATGTAGCACACATTGGCATGGGCGGTGTGTAATATCAATGTTCAGGACACATTAAGAAAATCACAGTGATACTGTTCATGAGCAGAGGTGTTAAAATGGCTAAGTTGAAAATTTGGTGACAAACGGTCATAAAATAACTGTGTTACGAGCATGCATTGCACAATTTCCACGCACCCTCGTAAGTTCATGAATTTGTAATATTTTCAGTCCACATTTTTAACACTTATATTTTTCCACACCTCTATATGAACAGTACAGTACAGCTGTCATTTTTTACACCCTGGCCAAAATGGTTTTTTTGCACTTACGGCGCATAATAGCGCGGTCACTGTGGGAAATTACTATTCGGGACAGATTAAGAAAATCACAGTGACACTGGTCATGAGCAGAGGTCCCAAAATGCCTATGTTGAAAATCTGCTGTAAAAAATCCCCAAACTAATTACATTACAGGCATACATTGCGCAGTTTCTATGCACGCTCGTGACTTCACCAGTTTTTTATGTTTTCACTCCAGATTTTCAACAATGCCATTTTTTACACCTCCTCATGAACAGTACACCTGTCACTTTTCACATCCTGTTCAAAATAATGTTTTCGCACCTGTGGCGCCAAATAGTGCAGTCGCTGTGCAAAATCACCTTTCGCCTAACAAACTGATAGTGCCACTGTTCATGTGGTGCGGTCACCAAAAAAGCATGTGGAAAACTTGGAGTAAAATACCAAGAAACACCCAGTGTGTTAGGGTTTTTGACCATAACGCCCTACCATGTAGGGACTGACATGCGTCAGGGATATCACTTGGGATTGTCAACAGTAATGCCCATGCCATTCCACCCTGCAGCCAGTGACAGGCATTGAGGTGTGCCTTGGACTCTTTGCCCCCAGAGTTCACCCCATTCTCCTATACTGTGCCCATTTCAGTGTATTTCCTTATGGAATGAGGTGAATGTAAGGTCCAAATACCCCAAGGCACACCTCGGCACTTGTCAGTGTCTGAAGGGTAAGGTAAGGTGAAATGTCATGACTGTCATGGGCAATGACCCAAAGGCACACCCCAATGCCTGTCCATCTCTGCAGTGAGGGTGGAGTTGGCATCAGTTCAATACTTCAATGCCATTCCTATACTGCATCTGTCTAAATCCTGCACTTCCTCTGGTAATGCCAGCAGGCAAACATTCGGCATTGGCTAATGCTTATTTAAATATAATTTATGTTGCGTGGATTTTCTTTGCATATGAAGTACAAAAGTTTTTGTTTGTTTGCCTTTTAGTATACTTTTTGCCTTTTGCCTTAGTATACTTTTTGCCAGGATGGTCCACTCCTCCCCATCACCCCTGCCTCAGACCCAGCCCCCCTCAACAGTGTGCTGGAACTTGCCTTGCCCAGAGCTCCTCCCTGGCTCCCACTTCCCCCACAGCGAGGCCTCCTGAGCCTCCCCTTGAACCCACTGGATGACAAGCTCATTGTCTGTGGAGACAGCCCTGGGTCTGTTACACGGTGGTGATGGCTCAAGGTGGGCAGCATGCAGCTCATTCGGAATTGTTAGGTGGAGTGACTGTAGGAGGTGCGGCATTCAATGACGCTGCTGCACAAGGACACCATGCATCTGACATGCCTGCCATCCACCACCTGACCTCCGGGGACAGGATGTCCTGTGATCACCCAGGAGCACTGCACCAGAGACACAACCTTCCATCCTCCTGGAGGTGGACAGCATGCAAGAGCCACTCAATCCACCACCACTCCAACCAGCCCTCTAGCAACCCTCATCCATTCTTGAACCCAGATCACCACCATCAAGAGCAGAAGCGTTACTGCTTTGCTGACAGGCCAGCTAATTATGAAAGTTTAAGAAAAATATTTCTGCTGTTCTGAGAATTTCACCCAACAACATGAGCTCTGCTGATTCAAATGTGTCTGGGGTCAAAATGCATTGCTGACCTCCCAGCTCAAAAAAGTGATAGGTCTACTCACCCTCCTGACCCCCTGGCTCTGCCGCCTACAAATGCTTATGCAGTGCACTTGTGGCTGTTTGCACTTTCTGTCTCTTCATGGACCACCACTCTTTTGAGGTACCATGAAGGCACAGGAATCTTCTTGAGGAGAGTTCCACCCTTAGATGTGCCATGGGAATAAAGTCCCACTAGGCTAAAGGTGCCCTAGGGGAAGTAGCTCTCAAGGAGAGAGGCAAGCCAACAGAGAAGGGATTTAAGAATGCATAGGATAGACATGAAGGAATTCTGGAGGTCAGGGGTAAGGGGCAACAGAGTTCTAGGAAAACATAAACTAAAGTTGCAAACTCAAATGGGCAGACTAGGTGGGCCATAGGCCCTTATCTGCCGACACTGTCTATGTATCTATGGATGGTGGTGGGAGCAAAGAAAAATGACCCTCCAGAAGAAGCTTGAGTATGCTCCCTTTAATAGCCCTGGGAGGGGTCGCTGTGGTGCAATCAGTCACTCATTGTACATCTAACCCCAGCCTATAGCCCTGCAAATATTGAATGACTATAAATGGTCTAATTACCCATCAACACAGAGTATCATTGCCAGTAGGTTCCCAGAGTAATAGGTAGCATACCAGGGGCGGCTAAACCGGGGGGGGCCAGACTGGCCACGGCCCCACCCCCACTCTTATTCCTGGGTGGGCCACATATGTATTCCAGCCCCCCCCCACTTTTTTGACACTTTGTATGGTCAGCGGGCGGCTAAGCGGCAGGCAGGTGGGGTGCTGCCGCCTACCACTGATGGGGGAGCGGGGCAGTGGGGCTCATTGGGCGGGTGGGGAGGGGTACCGCTGGACCACCAGGGTATTGGACCTCTCATGTTTATTGTTTTGCCCACAATCAGGCTGCAAGCGGTCCACTGGACCACCATGGATATAGGACGTTTATTTTATTCAACCTATGCCCATGATCGGGCTGTGAGCGGTCCACAGGACCACCAGGGATATTGGATGATTTTTTACATCTACATATGCCTGCGATTGGGCTGCAAGCGGTCCACTGCACCACCAGGGATATTGGATGATTATATACTTCTACGTATGCCCGCGGTCGGGCATGGGGGGGGCGCCGCCACAAAGGTGCAGCTGGAGCTCGGGTGGCCACTCACAGGTGGCATCTGCCATGTTGTGCCCTGCAACATGGCAGCTCAGCTGTGGGTTGCCAGCCATTGTTCCTTTTTTGTTTGGCTCACCTGTGTGCAACTCAGGTAGGGTTTGGGCATGCATGGGCTCAGCGCATCCCTGGCTGAATATCAGGATGTGCGGAGTATACATGGGCACGCCCCCCTACCTGCGCTGCATACATTACTGATGCACTCCGGCGCATCGGGTTTTGTGCCAGGCTCAATCCCCGTTTGATTATCATGCCGGGGTGCATCAGTGGGTTGCGCATGGTGCAAAATTGTTGCGCCATGCGCAACCCTTCTGAATATCCGGGCCACTATGTTTCTTGACACCAACTGATGTAATGTTTCTTCCTGTGTGGCAGCAGCCTGTAAATGATGACTGCTGTGGGTATGGGCAGGGTGACCAGGAGTCTAGGACAGATATTGACAACCCAGGTTTGACACGAGTACTGTCCAGAGTTTTCTGCCACCATTGTATATGTATGTATGAGTTTATTGTTTCTACTGTGGTGTCCTTCAAAAAAAAATCTGAGATTGAGACAATTTTCAACTTTTCAACTGTGGGTGTTATATATGCCCATTAAATGTTAAAAGCTCCTTCTGCTCTCTGGCTGTTGTGTGTGTGTGTGTGTGTGTGTGTGTGTGTGTGGTATCTGGTAGGAGGGTTTTTTTAAAACAGTGATGGAGTTGGGAAGCTTATTGTCATTGTCCATTTTCTTATCTCTTCATTGCCCTTGCACTCTCCACCCTTTCCCCTTCCATTGATCAGCTTATGTTGGTCAAGCCGAATGACCACTCACCCCCAATCTGGTTTGTGATCTAGTCTCAGAATTTTGGCATCTTGAAATTAAAAAAGCGGCAGGGAGGGTGTGCATGTTAAGAAATGCATTGGCTTTGAGACGTTGAAGTTTGCCAGATCATCCTCTGTGCACCTACTATAAAAACACAACCTGGCATTCCTGGTCTCACCTAGTACAAGAGTAATGCGAGCAGTATTAGTCAACTGCTTCAGGGGGGGTTATGTTAAGCAGCATTTGTGCATGCTGGGTACAAGAAAGAATGTACCGCACAGCAAGGTAATGAATCCAATTAGATTATTATTAATTAGACTAAATTCTTGATGTGACGTAATTTATTTATATGAAGTAATAAACACTGCAAAAGATGAAAAAAAAGACGCCAAAACACTTCAAAAAGTGTAAAATTTTTTGGGCCCCCACATTGAACCTAGTTGAATTGCCCCTGTAGCATACTACATATAAATATGACACAACAAATATTAAATTGCATACATACGAGAGGGTTTGAAGGCACTGAGGGTGGACAAGGCGCCAGGTCCAGATGGCATCCACCCCAGGGTACTGAAAGAGCTGGCAGAGGTCCTTGCAGGACCTTTGGCAGACCTATTTAATGCCTCACTATATTCGGGGTGTGTACCTCAGGACTGGAGGATGGCTCATGTGGTGCCCCTCCACAAGAGTGGCCCCAAGGATGAACCGGGAAACTACAGACCAGTGAGCCTCACATCCATCGTGGGTAAGCTAATGGAGACTATCCTGAAGGAGAGGCTGGTGGCCCTCCTAGAGGCCAAAGGACTACAGGACAGCAGACAGCATGGCTTCATATGTGGCAGATCCTGCCAAACCAACCTGGTCGAGTTCTATGACTGGGTAACTAGGCAACTGGACAGGGGCCATGCAATGGATGTCCTGTGTCTAGTTTCAGTAAGGCATTCGACTCAGTGCCGCATGGAAGGCTGGGAAGGAAGTTAGTAGGCACAGGGGCGGGTGCAAAGCTGGTGAGATGGGTAGGAAATTGGCTGCAGGGAAGGCAACAGAGGGTGGTGGTGGGTGGAGAGCTCTCACACCCAAGGGCAGTGACGAGCGGTGTTCCACAGGGCTCGGTGTTGGGACCAGTGTTGTTTGGGATATTCATTGCAGACATATCATGGGACATCAAGAGCAAGATCAGTCTATTTGCTGATGATACCAAGGTAGGCGCGGTGGTGGATGACCTAGGAGGATGGCAGGGGTTGCAGGATGATCTAGCGAAGCTTGAAACCTGGTCAGACACCTGGCAACTGGGTTTTAATGCCAAAAAGTGCAAGGTGCTGCATTTTGGGATGAAGAACCCAAGGAGGAGTTATCAGCTAGGGGGAGTGCCACTAGCCCAGACAGAGGAGGAGAAGGATCTGGGTGTGCTCATTACAGGGTCAATGAACAACTCAGCACAATGTAGGAAGGCAGCTGCAAAGGCCAACAAAATGCTGGGCTGTATTGCAAGGGGTATATCCTCGAGGAGGAGGAGGTGATTCTGCCACTGTATAGGTCATTAGTTAGACCACACTTGGAGTACTGCGTGCAGTACTGATCCCCTATCTGAAGAGGGACATTAAGTTACTGGAGGTGCAGCACAGAGCGACAAAGATGATCAAGGGGCTGGGGACTTATCATACGAGAGGAGGTTGAAGGAGTTGAACATGTACTCACTGGAGGAGAGGAGAGACAGGGGTGACATGATTGAAACCTTTAAATATATGAAAGGAATAAACAAGACAGGTACAGAGGGGCTGTTCAAAGTAAGGGAGGGGAGGGCCACCAGGGGCCATGATATGAGACTGGAGTGGGGAAGGTTCAGGAGGGAGATGAGGAGACACTTTTTTACAGAGAGGGTGGTGGCTGGGTGGAATGCGTTACCTGCTGAAGTGGTATGTAGTAGAACAGTGGACTGCTTCAAACGAGGATGGGACAGGACAAGGGGGAGGGTTAATGAAGGGGAAGGGTGGAAGGGAGGGGCAGCTGCAGAATAAGGGGTGCTAGCTGCACATTCGAGCAGACCTGATAGACCTCTAGGCCTTTATCTGCTGGCAAATTTCGTATGTTCGTATTGCCACAGACATTGTCCGAGGGAATGTCCAATGGCTCAGTGGCAGACAGTCACGCTGCCTCTGCATGGAAGCCCTCCAAGCCAGGGAGGGATGTCCCCAAGCTACCTCACTGCAGCCAACCCTGCAGAGGGCAAAGACATTTGCTTCACCACAAGGGATGTCTGTGTGGGCGACAGTACTTCAGTTGGCTCTACAAGGTGCCAGGGAGAGGTGAGGGAGATGGGAATAAATGAGGGTAAAACCCATGGTGTTGTCATAATGGTCAGTGCTGCTCTCAGATGCTGCACTGGGAACCTCTGTCAGAGTAATTGGTGAGGTTAGAGGAGGACAGAGATGGGGCCACCACTACAGCCCTAAGCCCCCCTTCCCGGCCCAAGGATGGGACAGAAAAGATGAGAGAAAAAGCTGTATAAAAATAAATAAATATTGGGTGGGTGATTATATAATGAAACTCTAAGTGAGACTACAGGAGTTTGTCTCAATTACTGTTTTGTTTAAATGGGGGTGGTCAGAATCCTTCCAGTGGTAACCTGCATTTCCATTACCTGAAGTATTACATGTGCCACAGCCACTCTAAGCTAAGGATGCCTTAGCTGAAGAAAATAGAATTCTGATAGCAAAGACATCAGTCAGCTCATGCTAAGAGGGTACGGTACCCCTGAGTCCACAGTTACTGTCATGTCAATTTGTATATTTGTGATCCTTGAGAATATAACATCTCAGGTCATACTTGTGAGAGTAAATTGGGATGTACATAGCCCAAACTATTGACTCTGTCAGCAAAGAAACAGACTGCTTATATTTCTCCGGACTCATTGTCATTCCCTGATAACATTGTTTAGGTTGCGTGTCTCCCTGTTTATCCAGTGCAGGTTAGCCATACTCAACAAAACTGATAGAAAAAGTCACAGTCCAGTTGCAGGGGCTCTCATCAGCATTTCTTGTACCATTTTCATTTTGAGTTTACTTTGCTTTTAGCCGCTGGACTCCTGACTGACCCACATTGGTCTGCAGCTCCACCCAGCCCAACCACCACCTCACTCAGAGACTTGCCTTTTGCTGTCTGCTCCCCCATGGATGACTCCCCCACCACCACGGACTGCCAGATGCTACCTCGTCTCCCCTCACAGAAGTTAAGTGTCAGTGCTGGAGCAGAAGACTGATTGGTGGCGTGGAATCTGCAGGGGGTGTCAGATGGTATACTGTGTGGTTGTTTTGTTTTCCATTTTCTCCCTAACTCACAGACATTGTGCATGCTCTGTCCGGTCCACAGATGAATGCAGAGCATGCTACATGCTACATGCATGTAGCATGCTCTGCATGTAGCATGCAGAGCATGCTACATGCATTGGAGCTATGATGTCCCCCTTCCTTAATTACTGGCTCCAGCTACTGGTGGCGGTACTGTAGTGGAGACCAAGACACCTCCCTCCCTTCAGGAGGCAAGCATCCTCTGGCACACGCTACCATCCTCCCCCAGATGGCCCTCCAATGACCCCAACTTGTTCCCAAACCAGGCCACCACCATCGTGAATAATAGTGCTACCGCTGTACTGAAGCATTCCTTGTATCCTGTGTGCTCATCAATAATTTAGTCACTTTTATTCATATATGGCAACTGGGCTGTGACTTTTTCTTTTGGTTTCCTCCTTGCAACTGACCTGCTCAGGATGTATAATTTCATATTGGCTTTACACAGTTGCCCCGATCATTCTCTCAAGGACATGCTGTTTCCCGGATTGTGTCTGTCCCCCTATTTACCACACATGGGGCTCCTGATTGCCCTTCCCTCCTAGGTTAAATCTTCCTTTGACCAGACCTTCTTTATGGTCACTCCTGTCCTTTGGTACACCAGACCGAGAAACATAGAAACTGTCAGCAGATAAGGACTGCTAGGCCCAAGAGGTCCCAAATGAATTCATGAGCTGGAGTCACAAAAAGGTCATGTTGAAAATTTGTAGTGCAAATACCAACAAACACAAGAGGCATTAGGGTTTCTAACCATAATGTCCCACCCTGTACAAACTGACAGGCGTCATGGGTGTGCCTTTGCATTGCTGGCTGTAATGCTCACACCATTTCACCCCCACCCGCACCCTGCGGCCACTGACAGGCATTGAGATATGCCTTGGACTCTTCGGCCCCAAAGTTCACCTCATTCTCCTATGTTGCACCCATTTCAGTGTATTTCCTTATGGAATGGCGTGACTGTAAAGCTGAACACCCAAGGCACACCTCAGCACTTGTCAGTGTTTGTATGATATGGTGAGGTGAAATGGCATGAGCCTTGTAGGTGACCACCCAAAGACACACCCCAATGACTGTCCATCTCTGCAGGGTGGGGGTGGAGTTGGCATCACTTCAGTACTTCACTGCCCTTCCTATTCTGCATCTGTCTAACTCATGCACTTCCAGTGCTAATACTAGCAAGCAAACATTCGGCATTGACAAATGCTTGTTTTGCTTCTGTTCCCTCTCTTTTAGATTGGCATGGTCCCTTGTCAACAATGGAAAATATAGTACAGGATTATTTACTGTGTTTTCAAATTACATAGTAACATAGACCTTGATGGCAGATAAGGACCGCTTGGCCCACCTAGTCTGCCCATTTCCCTACCTACTGGATAAGCTGCAGATCCTAGTTAACCAACAGCCTATTTCTTCCTACCCCCACAAGAATTGCCTTATGTCTGTCCCATGCACTGTTGAATTTTTCCACAGTTTTAGACCCCACGACCTCCTCAGGATGGTGGTTCCATAAGTCCACTACCTTCTCTGTGAAAAATTACTTCTTCACATTGCCCCATAGCCACCCCCCTCTATCTTCATGCTGCGTCCTCTTGTTCTTGCACATCTCTCTTTCTGAAAGATGCTACCCTCTTGGACTTCACTGATTCCACTGAGGTACTTAAAAGTTTCTATCATGTACCCCCTCTCCCTTCTTTCCTTTAAGGGTGTACATGTTAAGCTCCTTTAGTCTCTCTCTCCTCATATGGCTTCTCTAGCAGACCCTACACCATTTTAGTTGCCCTCCTCTGGACTGCCTCCATCCTGTCTATGTCCATTCAGAGATGGGGTCTCCAGAACTGGATGCAGTACTCCAGATGGAGTCTCACCAACTGTCTGTACAGAGAGATAACAACTTCCTGTTTTCTGCTGGTGCTGCTTCTCCCTATACATCCCAGTATCCCCCAGCCCTCCCTACTGCCTTCTCTCATTGCTTGCTAACCTTAAGGTCATCAGATATGATTACTCCCAAGTCCCTTTCCATTTTTGTTGTTGTTACCCCTCCCATTGTGTACTCTTCCCCTGGAATTTTGTTTCCTAGTTTCACAGGAGCATTATTATGCACTTCTTTGCATTGAATCCAAGCTTTCATACTTCTAACCATTCCTCCAACCTTTGCCAAGTCCCTTCTCATCCTTTCCATGCCACCTTGTGTATCAACCCTGTTGCAAGATCTTTGAGTCTTCTGCAAAGAGGCATACTTTCCCATTCAGTCCCTCTGCAATGTCACTTATAAAGACATTAAAAAGGACTGGATCCAGTACTGAACCCTTCAGTACCCCACTAGTAACCCCCTTCCTTCAAAGTGGACTCCATTTACGATTACCTTCTGTGTCCTGTTGTCCAGCCAATATTTTACCCAGGCTACCACCCTGGGACCCACTCCTAGGCTGGCTAATTTGTTTATTAATCTTTTGTGTGGGACTGTGTCAAATGCCTTGCTAAAGTCTAGGTAGGCCATGTCCACAGCCCCACCCTGGTCTACTATTTTGGTCACCCAGTCAAAGAAATTGATTAGATTTGTCTGACATGACCTTCCCACTGTGAATCCATGCTGCCTTGGGTCCTGTGCCCCACTGGCCTCTAGGTACTCAACAAATCTTTCCTTCAGAAATGATTCAATCATTTTCCCTACCACAGAAGTCAACTGACAGGTCTGTAGTTTTCTTTCTCCATTTTGCTCCCACTTTTGTGAAGGGGAATCACAGCCACCTTCCTCCAGTCCTCAGGTACCACACCATCCTCCCATGATTTGTTAAAAAGGATAGTCAGTGGTGTCACTAGATCTCCCCTTAATTCTTTTAGAATTCTGGAGTGAATCCCATCAGGCCCCGTTGCTTTGTTCACCTTCAGTTTTAGGAGTTCTTTCAGAACCCTTTCTTCTGTGAAAGGACTGGGATCAACCCCCCTATCCAGAGTGCTTCTGTTAAATGGATTAGGTGCCACCCCCTCCTCCTCTTTTGTGAATACTGAGCAAAAGCATTCATTCAGTATCCCTGCTTTTTCACTGTCCCTCTCTGCCCACTCACCCACCCACCGTCCATTCTATTCAGCCTCACTATCCCTCCCTTTGTCTTTCTATGCTCCCTAATGTACCTATCAAAGGTTTTATCCCCCTTCTTAACAGAGTTGGCTATCTTTTCCTCAGTTTGGTCCTTTGCTAGCCTAACTGCCTTTCCTGCTTCCTTCTGCCTTAACTGGTACAGTTCTCTGTCCTGCTCCTTCTGTGTTTCCTTATACTTCCTAAATGCTATCTTTTTCTCCCTAACCTTCCCTGCCACCTCTTTTGAGAACCATAGTGGGTTTTTTTTTCATTTTGATTTGTTTATTTGCTTCACACAAAGGCTTGTTGCCTCTGTGATGGCAGTTTTGATGTTTCCCCATTGTTGCTCCACCCCTCCTTCTTGTCTGTTTGCTAGTACTTTTCTAAGGCATGTTCCCATGTTGCCAAAGTCAGCCCTCCTGAAATCCAGTATCCTCACTTTAGTGTGGCTTGACTCTGCAGCTGAGTTTATCATGAACCACACTGTTTGGTGGTCACTTGTTCCCAGATCGCTACCCACTTCTAGATCTGAGATCCTCTCACTGTCCCCATTTGAGAGTACAAGGTCTAAGATTGCTTCCTCCCCAGTGGGTTCCAACACTAGGTGTCTGAGACATGCCACCTGTAGGGCATCAAGAATGACCCTGCTCTTTGATGTGGCTGCAGCAAAGGTGCTCCAGTTAACATCTGGCATATTCAGGTCCCCCATCAACAGTATCTCCCCTTTCTCTGCCATCCTAAGAATGCCTTCTATCATATCCTTGTCCATTCCCTTCCCCTGAGATGGGGGTCTGTATACAACCCCTGTGCAGATTGTGATGCCATTTCCAGTCTCTAAGGTGACCCACAGTGCCTCCTCTCCTCTCCTCTGTTTACTCTTTTGTTCCATAGCTTTTATCCCTTCCCTTACATAGAGAGTTACTCCTCCGTCTCTTCTACCCTTCCTGTCCCTCCTGTAGGTTGTGTACCCTGGTATGTTAACATCCCAGTCATGGTTTTCTGCGTGCCATGTTTCTGTGACTGCCATGATATCTAGGCATCCCTCTTCCATCAAGGCCTCCAGTTCAGGGAACTTGTTACTTAGACTACGTGCATTGGTACTCATTACCATCCATTTCTTGATGGCCTTACCCCTTTTTGCCCCATCGCTGCTCTTAGTGCCTTTTTCATTATCTTCATTTACCTCTGCCGTTCTCACTTTTGACGTCTCTATCTTGGTGTTTACCTCACTAACTACCTTGATTTTTTTTTGTGGGGGGGTGACTAGGATTTCCCTGGTCCTTTCCAGCGCCTCTCCCCCCCCTTGGCTAGTTTAAATGCTTGCCAATGAAGCATTTAATCCTATCACCTAGGATCCTGGTTCCCCTCCTGGACAGATGCAGACCATCATGCTAGTATAGGCCTGCATAACTCCAGGTGGACCCCGGTCCCCAATGAAGCCAAACCCCTGAGCTATGCACCAGTTTTTCAACCACTGGTTGAATTCCATGGTGTGGAGCACCCTAGCCTCACCCATACCATAGACAGACAGCACCCCCGAGGATGTTACTGTGCGTGCTACTTGTCTAAGACCCTTCCCCAACTCCACAAACTCTTCCTGCACTGCTCTGATCCCTTTCGCAGCCAGGTCATTTGTCCCAAGGTGGACAATGACATCCAGCTCCCTCCCCCATGCAGCTGCTTGATTCTATATGATTCTAATTATATCTATGTTATTTTAAATTATGATTGATGACTAACCATTTGTAAATATTGTCTCTAGTTCATTAAGATTTATTTAAGCAATAAACCATGAGAGGGTGTGGGTTATGCTGAGATTTACCGGCCTTGTGACCAAATCCACACCAGAAGTGGGTAAATCATTACCCACACCCTGGAGTGGTTTATTGTGATCATATAATGTCACCCTTTTTTTCAGTGATAAAAAATAAAGAGAAAGAGTTTTCTTGTTTTATTTTAAATTATTTTGATGGTATTTATTGCTCCACCACATATAATAGTTCCTTGTTGCTAGGGAGGTGGAGCTGAGGTCACAGGGTAAGTTGCTAGGGAGATGGAGCTGAGGTGGGAAGCTTTTTAGCATTGGTAATTTGAGCAGATAAACAGCCTTTTTTTTTACACCCCCACTGCACAAGTCAGTTAGTGAGGGTGCCACTACAGCACTACACACAACCTGTGAGCCTCAGTTTCTTTTTTGTTTTGAACTTGCAGACTGACAGCGCACCAGCAACCACAGCACTGAAGCTTCAAGACAGTCATGCTTGCATCATACCATCATGCTTTTTGTACTCAGATATTTTAACAGTTTCAGGAATGTTCAAGTAGATAACTGTTAATTTTTTTAAAACAAAGTTAAGCAGTAATACTGGGCATGCACGTATTCATATGCATAGGCGCATCCCCAGTATCACGGTTCAGCTTTTCGGACATGATTTCTCTATGTTTTAGGCTTTGTTTTTTAAAAAAAAAACACTTTCTCCACTTGAGCATTTCTGAAATGGTTAAAATATCTGATAGTTGAAGGGTGATGTGTGAGCTGAGGATGATGGGCATAGGGTTTCAGTGTTGTGGCGGCTGGTGCACTTTCACTCTGTAAGTTCAGAAATGGTTTCTATTCTTTGGGCTTCTGTTGAATTCTACATGATAGGGCTGACAAGAATAGTTGGATCTTTACCCGTGAGCTATACTATGATTTACTCATGGGTAAAAGACATTGTCAGCCAATCAGAATTCTAGATTTACAAGTGACATTGTAAAATTAAGCAACACACCATGACAGAGTGTGGGTTATGCTTAGCTTTACACATGTCTGGTGTGGTTTTGTCATGAGGCTGGCAGTCTGAGGACCAAACCCACACCTGAAGTGGGTAAATCTCAGCATGGACAGTCAAACCACAGCTCTAGTTGCTCAGAGTATGCATGGAATAATGGACCAGAAGCAAAATGAAAAATATCAGCACCACACCAGGTTCTGCACACAACACATTTGAATTTATTAAAGAGGATGCCAGCAGCAACAACCGACCCTATCCCTCTACTGGTTTCGCACTGGCAGTTGAGTCATCAGGAGGTGACAAGTCATCACACATACAACATTTAAATACGATCATCCTTAAAGTTATATATCTCATTTACCAAAATGTGAGACAAAAAGTTAAAAAACATCACATTATTAATTATTCTGCCTCAGATTTAACTGAGTTCCTGCCAATTACTTCATTTTGCACTCTTAAAGTTGCATTATAATGGCAGTATACTAATTCATGTGTGTCATATATACAGTACTTATAGAAAGTCTATTATGCTAAAAACACCACAATATGTTATTGTATTACGTTTTACTCAGGGGAAAAAACAAAATTATCAGATCTATTTGTAGTTGGATCTAAAAGCAAGGGAACAAGACATTTCTTAATACTTCTAAATGTTAATAGACAAGATTTATCATTACTAAGCACAAAAAATGAAAAAAGAAAACTCAAGGGACTGAAAAAGTCAGTTCTCATGAGTCCTGTTTTAGCTGCCGAACTATATCTACAGGTGCTTATAGTACCCAGGTATTCAATTAACACCATTTGTAAAAAGGAATAACAAAAAACACCATTATTTCTGTTATATACAATAAACTCTGTTATACTAATACATGTTCAGCCACACCTATTCTCTTGTATTGTAGCCTTATTTGTTTTTCATCTTTATGCAGGCCATTACTTCAATTTTGTCATTAAGGCCTGGGGGTATCAAAGCCCCCAATGTATAAATCCAAAAAGATTCTCTGTATAACAGTCTATGGGCCAGTTATTCAAAACTTTGTGCCGGGCAAAAAACATTTGCACAGGTTTAGCATGGGATTTGCCTGGGTCAGCTATATTCAAAAGGCCAAATAGCATGGGCAAACTGCATTAGCGACAGGCAAAATCATAATGTATGCAAGGGGCAAACTGACATGAATACAGATGCAATGCTATATTCAGTGACTAGCGCCGTGCAAAGTGGTTTTGCACGACTTAGCACGACACTTAGAGCAGTGCACATTACTGCTCAGGAAAAGCTTGTCTTAACCCTGGGCAATCAACTTTGCGCGACATTATGACTTTGCATGGTGTTTGCGTGGGTTTTGCGTGACCCTAACAAATAAATATGACACATAGACAAAGCCCAACATAGAGGAAGCATGCTGCTAACTGATGGCATCACAATGATGCCATCATCTGCCACCAATCCCAGCCATGCCAGGCAGTAAGTGGTGACCCTGCCACCAGTGGACAACATGGCAGTGTGGCCACAGAGCACACACCTTTGGACCACACTTCTGTGGACACCAACAGATGCCAGCACACACATATGCAGCACTGTGGGCATGGAGGATGTTGAGAGGAGAGTGTATGGGTGGCCAGGCTGTGCCACAGACCAGGTGAGGCCACAAGGCTGGGACACATCATGCAGTGCACATGGGCCAGTACTGGGAATACCCCAACACCAGTGTGCCTTTTGGATAATATATGCCCCCCGGCCACATACCACACAGCTGTACAACTGCCACAGCACACAAAGCCAGAGCATCCCATGCCAGAGGTGCAGCATCTGTGGGTCACACAACAGCATAACAGGAATGTCCACTGTCAGGAAACACCTGCAGGTTGGGCATCTCACTGTGTATAGTGCAGTCATCATTACTGCCCTACACACCATAGGCATTGCTGTGTCCACACACTACTGACCCCCTTGCTACTGTAGTGTCTGCTGTGCACTGTAGCATGACCTTCAGTGTGATAGTTGCATGCAGCACCACCACCATCTTTGTCCTCTGCTTTGTGCTTTAATATGTTTTCTGCTTGATATAAATTGTAAACGCTGTATTTGTCATTTAGTTCAGTATTCTGCCTGGTTGTGCCTAAAAATAGGCATTGGATATGTAGTGCAGTTACCAGATAAACAAAAACGAAATAAATATGATTTGTATAGTGAGGCATCTTCATTTGTGGCTTAATTGTTGGACTCTCAGTTTAAGAATATGCCCCAAATATATAGAATGAAAATTTTATTTAGGATGAGGCCTTCCATAGTAACTTGGAGAGATTTTGAGCAGATGGATAATTAATTTGGTGGTATAAATGTGGGCACCATGGGTCCAATTCACAAAGCCCCTAGACCAACGTAAGCCACCTGCGTCAACACAAGTGGTACCTTGTGCCAAAAGATGCCCTAGGAGCTATTCAGTAAAGCAGCCTGAATCAAACACAGGCTGCAGGTGCCAAAGGGGCTTGTGCAGCCTTGCACCACAAAAGTGGCTGCATTATGGCACTATGTGGCACATGGTAGATGCAGGCTGCCACATTCCATATATTAGGATTTACAAAACTGTCCCACAGGGCAATATTCTAAGTACAATTAGACAAGCCAGGTCTGGTCTAAGGGTACTTAGAATATGTCCCTCTGAGACAGTTGAGTACTGTGGGGCAACGTGAATGGTTCCTCCCCCCGTCCCGATCTCCTGTTATTTTGCATAAAAGATCCATGGAGGTGTAACGGTCTCCTCTCCCCAGCCCCAATCCCCTGTTAATTTTCATAAATAATCCTTGGTGGTCTAGCATTCTCTGTCCCCAGCACCAAACCCAAATTAATTGTCAAAAATAATCCCTGATGGTTTTGTGGACACCCATCCCAACAGTGCCTCACCAGCTCACTACCCCCCCCATCCTGAACACTGAGCTGGTGACCGGCACAGCCCACCTCTCACCTCCGTGGCTGGCCACCGACTGACCTGTCACTGAGCGTGTACTGTATAGTGTACATGCTCATTGATTGACAATCATTGAGTATGTACACTATATAGTACTTGCTCAGTAGCAGGTCAGTTAGTGGCCATCTGGGAAGGTGAGAGTAGGGCTGTGCCAGTCACCAGCTCAGGGTTCAGGATGGGGGGGGGGAGCGAGGTGGTGGTGGTGAGTAGGGATCCACTAGACCACCAGGGATTATTTATGAAATTTAGTGGGGGATTGGGGCTGGGGAGGAGGGACCGCTAGACCACCAGGGATTATTTATACAAAATAACTGGGGATTGGGGCTAGGGAGGGTGGATGGCTAGACCACCAGAGATCTTTTAAGCCAAATATCAGGGGATCATTGCTGGCCTGGTGTCACTGAGGGCTGAGGCACTGGATTCCATACCTCATGCTATGCCATCGACCCATGTTCGGGAATGAGCATAGGCCACTGGCGGTCGGCAGGGGAAGAGAGGGATCATGCATCCAAAGGACTGCTCTCCCTCTCCAGGAGGGGGGGCTCCAGTGGTTGGCATGTGTCTGACCCCTAACTGAGGCTGGGGGATAGTGCACCGATGCTGTACAATGGGAACGTGATGGGGCAGGTGCCGAGAGGAGCACAGGTGGATGCATGCATGCTCCTTCCACTGGCACCATTGCATGCCCCTCATGTTAGGGAGTAAAAGGAGGAAAGTTGGTCCCGGTCACGCAGGATGATGTATCCACCTGCTACAGGCCACGATTTTGAATGGCGCTCCCTAAACTAGATCCTGTCAAGTGAGTAATGCCAAGTGGGGGGCTTCTCACCACCCCACCATGGGGTGGGCAATCTGTTGGGGGAAGGTGGTTGCTGCCTGATCTCGGGGTATGGGGCTGGATGGGTTGATAGGGATAGTAAGCTGACCAGGACCTGGGGAAGAAACAGAATACCAAAAGATCTCTTTTAGATATTTCCTGAAGAAGACCTAAGGTCGAAACGTAGATTTTTAACTCTATTTTCTATTTTCAGCATGCATTTAATATAACCATTTTGTTTTGCTTTTAGACCACATGCTGACGCAGCACCTTGTTTTTGTTTTTTTACATACATATATATATATATATATATATATATATATATATATCAGGATCAGGCTGGGGGGGATTCACTAGACCACCAGGGATTGTTTTCAGTTTTTATTTCTGAACTGGGATTGGGGCAGGGGGGCAATAGCCACCAGGAACTACTGTCCATGGTGCTATTGCTTCAGGGCTGCCCCATGGCTTGTGCAAACCTTCAGGATGTTTGGCACAGTGCCAGGGTTGCAGCAAGCTGCAGAACTTTGCTGCTGGGATGCTACTCAATAGTGAATCAGGTGCAGGGTCCCTGGTGCACCACAGGTTGGTGCAAGCTGCCTTCAGCACAGTTTGCAAGACCTTTGTGAATGGTGCCCCATAAATCTTAACACACAGCATCAAGGCCACTGATTTACGGTGATTAAAATAATGAAATTCCGTTTTCAAGACTTCAGATTCCGGAATTACACCGGTGATTGTTACTCTAATTTCCGGATTTTACCGGGATTCTGCTATCATTCTTTTAGTATGTGCATAAGTAATCAGAATTAAAGAAGGCTTAATATACACAGCATTAAATAGAGCAAATTGAAAATAGTACAGGAAGGAATTAAAAGAAAAACACAAGTTTCGTAGATCTACTGATCTGTTATAAAATGCCAGATTCCATGAAATCTTTGCTTTTACCGGTCTTCAGGCAGCCCTAATTCCGGAATTTTAACGGATTTTCCGGTTAAAACCGAAAAACAGTGGCCTTGAATTAAACACACAATTACAGTTTTGTTGACCTGTATTTAGAAACATTGGGAATGAGTTTCAAAGGCTAGATGCAGCACTTGCATCATGTCTTTTGATGCAAGCTGTGTCCCATTATTGTGTCAGGACACTTGTGCCCTATTTTCAAACATCCTGATGCATTTACAACAGTTTACACAATTTACAGCGAAAATGTATGCTTGAGTGTGGTTCACAGTAATTGCATCCAGGAGGTAGACCACATTTCCCAACAGACATTGGTATCTTGGGGGTCAAAGGGGAGAGTGTTTTTGATACATTTAGGGAAAAAAGGACGAAGGCTAAGAAAGAGGAATTGTTAGGCTAACAAAGTAGAACAGGATGAACAGAAGGCATCCCTTCTTAATGACTACTTCTCCACAGTATTAACAGTAGAGGATAGCAGATCTTTGCTGAGAAGTGCCATAAATGCAGCTGCAGTGGGGATTCTTGAAATGGGGCAGATGGTACAGTATTTACAGGAGAAAGAGTCAGATAAGGGCTTGCAGCCCTGCAAATAGATAGGCTCCCGGGTAGGTTATGATCTGAGGGTACTCAGGGAGCTGGCATCTGAATTAGCTGAACCCCTGGTAGAGCTATTTAATAGCGCCACTAAGACAGGGATGATTCTGAAAGGTTGAAGAGTGGCAGATGTGGCTCTGTCCTACAAGGACTGGGACAAAGAGCAGCCAGGTGAGTACAGACATGTCAGTCTTACCCCCATTGTGGGTAAACTGATGGTGACTCTAGTCAAAATGGGCATAGGGGAAAAAGACAGACTCCAGGACAGTAAACAATATGAGTTCATTGCAGAGAGGGCTTATCAGACCAACCTGATAGTATTGTTTGGCTGGTTAACTAGGATGGTGTATAAGGGTCATGCAGTGGATTTACTGTCATTTTACCTCAGCAAGACATTTGACTCAGTGCCTCATAAAAGGCTGCTGAAGAAGTTAGAGGATCTGGGTACAGTGAATGACAGGTAGATGGGTGGCAGCTGGTTGGAATGGAGACAGCAGAGGGCAGTGTTACACAGAGTCAGATCTGAGGAGAGAGAGGTCACCAGAGGAGTGATGCAGGGATCAGTCCTAGGTCCAGTCCTTTTCAACATGTTCACCAGCAACACAGAGGAAGAAATACAGGAAAAGATGTTTCTCTTTGCAGCTGACACTAAGCTCTTCTGTAGGGTAGACAGTGAGGAGGATATAAGGAAAATACAGAGGGGCCTGCTGAGGTTGGAAATGTAAAAATTGCAAGTCGATGCACATATAAAACCAGAACTCCAGAATGAAGTATTGGATGGGAGGGGTTAAGCTGGGCACTGCTTCAGCAGAAAGTGAGCTAGAAGTCATCATAAGTGACTCCCATAGACAATCTATTAAGTGTAAGAAGGTCTATCATAAGGTAAACAGGATGCTGGGATGTATCAGAAAGGGTCTAGACAGCAGGAGGAAAGAAGTATTACTGCCTCACTATTGATCACTGATGAGGCCACACCTTGACAATTGTGCCTAGTTCTGGAGTCTTCACTTAAGGAAAGACAAGGACAGGCTGGAGAGCAGGCACATCCCATGAGGATCAGTTTAGGGCAATGAACATGTAGTCAATTGTGGCCAGATGAGAGACTGGTGATAAGATAAGAGACCTTCAGGTTCCTGAAAGGAATGAACAAGGTGAACTGCAAGGAAGTATTCTACAGGAGTAGAGAATCTAGTAAGCGAGGATATCAGAGGAAGCTGGCAGGGGTTCAAGAGACATGTCAGAAAGTTGTATTTTACAAAGATATAGTAGCTGAGCCATGGAACAGTCTGCTAGTTTATGAGCTGAGTGCTAAATCCAGTAATTGGTTCAAGCATGATTGGGACAGAGTTAAATACTTAGTAGTTACTTGGGGGAGGAGGGGTAGTAGTAACATAGGAAGCAAGGGGTGGATAATGTAGGCAAAGACCCCATCTTGAGAAATGGTCTCAGGGTATGAAAGGGTGTTACAGGTATACTGGATAAACCACTGGTCTTTTTTTGCCATCACTGTCTAGGTTTCCATGACCATGACAGTGCAAACTGAATGAAAATTTGCCTATAAGTTTCCACCTTGCCACTACCAGAGATGGCCTCGTTAAGCACTTTGTAACTATAAGCTTAAGATGGGGGATGCTATTGGAACACGCTAAATCAATGTTAGTGCAAATTTATTTACCTCATTTCATTCACAACTCATTTATTCGGTGTAACCTAGTTTACAAACACCAGTATAACCTAGTTTAGACCAAAATGCTGTTTTCAGCGGGGTCCTGATTTTATTACTTTTTACAGCTAGGTGACCCGAAGCACTGAGAGGGTAAGTGTTCTGCTCAAGATGGTCAATAGTATGTCACTCTGTTGGGATTTGAACCTCTGTCTCATGATTACTAAGTTGTGCTCTACTAGCACATGCTACCTCTTCAGTTGTCTACCTACATGTTTGATAAAATGAAACGGACCAGCGGTTTCTTTGAGGAGCCATGTTACTTACTTCATGATTTGTTTCAAGCTGCGTAAGAAGCCTTTGCCAATTTCCGGCATCGTAGTTAACCCTGTAATACCCATAAACATCGATGTTGACCAGTACCCAATCAGTAGTAGTCTGAAATTCTGAGCGTGTGTCTGTCATGAACAAACAAGCAAACAAAAATAAAAGTTATAGTAGGCATTTCCAGCAAATTTCCAACAAATAGTAAAAAGTCTTCTACAAAACAAAATCAGACCAGCTGTCAATCAAGTTTGCTCCTCTCTTCATGGCAGTTGCAACTATACAGTTTCAAAATGTGTGCCTGGCCTTCATTGTTCCAGTGGAAACAAAGACAAATAGAATCTGATGGCCAAAAAGGACTGCTTGGCCCAGCCAACCTGTCCAAGGCATTTGATCTTGTTGATCATTCCTTGCTGCTCAGGAGGCTGAAGTGCTTGGGAGCAGCTGAATTTCCAATGGATTGATTTAAAAGTTATCTAACAAATAGATTGCTATATGTGAAATATAAGGGAGTGTTAACAAGTAGTAAAAAAATTGAATTGGGTGTTCCCCAGGGATATATCCTGGGGCCCCTTTTATTTTCATTGTTTGTAGATGAATTACCGGCACTTTTTCCTAACACAAATACACTGATGTATGCTGATGATATAATTTTGTATAATAGTTCTGCTTCTGTTGAAAATTTAAATCAACATTTGGGTGATGATTTATTTAAACTAAGTATTTGGTTGAAAGGCAACACCTATTGTGAAATACAACAAAAAAAATTGTTGTTTGGCTCTAAGCCTAAATTGGCAAATAATCCATCGTTATCTATATTTGACTTGAATGGTGACCTACTGGAGCAAGAGACTCAGTTCAGATATCTGGGTATAGTATTAGATTCAAACTTGATTTATTTGATACATATTAAACAATCCTGTAAAAAGGTTAATCAGAAACTAGGTGTACTCCTTGGATCTTTAAATTGTTTGATGTTGGAGGCTCGTACAGCTATTGCTAGAAGTGTATTGCTGCCAACCATGAATTATATAATTCATTTATTTTTCCTAATATCACAAAAGCAGATCTATCATTATTAACTACTACATTTCATAGTATACTGTATGTAGGTTTGTACTTAAAGTACCATATCAGACTCATCATTGCTTATTATATCAGTTAATTGATTGGCTTCCCCCAAAATGTAATACTGAGTATAATTTAAATTGTCTCTCGGATAATGTTATGAGACAAAAGTCTAAATCCCCTTTATATCTGCTTTATCAATTTAAGGAGATAGATAGATCCTTGAGATCAATCACAACTATTAAGTTAGTTATCCCAAAAAGTAAAATCAAAATGGGAGAGAGTTCTTTTTCATTTATGGCAGCAAAATATTGGAATGGCCTCCCACCAACCTACTTTGAAGACATTAGTCATGCGGTTTTTAAGTCTAGGTTAAAACAATACTGTATGAGTAAAGTGCAATGTGAATGTTTTAATTTATAATGTACATTGTTTTTGTGATGTATTGATGGTTGGTAATGTCATGTTTATGAATTGTTTGTATTATTGTATTTGTACTTGCTGAAATTTTGTTCTGTATTTATTATTGTAACTGCAATACCTGGACATCTTGTCTGGGTCGTGTCTGAAAAAGGGTCTTGGCTCATGACACTAACTCAGTAAACAAAAGTTGAAATAAAAAAATAAAATCTGCCCCGATGTTTCCTACTTAGCATGTCCCCACAAACCCTAACTGGTCCCAGCAACCCTCCCTCCCTCCTCCTTTCCTATTTACCAATATTTATCAACAGGTCTCCCTTTGGTCAGAGGTCTTGGCTTTTTGGGGTCATAAAATTGGGGAATGACTTACCTAATAGTATCTTGTCATGTAATTATTTAGATGTTTTTAAAAAAATGTTTGAAGCAGCATTGTCTTACTAGTTCTATGTGTTATTGCTGTAATGAATCTATTCATCAGTGTTGTATTGTTTTATGTCTGGGTTGCCCATGAAAATGGACATTTGATGCCCTTTGATTGTACCCGGTAACCAAATATTAAATAAAAAAATATTCCCCTCTTTGTATATCCCACACATGCTTGAAGGCCCCCCCCCACACACACTCACACAGTTTTTACCTCCACATCTTCCACTGGCAGTCTGCTCCAGACATCTACCAACTTTTCAGTGAAGCAGTACTTCTTCACATCCCTCTTAAAGTCTCCTCTAGCTTCATCTCATGGCCCTGGTCCTGGTGCTCTTCCTTTTTTGGAAAAGACTCCCCTCATGCACCCTCTTTACCCCTGCGAGGTACTAGTAGGACTCTATCATGTCTCTGTTATTTACCTCTCTTCCAGGGTGTAAATGTTGAGATCCCTTAGTCTAATCTCATAGGGCTTTTGGTGCTACCCCTGCACCATTTTACTTGCCCTCCTCTGGATGGCCTCCACCCTGTCTATGTCCTTTCTGAGGTGCAGCCTTCATAACCAGACACAATGCTCCATATGGATATGTCTGTAGGGGTGAGTACACACTGTGCCCTGCCAGAATTTGGGTCAGAGGCACAATGGTTTCCTTGCTAGCTCCCACCTGGAGACATGGGCACCATGCTACCCCTGGGAGGCAGTATAGTGCAGTGGGTTAAGGCTCTGAGCTGCAGATCTGGAGACCTGGGTTTGAATCCCACAGCCACCTAGGTGCATACTGTGTGATCCTGAGCAAGTCACTTAACTTTCTTATGCTCCCAGGTCACATCTGGAAACAAGCTTCAGCTTAGTGTGCTACTCCTGGTTAAACAATGTTCCCTTTCCCTTTCCCTTTACCTAATTTCTGAGGGTGGCACAAGATGTGGGACATCTTACTTAGGTGAGAGTATCACAGGACTGCAGGGATCCTGGCTGAAGCCAGGGAAGGCCTTGGGCATACAGGACATTTCCCAAATCACCAGCCCTGCCAGGACTTAAAGTATGCAAGTAAGAGTTTGCCCTTAGTAGGGAAATATACTTTGACCACTGGGAATGTGCAAGAATCCCAGGGGATTCCCTTGAGGGGTGCTCCATGACTGCCTTCGGGCATGGGTTTGTTTCCCCAAAAAAGGTAAGGAGGCAGGTAAGGAGTTGGCGTTTTTGAGGTAGAAGACTAGGTTTGCTGGCAAAGGCACCTGGATTCACCTGAGCCCTTTTCTTCTAGGTTTGCTTGAAAGGACAGAGCAAGGAACAACATTATCAAACCACGGAGAAAAAGATAAGGCTTCTTTTGGTAGGCAGATTTACTGTGTGTTACTATTTTCTTTTTTGCTTACAGGTTTTGGTATATTTTTTGCTTAAATATTACTGCTTTTTTGTTCTCTGATTCAAATTGTTTTTGCAGGGTTTAATTTCTACTACTTTGTTACAGGGTGTGCCTATAGGTTTGTTACTGTTTTTTGTTTACAGATTACTGCTTTATTTTCTCTGATTCAAATTGTTTCTTTGCAGGGTATGTTTTCTTTGGAATTGTTCAAGGCTGAGCCTACAGGTTTTTGTTACTGTGTTGTGCTTACAGGTGTTAAAGTATACTACTTTATTTTTCTTTGATTGAAATGGTTTTTTGCTGGGTATATTTTCTGCTAAATTGTTATAGGGTGATCTTGCAGGTTGATTGTGTTTTACTGATTTATTTTTCTCTGTTTCAAGGTTTTTTGCAAAGTATATTTTCTGTTAAATTGTTGTGCAGATTGTGCTTACAGGTTGTTGATTTTGTGCTTACAGATTACTGCTTTATTTTTCTTTGATTCAAAGTGTTTTTTTGCAAGATATATCTTCTGTTAAATTGTTCTGCAGGTTCTGCTTACAGGTTTTATTACTTTTTTTGCTTACAGATTACTGCTTTATTTTTCTCAAACAAAGTGTGTTTTGCGGAGTATATCTTCTGTTAAATTGTTACAGGTTGTGCTCACAGGTTTTGTTACTTTTTGTGCTTACAGGTTTTACAGTTTTATCTATCATTAGGCTAAGCTTTCAAGGCTAATTTCAAAAGCACATACGAGATACAGACTGAGGAATAGCCTCTGCATTTGTTGTTGGTTGATTGGTTTTGCTCTTACCTCCTTGTTTCTTTTGTCCATGGTTCTTCTTTTTCAGTAGGGGAAAGGCCCACTCACAACCACCCCATCCCCAACTACCCCATGCTACACTCCTTTTATAGAGTAACACAGTCATGACACTTCCTGTAGCAAAGCAGGAAGGGGAGGATCGGCAGGGTATCCAAATAGTGACTTCACTTAAAGTCGCACAATTAATTATACGAAACCAAACAAAAAAAATTAAAAAAAATTAAATTAAACTTTCGCTTTCATTTTCCTTCTGATTATTCGGACCAGATTATAAACTCATCAGCTCAACTGGAATGGATATTATTAACCGCAGGTACTGCAAGACACTTTTCAAAAGGATTTAGGATGCTGTCCTATATGCTGGATCATCAGAGATCTAAGGGCTCAGGTCCGGGTAGCATGGGCAGAGATCATGTACCTCAAATCACATATTCTGGAGGAAATGTATTACAAGAACTGCCCACCATTTCCCCAATATTCAATTGAAGCACCTCGACTGCAGAGGGTAGTTGGTTCAGGAGGTTGGCAGGTGATTAGGAGGGGCAAATCAAGTGCCCCATCACTCAATGCTCACCAGTGTATCATCTCCACAAACCATATAAAAACTATAAACAGATACCTGCCTCTATCTTCAAATCAAACAAAGGGGCAGAGGATACTACAGAGAAAGACACTGCAGCACAGGAGCTAGCACTATAAAATTCACCCATAATATTGGTCAAAACAAAAAAGGCAAAAAGGAAATCCAAAACACTTCTGATCATAGCAGACTCCATGATTCAGGGAGTTAATACCTACCCCCAGCAGGGGGTAGTAGTCAGACATCTCCCAGGTACATCAGCATGGAGAGACACTTATTATTTATTTATTTAAATTTTGGTGACCGGGTAGGCTCACTGAGACTGAAACAGTCCCTTTTTTAGGGGCGACCCAGTGTATGGGTGAGTTTTATAGCACTAGCTCCTGTTCTGCAGTGTCCTATTCTGCAGTATCCTCTGTCCCTTTGTTTGATTTCAAAGACAGAGGCAGATACTTGTTTGTAGATGACATTGCTAAAATCATGCAGGAAGTAGAAGAAAACACCAATATCCTGGTACACACAGGGACTAACGATCTCACCAGCTGGTCAGTTGTCAAGACCAAGGAACACCTGACCAGGCTTGGAGACAATCTGTCATCCATTTCATCTAGCATTTCCTTCTCTGAGGTCTTGCTGGTCTGGGAGAGGGGGGCAGACAGGCGGAAGGTCAGAGAAGGGGTGATAGGGGAGCTAAACATGTGGCCCAAGGGCTGGTGCCAAGAAAAAGGACACCAATTTGTAGGTAACTGGCAACAGTTTTGGGAGCAAAAGTTCTTTAAATTTGATGGACTGCATCTGACTAAGGAGGGAGTCAGTGCATTGGAGCAGAAGTTTGATATCTTTGCAGAATATTTAAACTTGCAAATGGGGAGAGGGGTGCAGCACCTGATACATTGAATGGGAAGAGCAGCCCTCCCCCTCTTAGCAAGTGATCAAACAGGAATTCAGCATGTTTGTAGTTCATTTGCATTACCAGGTGAGAAAAAGGTCCAGTTCCCTATATGACATGCAGGAGAAAAGCCAGACCTCATCCCACATCTAACACACTGAAATCTGGCAAATGGAAAATCATGTACACAACTGCCCGCAGTCTGGGAAACAAGATCCTAGACCTGAAAGCAACAATGACAGAGGCTAAACTGGACATAGTAGCCATTAGCAAGACATGGTTCACCAGTAACCACACTTGGGAGAATATAGTACCCGGCTATGTACTGTTCAGAAGAGACTGAGGTGAAGGAGGGGAGTGGCTCTTTATGTCAATGAAAATATTAAAGCTACAGAAATTCAGAATACACACAAGGAGACAGAAGAACAGTGGGTCACCCTGGAAACAGAAAATGGGACAGTCATACAAACTAGGGTGGTCTACAGGCCTCCAGACCATGGGTAGGACACAAACATATTACTGTTAGAATGTATACAAAACATGGCAGTTAAAGGGGAGGTTCTGCTAACAGGAGACTTCAGCATGCCTGATACGGATTTATCAATACCTGCCAGAGCATCCACCAGAACTAAACACATAGTGGAGTGCCTGCAGGGGGAGGACCACAAACAATTGGTACAACAACCAACAAGAGACAGGGCTATCCTGAATCTAGTTCTGACTAATGGGGAAAGGAACACAGATCTCAAGGTAGAAGGTCACCTGGGGGCCAGTGACTATTACATGGTAAGGTTTAGTTTGGCCACTACAACTAAATGATCCCATTCCATGGCAAAAAAATGGGACTTCGGAGGAGCTGACTTTGATAAGATGGCCAGCAGAGTTAATCTAGCCCTGGCAAGAAGAAATACAGATGAGAGGGTACAGGCAAAGTGGGAAAGCATTAAGGATGCAATATTTGAAGCAACTTCCCATTGAGTTAGGGAGAAAAGCAAGGGCAAAAGAAAGAGGAAACCACACTGATTCTCAAAAACAGCAGCCGAAAAGGTCAGAGCCAAAAGGTTGGCCTTCAGGAAATGTAAGGGAATGCAATAGGATGAAGACAGGGAGGCATAGCAAACTTCCCTAAGGGAAACAGGGAAGGCAGTAAGGTAGGCAAAGGCCCAAAGTAAGGAAACACTAGCATGAACAGTAAAAGAAGGGGACATGACTTTCTATAGATACATTAATGAAAGGAGAAAGTCCAGAGGGGGTATTGCTAAGATCAAAGGGAATAAGGGGACAGTGTGGAGGAGGACCAAGGAAAAGCAAATATCCTAAATAGATACTTTTTCTCAGTATTTACTGTAGTAAACAGAACAAAAAATGAAGCACCCACTCTAGACTAGCATATATATCAACACTCACACTCTATAGTGTAAAACATTTTAGAAAAACACACTATTATTGAAACCATGTGAAAAATGTTGGCATTTTATTTAAATACAACATACCTGAACATGATAAAAAACATGGTACAAAAACAGTGCAAATAGTGCTAGCAAGTTATATGGCAAGACAAAAAATAGCAGTATAAAAAATATATATAATAAAGAGACAAAACACTAGGTTACAGAAGTTCCTAATGCTACACCATCACCCTGAATGGGTGAAAAAACCTTATGTTTCACTATGTCTGGACAGAGCTTCTTCAGAGGTTTAGTATTTACTGAGATGAAGGTAGGATAGGGCCCACAGTTCAGCACCATGGACACAGGGGGGAGGGAGGTGTGTACAAGTCCCTTCACAAAAGAAAGGATCCTACAAGAGCTCGCTAAGCTCAAGGTGTACAAGGCATTGAGACCTGATGGCATACATCCTAGGGTACTAAAGGAGCTAAGGGTGAAACTAGCAGAGCCACTAGCAGAACTGTTTAATGAGTCTCTGAGCACAGTAGAGATCCCAGAAGACTGGAGAAGGGCTCATGTGATCCTGCTCCACGAGAGTGGCAGCAGGGAGGAGGCAGAGAACTACAGACCAGTCAGTCTTACCTCAGTAGTGGGCAAGATTATGGAGGCACTCCTTAAGGAAAGGATAGTGCAACATCTGGAATCCATAGGAGCACAGGATCCAAGACAGCATGGGTTTACAAAAGGAAGGTCCTGTCAAACTAATCACATAGATTTCTTTGACTAGGTAACCAGAGTGGTAGACCAAGGGGGTGCAGTTAATGTTGCCTATGTTGACGTCAGCAAATCTTTCAATACTGTTCCGTATAGAAGATTAATTAATACACTGGGTAGGCTCGGGGTGGGTCAGAAGTTTGTCAACTGGGTGGCAAACTGGTTGGCAGGCAGAAAACCGAGAGTGGTGGTAAATGGTATACAGTCAGAAGAGATGCAAGTCACAAGTGGGGTACCTCAGGGATCAGTCCTGGGACCAGTCCTCTTCAATATCTTCGTCACTGACATTGCAGATGGGCTGGAGTGTAAGGTTTGCCTGTTTGCAGATGACACCAAGGTCTGCAACAGAGTAGATGAGCCAGATGGGGTGGTCAGAATGAGAAGAGATCTGGAAAAACTGGAAAAATGGTCTGAAAAGTGGCAATTAGGGTTTAACACAAAGAAGTGCAAGATCATGAACATAGGGAAGAGAAACCGTGAAGCTACCTATACAGTAGGTTGGGAGGGGAGTTGCAGGCAATCACAAGGGAAGAAAGAGATTTCAGCATCATTATCACAGATGACCTGAAATCATCCAAGCAGATCACTAAGGCAATAGGTAAAACTAGAGGGATGCTGGGGTGTATTAGTAGGGATATCAAAAGTCCTAAGAGATAGGTAATAATCCCTCTTTACAAGACACTGGTTAGGCCCCATCTGGAGTACTGCATGCAGTACTGGAGGTCTCACCTGTACAAGAGCATAAACAAAATGGAGGCAGTCCAGAGAAGGGCAACCAAAATGGTGCAGGGTCTGCATCAGAAAACATATGAGGACAGATTAATGGAGCTCAATATGTATACCCTAAAAGCAAAGGAGGGATAGAGGTGATATGATCGAAGCATTCAAATGTCTTAAGGGCATTAACAATGTGACAGAGTCTAACATGTTTCAATATAAGAAAAATAGCAGGACAAGAGGACACATCATGAGATTAGAGTGAGGCCGATTAAGGGGTAATGTGAGGAAGTTATTTTTCACAGAAAGGGTGGTGGATACATTGAGCGGCCTACCTCAGGAAGTGGTGGATATGAATACAGTGCAGGGATTCAAACAGGCTTGGGATAGACATAAGGGAGCAATACAGATGAGTATGAAGAAATAGGCCATTGCCGGAGGAAAGGTCTATGGCACATTCGTAAGGTAGAAAAAATGGGCAAACTGGATGGGCCTTGCAGTTCTTATCTGCCATTAACTTCTATGTTTCTATGGCATTGGAAAAAGGGCAGTGTCCTCAGGAGACATTATACAATGCCATGAAAACACCCCAAAGTTGGAGGAAACGATTAGCAGAGGACAATAGGACCAGGTAGGAGAGTGTCTCCAAGAATGTTAGGAGGTAGTTTTCACAAAGATAATCTAGGAGCTTGTGACAGGTCCACCAGAATGTACCCAGTGGGAAGGTTACAAGTTGCCACAATGCGAGGAGAGCTAGGTCAGTGGTGTGTCCGGCCGTGTGTGGGAATACCCAGAGTTCCAGTGGGAAGCTAGGCTTGGTGAGGGAGTGCTATTCCAGTGGGTCCAAATATAGCATTTCAGTTAGCCAGAACTATCAGCCAGTGTGCCATGAAGTTCTACTAGAAACGTGTTTGTGGAGACTCAATGCAGGTATTGTTTGCAAAGGAATAGGGCTGCGATGATTCAGGCTCATAAATAAGTTCAATAAGAGTAATGGTCAGGTCTAGTGAAGCTAGTGAAGATGTTGACATGGATTCCAAGGGAACAGTGGTACTTATGAATGACAGGAAGGGTCCAGGAACAGGCTGCAATGCCCAGTACATGGCACGGTAGTGGGGTATTGTCTGCTGTGGCAGAGGGGCTAAAGACTAGAGCTTGCGATTACCATAATTAATTGTATGACAGCTGCATGATTTGGGTCCCTAGACCAGTTTACAGAATTGTACTGAATTAATTATGACCTGGGTTCCAGTAATGGGAGCCAAGTGTTTAAATCCCCTATGTCACTGTGTCATTTCCAGCTATGTTTCTGGTGCCCCCATCCAGCATCTCCAGAAGGAGGATATCTGAACCCGAATTGTTTGAGTGCAAGGGACTCCAGATAAACAAAACATCTATACCCCTAGTCAACGGTGTGGCCTGGTCTATAAATGACCTTTCTCAGGTAGTGATGCAGGTCAGTTGACATGCCATCTGAAGGTGGGGGGGGGGGGTTGCACTTGTGAATTCAATGAAGAAGAGCCTGACTGACAGAGGACAAATGGAAAAAACAGAAAGTAAAACAAAATGATCCAGTTTTGCTTGTAACTAATGGAAAGGTGTGCTTTGGGAACTTTTTTACTTGTGATACAGTACATACTGTACCTGATGTTGTCTGCAGCCAAGTATCCACTTGTTTTATCCCATTCTTAATCCATGTAATTGGGACTATCCAAGTATAGCTGAAACATATATCAAAAGAAGCAATTATAACTAAGGTGATATCTTGTTTTTTCTGTTTACAACCTTATGTCACTGTTACCCTGGGGATCTGACCCTCCCGCCACAGTCACACTAAAGGTTACCTTATTTGCCCTGCATATAAAGCACCAAGAAGACAAGATGGTCGTAGAGTACCTTCGATCTTAAATTATTCTTTTACTATGTTACTATGTTAGTCTTGTTAGAAATGTCCTTTATGCTTACTGACTGGCAACATCAGATAGCCACAGTTTATTGAAATGGGGCAAAATGGTGGATTATACTGTGACACCCCACCTCTCCCTCTGGGCTGAAACAGCTTTTAGAGAGGTGTCTGTCCTCAGGTATTCACTGCCACCAGATGGACTCTCTTCTGGCACCTCTTTCAAGCTTACAAACTTGAAAAGTCAAACGTGCAATTGCACACGTTAAAGTCTGGTAGTGTGTCTCTCTCGGGTGGAGGATGCTACACAGAGTTTACCTCATCTAGTGGAAACCAAATATTACCTTAGAAAAATGACATCACAGTCACAACTGTTGAGCAAATAAATAGCTTTTTACTTAACAGTTATAGAATCCTACTGACACAGAGAATCATGGGTAATGTTACCAATGAAGCTGAACTGATACAGTATTATTATTGTTAATGAAATCAGCTGAGCCACAAATACCCAGGAAATATGGCTAATGCTAACAAAAGAGCCACATTGTACAGAACCATTGGTAATGCTTCCAATAGAGCCACACTGACACAGGGCATGGATAATGCTACCAATAGAGCCACACTGACACAGTGAATCATGGGTAATGTTACCCGCAGAACTACAGTACATCGACACATAAAATCATGAGTAATGGTACTGAGCCACACTGACACAGGGAATCATGGGTAATGTTACTAACAAAGCCATACCAACATGGGGAATCATGAGGAGAGGACAGGGGAAGA
The DNA here is from genome assembly GCA_016271365.2 of Neoceratodus forsteri. Lineage (NCBI taxonomy): Eukaryota > Metazoa > Chordata > Ceratodontiformes > Ceratodontidae > Neoceratodus > Neoceratodus forsteri. Next base: position 537,839,956 of record CM028129.1, read on the forward strand.
AAGTGCAGCACATAGCAACATCTGCTGCTCTGTTAAGCTGATTCTGATAGTTTTGAAACCAAGACTATAACGCTCTAAAACTGAATTCTAGCACTGACTCATTATTTTCACTCAGCAAGAATGTTATGCTAATACAATCAATGGCCTTGGTACGGAAATAGAATCTATGCCAGAAGACATAATGACCCAAAGGTCACACAGTGACAGTGGTGCTTCATGCTTCATTTTCACATATGACCTCTGACCAACTAGGTATTTGTATCAACCTGGCTCAAGGGGCATGGTGCACCACAAAATTTATATTTTATCCTGGATGGGAGTCCTGGGTGGTAGCCTCTAGGTCAACCAAGCTCAATGCACAGAACACACTGGAATTAAGGTTGAAGTACACATTGCAGCTTTACTTAAACTCTGAAAGTTCATTACAATCACAAACATTGTGGTCCTTCACAAATTGCAAAGCCCTGGAGGTCAGACTCCATCAATTCCCAACTGCTCTCCTCTTGATAACACTAACAACAGAAATTCTAGCCATAGTGCATCCAGAGTGCTCCACGTGATTCTCCCTGTTTCCCTTGGGATGACCCAGCACCACTAAAATGATTCCTGCTGCTGTAACAGACTACGACCCCGATATTCAAAGGTTTGCGTCGACACTACCTGGTGTTTTTCCCATGCAAACTGGGCTTTGCATTGGAGCCCAGTATTCAAAGGGCTCTGTTGCACCAGCAAACTGGTAGCACCCATGCAATCCACACAAGAGTTTTGCAAATAGTGAGGGGGGAGGAATATTGGCGCAAGCCAATATTCATCAGATTTGCACAGTGCAGAGGATTTGCATGGTCCTTTTGCACTGCACAAATATTGCCAATGAAACCCTTCTCTTATTCCATGTAACCCTAGTGACTGCTGGAGGTAATGCAGTCAACCAGCAGTTGGCCACTGAGAGAGAATACCCAATCCTGTGGTCCATTGCACCCTTCCCTGATCCTCAGCCCCGACAGTGCAATGAAGTTTCCTGGAAATAGTGGTCCCCTCTCTCCCTTCAATCCCAGCCCCATAAGATTCAACAAAATCCCTGGTGCTAGTAGGCCTTCTCCCTCTGATCCAATCCCTGATACAAAAAAATGTTTTATCCCTGGTGGTAATAGCTCCCCCCCCCTTCCCTGATCACCAGCCCTAGTGTGGTGATCACAAGCTTGGAACTAAAAACAACCCCTCCCAGGCATCCAGTGCTCCTCCCCCATGGCACTGGGCCCCTCCTCACTGAACTGCTCCATATCTGCAGTGCATATGGTGACTGGCACAGCCCTCCTCACACCTCCACATCTGGCTACCATATGTCCCCACAGGGAGTGCACCTCTTTTTCATAGGACAGGGTGATGCACCCTGTTCTGTAAATAAGAGGCATGCTCCCTAACTGGGCACTCACTGGCTGGCCAAGGAAGTGTGAGGAGGGCTGTGCCGGTCTCTGTATGCACCTGCAGCACTGTGGATATGGAGTAGGTCAGTGGGGGGTGTCCAATGTCATGAGGTGAGACTCTGGATGCCGGGAAGGGGATGTTTTTTACCTCCAGGCTGGTGATTGGGAGAGGGGGGGAGTATCACTATCACTACCACCTGGAAAAACACTTTTTTACATCGGCCAGGATCTCGGGGCCACAAGTCCACCAGTACCTGGGATTTTATTGAATCTTAATGGCTGGGATTGGAGAGATGGAACCACTAGCACCAGGGATTTTACTAAATCTTCAGGGCTGGGATCAGAGGGAGGGAGGAAGGGGATCACTAGCACCAGGAATTGTACTGAATCTTATTTATTTTTATTTTGTTAGTTATTTAGCCAGGTGAGACACACTAAGCTGAAAGCTTTTTTACATGTGCAACCTGGAAGCACAGGGAAGTTAAGTGACTTGCTCAGAGTCACACAGTATGCAAGTGGAAGCTGTGGGATTCAAACCCAGGTCTGGTCTGCTGAATGTCACCAGATTTGAAGCTCAGAGCCTTAAACCACTGCGCTATACTGCCTCCCTTATGGGGCTGAGATCAGAGGGAGAAAGGGTGGAGATCACGAGCACCAGAGGTTTTATTGACTCTTATGGGGCTGGGACTGGAGGTAGGGAGGAGACCACTAGCACCAGGGATAACTACAGCTTTCCCACTACCCATGCAAATGGTCCTATAATGGGCATACAGATGGCTTTCTAGCGCTTTGCATGCCCAATGGACTCATTTGCATGAGTACCTTTGAATATTGCATACAGCACTCCGGCACTATCAACTCTTGAGGCCAGCTTTGGAAACCATGTCGGAGTGGCATTCCCTGACTTAGCACTGCCCTGACATGGCCCTATATTCAGTCAGGTAGTGCCTGATAGAATATAGCATCCTGGGACTGCTGGGCATTTGCAAAGTGTCCCGCAAACATTTGCACATTTCTAAATAATCGGGCCCCATGTCTTCTGGCCAGCTTACTTCTCTAATCATTCTGATGCTGGTGCTTTTATCATGAACGTGTACTGGAATTAATGAAAACAGTACACACACACTGACTTCAGTATGGGTTTATTGCATTAATAGGTGCAAAAATAACAAAATGCAAGCCAGTGTACAATATTTAAATATACACCCTAAAATGTTATATTTGCAGATAATAAATACTATACAAATGAAAACAATAACCCCATCATTCGGGACCATAAATTCTTTTTGACCTTAGTCTTATTGATACTGAGATGTCCCCTGATGGTCAAACCACTAATGAGCATGTAATTTCAGCAAGACAGCTTATTGTCCATATTAAAGAATTTCACTGCATGTGTAAATCATGCTTACACAAAGTGCATTGTTAATTTTGCACAGTAAAAGATACCTATGATGAAACTGGTCCAATATTTATAAACATTGGACAGGTTCCATCTTAAGTATCTTTTATTGTGCAAAATAAAACTAAGGATCCAATTTTCAAATGTGCTAGAATGACGCAAGAGACTTGTGTCAGAAAAGTTTGATGCAAGGGGTGACTTGCATCACAACTTGCATCATATGTAATTTTCCAAAGCAGCCTGCCTCAAATCCTGAGAGTGCTGTGCCAAAGCCCCTTTGCACCAAGGTTGCAGCAAACAATCAGGTGCGCCAAGTCACAAGTGGCTTGCACCATGGTGGGGCAGCATCATCCCCTTTTGGGGGATTTTATAAGCCCCACCATGGACTCAGTAAAGGGCATTGCTTAGACCAGGCCTGGAGGTGGTCTAAGTGGCTTGCACCAGTGGGAGAGGATCTGACAATGTGCTGCAGGCTGCAGAAGAGGCATGAGAGGTGGCATAGTGAGAGTCATGGAACAGCTGGGCATCACAAGGAGCAATGTGGTAGCCAGCAGTGTGTGTGTGTGTGTGTGTGTGTGTGTGTGTGTGTGTGTGTGCATTGTATTATATGTTCAATATAGGTATTATACTGTACATACAGTATAGTTGTCTTCCCTGGTTGTCTAGCAGTTCCCCTTCAGATCACCAATGTCCACCATAAATATTGACATATCATCCCTGGTGGTCTAACAGACCCCCCCCCCCGCAGTTCCCAATGTCCCCCAGAAATAGTTTTATATCTTCCCTAGTAGTCTAGTCACCCTGACCCCTGATATCCCCCTGAAATAGTTAAATACCTACTCTGGTAGTCTAGCTGCCCCCAATCCCCAATCTCCCTCCAATCTTTTATGTAACACTCCCTGGTGGTCTAGAGGACCCCCACCCCCACCCTGGCAGGCAGTGCCCCACCACTCCACTCCCCCACATCCCGAACCACAGCCGAAGACTGGCACAACCCTTTGCTCTCTGGACACCTGACTGATCTATCACTGAACATGTACTATGGCCATGGTGGAGATCAACTATGAGAAGCTGACACCAGTTTCTTGCCTGTCTCACCTCTCTCTAAACACAGTACCTGTGAAACTCAGTGCTCTACTAAATAAAGCATTTCTTATCTTTGGGACTGAGGTCAAACACAGGGAGACATTTTGGAGATTTGTTGTGGGCTTAGATCCATCACTTCAACTTGAAGTTCACAAACTTGGGGCCATAACACTTCTCAAAGCTTGAAAGATTGCTATAGAATATGAGCATGTCCATCTTGCCATAAATATCACAGTAACAAATTTCTAGCCTGCACTATTGTTGCCATCTACGTCTGATACTGTCTCTGAATCGTCTTTAGCAGATCCAGACATAAAAGCTGAACCTGGAGACTAAAACAAAATCAAAATTCACTGGCTGAAGCTAAACTTGATCAGTTAACCTATGATTTTGCATTTCTCTGTCACAAGATCAGTGCTATGGTTCAGGTGTCTTGCAATGACCAATAAAGACCTGATAATTATTGCACTGAAGAGCACCGTGACCTTATTGGTAATTGTTTACACAGGTATCACATGCCCACATCTTGTCACCAGCAACTTGTAATCACCATAGCATCCTATTCCCCAGATCACAGTGCTGGCTATTACCTTGCTGGCAGAAGACATAAGGCAACATATCAAGAAATGTTCCCTCAGTTTCCTACTCTTGTTTGACAACCATATTACTCACCTGGAAGACATTACTACCATGGTACCTGCATTTCCCTTTGAGGTCAGAGACCAAGGAATCACACACCCATATTATGAGCAAAATCCTCCAAAAAACTAAGTGTGATTTGACCCTCAGTTAGTCTCCCAGTATTTCAAAGATGACTAGCATCAGAGAAGCTACCAGTAACTAGTACTGAGGAACAAATGCCAGTTCAGGTTAATGCTTTGTTTCACAAGCCTATGCTTGCTTAGAGACTGATGCTATAGCAACCTATTCAGTACACTTTCTCTTGGAAGGTACCAATGTTGATACCCAACTATTTATTTATTTATTTATTTATTTTTATTTGCTTTTGTTAACCGGGTGGGCACACTAGACAGCCATGTGCCTATTTTCAGGTGCGACCCGGGAGAGTTACAGGTCAAACTTCATACAGCAACAATTGAGAAAGCATTAGAAATACATGGGAAGGTAGTTACAAATAATTACTTCGTACATAAACAACAGGGGGAGCATAAGGAATACAGAGAAAGATAACAGGCAATTTAGTGCTGGTTCTAAAGCAAGGTAGGGATACATTGAGCAGTTGGGGAACAGAGAAGAGTGTAAAAGAAATACACAGGCAGTTACAGGGCTAGCTCTAGGGCAAAGTTGGCACGGAATTCATACATATACGACTAGGAGACAAGAAACATGACTAGATTTACAGGCAGTTCAGGCTGACTCAAGGACAAGGTTGGCATAGTGCGTTTAGAGTCAGATGAGACAGGCTAGATAAATTTCAGTGGTGCACGGGGGCCATCCAGTCAGGTTGGCAAGGGGAAGGGGAGAAGGTCTACATTGAGCAGGTGCAGGGGGAGGGAGGTTTCAGGAAGTTCAAAGGAGGCTTTAAAGCTTGGGTGGGAGGAGGAGGACCGAGGTGAATCAGGTAGCGAGTTCCAGAATTTGGGGGCATAGAGTATGGAAAGCTCGGTCTCCCATAAGTGCGTGTTCTTGGAACCAGGCGTTCTTGAGTTGAAGTAGATCGCAGGAGGTAGGATGTGACACCAGGTTTGAGGGGAAGGGTCAGAGCTGGGGTGGTGCTAGAACGGATGATGTTGTTGATGAAATTACCTAGAACGAAGGAGCGATGCTGCTCAGGGGGAAGCCATTCCAAGCGACTGTATAGGTCACAATGATGAGTGAGGGGAGGGGCAGAAGGCTCGAAGTGGCAGACATTGTTGTAGGCCGTGTCCCATATTGTGAGGCTGGATTTGGGAACAGGTGCAAAAGTTACTAGTCCGTAACAGAGAGATGGAAGGAGGACCCCCCTAGCTATGGCCAAACGGGCGGCTAGATACAAGATCTGGGATTTTCCTCATCTGTGAGCAGTCTTGAATGTCACTACCATTATTAAATACACAACCCATACTGAAATATTTTGTTCTGGTATGGTCAGTGATTTGAGATTACCTTCACACTCTGGACTCACTTTGGGGCACAACTGCATCTGGGCAAATATGTTTTACATCATGATTTTCAAGCTGTGTAGAATGCCAGACACCCAGGTGTCCCTGGATATGATTTACTTTCACAACATCATGTGACCATTGGCTTTAATTTGTTTCCTCTTTATTCCATCAGAAACCCATTGCTCTTCTATGATAGGATGATACTGCTCATTTTCAGTGTCATTTATTAGATTTTCTCATATGACCATACCTCCACTTTCCCAAATGACAACTGCAGCTAAACTTGATCCCACTGCAACATTTGGTTAGATGCAGTGTGACAATTAGGGTATACTGGATCCGGGGCTGGGTGACCTTTGTGTCTACCAGTTGTTAGAGCCCTCATGATAACGCAAAATGATTACTGTTGTTGTTCAAATGATAAATCCATCATTACATTCAATATATTTGTACTTAGTTGTTTTATTACGCTAACTCCATTGAGCCTGGCTCATTTTTAAGAAAGGCCTGAGAAAGAAGAGGACAACATATGACTATACTGAAAAATGCATGATTGCATTGTTTACAAGGCACTAAGAAAATAATGTACAAAGGGCAATATAAAAAAAAACAATAATGGCAAACAGTTGCCAATGCACAGTACAGACATAAGTAGATTTATAAGAGTCAATGCAGTGTTACTTAATCCATGCTCTAAGAGCTCCATAGCTTACTTAGGTTGCCAATTTAAGGGTACACTGTATTTTATTCTATAGCAAGGGGCACTATGACCAAAGACTATTTTATCAAGGTGGGGATGGCCAAAAGTTGTTCAGCTCAGGTATAAATATTCCATGATGGGTCCCTTATATGAATACTTTGAAGTGGTGTGTGCAGTCACAGTTATCTACTTAGCTACTTAACTTTAACAGCTTGTGGATTTAGACATAGAGGGTTGTATATGAGCAGTCATACATAACAAGGACATTCTTGTATCGAGAGGTTTCCTTTGTAACAAATGACCGCAAGAGCGCATCTCGAGAGGTACTCTGTTACCAAGGGAACCTCAAGATACACAAATTTCCTTGGTTGCACATGACTGCTCATATACAATCATTTGTAGTGTATGGGCAGTCACAGCGTAGAAAATCATACAAAACCAGTTGGAGAAGACAACAGATAATAGCAGTTTTAACATTTTCTATTTTTTAACTGACCCAGTGTGCTGCAGAATCATTCTGTAAGTTCAAGTTTAAAAAAAACCAGCAACTTCCAGCTTAACTGGATTGAGGAAAGCAACTATGTGGCAGCATTTCAAGTTGTTATGCTGCAGTAGTGACATAGCTAGTGCAGCATAACAGCTCTGATGACATAGCTACTGCAGCATGACAACTCCATTCTAGTTCTGGATTTCTAGCCATAACAACATTCTGCCATACACTATATAACAAATTGGACACCACAGCAAGAATACCGCCTGGAGCAGCTTGTTTAAGAATTTTCTCACATCTTTGATATCCACTCATATGATTATGGGCCCACATATCTGACAGCTCACAGTTACAGGACAGGAGATGTTTCACCTGTCAAGCAACCTGTATATTGGACTTCCACTGCAAAACATGCCATCATCCAGAGAGCTGTTGATAAATTACTTGAACAAGAGATCAGTAAAGAGTCCTATAGCCTCTAGTCATCTCCTGTGGTGCTGGTCTATAAGAAGAATGTTAACATCAATTTTGAGTTGCTTACAGGAGACTCAGTTCTGTCCCAGTGAAGGATTCATATCTCTGCCTTGAGTGTAGATGATAGTCTGCATAAACTGTTTGCAGATCACTGTTTAAGCACTATTGATTTAACATATCAGGATATTATCAGATTCCCTCCCATCCCTCTAACAAAGCAATATATGTCTTTCCTAAAAGGATATGGAGTTTACCAGTTTTGAATGATGCACCACCTAGTTTCCAGCACATGATGGAATTGGAGCTCCAAAGGTGACATAAAACAACCTGTCATATATCTAGATGACATAATCCACAGTAAAATAATCAACATGTTATCCACCTTGAGGAGGTATTTGAACAATTTCAAACCATGGGCCTGAAACTTAAACCTTCCAAATGTCAGCTGCAAAGCCTTCTATCATCTTTTCAGTTAATCTCATCTCAAGCAATGGCATCAAACCTGACCCATTTAACACAGAGAAAGTCAAAACCTGGCCATCTCCACAATCACCCAACAGAGGTGAGGGCTTTCTTAGGCTCTGTTTCTACTATAGGCATTTTATTGAAGGATTTGCTGAGACTGCTGAGTCCAAGCACCACCTGATACATAGGAATGTACCTTTCATAGGAATGGAATAATGTGAGGGTACCGTTCAGGTTTTAAAATAGTTATCTAAACCACCTATAAAGACTTTTCACAATTTTGAAGACCTTTTTCTTCTATGTACAGATGCCTTACATCATGCAGTAGATTTTGTTCTGGCTCAGATTCAGAATGTTCAGGAATGATTGATACCTTATGCCAGTCAGGTACTAACATCATCTGAGCAAATATTTTCCACCAATGGCACAGAGCTGCCTGTTTTCAATCTGGACTGTTATGCACTTACAACATTATCTTGCTTGTCATCCTTTTACAATTGTCACTGACCACAAACTTCTGTTTGGTTTCAGGAAACTGTCCCTAGATTATGATTCCACAGGTAGATGAGCTCAATGGTCAGTAGAGATGGATGTATATGATTGATCCTTAATACACGAGTTGGAGTCAAGCATTTAAATGCAAATAACTTGTTCCGGTGTCCAGCAAATTCCTCCTCAGAGCAAAAAATCTTTCTAGCCATGTCCCCATTGTTGGAGAATCACTGTGACATTCTGGTTGAGAGCAACACTATATCTGTTAGCCAAAAGTACAGATCATCCTAGATGGACACAATGGTTCCTATAAATATGACCTAGACATCAGTATCAATTACTTTAGTTTCTGTTGCAACATACCAGGTACTGGGTAGTATTGACACTACAAATACTCGGTCAAGTTAGCACTTCTGGGTCATTAATGGAATGTTGCATATCTTCTGACTCTGTAGAGTCTACTGTAATACAGTTCACTCATGCACTAGTAAACTAAGGATTTGACTTGTCCTCCCAGTGGGCTGACCTGGAAATTTATTTTATTTAGTTTTTGATAACCAGGTAAGTGCACTAGACACAAATGTGACTATTTTTCAGGCACAACCCAGGAGGTTTCAACAGGAAAAAACAGTGATGATACAATACAATATAGGAGTACAACATATTAGGGATACAATTAAAATGGATAACAATTTGAGCAATTTGAGGTGACAGGAAAAACATTTCGATATACTTCATATCAGAAGTGAAAGTAAGTGCATGTTATACTATAGCATTTAAGGATATAGTAAAAATGGATAACAGTTTGAGTAATTGGTGTAACCAAGAGATAATACCGACATTTCACATATCGAAGCACAACAAAGCTAAGTGCACACGTAACAGTTGGTTATTAATCTAGGCATCAACTCTATTCTACTAAACTGGCTATAACATAAAGAATATGACAACAAAGAGGGAGCAAGTAGGTAGGAAGGACTGAGGTAGTAAGACCTTGTGGGGAGAAAGTGGAGGGGAGGGAGAGATGTGTAAGAGGTGGAGTAGGAAAGAGGTGGTAAGGCAAGTAGAAACTATGAGGTATACAGTAAGTACTGGAGGAGGACACTGAGACAGTAATAGCATAGAGAGTGAGGAATCTAGGGTGGTTTAAAACAATTGCACTGTGTATGCTCAATAAGCAGAGAGCAATGCCTCATTTCAAATGAGGTATGGCTAGGTGACTAGTGTATTTCAAGGGGCAGTGAGTTCCAGTAACTGGGGGCCAAACAGGAAAAATCTGGTTTTCCTTTGGAAGTGTTATATCTGGGAATGTGGAGTAAGAAAAGATCAGCAGAATAGAGATCATAGGAGGTGGTCCATGGGGTGAGTGCAGTGGTGAGAGAGTTAGGCATACTGGACCTCAGGATTCTGTCCAGAAGGGCCCCAAGAGCAAGGAGCCAGTGGACCATAGGAGAGGGCCAATTAAGATCTGCATAGAGCAGATAGTGATGTTTTAACTTAGGGGATGCAGAGGCATAATGAAATATATCATAGGTTATGTCCCATTTGTGTAGGGAGGTTTTACATGCATTGCTATAGACTGAAGTTCTGTAAGCAAGGGATGGGAGAAGAATTCCTCTGGCAATGACCAACCTCGCGGAAGGGTTGAGAAAGTGGCTAGTTCTGTAGGCTAACCCTAGCTTAGTATTGACTGCCTTACTCACAGCAGTAATATGGATCTCATAGTTAAGAGATCCATCGAATAGAACCCCCAGGTATTTAAACAAGTTTACCACTTCCAAAGGGGTACCATTCATACTTAATATTTTGACGAGATCATGACTATTTTTTAGTTTGGCACGTGAGCCAAAAAGCATAGCCTGAGTCTTGCTAACACTGAGAACCAGCCTATGGCTAGTGATCCAGGACTGTACATAGAGGAAGTCCACCGATAGACTGTGGTTGAGAGTAAGCATGTTATCAGAGCTGGTATAGAGAACGAGATCATAAGCATATAACAGCAATGAGCAGGAGAAGACATTTCTCGATATGTTATTAATGAAGATCGAGAAGAAGAGAGGTCCTAGGATGGATCCTTGTGGTACCCCAACACCAATGACTGTTTTGTCAGAGGTTGCAGAGTTGAACTTTACAACTTGCATCCTGTTTGATAGGTAGCCATTAAACCAGTTCACGGACTGTACAGAGAAACCAAAGGGTAGGAGGTTAGCTAGCAGGAGGGGGTGATCAATGAGATCAAATGCCTTCCTGAGATCTATAAAAACTGGTCCTGTTAGAAGACACTGATCCATAGCATGTAGTGTACTATATCACTGGTTAGTTGTAGCAGGGCAGTTTGGGTGCTGTGGCCCTTTCTAAAGTCATGTTAATTTGAGGACAGGAGGTCATTCTTGGTGAGGTGCTCTGTTACCTGTCTTGTGACAAGCTTCTCCAGGATTTTGTTTAGGACAGATCATATTGTTATTGGTCTATAGTTCACTAAATCCTTCTTGTCACCTTTTTTAAAGACCAACGTTACTCTGGCCATTTTTCCAGATATTTGGCACTAGTCCTTCACTAAGGGACATAGTGAAGATTTTAGATGGCAGCCCTGAAACAAAGGGGTCAGCCAGCTTGAAGAGTTTAGGTTCCAAGCAGTCAGACCCAACCACAGCGCTGTCCAATATGACATTTAGTAACTTGAGTACATCTGTTTTGGAGACCTCTTTAAAGTAGAATGGCGGTCCCGCTGGCGTACCTTTTGGGAAGAAGATATCAGGAGTAGAGGGTGCAGCTTTGAAACATTGGCAAATCAAACTGACAGAGAGTCTGACATGGTTTTGGTAAATGGGGGTTACACTCAACACAATGAAGAAGACCCAAACATCTCGAAGATGTATCAAAAAAATAACACCAAAACAGATAGAAGTCCCACCACATCCGAGAAACACTTAACAAATTCTTTAAACATATCATCATTAAGTGAACCACACACAAATCAAAGACAAGTAGTTGTACTGGGTGATTCAATTATAAAATATTTAGATAGGACAATATGTAATCCAGACAAAGAACGCAGAACATGCTCCAGCTTTAGGGGAGCAAAAATTGCTGATATTACATCTATGGCAAAATCAATACTATCCACTGCTGGTAAAAATCCACTAGTAATTATTCACACAGTAACAAATGATATTAAGGTATCACAACTGTCAAAAATCAAACACGACTTTGTTACACTAAATAACATACTATCAGATTTTGGTTGTACTGTCTGCATTTCTGAAATACTGCCCATCCCAAGAGCCACTGGGTATATTATCTCTAAAATTAAAAACTTGAATGAATGGCTCCTTAAATGGTGCTACAAACAAGGCATAAAATGTCTAACACATTGGGAAGAATTTGAAGAAAGACCTGCACTATATTGCTGGGATGGATGGCACCTAAGTAGAAAGGGTAGTAACATTCTGGGCCAAAAAATAACATCATACATCAATTCTCATTTAAACTAAAAAATAAGGGGGAGTCTGGGAACCCTTCCCAGCCTCTTATTAAAAATAATTGTTGTAATACAAATTTCACAGCAAATATTCTTACTTTAAATGCAAGATCAATGAATACTACTAAATATGCAGAACTAGAAATTCTAACTAAAACTCTAGACTTAGCAATAGTAGCAATAACCGATGGGGCAATACAGAAAAAAAATGGATGGCAGAACTCCCTGGTTATAAACACTACTTTAAACATAGACAAAACTCAAAAAAAGGAGGAGGGGTGAGTCTTTACATAAGAAATGACATACATTCTTATGGGATAGAAGCTAACCTACAAACAGAAAGTGTATGGGCTTACATTCAGCCAACAAATACTGACAAACTACTTATAGGTGTATGTTATAGGCCACCTTCATCTCACCTACAAACTACCAAAATTTTGACTGAAGAAATAATACAACTGGCAAACAAAGATACAGTACTTATTATGGGTGACTTTAACCTCCCTACTATAAACTGGGACACTCTTACAGGAACAAATCAACACGATGAACAACTTATCACAGTTATTACAAATCTTGGTTTAAAGCAGGTTATAAGACAACCTACTAGGGGAGATAACATCCTTGACTTAGTAATAACAAATTTAGAAACACCCATATATGATATTAAAATGTCAGCACCCCTAGGAAATAGCGACCATATGTCTATAACCTTTGCTATAAAATTTCTTCTTCAACCAAAAAAAAAATAAAATTAAACTAAAACAATATCACAAAGCTAACTTTGATCAAATCAACCACTCTATAAATAAAGTCAATTGGGAAAAGACTCTTCTTCCTCTGAATACTAATGAAGCATGGAATTTTCTAAAAGATAAAATATCACATTTAGAAAAAAAATACATACCTGAAAAAAACAGGTACAACAACAAGGGAAAGATTCCACAATGGTTTAATAAAAAAAATTAAAACACTAATTGCAAAAAAGAAGAAATTGTTTTCAAAACTAAAAAAAGCCCAAAAAAATTCAACCAACCCAACTTTAAAAAACTATAGGGAAACACTTAAAATATTAATAAAACAAATTGTTATTGCAAAGCGTAATTTTGAATTTAAAATAGCACATACTAAAGATTGTCAAAAATCTTTATATTCATATCTCAATACAAAAAAAGGTTGTAACAAGACAATTGGACCATTAATAATTAATAAACAAACAATAACATCAGATCAAACAACAGCAATTGAATTAAATAATTACTTTGCATCAGTCTTTTCCAAAGAAATAGCTTTACCTGTTATTCCAGTAATATCAAATACCGAAGTAGTAACTATTTCAAAACAAGAAACTTTGACTGTTCTAAATACTCTAAAGAAACATACTAGTTCAGGACCAGATAACATATCCTCAAGATTTCTTTTAGAAACCAAAATAGTATTTTTCCTACCTTTAATGATAATCTATAACAAATCTATTCAAAATTCAGTAGTACCTAGGTTGGTACAGCCATAGTTACACCTATTCATAAAAAAGGGTCCCAATCCAAAACTGAAAACTACCATCCCATTAGTTTGACATCTGTTCCATGTAAATTATTGGAAAAAATTATTAAATTAAAATTAGAGAACAAAATGACAACTTTAAAGATTAATGACGTTTACCAACATGGATTCAAAACAAGTTATTCATGCACAACAAATTTAATATCATTCTATAATTACATTAGTCATAATTTAGATTGTAATATTCCAATGGACGTCATTCTTTTAGATTACAGCAAGGCGTTCGATAAAGTTTCACATACTATAATAATAAATAAACTTATTACTTTGGAATTTCAGCTCCATTAATCTCTTGGATAAACCAGTGGTTAGCGAGAGCCATGTGTAAGAGTAAAATGATGACCTTTACTGCGAGCAGAGATGTGACCAGCGAGGTGTCACAGGGGTTCGGTGCTCGGACCGACCCTGTTTAATGTATTCATAAGTGATATGACTATCTCTCCTAGCAATACAATAGTAAAGTTTGCGGATGACACCAAACTTGGAGGGACGGCCATAAATCACAGTAACAAAATCGGGCTCCAAGAAGATCTGATGGCTATAGAAAAATGGGCACTAACAAATAAAATGTACTTCAACTTATCTAAATGTGCAGTAATACATTTTGGAAAAAATAATCCGGTCCAAAATTACTACTTAAATAATACTGTTATTAGAACTTCATCAGCTGAGAAAGATCTGGGGATAATAATTAATGACAAATTAACTCCATCAACTCATTGCACTAAAATAGCAACCCAAACAAATGCATTACTACGTAGAATTTCAAAAACATTTATTACTAGATCTGAATCTTGCTTATTATCCCTTTATAGATCTCATATAAGGTCCCATCTGGACTATGATTCTCCATTTTGGAATCCCTACCTGAAATCAGACATAAATAAAATAAAGCAAGTCCAACGTAGAGCCACAAAGCAACTACCCCACTTAAAAATCTAGACTATTGTTCTCGATTACATAAAACAGGATTACTACACTTAGCAGAGATGTAGTTGAGGAGATTTATTACAATTATTCAAAATTTCGGCAAACAAGAACAAATGAAATCATGTGGTATTAAATTTTCCACTAGAAAATAGTAGCTAGACTACATAATAAACAAATAGAAGTAGTAAGGGTTAATAGCAACAAAAGACTTAATTATTTCACAGTTAGGACACCTAGACTGTGGAACAAACTATCACAAGAGATAGTTGACTCTACAAATATTACAATTTTTAAAAATAAATTAGATATATGGATGTCTGAGCAAAGACTGGGTTAATGTTCCATGTATATGGAGGACAATCCTGATGGGCAACCCTCCTTCTTTTGTCCAGAATTATCAAAGTATCAAAGTATCAAAGCTGGGAAGGTAGTAGTATATTTGGAGAGGTCTGAGAAGTGATTGTTGAAAGTGTTTGCTATTGTGTGTGGATCAGAGCAGTGGACTCCATTCAGTATCATGTCATTTGTAGGGTGGGATTGCTTGGATCTGAGGAAAGTTTTTATGTGTGACCAAAATTTCCTGGGGTCACCAGCTGCATCCACCAATAATTCCTTGCAGTATTGGCTTTTTGCAAGCCTGATTTCCTTCTTGCACTTTGTGCACTGTTCCTTATAGAAATTTAAGTCCGCTTGGAGGCCTGAAGTTTTGAATTTTCTCCAGCATTTGTCCCTAGCCTTGAGTGATGCGAGTAAGTCCTTGTGCAACCATTTGGATTGCTTACTGCTTATCCGGCGAGTGCGAAAAGGGGTATGCTTATCCTGAAGTGATAAAAACTCACTTAGAAAAAGGTTGAGGGTGACATCAGTGTTATGGGCCCAGTAGATAGGGGACCAGTCAATCATAGTGACATCATGTAGAAAATGAGCCTGGTTTACATCTGCATAGTTCCTGAACAAACATCAGATGGATTTGAACCCATGACCACATGCTTATCATGATGCACCACAGTAGAAGTACAAATTGTTCATCATCATCAGTAGCTTGAGTATGGGGAAACCTCACTATTAAATTCCAAACTTCTCCCTTATTTCTACAGAAGATGTATTATGAATTTAATCATCATGAAGAATGTGATGGATTATTGTATCACAAGACTCACCACTCCCAGGCTAAATGCAGCATTTTACAGGCCATCATTCCTGGAGCTTCGGTTCCCGCAGTGTTGTAATGTGTGCATGGACTGTCCCACACTTGACATTATTCATAGATTCATAAATAGGTGTCAGCAGAAAAGGACCTTCCTGGCCCATCTAGTCTGCCCATTCCCTCTCTCAACTTGTTCCCACCCCTCACCGACTCCTCCCACCCCCCTTGACAACCCATGTGTTTTTCCCAAGCCCTCTTGAATCACTCCACCATAGTGGCCCCCACCACCTCCTCCAGCTGACCATTCCAGGGCCCCACCACTCTCTCAATGAAGTAATGTTTCCTAATTTTTCCCCGAAACCTACCTCCCTCCATCCTCAAGCCATGTCTCCTAATTTTGGTATCTACCTTTCCTGTGAATAAGCTCTCACCCACTTTGTTGATCCCCTTCACATACTTGAACATTTTGATCATGTCCCCCTCTCCCTTCTGGTCTCCAGGGGATACAGCTCCAGCACACTCATGTCTTCCCACATTTTAGTGGCCCTTCTCTGTACCCTTTCCATGCTGTCAATGTCCTTGCATAGATGTGGCCTCCAGAACTGTACCTTATACACCAAGTGTGGCCTCTCCATGAAACTGTAGAGTGGCATCAGCACCTCTCTTTTTCTACTGGTTATTCCTGTCCCTATGCACACCAGCATTATGTTTACTTTACCCACTGCCTTGTGCATTGGGTCCCCACCTTAAGGTCGTCTGTGATTATAACTTCCAAATCCTTCTCCTGCCTAGATACAGTCACTCTCCCCCACCCCCACCAATGTGTATGTGGTTTTTGGATTCCTCCTCCCCAAGTGCACCAATGTGTCATCTGCAAAAAGGCAGACATTCCCCTGCAGTCCCTCTGCTATGTCACTGATGTAGATGTTGAATAGAATGGGCCCCAGCACTGACCCTTGAAGGACCCTACTCATCACCCACGCCTCCCTACAGTGCACTCCATGGACCAACACTCTTTGGCTTCTTCCCATCAGCCAGCTTTCCATACACCTCATTATTTTTTTGTCCCAACCCTAGATTCTCCAACTTATTAACCAGTATTCTGTAGTGCACAGTGCTGAAGGCCTTCCTGAAGTCCAGGTAGGCCATGTCCACTGCCCCCTGATTGACCACCCTTGACACCCCATCAAAGAACTCGATCAGGTTTGTCTGATATTACCATCACTGATTGAAGCCATGCTGCTGAATGTATTGCAATCCCCCTTCTTCCAAATAGGTAACTACCCTTTCATTCAATATCGCCTCCATCACCTTTCCTACCACTGATTTGAGGCTGATCGGGTGATAATTGCCCATCTCCTCCCTGCTGCCACTCTTTTGAAGTGACACCATGTCCACCTTCCTCCAGTCCTCTGGTACCCACCCTGTATCTAGGGACAAGTTAAATAACCACACCAGTAGAGCCACAATATCCCCCTTTATTCCCTGAGTGCCCTAGGGTGTAGGCCATCTGCACCCATAGCCTTGTCTACCCACAACTTATCCAATTTATCCCTTACCCAGTCTTCACTGATTGGGCTAGGATCCACCCCCACTCGCCTTTTCCTTTCCCACTTAGCACTGGTCCCTCCCCTTCCCTCCTCCTCTGTCATGAAAACCAAACTAAAGTATTTATTCAGCACCTCAGCTTTCTCAAAATCCCCTTCCACTAGTACTCCCCCCAACCCTTTCTATCCCCTGTCTTGTTTTTCTCCTTACCCTTACATACCAAAAGAACGGCTTGTCCCACCTTTTGGCCTGCCAGGCAAGTCTCTTCTGTTGCTGCTTTAGCCTTCCTAATCCTCCACCCTGCCTCCTCAGTTTTTCCTTGCATGTTCCTTCTCCTTCCCCTGTGACGTCTTGTATTCATTGAATGCTCTTTTTCTCACCTATTCCCTCACTTCCTATTAAACCAGAGGACTGCTTCTTCTTTTGCTCTTTCTCACCTTCCTTACACAGTCCTCTGTTGCTTTAAGAAGTTCCCCTTGATTTATTTCATAGTTCCTCCCCATAACCTCCCACCCCCTCATTTCATTCCTGAATATTTCCCTCGTCCTGAAAAAATTTGTCCGCCTGAAGTCTAAAATCTTCGTGATGGTTTGGCCTGCTTCATGCCCTGCTCTAATCTAGAAGCCCACTGTGTTGTGGTCACTCTCACCTAAGCTGACTCCACCCAGACTCCCTCCACATTATCCCCATTAAGGAGGATTACATCAAGTATGCTTCCCTCCCTAGTGGGTTCTTTGATCAGTTGCTGCAGGATTGTACTCTGGGGGTCCCTAGGATCTCCCTGCTCCTAGCCGACCTTGATGATGAGATATTCCAGTCTCTATCTGGGAGATTTAGGTTCCTCACCAGCAGAATCTCCCCCTTATGAGCCATCCATTGAACCTTCTACAGCATCTGCATGTCGATTCCCTTACTCTGCATTGGGGGTCTGTACACCACCCCCAGTCTTATCAATGACCCAGCCTTTCTCTCTAGTGTGACCCATATGCTTTCTACTTTCCCCTGCTCCTCTGCCCCTTCTGTGACATTTATGCCCTCCCTGATGTATAGCACAATTCCTCCCCCTTCCTACAGACCCTATCCCTCCTGAATAACCTGTACCCTGTTACACGCCCTTCCCAGCCCTGATCCTTTGACCACCAGGTCTCAGTTATGGCTGCAATATCTAGTCCCTTTCCCTCCATTAATGCTTCCAGGTCTACCATCTTATTCCCCAGGCTTCAGGCATTTGAAGAAAGTCCTTTTCACCAATTCCCCCCCTCCTACCCTTCCCCCCCATGCCTAGGCTGTGCCCCTCTCCCTCTTGCGGAGGAGTGCTTGCTAGTCCGGTCCCTCCTGCCGAACCCTGTCCCATCCTAGCCTTGTACTCCCCCTCAACCAGTTTAACCCCTCCCAAGACCATATCAATGTATCCTTGTAAACCCTCCTTCTATGTCCCTGGTCCCCTCTCACTCAGATGCAGCCTGTCTCTCCAGTACAGATCTTCATCCTTCCAAGTGTTCATCCGCTCTCCAATACATGTAAACCCTTCCTCCTTGCACCATGCCCTGAGCCACTCATTGAACTTTTTGATTCTATTCTGTCTAGCAGTGCTGGCACTGGAGACTGGTAAGACTTCCAAAAAAGTCAAGGATTTAGCCCTCTCCAGGCATCCTTACACCAGTGACCTGAACCTCCTCTTGACCTCCTCAACTTTGCTGCCTGCCAGTTCATTTGTCCCCAAGTGAATGATAAGGTGTGGTTTTCCTACTAACCATGCCCCCTCCCTGATTTTCTGCATTGCCCTCCCCATCTTCATCCCTGGTTTGAAAAAGACCAACCTCTGCCTGTATGTAGTTTATGCACTGCCAAAAACTCTGGATCATACAACTAGATTGTAACTGGCTGTGCATGCCATCTGAAATTTCCCAGTATCACCAACAGTGCCTAGCTTGTCACTTTCAGAGATCTCCTGTACCTTGATATCAGGCTTCTTTGATACCATAATACACACCGGGCCCCTCCAAGTGCTAGCTACCAAACTGACAGACCTGTCTATTTCAAAAAGGAACAGTCACTATGTTTTAGTTGTGATAGATCACTACACAACATATGTAAACATGTATCCACTGACAGCCCAATCTTCATTGTCTGTGGCAAGTTGTATATTTCAAAGGAAAATCCCACAGCATGATATACCTCAGATCTTGCCCTCTGATCAAGGTAGACAATTTAAATCTGACCTTAATAAGAATTTATTTAATCTTTCCTGTTGCATGCTACTCCATATCACTTTCAATGTGGTGGCCTTGTGGAATGCTACAACAGAACCATGGAGAATAAACTTGCTAAGTTGTTGTTTTACAGAGAAAGTGAGTGGGCTTATCACCTTTAGCAAACTAAGAGGACCCACAATTTGAAAGCTCCAGCACCAGCTTTACTCTTTATTTTTCGGTCAATGATCAGGATGCCATTCTCCCATTTCAAGTGTATTTTTACAGTCCATGCCAGCAATGACTTGCTTTTCACCTGGGAGACCAGCAGAGTATGCAGTGCCTCTGAAATAACTACTACATCAAGCATTCCAAGAGCTAACTGCATATGCAGCAATAAGGTGAGACACCAGCAGAAGCTGCAATATGGCCGGAACCTTAAACATACTCTTACAAGCCAGGGGATTTGGTGACGGTAAATGCTGTAGCCAATCTCTATAATAAATTTGCTCCATGATGTGGTGGATCATACAGAGTTACACTGTCATCAGTTACTCAGATAGTCAACCACTCATGGGGCTTGATTTTCAAAGAGCCTGTAGTGTGAGGAAACGGGCATCAATCTAGTGGTACGGCAATGTCGGCTTGCACCAGGGGCCCTGCAGCTGATTACAGAAAAATCAGGGTCCCGGCACCAAACTCCCCGGGTTTGCCACAGGGTGCCAGCTGCGCCAAAGAAACGGTGCATCATGGGGAAATGCTACAAGCTGCAGACAGGCCTGCAGCAGCTGCTGGAGAGCATGCAACCCAACAACTGCTGTAGGACACCATAAAAAATATATTTCAGGATGATCTGCAAATGACAGTTAACTCCTTTGCATTGCATTACCCCTGTCCATACATTTATATCAAGTAAAAATGAAAGGAATGGTTGTTTCATGTGTGTGTTTATGTGCTCTTAAACCATTACTTTTGTCTTTATTAGGTTTGCTGGGGCTCAGCAACAGTTTATTTATATTTTCACCACAGTATGAAGTATTATTAGTCCACCTGGCAGCTGTTTGTGGGGTGTGGCACAGACAGTATGGTGGGCTAGTGCATGGGGAGTTAAACCAGCTCATGGCTGGTCTCACCACCGCCAGCTTATGCGGACATAAAGGGGGGCTTTCAAAATCCAGATTATGGGGATGCTGCAGCCCTGCCATGGTGCAAGCCCCCTTGCATCCTAGTGCACTGAATTTTGTGCTGCAACCATGATGTAAGGGGGCTTTGGTGCAGCTGCATCAGGATTGACACAGGTTTTGTTTGAAAATTGCATTTCTCGCAAGTAGTGACAGCAGTTACCCCTTGCATCAAACTGTTTTGATGCAAGCCGCTTGCATCGGTCTAATCCTTTTGAAAACTGAGCCCACTGTCTTTAAAATTCAAGGTGTCTGTAAGCAGCAAGAAAAACCTAAAGCTATTCATTACAACAGACTAAGACCATATGTGCGACATAGGATACAAGCACCCACTCCTGCAGTGAATACCAATGACGGCATGTATTTCCTATGTGCATGGCATTTCCATGTCAGGATCAATCCTACCATCTCTGACTACTCTAGCAGGAATGTTGCCACTTCTTAGAAATCCACCCTGACCAATAGATGGACAACCAGTGATACCACATCAGTAGAATCACTAAAATCTACCCTCTCAGTCATAGAAACAGAATTTGATCGCAGAAGGAGACCGAAGAGCCATCAAATCTATATTTGAGTCCTCTCCTGGTCCATTTTCCAGGACATATATGCTCATGAGTTATGGGTCACTCCCCCAAAGTTCTAGACCAGTCACTGTGGAGCCTGGATACCAGGAAGCATCTCTAAAACAGTTTCCTCCATCATGAATTGGAAGACCCAGACAGCTGCCTGGACACCATTGTGCTTACATGCTAGAGTGAGATTTTTTTTTCCATATACATTTTTATTCCTCCAGGCCACTACAGGGCAAACTTTCTTCAACCAGCTTGACCACCCTTGCTGCAGCAGGGCACCCTTCAGTAGACTTGACCACCTCCGCTCATCATCCACAATCCCCTGGCTTACCTGTTGGGCTGTACCCCCACAGATCTTCCCCCCATGGTGGGATCAGAAGGGGAAAGGCAATCCTCCCCCTAAATCACAATCTAGAATGCCCCGCAGGTGCTGTTGTTGTGGCAGACAGTGGCGTGGTCAGCAGGTATCATGCGCCCCTGCTACATCAACCTCTTTCCTCCTGGTTTTCTCCCAGGTCTGAGGTCATGGCAATGGAGGGTGCATGCGCATGGAGGCATGCAAGCACTCCATCCCACTTCCCTTTCCACCCTCCCAACTTGTACATCAACCACCATGCATCCATGTTCTGACACCCAGCCACCTCTAGATTTCACCCAACATGGGGATGGTCTGGAAACCCTGTCTGAGAGAGGAGAGTTGCCTGCCAGCATGCTAAGTCCTGCTCCCACCCTCCCCCATGGCCAGCCACCCAGCAACCTTAGCCCGGAACAAACCCAGGTCACTGGCATTGCATGAGGTAAGGTGTTTAGACAGTACCTCAGCTCTCAGTGCCACTGAGCCAGCTTAGAGTAAGATATTTATATGAGACGCCATCTGGGTGTTACATATATAATATGTTTTTCTCTGAAGACAGATTAAGAATTGAACTAAATTATTTAGGAAATAAAACAAGGGACAAAACAAATATTCACCCCCTTTTTTCAGAATTTGTAAATGTTTGAATTTTTTGATGGATTATTCATGCTAATGTTTTTCTTTCCCCATTTAATCTCTTAATTGTGTAGAAATAATGACATTTCTACTGGGGAGAGGGAGCACTGAAGTAAATTTAAAGTTATAGCAACAGTTTAGGATGTCAATACTTTAAAGAATTATATTAAATGCCATCAAGATAAGTGCAAAATACTGTACTCTATACTGCTTGCTTTGTGATGTGCGGGGGGGGGGGAGGCATGGCATGCTTAGCCTAAGGAAACCATATTATAAAGGCATCTGGGTATATCCAAGATAGGACAGGGCAAGAAAGATAGAGTATCACATACAGAAGGCTGCTGCTCTGTTGGACTGATTCTTATGTTTTTGGTACTGAGAATATAATCATGCTCTAAAGCTGATGATCATATAGAAACAAACAAAAACTTTTTCTGATTGGTTAGTAGCCTTTGGGTGATGGCACAAGTACCCAGTGGCATGACCTAGTGCAAGCATAAATGCCCAGTCACAGTAGTTGAGAATCCCTGTGCGACACATTCAAAATCATTTTTGAACTGCTGCCATTGTTTCCTACTGGTAACACCACTGAAGATAGTGGTTGCAGTGTCAAATGTTCCAGAAAGTCACTTCAGCCTGCTACTAGATGAAACCATTAGTTCCTTCAGTGATGAAACTGAATTAAATGGCATAGTTCCACTGAAAAACCTAGACTAACAAACAGTGAAGAGATCGCTCTGGAGACTTGCGCAAGCAGTGCAGTAACCATAACTAACATTTTCGCTTCTCACACAAATGTTAACAGTGTCAGCATCGCTGAAAGCAATCACGCACAAGATTAGCTGTTCATCGATAGTGAGCAATTGCTAGTTTCAGCACTTCCTTCAGCCAGTTAATATGTATGTGAATTAGTGGAGGCAGTATAGTGTAGCGGTTAAGAGCACTGATAGTGTAGCGGTTAAGAGCACTGAGTTCCAAACTATGATACCTGGTTTGAATCCCACAGCCAACACTTGCATATTGTGTGAATATTCACCTGTGTATTTGTTCCCCCTTACCCCAGGATGCATCTGGAAACGAGCAGTAGACTGCTCAGCATGCCTTCCTGGTTAAACGCTTAAATAAATAAATAAATAAAATGAGCAAATTTACTTCCCAGTACTTCCAGGATCCACCTGGAAACAATCCTTGGCTTAGTGTCTTTCCTGGCAAAAAACTATAAAATGAATGTCAATCACCAGCACAAGAATGTGACACTGTTGTCATATATAATATATATATATATATATATATATATATATATATATGTGTGTGTGTGTGTGTGTATATCCACGCTCCACCTCCTGGGTCTGTGTGGGTGGCTGTTTGTGTTTCTCTGTGTCTGTAGGTTAGTTTTTGTGGATTTACAAGTTTTTCTGCTTGGAGTAACTATGCCATTCTTGCTCACAACATCTGTGAAAGTTTCCTGGACTGGATTTCTGCAACATCACCACCAGGTATCTGCATTTTCATTTTAAAATCAACCTTTTGGAAGCCATCTCAAGCAAAAATAAGTCAAGCAACTAAGTCTGACAAACTCAGTGACTCTGGGTCCTGCTCTAAATCCACATTTTCATCTAAACTGCTCCTAAAGGAACTGTATTTGGGCTATTCAACAACCTCTTTGCAGAACAGCGGAAGCATACAGACAAAAGGATTTCACATCCTGCATATGCGCAGGCACAGTTCATCACCTTCAGGAATTTTAACACGTTCTGTGACCCTGGACCTCAGCAGTTCACCATTTCTTCTGACTTTGACTTATCACCAGATAGCAGCATTTTTATTTGAAATCAGCTTTAAATGTACTTGCCTCTAAGGGCAATCCAACAACCATTTTAAAGAACAAAGGAAACATACAGACAAGGGGCACAATTCTAGAAGGGGTTATGCCTGGTGTAAGATGACTTGCACCGAAAAGAATGGTGCAAGTAGCACTTTACACCATGAGTTGCGACATTTGGAATTTTGTAAAGCAGCCTGTGTCAGGGATCTGGTGCATCCAGTAATCCTGGGTGATTTAGCTTTTGTGGAGGCTTCTATTGGTAAACAGGCTAGGCTGGGCCAGCACGCCATTAAATGCTGCTGGGGCCGGTTCCCAGCAAGGGCTACCACAGGATAGCCTGGGGTGAGGGCATCTATATGGCATGTGCGGCCTGATGGCGCCATGGGTACATTCCATCCCCAGGACTAGGAACCCTTGGAGAGTACTAGGGCCTGCGGCTCAGCCCAGGAATGACTGCCAGGCTGGCCACTACATGGGCCCTGGAGGCATCAAACAGAGGTATTCTGAAGTACCTCTTGGTGGGCCATTATGGGGTAGCTAAGCAGCACTCCATCACTGCTGGTGAGGTAGGCTGTGGGCAGGAATGGGGGTTATGGTGTGGCCTAGCACGCCGCCACCATGTAGTGACTCCCAGCCTTTCTTGGTCCCAGCAGCTGGTTTGGGTGTCCTCAAGGTGGTGGGACAGAGCCACTTCTGTCCCCTCCCTATCCCTGCTTTAGGGGGTTGGCTTTGCTAGGTTGGCTCACCTGATCCTTAGCAGCAGGAGTGTGCCCAGGGTGGCATGGTCAGCTTGAGAGGAATGGCAGCTACACAGTTTGGGGATGCAGCAGGTGAGCTTTCCTGCCCAGGCCACAAGGCAAAGGAGGTGGAATGCTTCGGGAATCCTCTTCAGGCTGGCATCCTTCCTGTTAGTACTAGGGCCTCCCCGGCCAATTCCTTCTTGCACCCGCAGGTGGTTGGGTGGTGCTGGCAGGAGGACTGGTGAGCTGGGACAGTAATGAATAAAAATAGAGCTGGGGGTCCTGAAATGGCAGCGGCAATGCAGCCCTTTTGGAGAGATTGCTCCACATGGTTGGAGTGCGGGTTGGGGGGGAAGTTGGCAATAGCAAGTGGCATCTCTTCCTCCTACTCCCACTGCAGAGGCCAGGAGCATGTAGGTAGCTGCTCTGTGGCTGTTGCACCCCACTGGATTATTAAATTTATAAAAGGAGAAGCCCTGATGGGAAAGAAAGGACAGGGTCATACGGTACTGGGGAATGCCAGTAACCATGAGGCACCCTCCCCCCTTCTTCAGTAGTCCTTCTTGGCCACATGGGGCATAGGACACAGGCAGGCCATGTGGGTGCAATTCAGCCAGCCCATTCGGTAGGGATTGGACCATGGTTATATATGTAATATACAATGACTAAAACAAAAATAAATAAACAAAATAAATAAATTAAATAGATAAAGAAGGCAAACCGTGGTACATGGCCCTCAAGATAAGAGGCACAAGGAAAACAGATAGAAGGGGAATGGTTTATGGATACATTACAGGCAGCCATATAATATGGAAAGGCTGAGCGGCACTGCTGCTTAGGCTGGCTCTAGTTAACTATTGCAATGCAACTTGTTTGGTAGTATTTTACAGTGACTGCACTGTAGGTCTAGAACTCTAGATGCATAGAGTGGGGTCGCCACCTAGTGGTGGCATGACATATTTAGGGAGGCATATATATATACATATATTTATACAACATGTGTTTTAGGAGAAATCTTGGCATAAAAAGTAGTATCTCTAGCAGGCAGTGGAGATATCACTGATATCTCCATGTTCCTATATGTCATAGTGAAACCTCCATGTTCCTATACATCATGGAGATATCTCTATGTTCCTATACATCATTACAAAGTGAAAGTATTAAAGCGCTGTGTTTGTCCATGACCTGCACACCCCACCACCCCACCCGCCATTGTAACATCTGGTTAATCCTGCCATAATCATTCTCAAAAAAATATATTTTTTTTAAACAAAACTTATCCGGCTGATCCTGCTGTTTTCTGCTCATTTTAGAAAACCAGTTTCATTTTCCTTGCAGTACATTTGTAGCGTGACCGAGCGGTAGTGAAACAAACCTGAGAGAGAATTAAAATAAGCTATCCCCTGGTGAAATGACAGAAAAAGAATGCCTTTTTGGTTTTGATTTATATTTAAAACAGTGTACTGACAGTCCAAAGAGGAGAGCGTGAGAGTGAGTTGCACCTTCACTGAATGAATTACAATCTCGAGCGAGTGTAGCAACACTCACTCGCACTTGTGATCCATTCAGTGAAGCTTTAAGGTTTAAAACTAAAGAAGGCAGGGAGGCATATTAACTATTAAAAAAAAAAAAACTTGCATGAGGGTAGTAGGGGTTGTAGGCAGGAACTTGGATGGAATGCAAGAACATGTACTAATAACACTTTGTTTGACAGAATCTCTGGTTGTAGTGCAGCAGAAGTGGTACTACAGCCAGAGAGGGTCAAGTCTTTTGTATCTTGGTGGTCTGTTTTTTAGCGTCGAATAAGGTGAAGGAAAGACAGGGGAAGTGACTTTTGACAGCCAGCTGGCAAATCTGGTGCAGAGTAAGGGCAAAGCATGGTGGGATGCCCTGTTTCTGGGGCAAGATAGTACAGACTAACAACAGCCAACCGAACTGCCAGGTCCCTTGAACGAGTAGCTTCCGGGTTCAGGTGACAGAGCGGTAACTCTGCCACCAGATTGAGACCAAGTCCAGCCTCCCAAGAAAGTTAAGACATAGCAACCTGCAGGTAAGCCTAACCTGGAAAATATGTCTATTGATGAATTAAGGGCATTGCTAAGACAGTCACTGGAGGGGCCCTAATGGGCACCTGCATGCCAAAGTAGAAAGCCTTGTAAGGCAGCAGAAAATGACCAGCATATCGGGAAAGAAGCCTTTCCCAAAATGAGGTTGCAGGAAGGGGATCAGGAGAAGATGTCTGAGGCTCATCTCCAAGGAAACCCACCAGCTCAAAGCCAGATGCCTGTGGAGGTTATGACTGCAAGGGCAGAACCGGTTCAGGCGGAACTGGTGTCTGGACCTTCTGTTCTCCAGGCAGGGCTGGAACAGAAGTTGGAAAAGGTGCTGGTCTACACTGCAGCCCAAGAGAAGGTGCAGGCCACATGCAGGACAGTGGTCCCAGGGTCAAGTGGACCCAAGTTAGCGGGCCCAGGGACAACGGCACAACAGGCAGATAGTAGTCTGCAGGCAACAGAGCAGGCTACAAAAGGTTTTGTGAGCCTGGGCAAACCAGTGGGTTCTCACCTGCTGGAAAAGATAAGGCAGCAGATCATAAAAGGTAAATTTGCAGATGTTTTTATATTGTTGAATAGATCTAGAGAGCCTGAGGAGGATTAAAATAAAAAAGGAAAAGATAAGGACAGTGGGGTGGAAATAAAATGGAAGGTGCCAATTAAGAGAACATTGGAGAATTGGCTAGCATGGTTTTCAGTTTAAGTGGGATTATTGACCCAGGGCAATCTGGCTAAGGCAAGGGGCCTTTGGGTGTAGTTGAGCCGGGTTATGCCCATGCGGGGGGCAAAGCTGGGGGTGGTGGTTGGAGTATGATGAGGAATATCATAGGCACAAGCAGTATGATGCCAGCAGGTCATGGGACATGCTGGACTTACCTCTGCTGTGGGCTATAGATATGGGGGGAGGGGTCCAGCATACAGACAGCAGTTTTCCTGTCAGAAAGCCATGGTTCCCAAAATAGGGGACATCAGACTATGGGGAAAAACAGGGAAGGGGCATTGCTGCTACTGCTACAATCAAGGCTCATGTAAGGTCAAGTTGTGTAAATTCAAGCACACGTGCTTAGCATGTGGAAGGTGCACCCCTACACCCAGTGCAGGGGGGGCTCAGGGTCAAGACCCTTTCACCCTTATAAAAGAGGGTGGCACAAAGGTCCCAACACCCATAAGGGTGGACTGTCTTAAAGAAAGCTTAAAGCACTATCCAGACACAGCGACCTCTCAGTATCTGGTGGAGAGATTAAAAGCACAATTCCATATGAGGGTCCATGCCAAAGTTTTGAGGTGGAGAGCCTGAAATCAGCCAGGGAGTGGCCAGAAATAGTAGTATGGGAAAAACCTGAGAATGAAATAGCAGCGGGTAGAGTGAGTGGTCCATTTAAGACACCGCTGGGGAAAATATTCAGGGTGTCATCTACTGGGCTGGTTCCAAAAAAGAACCCCAGAGAATTTAGGATTATTAACCATCTGTCCTACTCAGAAGGGGATTCGGTGAACCATTTTATAGATGCGGCGTGCACGGCGGTGTCATATGCGTGCTTTGATGATGTAGTTGAAATGATCTGGGCTGCTGGACAAGGAGCCCCTGTGGGTAAAGCAGACATCGAATCAGCCGGAAGACAGGGACCTGCTGGGTATGAAGTTTGAGAGGTAATACTTCATGGACAACTGCATGCCAATGGGCTGCACAGTGGCTTGTGCAGTGTTTGAACAATTTAGCATGGCATTACAGTGGGGATAGTGGCAAAGGAACACAATATACACTCATTTAGAATTGGGGCAGCATCTCATGCCTCAGTAGTGGGGTTCACGGATGAACAAATTCAGACCTTGGGTAGATGGCGCTCGCAGGCTTTTGAAGGTTATGTAAGGCCACACATGCTTTAACTTCTTTCTTGTTTTGACAGGTCATAGTGTTCAGAGGTAGCAGATCTGGGTGTGTGGACACTCTTTTGTGCATTGGGCGGCTGTACATGCAGGAAAGAGCAAAGGTGGAAGAAACTTGTACTTGGATCCACAGATCTTTGAGGTGTGATGGCTGGGCCACAGGGACATGTGCTGAAGAAATTTACTACCAATGGTTGAGGAAGAAGCTCGGATGAGAGGCCCACCACAGATGCTGATTGTTCATTTGGAGGTAAATTATATGGGTACCCTATTGTCTATTGATCTGCTAAGGCAATCAAAGGAGGACTTAAAATATCTGAAAGGTATATGGCCTGAGGTTCACATAATGTGGTCAGATGTAATCCAAAGAGGTCACTGGTACCAGGCACACAACCTCAAGGCTCTGAAGAAAGTCCGATGGCAACATAATGCTACCATTAGGGCATTCATGGAGAGTATAGGTGGTGTCTCAATAAAACATGATGATATCAGAGCGAGAAACAAAGAATTATACATTAGAGATACAGTGCACCTGTCAAGTGCAGGATTAGATAGATAAATTGAGAACATATTCATACTAAGATTCATACTAAGATCTAATAGAAGCAGAAGGCTATAAAGCCCAATAGAGCTTCCTGATTTACATATAGTATTTTAGTTGGTTTGTTGATCTCATAAATTCATCCAGCCTATTTTTAAAAGTAGTCTTATTTTTTTACTGATAATGATATCTAAAGGTAGCATATTTCAGGGTCTAACAACTCTTTGAGAAAAATAATATGCCCTTTTTTTAGATTTGCATGTATTTCTAATCATTTGTAATGGGTGTCCTCTGGTATTTTTATGTATCTGTTTGAAATCCAAACCACAATCTGTTAGGAGGTTTTGATCTTGAATAATATCCCATGTAAATAGGATATTGCCTCTAAGTCGCCACTCTTCTAGGGAAAACATATTAAATTTACATAATCTCTCCTCATAGGAAAGTGATTTGTTTAATACTACAGATTTTGTTATTCTTCTTTGTATTTTCTCGATTCTAAGAATATCTTTCCATTTATATGGGCACCATAATTGGGATACGAAATTGAAGATGGGTCTTACATCTGCTCTGTATAGTGGTAGTAAAATATCTGGGTTTCTAGAAGAGATGTTATGACGAATCGCTCACCAGATTTTATTTGCTTTACTAATGATGTTAGTGATATGTACATCAAAGGTAAGGCCTGAATCAATGGTGATCCCTAGATCTTTTTCGCAGGGTTTATTGCTTAATAGGCTATTGTAAAGATAATATTTTTGTTTTTGATTATTTGTACCGAAAATGAATAACACTACATTTGGAAATGTTGAAATGGAGATTCCATTTCAAAGACCATACTTCTAGTGTGTTTAAGTCATCTTGAATAAGTTTATGTTCATTTACATTTGTGCAGACATTGACTAGTTTGCAATCATCTGCATATTTTGTAATTTTACTATGAATGTCTTTTGTTAAATCTGATATAAAGATCTGGAATATTATAGGGGCCAAAATGGATCCCTGTAGGACACCACTTTTGACCCTTTTCCAAGTTGATGTATGACCATCGATTATTACACATTGTTTTCTGTGAGATAACCAGTTTGTTATCCATTTAATATATACCTAATTAATGTTAAAATGCTGTAATTTATGTATTAGTGCCCATGTGGTGCAGAATCAAAAGCTTTTTTAAAGTCCAGTAATATAATATCACATGCGATGCCTTTATCAATATTATCATTGATGAAGTTATAAAAACTGACCAGATTTGTTGGGCACGATCTCCCCTTTGTGAATCCATGTTGTGCGTGGTCTGAACCTAATATAACTGGACTTAGTTCATCCTTAATAATCCTTTCCAGCACTTTGCAGAAAATAGGGGTCAAGCTAGTGGGACGATAATTAGCGGGTGAGCTCTTTGCACCTTTTTTAAATAGTGCAATCACATTGGCTTGTTTCCACTCATTCGGAAGTACTCCTAAGTTTAAACACTTGTCATAGAGGATTTTTAAAGGGGTACACAGATGGTCTTTCATAGCCAAAATTAAGGTTCCAGAAATCCTATCCTGGCCTGCAGAGGAACCTTTTTTATTTCCTCCAGTTTATTTTTAATGTTGTCTAATGAGATATCCACAACATCACTGTTTTGATTATCTGGTACTGATTGCTTTACCTTATCATTATCTATTGCAAAGGATTTGCAGAACTGGGAATTTAAATATTCTGCGATATCCTTTGGATCCTGAAGAACAGTGTCATTGGAAATAATTGGGCCTACCCTGCATTCCAGTTTTTTCATAGAATTGATGTAACTAAATAACATTTTACAGTCCCCTTTTTTGCATGTGTAGCCAATAGTTTTTCCATATTTATTTTAGCCTTTCTAATTTCTTTCTTACATTTGTTTTGAATATGTTTAAATGCTTTTTGTGTTCTTTCACATTTAATATTATATTTCTTATAGTATTTGTTTTTCTTTTTTATTAATTTCAATAATCTGGTATTCAGCCATTTAGGGTAGATACAAGATTTGTTTTTCCTTATGCTTGGAATAAATTTAAATGCAGCATCCATGGTAATGGAAATAAAGGACTTCCATACTACTTCTGTATTATCTGAATTTAGATGAGCTGACCAATCAATGGTTGATAGGTGATCATTACGTGCTTGTCTGTTAATTTTATGAAAAGCAAACACTTCTGTAATATTAACAGATTTATTGTAAGAGTTAGGAAGGATAAAGCTTTTAGAACAGCGATCACTATTACTCAGTGGTGCTGTTCCAATACATTGTGTTATATCAATTGTTTCGCTACACAGGACAATAACTAAAATATTAGAACCACGAGTAGGAAATGTAACTTGTTGAATTAGATTTAGTTCATTACATATATTTAGGAAGTCTTTAGATATCTTAGTTGTTGCATTATTAGTTGTCCAGTTTATAACTCCTAAATTTAAATCACCCATGAATACAATACTTCCTAAATCAGAAGCAGCTGTCATTTCAGTTATGATTTCCTCTAATATATCTGATTTGGAATTTGGGGGTCTGTAACACAGGTCTAAAATAAGATTTTTATTATTTTTTAGTTTTGTGTTTAACCATATAGTCTCAGTCGAACTAGACTCTTTTTTTATTTTGTTGAATATGTCATGAAATAACAAGGTAGAAGAAACAAAAAAAGCAACACCTCCCTTCCGGTTTGTTCTGCTAAGAGAAAAAAAGTAAAGCCTGGAATGCATATGTCACAAGCCAGCTCGTTTGGTAATCAAGTTTCAGTAATGCATATTATATCATGTTTTTCACTACTTATTTTGATTCTTAATTCATCCATTTTATTACATAAACTGCATGCATTAAGCAATAAGATTTTTAAATCTTGGTTTGCTGTGTAATTTTTACTTTTTCTTACTGCTGATAAAGAGTCAATTTTATTAATTTCCCCCAAACCTGTTAATTTAAACTGATTGATGGAACATGATAGTGGAAATTTTGACAGAGTCTGATTGCTCCCAGTTTATTTAGATGCAAACCATCTCTGGCAAATCCAGATAAGTTATTGCTAAAATTCTTCCAATGGTCAATAAAAACCAAGCAGTTTGAGGAGCACCAGTTTAGTAATCATGCATTAATCCTTTCAATGTTTTTTTTTTTTTCTAGTTTTGCATGACGGATAGGGAGAATGGCAGAAATAAAAAAATTGCAACCTGTGTCTCTAATTGATTTCCCTAGTTCAATCAGTTCAAAACAAATATCCTTCTCATGTGTACGGCCAACATTATTAGTACCAACATGGATAATGACATTAGAAGGAGTAGAAATGAGTTGGTCTATTCTGGATGCTAAATCCTCTATTCTAGCACCAGGAAAACTGAGCACTTGAACCTGGTGGTTTCCTGATTTGTTGATATAAGAGGCTAGATATTTTACAATTGAATCTCCTATTATGAAAGTATGAAGGTCCTCTCAAATAGTGTCAGCTTGAATTTCTTGATTCATTTGTTCATGTTGTAATAAACTATATCTATTTTGTGATAAGATGTCCTGAACAGGAGGATTTACTAGCTCTGGATGAACAAAATCGGCTCTTCTACCATTTTTATATTTTCTTTTTGTGATGGTTTCCCAGTTATCATCAGAGAGACAATCTATGCTTCTCTTATTGGAGGTTTCATTAGTGGTTAAGGGAGCATGGACAAAATTAGATTGCTCAGATGCAGGTGTTTGATTACTATCAAACAATTTGTGCTGTACAATTAGTTAGTGGAATAGTAATTTCAGCTGTGTGTGGATTTGCACAGTCTGTCATAGCATCATTGTTGATTGAGGGATTTGACTCTTGTATCGAGGCAGACACATTTGGAATATTTCTAACCGTATTATCATGAAAGTTTTCTAACTCCTTCACTTCTCTGACTGCTTGAAGTTCCTTAGTTAAGGATAAAATTGTATTGTTCATTGACAACTTCTCCAAACAGTAGGAACAACTGATATGAGTGGGTAAACTAGAAACAGTTTCCACATTAAATAAAACATGATTGCATATAGAACAAACAGACAGAATATGACCAGTTAAAAGTGTAAACAAATTTGTTGCCACACTGGCTTCACCCATTATGTATCTATTTTATTCCTCGTGTTGATTAAATATATAAATATCACCTGAAGTACTTTAATGATCAGATATTAATATTGCACACTTAGAGGTTTCTTACCTACAGCAGCCTTTCTTTGTGTTTTGGAGTGCTATACAACTAAACATGCTAGACATGCTTGACACGCGCATAAGATGAGTGTGTCTCTGCATGCGTCTCTGCATGTGAATCCTCATGCTCGCCCGCGGCCGCTTTGTAAAATAGACACAGACGCCACTGCTCACGTGACCAGTACCAGTCGTCCCTGACAACAAACTGCAATTTACAAACACCCTAAGTGGTTTTAAAAAATAAGAACTCCTGCATCTGAGGAAAACCTCTCACTGGAGCAAGTGGTTAGGCTCCTCTAGTAGTTTAAAATGTACCCCTCAACTAGACAGCCCTTAGAAGGGCTATGCTTGTTGCAAATTTACAGGTATAAGCAGACTTTATTTACTGCAGAGTTCCCTCTCCTCAAATAGCTTGCACACAGATGCAAAAATGAAGCTATATATCTAACTAAATCACTATTCCTTCACTGTTGCCTGTCCCACAGCTTTTGGCTGTCTCACAGGTCAGATTTAGGAGATAGTGCTATCTGCAGTTTGCAAGTTAGTTGACAGAGCAATGGAGAACATATTAAAATAGCATGCTTGTAGGGGGGGGCGAGCCAGAAAGGGACTCACCTTGTGGTGGCTAGGTGGTATTGGTTGGTTGATGTGGGGGGGCAGGGGATCTTGGTCTCATGCAGAACAGATCACCCAGAGGCTGACAGGAATGCTGAGTTGTCCAGACTGGGCTCACCACTTTAAGAATATGATGGCACCCGGGTGGCAGCCTCCTTGGGTGAAAGCCTGTTGCGACATAGCTGCCTCAAGGGGGGGGACATCTCGGTAGCCAGTCGTGAGCCATTCCTCATGCCCCAGAGGTTGGGTACCTCATGTGGGTTTGCAAAGTTAACAGCTTCCATCTAAAAGGAAGACTGGTTTAATAATAATAACAATAAATACAGGCCAACCAAGACCACCTGGTAGTGCACACTTAATATGTTCCATGACTGGTTAATAAACGCATGGCTGTGGCCATTTAAATCCATTGCTTGGTGTGTGTCTTAATGTTTTTAGGTGGCACGGGGGGATACTGTGCCCTATAAGACAATCAGCAATCTCTTTGAAGGACAACAGAAACATACAGACAAAAAGGATTTCACATCCTGCATATGAGCAGGCACAGTTCATCACATTCAGGAATTTTAACACATTCTGTGACTCTGGAGCTCAGCAGTTCACCATTTCTTCTGGCTTTGACTTACCACAAGGTATCAGCATTTTCATTTGATATCAACTTTAAATATACTTGTCTCTAGGCTGGCATGGTGGCGCTGAGGGTTGAGGCGCTGGTCACCACACCTCGTGCCATGCCGGTGACCCGGGTTCGTGAATGAGCATAGGCCATTGGGGGTCATCAGGGGAGGGAGAGGATTGAGCATCCGGAGGAGAGCTCTCCTCTTCTGGGAGGGAAGGGGGCACAGTCTTGGCAGTTGGCTGACCTCTGGTGTAGGCCAGAGGTACTGCAAGCATGCAGAGCAAAAAAGACAGGGTTGGGAGTGATGGACATCAGCGGGAATGCCTTGATGTTGGACACACACCACTCTCCAGGAAAAGTGGAAAATCACCCGCAGCGATGCCTGGAGACGGGTCCCAGTATCACAAGACCAGGACCAGAGAGGGGTCGCATGAGTCCGGTCGACACTTGGGTGATGGATGGGAGGCCTGGAGGTAGGCCTCCCACCCCACTCAGGGGCTATTCTGAGGGTGATGGCAGGGTGGATGCATGAAGGGCTCATACCCCAGAAACCTGGTGGGCATGATGCCTAGGGAATCCCTAAGGGAAGGTAGGTGCTGTGGTAGAGGGGTGATAAAAAATAGAAAGTTAAAAAATAAATATATACTTGTCTCTAAGGGCAATCCAACAACCATTTTGAAGAATAAAGGAAACATACAGACAAGGGGTCCGATTCTGGAAGGGGTTATGCCTGGCATAAAGTGACTTGCACCAAAAATAATGATGCAAGTAGCACTTTGTGCCATGAGTTGTGATATTTGGAATTCTGCAAAGCAGACTGCAATATGTCACAGGCTGCTTGAACCAAAGTGAACTTACGCCACCAGTTACGCGATAAACCCCCTTCGATATGGCGTTAGGGGGTTTATAACAGCAGTCGCACCCTATTCTGGAAGGGCAGCTGCCAAGTCCCTGATTTTGCTATTCTGGAACAACCTCCAGAGGACATCTGCCAAAGTACAGTTACACCACTAGTGATGGGCGAAGTGGCCCCAATTCGCTCCACGGAGCACTCCGTGGAGTGAAGGTGAATTTGCAGAGTGATCCACAATGCGAAGCAGAGTACTTTGCATTACAGATGGGTAACGTGAAGTCCATTGGAAACAATGACTTTGCGTTACTCTGCCTTCCCAAACCACTACTCCAATCAATTCTTAAGGTGAAATACATTGAAAACAATGTACTTCGCCTCACTTCACCTTGTTTTTAATCTCCAAAGGCTAATTTTGCAGTGATTCATGGGATTTCAGGTCACATGGGCTCTAGATTGTTCTGCGCAGCCTCAGTTTGGGGTAGTGTGTGTATGAAGCTCTAGGAGACAATCTGCTCTGAGAGCTCTCTGCGATTCCAACCTTCTAAAAGCTGTTAAAAAAGCCTTTTTGAGTCTTTTTTTTCTGGAACTTTAGTTCATCGATTATAGGAATCCCTCCTTTGCTCATATCATCGAGCGTTTATTGTTTGTGTGAGGATTTTGAATGTTAATGTACAACATTCAGTCTGTGTACTGAGAGACAGTGGAAGTGTGCTTTGGGGGAGGTTTGCATCTGTGGTGTAGATAGAGTAACTTGGAGAAAAAGACAGTGCTTTCTGTTTTGGTGATATTTTTCTTGTATAACTGTGTTAGTGCACACACAGTAATAGTTTCAATAATTCTTGGCATTTTTTTGCTGATTGGTGTGGTGCAGCAGTGCATAATTTTAGTTTGTTTAAAATATGTGGTT
Source organism: Neoceratodus forsteri (assembly GCA_016271365.2). Classification (NCBI taxonomy): domain Eukaryota; kingdom Metazoa; phylum Chordata; order Ceratodontiformes; family Ceratodontidae; genus Neoceratodus; species Neoceratodus forsteri. The sequence goes on from CM028129.1 coordinate 537,876,436, forward strand.
ATATTAGTGTAGTTTTCAATTTGCTACTCATTACTTAATGTGTGTGTAAGTATGTCCGTTACGCTTGTCATCAAATCAGACATCTTTTATTGTGCCACATAATTTCAGCAATGTGAGCCTGCTATCCACTGCAGCTGTGTAATTTTTGTACTTCTTCGTGGTATGTTTACTGGTACTAGTACTAGTGACTGTTACTGCAGCAGTGCAGTACACTGCCCCCCCATGGCCCGCCCCAACTAGCAAAGGTATTCTTTTCCAGATTTGAATTTATGATGGTGAGCACTGGTAGATGTTGTGCCTTTGCATCTGCATCTCTTCAGTGCACAGCGCAATCTTAATCTGTCTGTGCATTTGCATCTCTTTAAGGCCTAATCTCCATCTCTAATTTATAGTAAGTCACAGTTGTTTCTTTGGCTTCCCTTCAGTGTACTGGTCAGGTGTGGTGCATAATTCTGCATGAACATTGTGCTCATTAATATGCGTTTTTAAGTCAGGAACATCATCATGAGTCACTCGTGATACAAATCACATTCTTCATCATCACGGTCACATGCAGTCACAAATCACGATTTACGGTCATGTCACGAATCACAACATAAATTTTTTTTAATAGTTACTTGGATGTATTGTAAGCCTGTTTTGTAGTATCTCTCCATGCTTCACCACCCCACCATTGTACTCATTAATGTTTGTTTTCAAGTCAGGGAGTTTTGTGCCACACCTCTTCGGGGCCCTGGGAAGTACAGCCATAGTCATTCATGTTTCTTCATCATCACGGGTTATTCTGCGTTTTGTGCCTTGGCTCCTCTACAAAGCTGGAAGATTAGAACTGTCTGTTTGAATCTCCTGGGGCATATAATTGATAGCAGGAAGATACCTGTGGTCATTAGAGCATGTCAGCTTGAGAGGAGGGGCAGTTTCCCTACAAAAAGACACTTGCAGGTACTGAACTGTGTTAATCTGCTTTTTGCACTGATTCCTGAGTTTACAGAACAGCATTTTGTGCCTTGGCTCCTCTACAAAGCTGGAAGATTAGAACTGTCTGTTTAAATCTTCTGGGGCATATAATTGAGAAAAGGAAGATACCTGTGGTCTTTAGAGCATGTCAGCTTGAGAGGAGGGGCAGTTTCCCTACAAAAAGACACCTGCAGGTACTGAACTGTGTTATTCTGCTTTTTGCACTGATTCCTGAGTTTACAGAACAGCGTTTTGTGCCTTGGCTCCTCTACAAAGCCGGAAGATTAGAACTGTCTGTTTAAATCTTCTGGGGCATATAATTGAGAGAAGGAAGATACCTGTGGTCATTAGAGCATGTCAGCTTGAGAGGAGGGGCAGTTTCCCTAGAAAAAGACACGTGCTACTAGTGCGAGCATGGTAGCCTAGTACGAGTGGCGTAGCACCACACCAGAGTAAAAAATCCAGAGTACAAACAGCTCACTTTTAATGTCATTTACTGGTGTTTTTTTGAAGATAAAAGGGAATTTTAAAGAGTTGTAAACTGTTGTTTGATGGGTGTTAATGTTTTTGTGGGGTAAAGAAGCAGATTCTAGAAACTGAATTAGAAGTTTTCCAGCTTTTTGGGGGTAATATAATATAAAAAAAAATATTGTTATCTGTATTTTATATTTTAAAGCTACGCATCTGCCGTTTGCTTTTTTTTTTACTTGATTATTGTTGCTAGATGTTAGTTTTTTATTTCTGTGCTTTTGGATTAGTTGTGATATTCACAATATTTTTAGTTGGTTATGGATTTTAGGGGTGTATTAACTCCAGAGATATCTATAAAAAGATTATGGTTCAAACCAGATGCCAAAGAATGGGAAATTGATGATTTAAAGGCTCCAATTCTATTATTAATGTAGAGATTGATCATAGTTCTGTACAACACATGGTAAATTCTCCCACTGAATTAAAATTATCTATGTATTCCACTTTAGATGATGTTAATGGAACTAGAGAAAATGCTTTGGATGGTTTTATAAGTAGTAGTACTCCCACTCAAATGCAAATAATGAACCAAGATGGTAGAAAATCAAAGGGATTTACTAACTTAAAAAATAAAACCATGCCAATAGCTAAAAGAGAAGGAACTATGTTAGAGGAAATACTGAATAATAAGTTGAGGATTTCTAATTCTAAGTTGGACATTATAGAGACAATTTCAGAGGGTAGTATTGCAGTAAATAAAACAAAGCAAACTAAAATTATAGATCATTTTGTTGAAAAAAAACTACAATCTGCTCAAATGACATCTAATGACATGATTGGTAGCGTGTTGGGGCTTCCAAGGGATGTCTTAATCAGACCAATAATCCAATTAGCCCTAGCAATAAATTTAATGAATTTATTGGGGACAATTGTCAAAAAGCAGCAGCAGATACAACTTTGAGTTCTGTAGCTTTGAAAGAAACATTGGGTACAGAGTTGCACATAACATTGGAGGCTTCTAGGAATACAGGTCAGAGGGAATACTCAAGTTTGTGTAATTCCTTGGAATTTTCTCCTGATTATTTTTATGAATCTAATCCTAAACCTAAGTGCATAATGATTTGAGGAATATTGCTAGTGAATTGCAGGACACTATAATTGGGCTCAAACAATTCACAACTCCTAAACAATCAAGGCAATTATCTCAGGAAAAAAAGATTGCAAATTTAATACTAATACTACCAACCCATTTGCCCTTACTGAGGATTTAAAAACTTATATTCAAAATCCACACATTGCACATATGATGATTTTAGATCATCTAATTAATCTTAAATTTGAATTAGACACAATTAAAGAAAATATAGTGATTAATGGTAGCAGAATGGATGAGTTATTCCTACAATTGAAGAAAATAATCCCTCAGGAGGATTTGTTTTCAATAGTTATTGATAAGTCAGATAATCATGAAGTACTAAATGAGTAATTAAGACCATATTTCCCTTCTATTGTTTTTCCTGAAACTCCAATACTTAATAGAAATAAAAAAGACAGGAAAAAAAGAAAGGAAAAAATAAAGGTAAAGGAAGATAAGAACAGAGATTTGAAGAAAAAAAGAGTTTTATCTTTGGATAGTGTTTCTGATAAAATGTTGCTACAAGTGGATATGCTACACTGTTCTGTAACTAAGACAAACACGCATAGTCTTTTATGTGTTAACCCAAATAATGATGGCATCTCTCCAAAAGAAAACAAGACCCAATTGAAGGAATTCAGCCCAATAACAAATCAGTTTGGGACTGAAGAGGTGGTTAGGGAAATACCTAACAGGTCATCAGTTATGGTTTTAGAGGGAGAAATTAAAGATAGAGGTAATACAATTCAAATGTCATCTATCCTCTCAATAAACACTGAAGTTAGTAAGTCAGTTATAAATATTACTGACTGTGCTATATTAAATTTGTATGGTTTACCAACTGATGCTAAATGCTCATATGTATTACTGAAGGAAAAGATTGTGAATTTGTTTAGGGCAGCAACTGGGACTGATATTGGGAATGAGGATATTATACAGTTATGGGAAGATAAAGATTGTGAGGTGTGCCTTGTTTATTAATTTTTTGTAAGGTTCCAAGGGTAGCTAACCAAATTTGTATTAATAAGGAATCGTTGAGGAAGCTGGGTTATAAGCTGGACTATATAAATAGAGACATGTTGAATAAAATTAAATTAAATAACAATACATAATCAGTTCTAATTTTTGGACTAAATGGCTCTTCTAAAGTTACCGATTTTAAGTTAAAAAATATTTTGACTAATCTTTTCTCTTAAATATCTAAGATGCCAAAGAAGGAAGTTAAAATCCTAGAAGTAAGAAGGGGACAATCAGAATTGAGACTTGGTCAGGTAGAGGCCTTATTGGAATCAAAAACATTGGTAGATATAATCATGGAGAAGGCATTACTACTGGATAAGGCCGGTATACATATATTACCAGTGGAATATGGGGAAGTTCCCAACTCCTTTAAAGTAAAAAAATGCTTCAGGACATAAGAAAGGGAATTATCCAATGTTTCTGCAGCTCTATGGGGTTGAAAGGATCGAGAATGAGAATGATACCATGCTGGCAAGGTTAGTTAAAGATCTATTGGTACAAATATTTCAAGTTCCAATGGAGGATCTTAAATCATTATATGTAACGAGAGAGAGGTGATCTATTTTGTGATACAATTATTTTAACAGTTGATCAAATACAATAAATTAGTTAACAATTTGGCCTTGTTGGATTCCTTGGGGTTGTATTTGGTGAAGGATAATGATGACAATTTACCAAAGGATGCTAAAAATGTTTCACAGGGAAATAATAAGAGCATGACTGAAGAATTAACTAGAGAATCCAAGACTTCAGGAATAATATATAATATTGTAACATCTAATACATTTTTAGAATTAGCATCCTGTGATGATTGACGGTACAGATTATCTTATTCCCTTGGATGGAACTTTAATAACAAGCTAGGGGTGCTCTCGTGGAACATCTCTGGTTTATCAAATAAATTAGTAGATAGTGAATGGGTAGAATTTCTTTTAGAATTTGATATAATTTGTCTTCAGGAGACATGGCACTATAAAAATTCAGATATCCACCTAAATGGTTATTGTATGTTTCATTCAAGTGGGGAAAAAAACAGAAAAAGGAAGGTTAGCAGGTGGGCTAATTACTTGGATTAAAATAGACGGAAATTCAGAAGTAAAATTAATATGTTCTAATAAAAATATTTTGATTGTGCAAGTCAAGAAGAAATGATTTTCATTCTGTTTAGCTAATGTTTATATTCCCCCCCAAATTCCAAATATTATGATCACTCTATATGGGCCCAACTAGAAGACCTGCTCTATAAAAGCTGGGCACTTTTCAATTTTGAGGAACTCCTACTGTGTGGTGATTTTAATGCCAGAATAGGCAGATATGATGGTTATGCTGATAGAGAATACCATAATTGGCTTTATAAAGATTCTACAAATTATGTGAGATACTCAGAAGATAATATAACCAATAGGATGGGTAGGAATTTATTTAAGATCTTAGATATATTTAATTTAATACTACTAAATGGTCGCCTACAAGGAGACAAAAAAGGTAAGTATTCTCATCTATCAGCAAGAGGGCCATCTTTAATTGATTTTTTTTTTTGGAATGGGGATGTGTCATTATGGGAAAATTTAATAATTACAGATAAAGTGGATAGTGATCATTTCCCGCTAGTGCTATTTTCCAAACAACTGATTTATGGAATTGATGATAACCATATTCAGTCACAGATAATAGAGATACATCATAATAAAATCATTTGGAATGATATGGTAGCTGATCAGATACATAATCTAATAAAAAATAGACTGGATAATGTATTAAAACGTGTTCATGATAGTGGAACCTTTATTCAGAATGTTACGGCATGTTTGAAGAAATTAAAACATTGCTAAGTAAACCATATAAAATCAAGTAGTCGGACTTAGCTCCAAAGACATGGTTTGATAAAGAATGTCGCAAGAAAAAGATACTTAATAATGTTTTAAGAGGTGTAAAGTTATAAAAGAATGCTTTGACCTTTAAAGATCTAAACAAACAAAGAGAAAAATATAAAGCCTTTTTACTTAATAAAATGAATGCTTTTCAACAGAAGAAATGGCAAGAGATGTTAAGGGTTATAAATCAAAAAAAATGTAAATCATTTTGGCTTCTAGTGGTGAAGGGATCAAATAAATTAAGATTTGAAATTGATACATACATTACAACGGAGTCTGATTCTCTTTTACACAAAGAAATTTTTTAGTAATGAGTGTGGTAATTCCTGGTTGAGTTTAAATTACAATCTAACTCAATTTACCCCTTTTAAATTTGAGGAGGTGCTTCAGGCATTAGCACTGTTAAAATTGAAGAAAGTTCCAGGGCCAGATTAAATTCCTTCGGAGGTTTTTTTAAAATCACTGGTAATATGGGTCAAGCTTCTTACAGTATTATTTAATGTATATAGTAGAGAATTGAGTTTTCCAGCATCTTGGAAAGGTGCAATAATAATTTCTATATTTAAGAAAGGTAATAGGTCTGATCCTGCAATGTATAGACCTGTTTCTCTTTTAGATCACCTAGGCAAAATTTTTGCTAGGTTGATTTTAAATCGATTAAGAGACCAGATGTCTAATATTGGGGATTTTTCAGAGGCTCAAGCAGGATTCAGACCAGGTTATTCTACTACTGATAATTCTTTTGTGATTTGGCATTTAATTGAAAAATATATTACATTAAGGAAACAAAAACTTTATGCAGCTTTTATAGATTTCAGTACTGCTTTTGACACGATATCCCATAATAAATTGTGGGGAATTATGGGAAAAAAGGGAATTTCACAGGAGTTAATTGCTATTATTAGAAAACTTTATACTTATACTTGGGCACAAGTGAACGTTGGCAAAGGAGGCCAACTTTCTGATCCTTTTCTGACAAATAGGGGTGTAAGGCAAGGTTGTGTTTTAGCACCAACCCTGTTTTGCATCTATATTGATGTTTTGTTGAATAAATTGGAGGAATCAGAAACAGATTCTCCAAAAATATTGGGGCAAAAATGTGCCTCTCTTGCTTATGCAGATGACTTGGTGTTGCTCTCGTTAACTCGATCAGGTTTGCAAATGAAGTTGAACATTTTGGATACTTTTTCAAAAGAATATGATTTACAAATTAATGATACAAAAAGTCAAATTATAGTATATGGAGCCAAAATTGTTCATTTAAATGGAAGATTGGGGAAAAAATATTGGATAAAGTTAAAGAATATACTTATTTAGGTATTCAATTTTCACATGAAGGGAAATGGGTTAAACATACAGAGAAGTTGATTTTAAATGTTAAAAAAACAGCTAACTCATTATATAGGTTTAATAAAAATTATGGAGGGAATTCAGTTAAACCCCTTATTAAAGCTATTGAGGTGAAGTACAATGCACAAGCCCTATATAATGGGGAAATGTGGCAACCAAAGGAGGTAAACAAAATTGAAATACCAATAAATAAAATATTATGATTAAGTTTAGGGTTAGGAAAGTCTGTTCCCGTGTGCATTATACGGGCAGAATTGGGCATGGTATACTTAGGAGCATACTTTGCAGCCAGAAAAGTTAATTATTGGATAACAAATTCAACACCATAAAAAGCATAGATTAACTTACCGCTGTTTAAAGGAAAAACTTAACTGGTTAAACCTTGGTCATATAAAATCTAGTTGGCTAAAATCTGTATATGAAATCTTGCAGTTCATAGGTCTGGATTCTCTAGAGAAAAATACTGAGAAAAGTATTATAATAGGTCTTAGTTACCAGCCCTGTATCACCCAGAGATTATTGGATTTTTATAAACTTAAAGATTTGGAAAACATTTCTAAGTTAAGAATTTCTGCTTGGTTTAGAATAAATGATGCTAATCATTTTTTTAGACATCATTATGAAATTCTTACTGACCCAAATCAAAGAGGATTGTGTACATTATATAAGTTTGAGTTGTTTCCCAGCAATATTATGGATGCAAGATACAGGGCGGAAAATCAGAGAGATGCAAAACTATGTTCCTGTACAAGAAAAAGTTATGAAGATTTAAAACATGTAATTTTTTACTGTCATTGGTACAAGAAGCCTAGAAATAAATGGATCATACCAATCTGTAGAACTATTTTATCTGATGATCAAGAGTTGTTATTAAAATTTTTGTTTACAACAAATGATGAAATTATTATTAAGTCCACTGCAAGATATTTGGAAACTACTGTAAAAATTTGAAGGAGGATTACAAGAACACAAATATGAATGCAGGGTTGATGTGAACTATTGACAGGGATTTTATAGTTTTATTACAAATGTTATGATTAGTATTTATGTAATGAGAATATTGTTAAAATGAAATGTATTTTCCCTTTTTTTTAAAGAATGAAAACAATGTTGTACATTTTTGTATTTTTATCTATAAATGTTTGTAATGGTCTGCGACCGAACAAATAAATAAATAAAATTCAATTCAATTCATCATCACGGTCACAAATGCAGTCACAAATCACAATTTATGATCATGTCACAAATCACAACATTAATTTTTTTACTAGTTACTTGGATGTATTGTAAGCCTGTTTTGTAGTATCTCTCCAGGCTTCACCATCCCACCATTGTACTCATTAATAAATTTTTTTAAGTCAGGGAGTTGGATAGTGTCTGCAGTACATACGCAGACTGGAAAGAAGACTTACTGCACACATGCAGTTTAGAATAGTATACTTGCACTGCTCAGAATACAAAGTGTCACGCATATGTAAGACAACAAAAAAAGGGCATAATTGCATACAAGGGTCGGGGATGGTGGAGGAATACATTTTAGAACACAGCAAGAAAGGTATGGGGTGGCACATGGTATGAGGAAAAAAAATAATGCGGGATCCCATGGTGATCCAGCAGCAGTTCCAGCATGGACATAATTTACAACTGATGTCCCTCTATGCGATCCAGCCACTGCTCCACAGCACTCACCTTCTCGTTGTTCTCCTCGACAGCACTCCAGAGAACTGCCAAGTCAGCCTGTGTTACACACAGTTCTCTGGGGTCCACACATTCTACAGGCTGACCTGCTGGTGGTGGTGGTGGTGGTGGGGTGGGGGTGCTGGTGGAGCAGCAGGTGCTACTGTGGCTCTCCTCTTCTTAGGGATGCCGCAATGCACAGCTGCACCCTCTGCCACAGAATGGCCAGTAGGTGCAGACATGGTCCATTCTGTGGCAGCCTGCCACTCCAACTGCTGGTGATTGAGCATATGGGTGCACCGGCCCTCAGTCCCCAGGTGAGTCCCCTGGGGGCCACAGCACACCTCCACCTCACATAGGCAGCACTTGACCACACTGCTGTCCCCACCACACAGTAAAAAACTGCCAAACAATGGAGGTGTAGGGAGGACCAGGAACAGGCAGGGGATGGCCAGATGAACTGGCAGTCAGCTGGTCACAGTGCTGAACAGGGATGGGATCCACACCTGGGCCCTGGGGAATAGGCACATCCTGCTCCAGAGAACCTGGACTTGGTGATGGTGGTGGTTCAACTGCCTCAGAGTCAGGACAGGAGGCAGTGCTAGTCCTGCTTCCGGGGGGAGCACTCACAAGTATCGAGTGGTCCAACAGGAATGGGTACCCATGCCCTCCACTCATGTGTACAGTATGATGCTTACCACTACCACACTCTCCCAGAGCTGCCCCTGCCCCAAACATTCCCTTACCCTGGTCCATCTCTCCTACTGAGCTCCCTCAGTTCGAGCAATTACTACTCACACTGTCACACAACATATACACACAGTCACACAGACAAACAACTAACTACTTATAAAGGTAAGAAAAATAAAATTTACCGAAAGAGCAAATTAAGTAAAAAAGAGTACAGAAAAGAGAAAAAAAATGTAGCTTTTAAAAAAGCTGTTGGGTCTAAATCAAAGTTTAAATCTCCTCCTCACTCTGATCTCAAAGTATCAGCAGTCACAAAACACACTACTCTCTCTCTCTCCATCTGCACAGGAGAAAGTAAAAGTGTCTGCTTGTATCACTCACTTTCTTCCTGCCTAGGTAAAGAGCATGTGACTTACAGTACTACAAGCCATGTGATATGTGGGGGGGCTGCCAAATCTGAAACACCAAGTGGATCACTTAGAATCATAATGAGGAACGCAAAGTCCATTAATGACTTCGCCTTACTTAGCATTGCCATTCCGCTTAACGCGAAGAGGTAATGACAAGGCGGAGTGAGCACTTTGCGTTGCCCACTCCACATAGTGGATTGGAAATGCGAGGTGCCCACTTTGCGTTCACTTCACCAGTAGAATTTAAATTTGCTGCATCTCTATACACCACCTATTAGCTGGTATAAGTGTATTTTACTGCCACTGGGGGTTGCGCCAATGTGGCAAGGCAAGGCAAATCAAGGCAACTTTTATTTTTCAGGCACCCAATTCCAGAGGCTCTGGGCACCATACAATAAAGCATACTGTAAACAGTAGGTGCTCAGTGAATGACAGCAGCTGTCATTCACTGAACACATACTATTTACAATACATGCTCATTGAAGAGCTCAGTCAGCAGCTGGCCACAGTGGTGAGAGGTGGGATGTGCGAGTCGCCGGCTTGAAATAGGTCAGGGGGAGAGGGGTGGTCAGGCACTGTGGAGTGGGAAGGTGGGGGAGCCACTAGACTACCAGTGATAATGGGGGTCTGCATTTTATAGCTATAATGTTGGGGATAGGGGATCAGGGAGGTTCTAGCCCTGCGGGACTTTCTATGAAAAATTGGAGGATTGGGGAGCATGAGCTAGGCATGTGGGGCTTTTTGCAATTATTGGGGCAATCAGGGTATGGGTTGGCAATTGTGCCCTTCACATTCAGGGCTGCAGGCTTGCAACACACCATTCAGGTATGGTCTTCACTTGGTGTGCCTGTCAGATTGTTGTAAGTCAGAGGACTTTGCCACAGGTACCCTGCCCTTTACAGAATCAGGCGTGGGGTCCTTGTCACCAATGGGGTTTGGCACAAGTTACCTTTGGTGTGATTTGTGCCACTCCTTCTAGAACTGGGCCCAAGGTTTTCACATCCTGCATATACCCAGGCCACAGTTCATCAACTCAAGCATTTAACACATTCTGTGACTCTGGACCTCAGCAGTTCACTATTTCCTCTGGATTGGACTTTTTTTTTCGTTTAGTGCTTTCTTCTTGGGTGAGAGACAAGGAGACAAAATCTGACATGTCAATGGTGGCAGCTTGTGGGTTATCAGTCCACTTCTTTTAATGCCTTCTCCTTGGGAAAGAGATATGGAGATTTAATGTTATTATTCTACTGCCAATTGTTAGAATAAGGTGTATTGGGTATTTTATTCTGTTCTGTGGCAGGACAGACTTAACCAATATTTTAATTTTGTTAATTTTTAATGTTGGCTGTATTTTTTTTATACTAGAATGTTTTTACACTTTGTCTTTATTAGTTTGTTAACTACATCTCGTAATGTTAGTCAACTGGATAGGGAGCAAACTTCACCAAAGGATAAAGTACATTATGATCATAGATTGCTAGGTGTTAAATGTTTAATATGGCACTTTTTGGGGCAAGCTTGGACAACTAAAAGCTCTTTACTCAATTATATAAGTTTGGGAACCTTTCTGTCTTGCAAAAACAGTTGTTAAGCTGAGTACAAAAAAAGAAAGATATTTTTACAATAAGGTTTTATTCAGGAACATTATTGTTCTTATGCTACTGATTTCAGGGTCAGTCCATCCACACCCAGGTCCTCAACACTTACTTAATGAAGAGATCCTTCCCCAGTCATATGCACTGGGTCATTTTACACCAAGAAATTCCACTCTAAAGACTTGTCGATTTAAATATACGAAGTCTTTTAGCAAAATGGGAGCAAATTTGAAGCTTGGATGGAACAACACACATTTGATATATTAACATTGTCTGAAACTTGGCTAAATAGCAAAGTCAGCAATACTGCAATTCATTAGGAAGGATTTAATATTTATAGGCAGGACAAGGTGAGGAAGAGGGGAGGAGGTGTTATTGTTTATGTTAATTCTAAATTTAAAACACTGGAGATTGACTGCTCATTAGGACCATCAGGATGTGACCTGGTAACTGCTGATATATTATTAGGTTCTGAAAAACACATCACAGTCACATCTGTATACATTCTTCCTGGCTTAATTGATATGGGATTGCAACTAGTAACTGAAGTAAAGAATAAATTGTCACTAAATAGGGAATGGATTTGATTTGGGGATTTTAACTGTAACTGGGGACACGAGCAAATTGATAATGTTAAGTTTCTATTTCTAGAGTTAAGCATCCTGCAGTGAATTACAGACACTACTAGAATAAATTACCAAACTGGTAGGGGTACCCCATTGGAATGGATTGTGGTATCTCATCCTAATAAGATCACTGAGTGTGGGATCCTAACAGATTCAATTAGAGACCACTGACTGGTCTTTTGTAAGTGGACAACTAAATTAGTGGGAAGCCCCCCTCATTATATACTGTAGAAACTAGGAATTTAAAAATATTTAATACTCGGATAATGAATGAGGCCTGTAAAGAAATTAACTGGTCCTGTTTGGAGACACTTAATGACACTGATGGTATATTGAACACATTTGGTAGGCTGTTCACTCAGGTGATAGATAAAATTGCCCCAAAAAAGAAAATGAGAATTAAGGCCAATACAAACAAATGGGTTACTCCTGAGCTCTTGGAACTGACTAGACAAAGAGATAGAATGTGGACAAAATATAAGGTGGACAGGGATTGTATGTTTTTTTTTACAGAATTAAATGTAAAACTGAAGTTGGAAAGGCTAAAGAACAGTTTTTTTTGTCATCTTTGAACAGTTTAATTCCCTTGGGGTTCCCCCCCAAAAATCTGGGAAGCGTTAAACTGCCATTAGGTAGGAAATCAAATGAAGGTAGTATTTCATTGCTTGATGGAAACAATCTGATTAGTGATCCCTCTATTATGGCTGGTATGCTTAATAATTATTTTGCTGATTTGGATAGTTTTAGGACCAATTTCAACATGACAAGTTCAATTGTTGACCCCATTACAAACAATAATATTAATCACCCTACATTCTATTTTCAGGTTGCCACACCTGATTTAGTTAGAGACTATGTTTTAAAATATGACCCTCATCCCTATGTTGGTCCTGATAATATAGTTTGTGGGCTCATTAAGTTGGGAATTAATGAATTGGCTTCCCCTATAGCATATTTATTTAATTACTCTTTGTACAATGGGGTTTTTCCCAAAGATTGGAAACTTGCAATGATAAAGCCCATATTTAAATCTGGCAATAGAGAACGTGTTTCTAACTACCATCCAATTGCTTTACTGGCTCCTTTATCAAAAATTCTGGGGAGGATTATTTTTGATCAAATAATTGACTATTTGGAAAAATATGGTTTAATGACAAGTTCACAACATGGTTATAGATCAAAGCATAACATGAAGATAGCCTTGGTGAGGTTCACAAGTTGCGTGGAGAGTGCCATTTGTTTATTTATTTATGTATTTGTATATAAGTTTACAAACCTTTGAGCCAGAGGCTCATTTTCAAAGGTACCTCGTCACAAAGACGCCAAATACAGTACGACAATTTTGTTACATCATAATGGAGTACAACAATTGGTAAAACATGCTGACATATATTGGTTACAATTTTAAAGTTACAGGATTAGCAGAGCACAGGTTGGTACAGGTGTTTAGTACTTCATAGACAAACAATGGTATGAGTATACAGGCAGAGGGGTGCAGAGACAGGAGGAGGTGATAATTGATAGGACAATGGGAAGTGGTTGGTAGTAGGTTGGGTGCAGCCACTCAGGGAGCTTTGTCAGAGCATTTGAGCAAGAGCAACTTAGTAACAGTCACAGCTACGGATATTAAGTAGGTGATTTCAAAAGGAGGTTTTGAAAAAGGAGATTGTGGAGGCATCAGAGATAGAGGTGGGGAGTGTGTTGTACCAGGATGGGGCTCTGTAGCAATAGGCCCTTTGACCATGTGTGGTCCTTGCCTTGGGGACTAACAGTGTGGTTTTGCAGGAGGTTGGTGTTTGTACTAGGGATTTTGCTTGATGGATGGAGGCTGTCAACTCTGGTGGAGATAGTCCAAGGAGAGTTTTTTTTGTTATGAGGCAGGTTTGATATCCGAGACATTTGTCTAGGTCAAGCAGCATAGCCTTTGCATATAGTTGGCAGGTATGTGTTAACCTGGGGCCCCTGTATTTAGCCTACAGGCCTTATTTAATGTTAGGTGGATTTTGTTGAGGGTGGTCTGGTCTGCAGCACCATAAACTGATAATCCATAATCCACAAGGGACAGTATAGAGGATGTGACCGCGAGTCAGAGGGCATCAGGGAGGAGACAATTTTTGTAGCGGTATAGGATTCCCAGCCGAATATTGGAAGCTGAGGCTAGGGCAGCAATGTGGTCATGGAATGTGAGGGAAGGGTCAAAAGAGATCCCAAGGTACTTATACGAGTAGACTTGCTTGAATGGAAACTTGGTGCCAGAGAGGACCTGGAGTAGGAAATTGCTGGCTTTGTTTTGCGGGTGGACGAAGAGCATGGTTTTTGTTTTTTTGAGATTTATTACAAGTCTATGCTCTTTGAACCAGGCTTCAGCATCATTATAAGATATTTGCAAGGAGTCCTGGAGGGCGATAGGGTTACAGTCAGAGGCAAAGATGATGGCATCATCTGCATACAGCAACATTTTTCCAGTACATCCACCTGGCAGGGTATTGAGGTATAGTGAAAAGGGTCCAAGAATGGAGCCCTGGGGAACACCAGAGCAGATAGGACATGCATTGGAGAGTGTCCCATTAATTTTAACATGCTGAGAGCGGGCAGACAGGTAGCTGGAGCACCAGGAGAAAGGCCCAGCGGCAAAGTCAGTGTGGCTGAGGGCATCCAGCAGGAGGGGAGGGGATGGGAAACAGTGTCGAAGGCTTTTGATAGATCAACAAACACTGCCCCCGCCAGTGAGCCCAAGTCCAGAGAAGAATGTAGAAAATGTGAAAACTCTAGGAGGGCAGTGCTGGTACTATGACCTGTACGGAAACCGTGCTGTTCAGGGCAGAGGATGTTGTATTCGGTTAGGTAATCCATAATTTGAGTGGCCACCACTTTTTCTAAGGCTTTGGAGAGGGGTGAGAGAATGGAGATAGGCTGGTAATTCCCGGCTAGGGACCTGTTACCACCCTTGTGTATGGGTGTGACTGTGGCAATTTTTCAAGCTGAGGGAAATTGCCCCAGGCAGAGGGATTTATTGAGGAGGCTAGTGATTGGGGCGAGGACCAGATCTAGTACCCGGCGGAGGAGACAGGGGTCCAGGGAGTCACTGCCAGTACTATTGCTCTTTAGGAAATTGATTAGGTGAGGTCTGACATCTTGGGCAGTAACCCGGCATAAAGGGAAGCAAGGGTGTATGAGGTCAGGGGCAGGTAGGGAGGGGGAAGGGTCAAAAAAGTCACTAGGGAGGACTGGGCTAAGGCCGGTGAAGGATGTATTAAGGAAGTTGGCAATGAGGGCTGGGATAGTGAGACAGAGCATCAATGTTGAGCTGTGAGGGTGGGGGGGGCGTAGCTCCATTTAGTTGTTTGATATTGTCCCAGAAGGTTCTTGCATTCCCCCAAGAGGAGTGAGTGAGGACTGATAGTGATCAGCCTTAGCCTTCGGATGGCCCAGGTACATTTGTTTCTTGCAGCAGCATACGCCTGTCTGTCTGCCATTGATAAGGGGCACTCTGTTGCAGCAGTATTTGTGGACCTCACCAAGGTGTTTGACCTTGTAGATCATGACTTATTGTTAGACCCTCTTTTGGAAATAAATTTTTCGAATAATGTTATAGAGTGGTTGATAATTATTTGGGTAAAAGAATGCACAGAACAAAAATCTTAGAAAGCATCTCAGATTCTCTGCATATTAAATGTGGGATGCCACAGGGCTCAGTTTTGGGCCCTCTTCTTTTTTAATTATTTATGAATTCTGCCCCATTACTTGTAAAGTATCTGAGATGACCATATATACGGATGCTGCAGTCATTTTTAATGCTGGGACACAGTCCAAGGATGCTCTGAGGACTGTGCAAAATGATTTCAATTCTTTTCAGGAATGGCTTCTGTCAAGTCGTATGGTGTTAAACACTAAAAAAACAAAGGCCATGGTCTTTTCTGGACCACGTAAAAAAAGTTAGCTGAATCCCTTGATAGTAGATGTAAAAGGAGAACCAATGGAAGTAGCTGAAAGTTTTAAATATTTGGGGGTTATTTTGGACAATAACCTATCCTTTGAACTTCATGTCAAAAATGTTATCAAATTGGTTCATCAGAGATTAGGGCTTTTGGTTAGAGTACAAACCTATCTTGTCCCTGATTCTTGTAGACTATTAGCACACAGTTTTTTATTTAGTGTTTTTGATTATGGGTTAAGTGTGTATTCAGCCACTAGCAATAAAATGTTTGATAAGTTAACAGTTGCATATAGCAGTGCTCTAAGATGTATGACTAATTTGCGAATAGGACCCATCACTGTAAATTATTAAAGGATGTTGGTTGTTTATCACTTGAAAATAAAGTCAATTTAAAGATGGGTAACATGTTACGTAAAGGAACATTAGGTCAATTACCTCAGACAATCCTATCATTGTTTCCCAGAGCTATGAATTTGCAAGGGACTAGATACCAGAGCAAATATGTGTATGCAATTCCTCTTTTTAAAAAAGTAATTGGGCTAAAATCACTATTATATAGGGCATCTAGATTTGATAACTCTATACGCAATGAAATTGCCAATTGCACAAACATTAGAACATTCGATACTAAACTTAAACATTGGTTGCTATTAAGGAATGAATGTACATGTACTTAATGTTTGTTGTTTGTTTCATTAATACTGACATACTTTTTACACCGTGTTTTCTGGGGTCTGTGCTGTATAGTGTTCATGTTATATGGCTTTTAAAAAAATAAAACTTGCCGCTTGTGCTTTTTATTTTAAAGAGGTCCCAAAATGTGAGGCTAGAAAGTACATATGCAAAATTCTTTGTAAATCTAGAAGCCTATTCACTCTGGAGTGCCCCAGGAAACAATACTTGGACCCCTCCTTTTTAGCATTATTTGAATAACCTCCCAAGCGCATGTCATGAATGAATCCTACTCTACGAGGACAATGCCTTAATATACACAAGTAGCTCTGACCCCACCCTCCTTCAGAATTCTCTCCAACTCAGCTTTGAGGAAGTAGAAAGGAGGTTTAGTACCCATAAACTGTTGCTAAACTACAAAAAGACTAAAGTGATGCTCTTTAACAGTGCTCATAACAAGCACAAATCCAAACCCTTGACCATCCAAAACGATCTGGACTCACCCCTTGAACAGATCCACTCGTTCAAGTATCTTGGGGTCACCATCGCTAGCATTCTTTCTTATGTGCAACACATTGATAATGTAGCACAAGCTGTTAATATAAGGACTGGTTTACTCCACAGGCACAGCACAGTCTGAATTGTGATTTACAGCTCCATCATTTCCCTAATTGACCATGGGTTGCTCATACAAACATGGCACTGCCTCTACTATGGTTCTTTGTAGGATTGCTGTAGCTCTAATAAAACCTGTAGACACCTGACTGGAGCAGCCTGCCTCACACACACACACACATAGAAACATACAACTTGACGGCAGAAAAGGACCGCTTGGCCCACCTAGTCTGCCCATTTCCCTTCCTAACGGATAAACTGCAGATCCTAGTTAACCAACAGCCTACTTCCTCCTACCCCCCATTAGAATTGCCTTATGTCTGTCCCATGCATTCTTGAACCCCCCTTCCCCACTGTTTTTGACTTTATGATGTCCTCAGGAAGGCTGTTCCATGCATCTACAACCCTCTCTGTGAGGAAATATTTTCTCACATTACCTCTGAGCTGTCCCATGTCTATTTTCAAAATGTGCCCCCTTGTTCTTGCACATCTCTTTTTTTGAAAGATGTGACCCTCTTGGACTTTATCGATTCCCTTGAGGTATTTGAAAGTTTCTATCATGTCCCCCCTTTCCCTCCTTTCCTCAAGGCCATACATCTTAAGCTCCTTTAGTCTTTCTTCATACGTCTTCTGATGCAGACCCTGCACCATTTTGGTTGCCGTCCTCTGGACAGCCTCCATCCTGTCTATGCCTTTGTGGAGATGGGGTCTCCGGAACTGTACACAGTACTCCAGATGTGGTCTTACCAACTGTCTGTACAGAGGGCCAACAACTTTCTGTTTTCTACTGGTGATGCCCCTCCCTATGCATTCCAGTATCCCCCCAGCCCTCCTTAATTGCCTTCTCACATTGCTGGCCCACCTTTAGGTCATCTGATATGACTACCCCCAGGTCCCTTTCCATTTTTGTTGTTGTCAGTATCTCACCCCCCATTGTGTACTCTTGCCCTGGGTTTTTGTTTCCCAGGTGCATTACTTTGCACTTCTTTGTGTTGAATCTAAGCTGCCATACATTTGACCATTCCTCCAACCTTGCCAAGTCCCTTTTCATCCTTTCCATCCCACCTTGCGTATCAACCCTGTTGCAGATCTTTGTGTCATCTGCAAAGAGACATACCTTCCCCTCCAGTCCCTCTGCAATGTCACTTATAAAGACATTAAAAAAGGACTGGCCCCAATTACTGAACTCTGTGGCACCCCACTAGTAACCCTCCTTTCTTCACTGTGGACTCCACTTACTATTACCTGCTGTGTCCTGTTGTCCAGCCAGTGTTTTACCCAGGCTATCATCTTGGGACCCACTCCCAGGCTGGTTAATTTGTTTATTAATCTTTTGTGTGGGACTGAGTCAAATGCCTTGCTAAAGTCTAGGTTGGCCATGTCCACAGCCCCTCCCTGATCTACTACTTTGGTCACCCAGTCAAAGAAATCAATTAGATTCGTCTGGCATGATCTTCCTGCTGTGAACCCATGCTGCCTTGGGTCCTGTTCCCCTCTAGCCTCTAGGTACTCAACAATTCTTTTCCTTCAGAAATGATTCCATCATTTTCCCTATCACTGAGGTTAAACTAACAGGTCTGTAGTTTCCTGCTTCTGCCCTGCTCCCATTTTTGTGAAGGGGAATCACATCTTCCCTTCTCCAGTCCTCAAGTACCACCCCATCCTCCCATGATTTGTTAAAGAGGGTAGTCAGTGGTGTCACTAGTTCTCCCCTTAGTTCTTTTTGAATTCTGGGATGAATCTCGTCAGGCCCCATTGCTTCGTCCACCTTCAGTTTTAAGAGTTACTTCAGAACCCTTTCTTCTGTAAATGGGCTGGTATCAACTTCTGTGTCCAGAGTGTTTCTACTGTTTGTTTTAGGTACCTCCCCCCTCTTCATTTGTAAATACTGAGCAAAAATATTTGTTTAGTATCTCTGCCTTTTCACAGTCACCCTCTGCCCACCCCCTCCCCTTTATTTTTTTTTTATTAAACCATCTTTATTCATTTTCAAAAACCAGCAAACACAAATAAACACACAGAAAAAAACAGACAAATACCTGGCAAGCCAGGGTGCACAGCCCCAAACTGACTGAGCCAACTATGTACAATCCCTCTATTTACAGTCACAGTGGGTGTCCACCCCCAAGACAGGCAAAATTGCTCACTTATTCTACCTTTATCACAATAAGCATATATATCTAAATTTCTTAATTACAATACTCTAAAAGCCCAATGTGGAAATAGTCTCCAAGCAACCTCAATGCTCCTCCTAACACCTATAGCCTTCTTCCTGTGGGTGGCACCCGCCTATGTCCCCCCGGAAAGAGAGAGAGTCCCCCCATCCCTCATCTGTGATCTGCAGACCTTAACTAAGCATCTGATTCTCTTTATCTCTAGATTCAAGTTATCTCTACAGATCACCAATTAAAGTCAAGAAAAGGAAAAAAGAAAAAGTAGAAAAGCTTCTCCACAACTTAAAATAAATACCATCTGCACTTCCCTATCCGACAGACAGCCTGTGTTCACCAATTTGTTGTCTGCGCAGAGTTAACTGCATCTAACGCTGCCCAGCGTTTAAGATACAGAACTCCTCTCCCCATCATATACAGATATCTCCTTATTTTATTCAGCATCCCCAATAAATCTTTTACCCAGCGACCATAATGATAAATTTGATCATCCTTCCAATGCTTTAATAGAAAGCCCTTAACTACTGCCATCATCAAAGAGAGAAGATATTTAGGTGCAGCACCTGAAATTTGGGAGTAGTCACCCAGCACACAGATCTCAGGTACTATAAATTCTGAATAATCCAGCATTGGATCCATCCGTCTTATAATTTCCTCCCAGAGTGGGGATATTTTACTACAGCCCCAGAACACATGCAGTAAATCCCCCACTCCCGCCTCACACCTAAAACACGCGGCTGTCTGTCTCAAGTTTCCATCACGTAGCTTCACAGGGGTAAAATATAGATTGGACACAATGAAAAATTGCATACTTTTATACTTAGGTATGATATTATACTTGCTGCTTCTCCAGATATTATCCAAATTTAGTTGCCAAGGAGCCATCTGTTTTTCCCAATATATAACCCTCCTAACAGAACTTGGGCTAAGAAAATCAAGTAACACTTTATATATTTGCAAAAGAGGGTGGGCTCTTAAATCAACCTCCCTAAGCAACCCCCAGGAAAAAAGGTATCCGCAATATCCCCCAGCTTTTTTAATGCTCTCTCCACCATATGCTTAATTTGAAGTGTCTGAAAAGAGGGCATTCCATCACATCGTGCTGGTAAAACCACTCTATTGCCCTGAACAACTTCCCTAAGATACAAGCCTGATATCTGAGGAGCCCACCGTTGTTTAACTACCTGATTCCCGATTACAAAATTCAGGTTGCCCAGAATGGGCTGATCTCCAGCCCTCATTTGGGCCCTTCTCTGCACAGGGGATAGTAAGGACCACCACGCCTCCACCGTCTTCACCATTGGATTCCCATAGTTCTTTTTAAAGATACTCCCCCAGATTAGCATACACCATTGCTTCCGATCAAGACCTAAATCTCTCAACTTTTGCCTTTCTAGTTGAAGCCAAGTTGGAATGTAACTCCCCTCGTCTAACTCTTTAACCCACCGACTCATCAAGCCAAACTGGCCTGCTAAATAATACAAGTGAAGATCAGGAAGCTGGGCCCCTCCCTTTTTATATGGTAAACGCAAACTATTATATTTCACTCTAGGGGGGCTGCCCTTCCAAAGAAAGCCTTAAATTAGCCTCCTAATTAAATTGAACCATTTATGGGAAATGCTATAAGGGGCCAGATACACTGGGTATAACAGACGGGGTAAAATATTCATCTTAATAAGGCTCATTCGGGCAGTAAAACTTAATGGCAGCTTGTTCCACCTTAGTACATCCCCCTTGAGTGCTGATATAATTCCCTCAAGATTAAATTCCGACCCCATCTCATAATCGGCTGCAATCCAGATGCCCAAATATTTGATTTTATCTATCCACCATTGTATTTGCACCTGGGAAAAATCATCCCTGGTAACAAAGGGAGTGAGGGGGAGAACTTGAGTCTTATTTAAATTAAGTTTACAGTTGGAGACCTTAGAAAAAGACTCTATAACCTCTGCTACTCTCTTAAAACTAGCTGTGGGCTCCTCTAAATGCAACAATACATCATCCGCAAAAACCGAGAGCTTCAGTTCCCACCCTTTTAATTTAATTCCTTTAATATGGACATCTTTATTGATGGCCCTCAGAAGAGGTTCCAGGTAGATATTAAAAAGTATTGGCGAGAGAGGACACCCTTGCCTAGTCCCATTTTCTAATTGTATTTCCCTCAATAGATACCCATTACATAATACCCTAGTGGTAGGCACGGCATATACGTTCCTAATGCCCTTAAGAAAACCCTCCGGGAAACCCATCCGCTTCATGGTAGCGAAAAGAAAGGGGTGCGAGACCCTATCAAAAGCCTTCTCTGCATGTAACGATATCAATGCTAAGGGTAACTGAGAGTCAGGTGCATAACTCAATATGTGGTGTAACTTCCTAAGAGCATTGTGTGCCCCCCTCCCCGGCATAAACCCCACTTGTTCTTGACTAATTAAACTAGGGGCGACTAGCAGTAGCCTATTTGCTAGAATTCTTGTAAGAATCTTAATATCTTGATTCATTAAGGCTATAGGTCTATAACTACCGGGGACATCCCTAGGTTTTCCAGGTTTGGGGATCAATCTAATATATGCCTGGTACAATGGGGAGTGAGATATTCCTTCCTGCATAATAGCTCGGAACAGCTCTTGAAGCATAGGAAGTATGGTTTGTAAGTGTACTTGATAAAATTTAGCCGTAAGACTGTCAGGCCCCGGTGTTTTGCCCAGAGGTAACGATTGCACCACCTCCATAATCTCAGATGCCCTAATCGGGGCTGCCAACTCCTTAGCTTGTACTGGATCCAGGATTGGCGGAGGGGATCTCTCCCAAAAAATTCTCAATTTCCCTCTCTCCCGCTAGCTCACCAGCCCGGTAAATTCCCTGGTAATATGAAGCAAATGCCTCCGCCATCTCTTGTGACTCAGTTAAGAGTTTCCCCTCCCAATAGATGAAGGAAATCATTCTGCTAGCTTCCCACTCCTTAACTCTAGCCGCCAACAACCGCCCCGGGACATGTCCCTGCATCAGGTATCTAGCATTGATTTTTTTTAGCCAAAATTCTATTTTGCTGTTAGCAATGTCCCCTAGCTCTTCCCGTAGATCTTTAAGTTCCCTATCAACTTCCCCAGAGGACCCCTCTGAAGCTGACAATGAGTCAATTGCCCCCAGTAGAAACTCCTCCTTTGCTCTCCTCTGTTTGCGTCGCTGTAATGCAATACCCTGGGCCACCCCTGCATACACTACTTTACAGGCAGGCCATACTAGTACTTTCTCTTGCATTGTAGGGACTTGTTGGTGCATGAATTCCCACAATGCCTCCTCCAACCTATCACGCACCAGAGGCTCTACCAACAAGGCATCGTTTAGCCTCCACCTATATGGTCTAGGTGGAGCCATTCTAGGTTCCCACACTATTTGAATGGGAGAATGATCTGAGTAGATTCTACCCCTGTTATCATTTCCTTAATCTCCCCTATCACTTCCCTATTTACTAGTAAAAAATCAATTCGGGATTGACTCTTGTGGGCTGCCAAATAGTAAGTCATACTCATGCCCCCTGTCGAGTGGATCTTAAAGGGATCTACCAATGCCATCACCTCCAAGAGTCTATTCAGGGCTACCTGGGCCTTAGACATAGGACCTCTGGATGGCGGTACTCTATCCTCTCGATTATTTAAGCATACATTCCAATCCCCTGCCAAAATTAGCGAGGGCGAAGGGAGAGCCGGTATATCCCCTTCAATAGAGGCAAAGAACCCTGGGTCCGAAGACATTGGGCCATATATAGAGGCCACTGTAATAAATTTGCCCATTAGTATGCCCGAAAAATATATTCCTCTACTATCCTCCCTTGCATTGATTTGGACCACCTCATATGAACATGATTTCTTTATTAGTATCACTACCCCTCCTGCAGCTCTATCCCTATCTACCCCATTTACCTGCCCTACCCACCTTCTCTTAAGCCCATTTAGCTCCTCGGTCAACAGGTGAGTCTCTTGCAATGCAGCAGTATGAGCCCCCATTAATTCAATATGCCTTAGAATTAGCATTCTCTTTCTTTTACCCCTGAGTCCCTTAACATTCCAAGAGATTATTTTAATACCCAACATTAAAGGAAATTCCCAACATTATAATTATGACAAATTTACCTATATGCACTAGGTCTGCTCCTAAAATACTCTCCATAGGGGACTCCCTCTCTTTCCTACCTCCCCTCCCCACCCTTCAACCCCTGATCCACAGATCGACCGCCTACCTGATATTGAATCATGGAATCATGGATGAACCCATTCCCGCGCTGCCCCCCTCACCCGTTCTTAGCTATGTAGCTCAAAAAAAAAAAAATCACTACCCGCCATACTTATAATACCACGACGCTCTTTCCTCCAATACCTTCATTTCCCTTTACCTCATAAAGCCCCTCCCCTCCTTCCTACATTGCTCCTCCCAGATGATGACTATAGCCCTTTTTCCCCCTACCCATTAGGGTAGAGCACAGTTCTCACTCTCCCACCTCATAAAGTCCCGAGATCTAGGTGACCCTTCTACTCTAGTTTATAAAAGGAAAAAACCTCCCTAAATATCCCCACACATTCAGCAGAAGTAAGTTGACTACCACCCAGCCCAATTTCCGAGCTCACTCCCCCTCCCCCATTTCTTCATGCCTCAGGATATCAATTGGTTATACCTTATGCAGCTCTATTATAATGACTCACCCCAATCAGAGCTACTATTCCCTGTCAGGAAACCCTGACAATTCTGCTAACCCCTGTTTAGTGGGGAGATCTCTCTCCACTTAAAGATACCCTATCAAATCATCCAGCCCCCCCATCCCCAACTACATCACTCCCCCCAAATTTTAAACACCCACTATATTCAAAAAATAATATTCAACTCCAATAATTCCATGCAACATGAAAGCTCGCTAAGTAGCAGATTTGTTATTTTGCCCAGTTTCAGTTCTTTAAATGTCCCATCTTGTGTCCAGAAGAGGTGGTTTCAAGTTGCAGCATTAAACAGGTCTGGGAGTTCCACTCTCAACCCCTCGGGAGTGTTCCTTGCAGTTAGGAACCTCTTCTCCCCAGCGTGCAACCACACCACCAGGGTTGCTGGATATTGCAATTGAAATTTAATTCCTGCCAAATAGAGCTTCTTTTTAATTTCAGCATATTCTTTCTGCTTCTTCCTAATCGCTGGCGTTTGATCTTGAAAGATCCAAAGCGATGCACCATTCTACTGTAACACCTTCTTCTGCCTAGCAGAAAGCAATAGGTGTGACTTCTCTTTGTAGTTGAGAAAATGCATAATTATCACTCGGGGCCTGGCTCCCGGTGGTGGTATCTCCCTTAATGCCCGGTGGGCTCTCTCCAGGTTGTACGCCTCGCCAAAGGGAGTAGGGCCCAGCAGCTTAAACAAAAGCTCTTGTATAAATGCCACACAGTCCTGACCCTCTGCCCTCTCTGGTCATCCTGCAATAATCAGGTTATTGCGCCTACTTCTCGATTCCATCCTTTCTTCCAACTTCTTTATCTGCCTTTTAGCCCCCACCAGGTCTTGCTCCATCACCACCGCTTTTCTTTCTTGTGAGGAGATTCGAGCTTCCACATCTCCCATTCTCTGAGCTAGAGAATGTAAAACTAGCTTCATCGCTGCAAAATCTGATACTAGCCCCTACAGCATTGCCTTACTATCCCAGAGGTCCGTATTGGGCGAACTGGAACACCCCTCTTTCCCTTGTTCTTCCTCTTGTTCATTTGGCGTGGGGGAATTGGGCTTAGGCTACTTAATAGAGGGAGTTCTTGCTGCCAAAGGCTCAGCCACTTCTGCTTCCATTCTGATGCTTCCTGGCGGCCTACTGTCTTGGCCAAGCACTCGTTTTCTAAGGGGGGCTACCCCTGCTTCTTTCCAAGAATCTCTTCAAATAATCCTGATTGTAACACTACCCCTTCGCTTCTCAACTCACTTACAGCCATTTTGGTACCAAGAAAAAACAGATTTAGGAGCTTTTTAACTATTAATACTAGCGGGGCCTAGAAGCAGCACAGAGAATGTCCGAACGGCTTCAGCTCATCACGTGATCCCCCCTTCCCTTTATTAAGCCTCACTATCCCTCCCTTAGTCTTCCTTCACTCCCTGATGTACCTAAAAAAGGTTTTATCCCCCTTCTTAACTGAGTTGGCTATCTTTTCCTCAGTTCGGGCCTTTGCTGTTCTGACTGTCTTCCCAGCATCCTTTTGCTTTAACTGATACAATTCTTTGTCCTGCTCCTTCTGTGAGTCATTGTACTTTCTGAATGCTTTCTTTTTCTCTTGAACCTTCACTGCCACCTCCTTTGAGAACCATAGTGGTTTCTTACATCGTTTTGTTTTGTTTATTTGCTTCACACAAAGGCTTGTTACCTCTGTGATGGCAGTTTTATTATTCCCCACTGTTCTTCCACCTCTCCTTCCTGCCCATTTGCTAGTGCATTCCTTAGGCATTCACCCATTTTGGCAAAGTCAGCCCTCCTTAAGTCCAGTACTTTGCCTTTGTATGACTTGACTCTGTTGCTGTGTTTATTGTGAACCATACTGT
The DNA here is from genome assembly GCA_016271365.2 of Neoceratodus forsteri. Classification (NCBI taxonomy): domain Eukaryota; kingdom Metazoa; phylum Chordata; order Ceratodontiformes; family Ceratodontidae; genus Neoceratodus; species Neoceratodus forsteri. The sequence continues at coordinate 537,902,191 of CM028129.1, forward strand.
TCGATGGTCGTTAGTTCCCAGATGGCTACCCACTTCTACATCTGTGATCCTCTCTCCATCTCTATTTAAGAGGACCAGGTCTAAGATTGCTCCCTCTTGAGTGGGTTCCAATACTAGTGGTCTAAGGCATGCCCCCTGTAGGGCATCTAGAATAACCCCACTCTTAGAAGTGGCCGCTGCAACTGCACTCCAGTTAACATCTGACATTTTTCAGATCACCCATCAGCAAAAGCTCCCCTTTATCTGCAATTCTAAGTATACTTTCTATCATTTCCTTGTCCATTTCCTCCCCCTGAGGGGGGTCTGTATACAACCCTTGTGTAAATTGTGGTGCCATTGCCTGCCTTCAAATTGACCCACAGTGCTTCTTCTCCTCCCTGTTTACCCTTTTGTTCTGTTGCTTTGATTCCTTCCCATATGTAGAGAGCTACTTCTCCTCCTCCTCCTCTTTATGCTCCCTGTCCCTCCTGTAGATAGTGTACCCTGTTGTGTTTACATCCCAGTCATGGTTCTGTGTACCATGTTTCTGTGACTGCCACGATATCCAGATGTTCCTCTTCCATCAAGGCCACTAATTCAGGAAGCTTGTTACCCAGACTATGGGCATTGGTACTCATTGTCTCCATTTTTGATGGCTTTACCTTCTGTAGCAGCATCCCCACTGACCTTTCTACCTTGGTCTTCTTCTCATTTAGTACCCTGTTTTGTAGGGAGGCTGGGATTTTCTGCTGCTTATCAGTGTCTCCTTGACTAGTTTAAAGCTCACAATGAAGCATTTAAACCAATTGCCCAAAAGACTTGTTCCTTCCTGGACAGATGCAGACCATCCTGCTAGTATAGGCTGGTGTCCTCCAGGTGGAACCCCAGTCCCCAATGAAGCTAAACCCTGTGTTCCACACCATTTTTTCAACCATTTATTAAACTGTATGGTGCAAAGCACCCTCGCCTCACCCATGCCACTGACAGGCAGCACCTCTGAGAAGGATACTGTGTGTGCTACTTGTCTTAGACCCCTCCCCAACTCTATAAAGTCCTTCTGCGCTGCTCTAATCTCATGATGAGCCAAGTCATTTGTCCCTAGATGGACAATGATGTTCAGCTCAGACTCCCGTGCAACTGTTCTTGTGATCCTAAGGATGCGCTTCCTGTCCTTCCAAGCCATGGCACCAGGCAGGCACCTTACTTCAGTTTTCCCTGCTCCCCCCAGTTCTATCCCCATAATAATTAAGTCCCCCACCAGGAGCTGCTTCTTTTCCCTGTGGTGCTCTCTGCCTCCTTCCTGAGGGCCTCCCTTGTGACAGTTGTCTGCACCCTCCTTAGTCTCCTCTGCGGGTGCATCCATAGGGAAACTATGCTCCCCCAGAATGGTGTATGGATTGTGGAGTTTAACAACTGACTGGGTCTGCCTCTGTTCCACCACCATTACCCTTCCTGAGCCCACTGTGGTCCAACTGCTGTGCTTTCTTCACAACCTCTGAGGTAGTGGTGGTGGCTCTGGTGCTCCCTGGATGGGGGAGGTTCCCTTACTACTGTCCAGTGCAGCCTGAAGACGGGCATCTTCCTCCCTCAGGCCAGATAGTTGTCTGCAAACAGGGCAGCATCTCATCCTCCAGAAAGACTCTCGGAAGACTGCTGCCCCACAGCCATTACATTGCACTACTCCCCACATAACTGTCTTCCTTGTTTAGATTTTTTTTTGTTTGTGTGTGTGTGTGTGTGTGTGTGATTGGTTTGTTGTATAGAAATATATGTATATATATGGAAATACAGAACCAGAACCCATGTTGAAAGAGAATGAGGCTAAGGCTATAGTTATGTTACCAAAAGTGCCACACTGACAGAAGAAATAATTCATTGTTAATGTCAGAAAGTTAGAGACACTGACACTACTTGACAATATACTCACTTAAACTCTGAGGGCCGGTTGACAATGGAATCTGGGTCAAGCAGGAAATGTTTCTGTGTGATCTGGCCAGTTGTAGTATCAATTGTCACCACAGGAAAGCCCATCTGAAGGGTCCATGTGTCCATGATACCTTTAACTGATTTTGGTAGTGTGACTGCAGTCTGATCATCCACAGCCTGGACAACAGACAGAGAGAGAGGCTCATCTTAAAAGTCAAAAGAAGTGTATCTACAGGTACATACATGTTACATGCATGGGAATTTTCCCCCATAGAAGTGATTGGCAGTTATTTCCCTGTATACCCTTTTCATGTATACACAACTGTGATTAAACTAACAGTAAGTAACCCTCCAAAATGCATTACAGTATACAAAATAATAAAACAAAATGGGTAATACTCAGATATAAACCCACTGAGGGGGTTAACCAAATCATAACACCACTTGCCCTTTAGGCATGTGGCTTTATGATTTGGTTATAGCCTCCACAATTGGTATATTTTCTTGTACACCAAACATATCCATCATTTATATCTAGACAGATATAGATGGATAGAGAGAGAGAGAGATGGATAGATAGACAGACAGACGGATAGATAGACAGATATTATAGGGGTGTGGTAGCACCCCTATAGTTAGGGCTGAGTAGGCTGTTTAATGTTAAACCTCTAACTTGCATTTATATAGTTTCTCACCCATTGAAAAGTACTGCACAATATGTTGTACGTACAGTCTGGAGAACAAGGTCTCTTGATGTGACAAGCTCTGTGCCAGTCAGATATGTAGATTCTGAGATCCAGATAGTGCATTTTTAGGAAATAATCGTGGGAGGTGCAGATTTTTGTCATCGCATACAGCCCAGACAGTTTGGAATTTTGTTCTGACATTTTCAAATTAGAAAAGGCTTGCCCTAGAATAGTGCATTTCTTTCATTTGGTGAAAAATAATAATCCATTCCAGAGTTGTAAGGATTTGAAATGTCAGTTCTGAGCATGCTCAGTAGGGTCTTTAGATGTTTGATACAAAATAATTTGGCCATACAAAGGAAGATTTCTCCTTCATGAGGGGGTAATCCTCTTTCATAAGAAAAAATTATTCTTTCATATGGCAACCTTCTTATTTCTGTTTTTTCAAACAATGTTTTTTTCTTGAAACCCCATAAACATGATGCCCTGCAGATACACCAATTTACCTATGTATTTATTTAAAATTTGGTAACCAGAGAAGGCACACTGAGCCATAATTTGTTTCCAGGTGTGACCCCGGGGGGGAATGGAGATAATACATAAGTAGACATAGGAGATACACAGCATATGTACAGTAAATACATGGGCAGGATATTCAGACTGCACCAGGCAGAAGTGCAAGCCTGGGCGCAGCGTAACTGGGATACTCCAGGGCATGGTTCAAGTGATATTCAATGGTGCTGCGCCATGGCTCAGCACTGTTGAATATAGCACTGCGGCCACCTGCATTGCGCATGGTGTAGTGGCACTGCACCAGCACAAGTGGCAAGTGAGGAGCAGGGGGATGTGCAAGTGCGGGTGCGCTAGGCGCAAGAACCTCGACATTCAGCACTGGGTATGCAAATGGGGCCATTATGCATGCAAGGCGCAAATGGGGGTGTTTGCATGTCATTATGGCCCCATTTGCATGCAGGTACGCTGATCCCTGGTGACTTATGCCTAGCACCCTGCCAGGCAGCAGCCGTTGGGGACTGATGCCCCCTACCCCTTGGCAGCAACGAGCCCCAATGCCCGATCATGGGCTTAGTAAAATAATATAATCCCTGATGGTTCAGTGCACCTGTCCCCAGCCTGATCATGGGCATTGTAGAAATAAAAGGATTCCTGGTGGTCCAGTGGACCTGCCCCCCCCAGCCCGATCGCGGGCGTAAGTAAAACTACATATACCCTGGTGATCCAGTGGACCGAATCCCAGCCCGATCATGGGATTAAATAAATATACATATTTCCTGGTGGTTCAATGGACCCGAACCCCAGACCAATTGTGGGCTTCAGATAAATAACTTCCCTGGTGGTCCAGCGGTGCCCCCCTCCCCACCACCCGCTCAGACCTGCCACCCCACTCCCCTCCGATCAGCAGCAGGTGGCAGCACCCCATCCACAAGCTGCCCCGCTACCCACTGACTGACAGTTTACAGTACGGCTGTACTCCCATTGGTCCAGTTCACAGGCCAATGGGCATGCTGACCATACTGTACTACACAGTCCCAAAATGTGAATGGTTTCATTCACAAAAATTGGTGACATGAATTTAAATTGGCTGTCTCCCAATTTAAACAAGCTACGCAATGACATCACTGCTCAAAGCTTCCTCAACTTATGCTTGAGCCCACGTACTGTCCCAAACCCAAAGAGCCACACCCTGTTTAACTGGGCACTCACAATCCATCCGCACCATGTCATTAAATTTGGTCTCCTCCTTGATGCCCTTAGTGACAACAACCCCATTTTCATTGTACGTAGGGTTCATCACCTCAAACCTCCCCCTAAAATCATACAGCTCTGGTCATTTAAATCCTTAGGCCTTACCCCATTCAGCTCTGCACTCGCTTCCACTGACTGGCCCCCCCTCTCCACTGCCATTTCTGTCGACCAAGCCCTTGACTATTTTAAGGATAACTTCATTGCCACCAGAAATGCCTTTACTCTTTTCAGAAGGACCAGAGTCCATGGGCTTCACGTCCCCTGGACTACCCCTGAACTACTGGCCTGCTTCAGGGAGCATGACTGGGCTTGGAAAAAAACAAATCTACTAAACATCCAAACGACTATGCCAAGTACAGAACGCTACACAATTCATGTACCAAAGCTACTAGGTTGGCTAAGTATGATTATTTCAACTCCTCATTCCTGACTAACAGTAACTCTCCATCGAAATTCTAGAGGGTAGTTCATGCCCTATAGTCTCCCCCCCCTCCCCCTTTAGTTCTCAAACTAAAGAACTCCCTAGTCTCCAACCCTGGCTCTGTGGCCAATGAATTTAATGCCTACTACACCTCATGAACCACGTCCCTTCTAAATTCACTCTCCCCATTGCCACTTATTAATTTCAGCCCTTCACCTCAGACCATGCCTATCCCTCCCCCTTTTTATTTTTGTACTATCTCCTCTGATGAAGCTCTTAGTGCTCTCCTATCCCTCAACCCCTCTAAAGTCTCTTCAACAGATAAGCACAATCCTAAACTTCTCTTTCTGCTCCTGCAATTGCTTATCCTATCTCCCAAATCCTTAACCTCTCCTTTATTTCTGCCCAAGTACCCTCATCCTGGAAACACGCTGTAGTCCTTCCTCTCCCCAAGGGTGGTGACACATCCACTCCTGGCAACTAGGGCCCCATTTCTCTCCTTCCTACCCTTGCCAAACTTCAAGAAAATTTAGTTCTCTCTCAACTATCATCCTTCCTCCCTGATTCTTCCTTCTTCACCCCTTCCAATCTGGTTTTCAGAGGAACCACTCAACAACCACCTCCCTCCCTCCTCAGGCTTACTGACTCCATCCTTTCAGGGATAGATGATGGCCTGATCACCTCAGCCATCTTTGTCAACCTAAACAAAGCTTCTGACACTGTTTTCCATCCCCTGCTTCTTGATTCCCTCTCCTCAGCTGGCCTTGCTCCATCAGCCACCAACTGGTTTAACTCCTACCTCATTGGCAGGACCCAATCAGTGAGAATCCTTGATTCCATCTTCCCTCCACACCTCATCAAAACTGGTGTCCCTCAGGGCTCAGTGCTTGGTCTCCTACTCTTCTCCTTTTTCCTTAATTATCTTCCCACAGCCTGCTCATCCTCTTCTATCGATATGTACGCTGACAATACTGTTTTGTACAGTTCCAGCAAAAACCCTGCTGCTGTGGAAACCAGTTTACAGTATGACTTCAACCAAGTTCAGCTCTGGTTTGGTCTCCCCAGCTTTTTCTAAATGTCAGGAAGACAGTCTCAATGACCTTTGGCACTAGGCAGAGACTATCTAGGCTCCTGGCCCTTCCCACCTATCACACCCTTGATAGGACCATCCTGGAGGACACATCCCCATTTAGATATCTGGGGGTTTGGCTGGACCAGCACCTCAACTTTTCTGTTCTTATCGATGCTATCCTGAAGAAAATGTGACCCAAGCTTGGTAATCTGTACAGGAATCGTAGCTGCATCCCGCTGACTGCAAGGCGTGAAATTGTCCAGAAGATGATACTCCCCATCTTTGACCACTGTGACGTAGTCTATGGTGCTGCTCCCAAATCTTCCCTGACCAAGTTGGACACTCTCTTTAACTCCTTCTGCCACTTTGCTCTTGACTCATTTTCCCAGTCCCACTACTGTGAACTGTATTGCTCTCTAACATTCCTTCCACCATCTCACAGATGTGTTTCTCACTGTGCCAAACTAACCTCCAAATTCTGGTTTGGGGGGCTTCCCTCCTCTCATCCTCTCTCTCTCTCCACTCCACCTCCCCCCACCAATTCTCTCAGATCAAATGACACCCACACCTTGACGGTTCCTCGCCACTCCACCCTCATCGGTCAGACTGGTTTCACCCATCACTTCCCTAAAATCTGGAATTCCCTTCCACCTGAAATACACTACTCCTCCTCCAACTACTCCCTTTCCTCTGTCCTACAAAATTACCTCTCCCACAGCTGTTCGTGCTTTAATCCTCCTTAATACCTATCCCCAGTTTCTGCCTTCCTACCATGACCCCCAAAGCAGGGTTCTCAGCATCCTGAAGGGAGAAATGAGGAAATGGCTACCCTTTCTCCTCATATTCAATTCTTATCTCTGCCCCTCTCTTCTCCACCTGCCCTTCTGGGTCACCAATGTGCACAACCTACCTCATCCGTTTTACTCCAACAGCACTTGCGTACTACCTTGAGCCTGCTCCTGGTATACTCATGCACTACAAATGGTTCAATCGCATTATTACTATTTTGTACATTTAAATGTTCTTTTGTATAATTTGGACATGTATAGTAATTTGCCCATGTTCCACTGCTGTTTATTGTACAATACCATGTGTTCCAACTGTTGCACAGTCTTACAATGTTGTATTGTTTGTACTACCCACATACTATTGTAACTGACAATCCTTCACAAGCCTATGTAACCCCTCCTCTCAGGTATCACCATGAGATGAGCAACTTGTTGTTCAGTGTGCCCTCTTGGTGAAACATTTCAATAAATAAATAAATAAAAATGATAATTTTTTTGAAGAAAAGAAAAACATCTGAACCTAGTCAAATGGGACCCATTTAGCTAGATTCTAGTGCTTGTCTATTTTTTTTTTAATCTAGAAATTTATTTTCTGGCCACCCTAAAATCCTGGGTGCCCAGCTAGGTGAGAGCAGTTGTTTTCAGGTCATAAGCCAAGATGCATAAAATGATGCAACAGGGTAATTTTTAGCTCTCACCCAAAACATGACCTCCTGATATGCTCCCTCCCCATCCCAGCTCATCTAGTCCTCCCTCTTCATTTTCAGTTGTCTCTCCGTGGGGATACAAACTTAATGCACATGGACCAGGATGCCCAACCCCAGTACCACTTCATACCAGTCATCCCTCTCCTCCAGATTGCCCATGCCCCAACACAGAAGTGACAACACCAGAGCGTCCACCCCCATTGCCGCTAAAGCCTACAACGATCCTCCTGAAAGAAAGAGAACAGTGCCTTGTTGATCTTTTTTGTTGTTTTTTGTATTTAAACATAGAAAGAAAAATGGTCCTTGTCAATCTGTGCTTTCCCATGCCCTCTCCACCCCACCTTGACCCCCACTCAGTGTCCACCACCCTACAATCTCCCCACATACCCTCACTCACCTAAACAGGGTCCCATATCATAGATTCACTGTCCAGTATGAAAGACGTCCCCCTCTGGAACTGTAACTGTAGTATGAGGAAATAAGGTAAGTCTGGTTAATGTATTTCAATACATTTTGAACTTTTACTCACAGCTTTGTCATTTTTAATATTTTTTACACCAAATTTTTAACATGGCCTTTCTGAGATATCACCTCATAAACAAGGTAGGTGACATTTTTCAAATCCAGACCAAAAGGTGATTTCACTGTTGTTCTGCAAAATCCCTTTTGGGCAGGATTTGAAAAATTTCACCTACTAAACTCATTAGCTGGGGTCATAAGAAGACTGTATTGAAAATTTGGTTGATAAATATGGGAAAATGGCAAAGTTATGCATGGATGTTGAGATATTTCAATGCTCACTCATAACTTCATTAATTTTCAATATTTTTCCAATACTTTCAACCTTGTTTTTTTTGGGTCCACTCCTCATGAACAAAGCAGATGATGTTTTTCAAATCCAGGTTGAAAGGTAATTTTTGCAGATGCTCCATGAAATCACCTTTCAAGTAGGATTGAAACTTTTCACCTACAGTGATCATGATATAGGGTTATAAGAAGGCTATGTTCAAAATTTGGGGGTAAGATATTAAAAAACAATAAAAAATATGAATGTAAGTTGATTTTTTTTCCAGACTTGCTCATACCTTTGGTAGTTTTCAATATTCTGACCCAAAACCTGCAACATAGCCATTTTTTCACACAACTGCATAAATGTGACAAGTGTTGTTCTTCAGATCCTGCCTGAAATGTGTTTTCACACTTGTGGAGCAAAATGACATTTCAGACAGTATTCTAAGAATGCCACACATCATTTTTACAAGGGGGAGTCATTAAATGACTATGTGGGAAATCTGGGGTCAATATTTAAGAAACAAATGACTAACAAATGTTGTGTGTCAGGTCAGCGTTTAGCCCAGCAGCTAGTGCTTTGTGATCCTATGCAGGTGAGCAGAGATCAGGGGTGAGATCAGTGAGTCAGTTAGATGGACTGAGGCTTGGGGATGGCTCTGTCATGTGGTACCACCACTTCCAAGCCTGAAAAGGGAAGGTGCAGGGCTGGCCGCATGGGCCAAAGTACCATATAGTGAAGAGAATTCTTCTCTTGGCATAGGGCCCTGCACTTCTACATCTGTGGCTGGCAGAGGGCCCTGCACTTTGACTGACAGACTGTTTTCTCTGTGCATTTGTGTGTGCAGCCACATGGAAGTGAATGGCTCAGAAGGCTCTGCCCTTCCGCTGCTTACAAGAAGCCCGTGAATTCTTGACATCCATTGCCACACAGAAATGAAGGATCCAGAGGACCCTGCACTTCTATAGGCAGATGAAGGTGCAGGTCCAGAAGGCCCTGTGCATCTGAATCTGTTCATACAATTCCTGAGGGGACCTGCATGTATGAGGCTACAATTCCACTAAGAAAGGAAATTCATTGCAAAAAACTACTTTAGTGTAAAAGTTAGGTCTCAACTTACCACCACAAAAGGAAAATGCAGTGTTATGGTTTCCAATCCTAACTCCCCACCCCCAAGCAGAAAAAATCAAGATCACACAGATAACCATCATCAGGTAAGACAAACAATATACAATTATTTTCAGATAACACAAATGCAGTACATATGAAAATATGATTGGGCCACCAGAAAAAGACTTTATCATATCTGTTTGAATTTTCAGAATCCACAGTGTCAACTGAGGGATCTGCCCCTCTCCCCATTATCTGCTCCCCCCCACCAGCATCCTCTCTTCCCCCTCCCCCTCCCTCCCTTTCATTTAACATTCCCCTCTACTCTGTCCCAATCTTTCTTGAAGCTGCCCACTGTCTTCAGGAAAACTACTCCCTTCAGCTACTCATTCCACTTAGCCACCACCCTCTTCATGAAAATGTGCCTCCTCATTTCTCTCCGGAATCTTCCCCACTAACATGAGGCAGTGCCCCCTAGGGGTCCTTTTCCTACTAAGGTTGAAGAGACCTTCAGAGCTCACCCTGTTGAAACCTTTAAGATACTTTAAGGTTTTGACCATGTCACCTCCCTCCTTCTATCCTCCAGGGAGTATATGCTGAGATCTCTGAGTCTCCTCATATGTTCTGCCTTGCTGTCCCTTGATCCCTTTGGTTGCCCTTATCTGGACCATTTCCATCAGGTTGATGTCATTCTTTAGGTAAGGGCACCAATAATGCACAGGGTACTCAAGATATGACTGAACTAGGGATCTGTACAGTGGCAGAATGACCTGCATTTGTTTGCTGGGAAGACCCCTGCCTATGCAGCTCAGCATCTGATTCTCTTTGGCTGCTGCTTTCCTATAGTGTGCTGGGTGCTTCAGGTCCCTCGTGCTGATTACTCCCAAGTCTATCTCCTCCAACAACCTGGTAAACTGCACACCTCCCAGTCAGTATTTGGTCTCTAGGTTATTTGTCTCCAAGTGCATTACCTTATATTTTTTGGTATTGAATCCCAGTTGCCAAATACCTGAGCACTTCTCTAGCTTAGCCTGGCCACCCCCCCTCCGAAGTCCTGTTTCTCCTTCTCTGTGTTTAGTCTCCCACAGAGCTTTGTGTTGTCTGCAAACAGGCACATTTTACCTTTTTTTTTATTCTTATTCCCAGACTTCGTACCGGACATACCCCCCCAGGCTGTCTGGACTGGGGAGCCCCACAGATTGCTCTCCATAGTGGGGATTCCCCTGGGGGGGTGAGATCAAGATCAACCAAAGGCCCCAGTTGAGGCTTCTGCCTGGGCATCATTTGGGTGGAGATTCAGGGGCATCACATTGCTGCCAGCCCAGGTTGTTTTATATTAGTTTCCCCAGAGGTGTGGGTATGCAGTGACATCAGTGCAGGTTGTGCATGCTCCTGCACCTGACCTACAGACATTCACCATCACCTCCCACTGAAGACTGGACCCAGCTGTTGCACATCCAGCCTCCACTGGGTGTTGCTGGCTTGCAGGAAGTCACAACCTTCCCCCTGGAGGAGGATATCTGTCCACAGAATGCTCATCCTACCTCCCCCCAGCCAACCCTTTGATGTACTGCGTTTACTCCCAAACACGGGTCATCAGCCTCACAGGTGTTAGCGCTATCAGTGTGTAGGTGGGATGACTATTTTACCTTTTGTCCCATCTGCAATACCACTGATGAAGATGTTGAACAACACCAGACCAAGCACCAAGCCCTATGGTACCTTACTAGTGACTAACCTAGTCTCTGAGACAGGGTGGGACAAATCAGTTTGGAGCTGGTGGTGAATTTACCCACTAGCTTTAAAAATCTGGTAGCCAAATCAATATTTTTAGTGGCTATCCTTTTTTAAGGGCTCAAAAAATACTTTGTGGGGATGTAGCCAGTTGACTGGTTACTTTCAAAATCTAGTAGTCAAATCAATTTTTTAGTGGCCATTGGCCACCTGGCTACCCAGTTTGTCCCCCCTGCTCTGAGAACTCCCTCTGACCACCATCATTCAGCTTCTGTCCTGCAGCCAGTTTCTAACCCACATAGCCAGTTTTCCCCATAGCCCTCAGGTCCCCCAACTTCCTGATTAATCTCCTGTGAGGAGCAGAGTCAAATGCCTTACTGATATCCTGATAAAGGATGTTCACCACTTGACCTCTGTCCACTGTCCTGCTTACTCAGTCAAAGAAATCTATCAGGTTAGTCTGAATGGAGTGTCCTGACACAAACCTGTACTGCCTGTCATCTTGGAGCCCATTTTCTTCCAGAAAGTGTACCAGTCTTTCTTTCAATTTGGTGTCCATGAGTTTCCCCACTGTCAAGGTCAGCCTGACAAGTTGGTATTTACCAGTGTCATCCCTCAGCCTGCTTTGGTGTAGTGGCACTACATGTGCTGTCCTCCAGCTCAGTGGCACTTTCCCTGACTCCAGTGAGGTGTTAAATAATCCACCAACTCTCTCAACACCTTCAGAAGTATGCCATCCAGTCCTGGGAATGTGTCTACCATCAGGGTGTTTAAGCCTTTTCTCATCTTGAGAACCTCTATCTCCCTGCCTGTGCACCATTCACCCAGTTGTGCCCCTCCTCCCCTGAGGTACTGGACAATCTTTCTCCTTAGTAAAGACTGAAAAGAAGTACATGTTAGGCACCTTGGCTTTTTCTTTATTTCTCTCCACCCACCTCCCCACTTCTCAACCTGACCACCTCATCCTTCATATCTATCTTCTTCTTGATACACTGGAGGAAAGCCTTCTTCCTTGTTTTTATTCCATCTGCCAGCTGCAGCTCTTGCTTGGCCAGCTGGACTGCTCTATCTACCCTGCTTCCCTTAGTATAATACTCCTGTCTGTCTCATTTTTCTGGGTCAGCTTATGCTTCCTGAAGGTGGACTTTTTACCCTTTACCACCTGGGCTATCTCCTTATCATACCAGTTGGGCTTTTTGGTTTTTAATTTTTTATTTTTGAATTTGGCATACATGTTGGTGATCCCAGCAAGGTGCCCTCCCAGATTCTCTCCCTTTCTACTGTAATCTGCCCTCTTGAAGTCTAGAACCCTTTTCTCTGTCATAATTTTCTCCCCCTACCATGTCCAGGTGGAACCACATAGTGTGGTGATCGCTTACTGCTAATGGTGCCTCTACCTTAACTTCTGGGATGTATGTAGCCTTAGACAGGACCAGGTTCAGCATGGCCCTCTCCCTGCTGGGATTCAGGACACACAATGTCAGGAACCCACTCTAGAATACATCCAGTAGCACCTGAGCCCTGGTACAGGTGGTAGCTAGGATCTTCCAATCTACACCAGGGAGATTAAAGCCCTTCATTATCAATACCCCACTTCTGACCATCTCCACAATTTTGGACCCCAGTTCCCCATATAATTCTTCATCCTGGTTTAATGGCTTGTACACCACTCCTATCCTAAGCTTTGTACCTTTCGTGGATTGTACCTGTGTCCAATAACGCCTCTGACCATCTGTCCACCTCCTCCTCCATAGTACAGATTATCTTTTCCCTCACGTACACAGCCACTCCCCCTCCTCTTTCCTCATCCCTTCTGTATAGCTTATAGCCAGGGACAGAGAGGTCTATGTCATGATTTGGCATGGCCCATGTCTCTGTGAGGGCTGCCATGTCCATATCTTCTTCAGCCATCAGTGAGTTCAACTCAGCCATTTTATTCCTGAGGCTCCTTGTATTCAGAGGCACTACCTTCCAGCATGATTCGAGGACCCCACCCCCCAGTCTGCCTCCCCCCAACTCCCAATACCTCCCACTTACCCTCATCCTCTACCTTTCATCTGAACCCCCTTACTTTAACCATGATTGGGAAGTCTGTTCAGCCTTCTCCACCAGGTGACTAAGGGTACAGTGACCCCTGTCGACCCCATCAGTTTAAATTAAGATCTTTGCCCATATATTCACCAAATATAGATTTTTGCACCCTTGCTACCTCTTTAGTAAGGTGTAGCATATCTGGTACATAAAGGGCCTTATTCTCCCAAGTATCCTTCCAGCCTCCAAATTAACCTCCAAAGCTCTTGTTCCTTGTAACCGCCTTGAACCACAGATGCTGCTAAATTCTTGATTCTTTATTTCTTACAGTGCTGGCCCTCAGTAGCAGTAGTACCTCTGAGTAGGCTATTGACCTCTCCACCCAATTGCAGAGCTTTGTCACCTCCCTGAACCTCTCCTGAACCACCCTTACCTCACATTTGGTCAAATCATTTGTTGCCAGGTGAATGATGATGTGAGGTTCACCCCTTCCTTTCTGGTGTTCTGGGCTATCAGTGAGGCCCACCCTCACCATGGTCATCCCTGGCATATACTGCACCTTCCTGTGGTTTGCCCTAGTCCCCGTTTCTCCACATCTCACTACCTTAACTATAGAGTCTCCCAAGATCACTACTCTCCCCTGCACATCTGCTTCCTTGGGTCCCCTCCTCATATTTACCTGGCTGTCCCTCCTTTCCTGCCCCATCCTTCCTCTCCTGTCTGTCCCTCAATTCCTTGACCCATTCCACCTTCCAGTCCGATCTCCATCCTGTCCTCCTGACCACCCTTACAGTTGCCTCCCCTACTCCCCTTGCCTGTCCACCTGCCCTTGCTCATCTCCCTGTCTGTCTCAACACCTTCTCTGCCCTGCTGCTACTCCCCTGCTTCTAACTACCTCTTTCCCTCACCTAAGGTCCTTACCAATACCCATATCCCTCTCCTGCTTGTGATCCCTTTCCTTATCACAGAGCTTCCCTCCGCCCCACCAAACCAATGAAAGGAATCTATTACACAATGATATCTCTGTTGGTGCTCCTACTGACTCCTCCTCCCCCCTTGCCCTCCCTGTTCTTCTTATTAATGTCCACCACCTTCCCTTGACCTTCTCTTCTACTGGAGGAAAGGGGACCCAAGGAACCTGCCCTAATTCCCCCTCTGTTCCCCCCACCTGACCCCACTCCCAGCCTGGGCTCCATCTCTACTCCCCCCACTTCTGTCCCCATTCCCTGTGAGTACTCTGACTCCTCCCTGCTCCCCTTTAGGATACCCACATCTAACAACATTCCTGTCTCTTGCCTAAGCTGCATTAATTTTGCCCTCAGCTGACCAAGACTCCTACAGACTGTACACTTGTTACTTCCCAGAGCATACTCAATAAAAACACTGTGCCACACCCCCGCAACACACTACTCTTCCCCATCCTACCCCATCAGCAAGCTTCCTCTCCACATTCAATTAATCAAATCCCTCCTTACAGAGTACAGATAATGCCCCTATAACCATACATACAGTAGCTGTATCCTATATTGGGATTTGCAATAGCTCCTATGAAAATAATTTGGTTGAACCCTATAGTTGCATCTAGATGGAGGTGGCTATAAAACTGCAACCCCTGAGTTTACCCTGTGCACTGACCCAAGGAAGGAACTTAATGAGCTGAATCTAGATGGGATGGCTGTAAAACTGCAACCCCCTTTTTCCTTTGTTAGCTGACCCAAGAGAAGAACTAGCTGCCTTCCCTAAGAATTCCTTGTCTGCTAACTCATTTATAAGCTTACTGTAGATAGGAACTAGCTGCTACTACTCAGATAAACTTTGATAGGGATGGCTGTATAGATGCAGCCCCTTGTTAGCTCAGTTTGCTGACCCTAGAAAGGAACCAGCTGCATTCCCTTAGTGTTCCCTGTCTGCTACTCACTATAACACCTACCTACTAGCCCTCAAGTGAACCTAGATGGGGATGGTTGGATAACTGCAACCTTTGTGTATTCTATTAGCTTACCCATAATACAGACTAGCTGGAACCCCTCTCCAGCTACACCTGTCTGTTTGCTCTGTCCCCCACCTTACCTTATCTGCTCCCAACTGAGCAGCATGGCCTGTGGTCTTCCCTGCAGATGCCCTGCTGATACACCCAGAACACACCTAATCAGACTCCACACTCCTGTTTCATGGCACTCATGTGAGGGGTCGCTTGGCTGCAGAAGTGCTGGCTTCACAGGGGGTGTGTTACTGCAGACAGAAGTACTGTTGTAATTTGTGTATCATGGATTTCCATATGGAGCTGCAGATGTTCAGGCCCCACAGGGTCCTTCACTTCTATAACCAGAGGTCAGTGTGTATGTCTTACCTTTGAGGCAACAGAGGCACAGGCCCCTTAGGTTGCTATGTACAGGCAGAAGTACTGTTGTAGTTTTGGTATCACAGATTTCATTGGCCTGCAGTTCTGCAGCCAGAGGTCAGTCTGTATTTCTTACACCAGCTGCTGCAGAGGAGCCTGCACTTCAACAGACAGACCTCTGTGTATGCCTTATGATGTGCTTGATTAAATGTGGGTACAAATGTGCTAGGCCCATGGGGGCCTGCGCTTCTGCAGATAAAAAAACTCCTCTAAATTAGATATTGTTGACTTGTATCTGTGGCTGCAGGGACCTGTGATCCTGCAGCCAGAAACAGTGCTGTGATTTGATTATTGTGGATTTCTATCTACAGCCAGAAGGGAGTGTGTATATCTTGCAGTGTGTGTACCACAGACAGAAATCCACAAAGGTAGCACATCAGTACTACTAACTGCATTTGTGTCATCTGGAATGAGTTGTATGCTGTTTGTTTTACCTGATGATGGATGTCTGTGGTTGCTTGTGTGGTCCTGGCCTTTTGTTGCTTGGGAAAGAGTTAGGGTTGGAGACTCTACCACTATATGTACCTAGTTTTGTGGCAGTAAGTTAAACCCTAACTAGTGCAATAATGCTATATATATATATATATACAGTATATATATATATATATAAAATACATAATTGATTACAGTACAGTGGAATAACACATTTATCTCCACTAGTGAGTGATAAGACCCATAACACGAGTTAGTTATGAAGATCTTACCACTCTATGTGGAGATAAATGTGTTATACTACAACCTCACATGTATTCCCTATATATATATTTCAGAAGACTCAGGGCCGACTTGTAGAGATGTGGGCTAAGTGGTTCCCACTGCTCTGTGAAGTGATTCATGGAGTGAAGGTGAATTCGCAGAGGCTCTGCAAAGCTTAAGTGAGTATCAGATTATAATGAGTAATGGAAGTCCATTAAAAAACAATGACTTCGCGATTACTCTGCTCTTCCAAACCACTACTCCACCATTTCTATAGTGAAGACATTGAAAAACAATGTACTTCACCTCACTTTGGTTTTGTTTTTAAGCTCCAAAGGCTAATTTTGCAGTGATTCATGGGATTTCAGGTCACATGGGCTCTAGATTGTTCACAGCCTCAGTTTGGGGTAGTGTGTGTAGGAAGCTGTAGGAGACAATCTGTTCTGAGAGCTCTCTGTGATTCAAACCTTCTAAAAACTGTTAAAAAAGCCTTTTTGAGTCATTTTTTTGCTGAAACTTTAGTTCATCGATTACAGGAAACCATCCTGTGCTCATATCATCGAGCATTTGTTTGTGTGTGGATTTTGAATGTTAATGTACAACATTCAGTCTGTGTACTGAGAGACGTGGAAGTGTGCTTTGGGGGAGGGGCGTATCTGTGGTGTAGGTAGATTAACTTGGAGAAAAAGACAGTGCTTTCTGTTTTGGTGATATTTCTCTTGTATAACTGTGTTAATGTACACACAGTAATATTTTAAATAATTCTTGCCATTTATTTGCTGATTGTTGTGATGCAGCAGTGCATAATTTTGGTTTGTTTAAAATATGTGGTTATATTACTGAAGTTTTCAATTTACTACGCATTACTTAGTATGTGTGTGAGTATGTGTGTGACGCGTGTCATCAAATTAGACACCTTTTATTGTGTCACATAATAATTTCAGCAATGTGAACCTGAAATCCACTGCAGCTGTGTGATTTTTGTACTTCTTTGTGGTATCTTTACTGGTACTAGTACTAGTGACTGTAGTACACTGCCCCCCCCCCCCCGCAGTCTGTACCAACAGGCAAAATTATTCTTTTCCAGATTTGAATTTCTGATGGTGAGCACTGGTTAGGTGTTGTGCCTTTGTATCTGCATCTCTTCAGTGCACAGTGCAATCTTAATCTGTCTGTGCATTTGCATCTCTTTTGGGCCCAGTCTCCATCTGTAACTCAAGTCACAGTTGTTTCTTTGGTTTCTCTTCAGAGTACTGGAGAGGTGTGGTGCATAATTCTGCATGAACATTGTACCCGTTAATATGCGTTTTTAAGTCAGGACCATCATCACGAGTCACTCATGGTACAAATCACATTCTTCATCATCATCGTGGTCACAAATGCACTCACAAATCATGATTCACGGTCACGTCATGAATCACATTAATTTTTTGACTAGTTACTTGGATGTATTGTAAGCATGTTTTTTAGTATCTCCCCAGGCTTCACCACTCCATCATTGTACTTATTAATAAGTGTTTTTATGTCAGGGAGTTTTGTGCTACAGCTCATCGGGGAAGTACAGCCATAGGCATTCGCGTTCCTTCCCGTACCGCATGTGAGTTACAGTACTGTAAGCAGTGGTGGGTGAAGTGGCCCCAATTTGATCCATGAAGTGATTCACTAAGTAATGCAGAATCCACAGAGGACTCCACCATGTGAAGCGTAGTACTTTACTTCATAATGAGGAACCAATGACTCTGCATTATTCTGCCTTCCCCAAGCCACTTCTCCACCAATTTTAAGGTGAAGTACATTGAAATCAATGTAATTCACCTCACTTCACCCTGTAATTGAGCTCCAAATAAAATTCTGCAGTTATTCATGGGATTGCAGGTCACATGCACTCTAGATTTTTTGGCACAGCCTCAGCTCTGGCCTGGTAGTGTGTGTGCAGTGGTAGCTGGAGACAGTTTGCTATCAGAGTTCTGCGATTCAAAACCTATAAAAGCTGTTTAAAATGCCTTTTTGAGTAAAATTTTTTGCTCAAAATTTAGGAAACATGGATTGTCGGAAACTCTTCTGTGCTCATATCATCAAGTGTTAATTGTTGTGTGTGGATTCTGAATGTTAATTTAGAACAGTCAGTCTGTGTACTGTGAAGTGTGCTTTGGGGTGGGGCATATGTGTGGTGTAGGTAGGTTAACTGGGAGAAAAAGGCAGTCTTTCTGTTTTGGCATACGATTACATTGCACCCTGGTGCATTGGGATTTGCACTGTGCCAGGCAGCCTTTCCAATATCCCGCTGGGACACAATGCCGGGTTGCGCCAGCACAACCCTGTTGAGCCAGGTGCAACCCCTTTGAATATCCAGGACATAGTAGATATGTCATTTGTACTCCCCCCCCCCCCTTCCACTGCTAGCATTACTTGCTCAGCAGCAGTTTCATAGCACAAACAGCACTCAAACAGAGGAGCCCCCACCCTGCCTGCCCATACAGGTTACACTACTTGCCATCCACAGTCAACTCACCACAAAACCCTCCCCTTATTTAAAATTCCTCTCATCTACATGAAGCCAAAAATTTACAATGACAGAGCATTTTTTCAAAAAATATAAACTTACAGCAGTGCAGTGGAATCACTACTGCTCACTCGGTCCTGCTTGCTCCTAGTCCCACTTGCTCGTGGTCCCGCTCGCTCACTTGAAATGCCAACATCAAAAATACACACTGTCCCATATTTTAAAAGAAAAAAAGAATAAACAGCCAGCTGCTCACAAATTGCCTCACAACTAGTAGCTTCAACTTTCTAAACTTTACCACTCTCACTAAGTGTTGCCATCATTGTTCCCCTCACTCCTTTTCCTGTTAATTATTCAAAACAGCAAGCTGATCACCAATTAAAACAAATGTCAAGAGTGTCACATAGCTCATTCATATTAACTAATCAATCAAAAGCCACAACTAACATCCCATTCATAAAAACACCATTATACCACAGAAGTACAAAAACCTTATACAATAAGTCCCACAAAATAAATGAAAATATATAAAATACATTAAAATAACAATAAACATCACATAAAAAGGAGGTCCTATTACAAAAATGGAATATGCAATGGGAGGTCACTGTATAAACAATTTATTTCCATTCCTCTCCGGTGACCTCAGGTAAACCACTCCTGGCTATGCTATGCTACGCCACTCATGAGGTTATTTGAGGTCACCAGGGACTTGTGAAAATAAATTATTTATATGATGGCTTCCCATTACCATTGTATATCCGATCTAGATAGATAGATAGCTAGAGAGATAGATAGACTGAAAAACATGTGTTAATGTACCTGTTAGGGTGTTCAACTTAAAGCAACATGTGTTAATGTACTTGTTAGGGTGTTCAACTTAAAGCAACAAAAGTAGAAAAATGTGGCATTAGGGTTTTCAACCCCAGCTCCCTCCCCCAAAGCAGCAAAAGAACAATACAATACAACACAAGCAACTAGGCAGCCATCATCAGGTAAGACAAACAGCATGCAGCTGCTTCTAGATGCACGTATGCACTACCTCTGCAGATTTGTATCTGTGGCTGCATAAGCCATACCTGTGTGTGCATATGTCATATTGCATGCATGAGTATGTGAGGCTGAAGTAGCACAGGCCCCATGGAGGCCTGCCCTTCTGTACACTGAAAACAACACAGGACCTGTGCCTCTGCAGCCAGAGGTGCAGTGGCACCAGCATGACTGCAACACAGTAATGTTAAAGTATATTACAATAGTGTTGCATTATGCTGCAGGGAACAGTATAATTCAATGGCAAATAAGCCCTTTTTTTCTGCAGTATTTTGTTACATGGCATTTACTTCAAGTTACTGTGTTCCATCATTGCTGGATCCTCTGTACTCATGCTTGCATATACAAGTTATCTTGCTAGAGAGCATGCTCTATTAGTTCATGCTTTTCTATATATGCATTTGCATAAATTAAAAACTGCTACTAATTGAACAGTCTACATCCACTGCTAAAATAATTAAACCAACATTTCAACAGTGTTTCCATCTGCATAACTGCAGGCCCCACAGGTACCGGCCATTTTGAAGCCATTTTACACCTGTGACTGAAGAGGTGCTGGCCCCTCAGGGCCTCAACTTCTGCAAACAGAAGTAGCATTACAATTTCGGTATCATGCATTTTGTGGCACCCACACCTTTCCAGCCAGAGGTCAGTGTGTATGTCTTATACCTGCGGCTGCAGAAGCACAGGCCCATCAAGTGTATGTATGTATGTCTTACAGTGTCATGATTACCTGAAGCTACAGAAGCCCTGAGCCCTGCACCATAGGGGCTTGTGCTTCTGCAGAAAAAACAGCTCTTGTAATTTGGATATCTTGAATTTGCATTTATGGCTGCAAGGGCCTGTGCTTCTACATACAGAAGCACTGCTGTGATTTGAGTAGTGTTGATCTGTATCTGCAGCAACAAGTGGGTGTGTATGTCTTCCAGTGTACATGTTGCAGACACAAGTCCACAGAGGTAGCACAACAGTGCTACTGCATTTGTGTAATCTGGAACAGTTGTATGTTGTTTGTCCTACTTGATGATGGCTATCTGTGGTTGTTTGTGTGGTGTTGTCCTTTTGCTGCTTTAGGGTAGTGGGGAGTTAGGGTTGAAAATTCTAACCCCACATTTCTCTACTTTTGTTGCATAAAGTTGAACCCTAACTGGTGCATTAATACAGTTTTTGTAATGAATGTCATTTCTTTTTGAGATAGTTGAATTGCAGCCTCATTCACACAGGTTCTGTCTGCCTGTGTAAGTGCAGGGCCCTCCATGTGCTGCACTTCTGTGTGACTACAGAAGAAGATGTTCAGGACACACAGAGCCCTGCAGAAAAATGAGGGTTTCATCTAGCCACACCTCTCTTGGTCCTGCACTTCTGTACAGCTACAGATGCAGACGCACAGGACCCTCTTGGTCTTGCACCAAATGTGGAGTCTGTCTGGGTGTGGAAGCACAGGGCACTATGGGTGCTATGTTTTCATGCCATGTGACAAGTCCATCTAGCTGTGGATGCACAGGGCACTCCACATCCTGTGCTTTTGTGCAGCTGCAGATGCAGAGGCACAGGGCCATCTATACCCTGCACCAATTGAAGAGTCCATCTGGCTGTGAAAGCACAGAGCCTCCTGGGCCATGTGCTTCTGTGAAGCTACTGATGCAGATGTGCAGATGGCATCCATCAGGCTGTGGAAGCACAGGGCCATCTGAGCCTCACATTTCTGTTTGGCTACAGAAGCTATGCAGGGCCCTCCAGACCATGCTCTATGTGAGCAGTCCATCTGGGTACAGCCATGTCAAGTGAGGTGTCGCACTTCTGTACAGCTACAGATACGGATGCACAAGACTCTTCTTTCATAACTTTGTTGTTTTTTCAATATTTTGATCCCACAGTTTCAGCATAGTCTTTTTATGACCTCACTCCATGAATCAGTCAGGTGAAGTTTTTTTAAATCCTGTCCAAAAAGTGATTTCACAGAGCATTTGTGAAATCACCTTTAGAGATAGATTTGAACAGTTTAACCTTCCTGTTTCATGAGATGTGGTCAAAAAAAAAGGCCATGTTGAAAGTTTCAGGTAAAAACCTTCTAAAATGGCCTTGTTATAAACAAAAGTTGTTTTTCTATACAAAGACAAAATTCTTCTTTTGTAAGCAGATGTTGTTCTTTTGTATGATGTCATGAAAGAAGATTGTGAATGAAGAAATCTAACAAAAGAAGATTCCAAAAGAAGAATCCATCTCACAAAATAAGGCATAAAAGAAAAAATCTCATAAAAGAAGATGATGTAAGAACAATCTTACCGCATAAAAGAAAGAATTCTTCTTTTGTGAGTTTCCATATGACAGAAGATCACAAAACAAGAAAGCTCAAGAAAGAAGATCACAAAATAAGAACTGTTTTCTTTTGTGAGATTAAGTTCTTCTTCTTCTGTGTGCTGAGATTCTTCTTTCATGAGACTCATGAAAGAAGAATGTCGGCTCACAGAAGAAGAATTGGAAGCTGTTGTTATGCCTTTCACCTACAGTAGGATTTTAGGGATGTCTAAAAAACATATTTCAGGGTTGTTTTTCCAAAACAAACTCCAGAATCGAGATAAATGGGTCCTATTTATCTAGATGCATGTGTTTGGTTTTCTGTAGGGCATTATTTTTTATTGGTTTTTAAGTTTGTTTGGGTTTTTTTTAAATAAAAAACCAAAGGGTGGCCATATGACACACGATTTATTTCTCACAAAAGAAGAATTTCAGCTCATGAAGGAAGACTCTACTTTTGTGAGTGGAAATTCTTTTGCAGCAGACATATAAATGAAACATTCCACTGAGCATGCTCAGAACTGAAATTTTAAATGCTTATAAGTTGTGCACAGATTAATATTTTTTCACCAAACCAAGAAAAAGGACTCATTCTAGGACAATCCCCTTCTACCCTAACAATTTCAGAACACAGCTCCAAACCATCTGAGCTGTAGATGAGTGCAAAAAAAAGGCCAAATCCTATGATTTCTCCACTTTTTGCACTATCCAGATCTCAGAATCAGCACATCTGACCATCACAAAACTTGGCAAATCAAGAAATCTCTCCCCCAGGCCACACATGCAAAATGCTATGTGCTTCTGTTTTATGGTGACAAAGCCATTAAGGTGCAAAGTTAGGGGTTTAACATTAATTATACAATGGTGTGTGAAAATTCTGTAACCTCATTTGTCAAAAAATGTCACATGACCTTGGGTAAATCCTTCATGACCCACGGCTGAGGAATGGCATTTATAAAAAACATAATTAAACCCATTTTAAATGTATTTTACACATGGTTCCATTGTATAATCGCAATAAGGCACTCCAGGGTGTGAGTTATTGGGTGATTTACACAATTCTTGTGTGGTTAAGTCACTCGGTTGTGCCTCGTAACACACCACACAAGGTGTGGATAAATCCCCCCAAACCCACACCCTGTTCTGCCTTATTGCTTAAATACCCTACTCATCCTTAACTAGAGAGGTGGTACCATGTCCCTACAAAATATATACAGGGCAGGTGTGTGTATGTGGGGGCTGGGGGGTTGTATACTCGTGGGCATCATTTATTTATTCAGTTATTTGATAGCCTGTATTTAACTGCTAGAAAATGGTTTGCACATAAAGCATTAATTTTCTAGTTTCTTTTCTAAATGTCAGTTGTGCTTCCTCTTTATTGCAAATTTTCTACCCAGTGCAATGTGTTTGCTTGCTATGCTCCCCTGTTGCATGGTATGTTAAATACACTTTTCTTGCACTAATCACTTTAATAAAAGGTGCTTAACAGAGTAAACCTCTACCACCTTATTACTTGGTTTATGAGGCTTAGAAAAGGAAACGCAGTCCCGCTAAACTGAGTTCTAGAGTTTTGTGTGTTTAGGATCTAGATGTTCCAGTATTGGAGCTTCCAAGGCTCAAGCACTTAAGGGACACATTTTTCAGCTGCATATATCCCAGGTGAGGGACCTTGCACTTTTCATATGATGGCAGGGTCCTGGGTCTGAGTGGCATTTGCTCCCTCCAGTGTGGGTCTCTGGAGGCTCAGATCCCACATAGTGATCAGAAACAGCAGGAACCTGTTGGTGGCTCACCCCCAAGAAGGACTGCCTGATGGTCTTAGCACTACTGTTCCAATGAAGATGTGTTGCTGTTTCTGATGGGGGGATGGAGTCCAAAACAGCTTGAACCTGATGTTTTCTGTGAAAGATCAGTGCATGAGGTGGAGCCATGACATCTAAATTTGAGAGCAAAGGGGAAGGATGTGGTGAGCCAGGTATGCCTCATAGCTGTGACTGCATGGCGCTGAATAACTGAACTTTAGGGCAAGGACTGAGATGCAGCAACTAGTGTTTCTCAGTTCTTAAGTGTCCCTCCTCAGCCACTTTGATCTATTTAAAAGAGTATACCCAAGGGTCAATTTTAGCATTATTTTAATTGTATGGGTGCAACATAGTGCAAATTGACTAGGACTAGTGCAGCTAGCCCACTACTTGTCCATCTTGACTAGTGCAGGTATTTCATGGCTGTCAATGAAGTTAAAATAATCCTTGCTTTAGCAGGCTCTATTTCTGCTAAGATCCCTCAGAATTTCAGATAGCCTGGTGACTGTGCAATTATCTGGCAGTACAAGATTGGGATCCCACAAAGACTTCCCACAAAATGTTTTTTCCTGCCCAACTCTGTTCTTTGCTTTGTGGGTGGGGGTGGGAGTATGATGAGGTGCAAGATGATATTGGCTATTGTGTGCGCAGGGGTAAAGCTGCTTGACTGAATATCCACTGCTGTTGGGGACACAGAGAGAGAAAGAGATGGGACCCTGGTACAAAACAATGGGGAACATTCTGTGTATGATTGCATGCCATGTCTATTTTTTTTTTTTGCTGGGACAGGAAACAATGTAGGAACAAGATAAATGTGTGATAATTAGACTGTTTCTTGACTTGAATCTTTTCTGGTATAAGTGTGCAAAATTATTCATTATAAATTAAACATTAATGCAACCATCTATGAGCTAGTGTGATTTTTGAAAGGTAGCTCATTTTACCTCTAGAGCCAAGGGCAGAGGAGGATATCAAAATTCAGTACCAATTTCATGGTTATGAACATGGCTAACATGTTGTTGCAGGTCCCAGGGCAGAGACTGAGCAGACAAAGAAGAAGGCTATGAGTGTTCTCATCCATTGGGACACAATGTTGCATGACCAGAGTAGTTCCACTTTTATAGATGATGCCCTGTGGATATGCTTACAGGATGTGAAAAAGCCAGAAAGGAAAATCAAACAAGGGGTGGCTCCTAGTGAGAAAGTTCCATCCATTCTTCCCTAGACACAGGTGTGCACCCCTGGGTTATTGTCCTCCCCGCTCCTCTTCACTGGGCATTGGGTAGAGTCAGGTGGTGGGAAGGGGTATTACATATAATGCCATGCTTGTAGAAATAGGATGTCACCCATTTTTCTCCTTTCAGGAATCAAATAATTCTTACCTTTTTATTTTGAAAGTTTGCATCTTTTCTGGGAGACAGTCATTTCCAATATTTAAATATAAATCTCTACTTTTATGTTCACTATGGGCACATGCATAGCAAACATTTTATTTGGAGAGTGGCTTTTGAGATGTGTGACACTGTCAGTCCAATGTAGAGTGGTCTGCAAGGGGTTCGTCTGTGTCACACCAATCATCAGCCAGGCTGATCATGACAGTGTTCTGGCTTGCTGGGTGGAAACTTTGTGTATTTTAAAGGAAAGAGTCAATCTAATCATAGGTCATCTCTTTCCTTTGATCTACACCACCCAGCAAGCACAGCTGATCTGTCATGATCAGCATGCTGAGGAATTAAACTCTGTAACAAAGGAAACCTTCCATCGAAGTCTGTCACTGTCCTCACTCTTACTGTTTCCCCACATGACCCTCCCACTCAGCACCCTCCATCCACACCCAACCCCAACAAAAACATAACACCAGCACTGGGGGTGCCAATACCCACTGTCACCACCTGAAATAAAGAAAGCTGTCCCTCATAGTTTATTTTTTTTTTAAATATACCCTGTCCCTTGCCAGACTGGACCCTCTCTTTCATTCTGTCTGTTGCTTTGCATTGGATTGCCCCTCTCATACTCACCACTGCTCTCTCTCTCTCTCTCTCTCTCTCTCTCTCTGTAATCAGCTCCTTCTTTCCCTTCTCTTAATGCTAGGTGCCATTCCCACTGTGTCTCATTTTTGTCCAAATTCTGGTTTGGCATCCTTCCTTCCTATCTCAATGTCCTTCTTCCCCCCTTCATATTTCCTCTTGCACTCTGTAACAATGCTTCTCATTCTCTTATTATCCCTTCTAGAAAATTTATTGTTGGCCAATCTACTTTTTCTTACCACTTTCCTAAACTTTGTCCTCCTTTCCCCTTTCTATTTGTTCTGCCTCTTCTACTTCCTCTCTAAGGTCTCTTCTTTTTGACTTTTGTCATCCTACCTGCAACTGTCGTTGACCTTTTTTCTTTTTCTTTATTCTGTACTCTTAACATAGAAACATAGAATTTGATGGCAGATAAGAACCGTTTGGCCCACCCAGGCTGCCCATTTCCCTACCTAATGGATAAGCCGCAGATCCTAGTTAACCAACAGCCTACTTTTTCCTACCCAAACCCCCTAGAATTACCTTATGACTGTCCCATGCATTCTTGAATTTCACCACTGTTTTTGACTCCACAACCTCCTCAGGAAGGATGTTCCATGCATCCACAACCCTCTCCGTGAAAAAATACTTCCTCACATTACCTCTGAGATGTCAACCCTCTATCTTCAAATTGTGCCCCCTTGAACTTGCACACCACTTTTTCTGAAAGATGCTACCCTCTTGGAGTTTGTTGATTTCCTTGAGGTACTTGAAAGTTTCTATCACATCCCCCCTCTCCCTCCTCTCCTCGAGGCAATACATATTAAGCTCCTTATGTCTCTCTTCATATGTCTTCTGGTGCAGACCCTGCACCATTTTAGTTGCCCTCCTCTGGACTGCCTCCATCCTGTCTATGTCTTTATGGAGATTGGGTCTCCAGAACTGCTCGTAGTACTCCAGATGGGGTCTCACCAGCTGTCTGTACAGAGGGATAACAACTTCTTGTTTTCTACTGATGATGCCTCTCCCTATGCATCCCAGTATCCCCCCAGCCCTCCTTACTGCCCTCTCACATTACTTGCCCATGTTTATGTCATCTGATATGACAACCCCCAGGTCCCTTTCCATTTTTGTTGTTGTTAGTATCTCACCCCCCATTGCGTACTCTTCCCCTGGGTTTTTGTTTCTCAGGCACATTACTTTGCACTTCTCTGCATTGAACCTAAGCTGCCATACATCTGGCCATTCCTCCAACCTTGCCAAGTCCCTTTTGTTTCTTTCCAACCCACCTTGTCTCTTATCCTCCTATTGTTGTTTCTGATCTTGTTTTCTATCTGTATTATTTTAGAGTATTTTATTTACTAGTTGCCATCATTTGCTAATGTGCCTTCAATATTTATTATTCTGTTTGTATTGTTATGTTTTCTTTTTGCATTTTTACCTTGTATTTATAATCAGCTATCTCCTCTTCCCTTCTCCCCTAGGACTCATCTGGAAATGAGCTGTTGTCAGCTCAGTATGTACCTTCTGGTTAAAGTTTTCAATGAATAAAATAAATAACTAAAAAAGAAAACAGTCCATCAGTGTCTGTTGCTGCCCCGCAATAACTGACCCCTCAAGCCCAACCCATGTTAATCTTCTGGCACAGGGGTGCCCAATCCCTCATGCTGGTTTCTACTCCCCATCCTGCCCAATATAACACTGACACTGGGGGTGTCCAATCCCCCAGTGTCTTCACCTGAAATAAAGAAAATCATCCCTCATAGTTTATTTTTTTTAAATACACCCTGTAAAAAAGAACAATGTCCATAGATGTCTGTTGCTGCCCCACCGTAACTGACCCCCCCAACCCAACCCATGTTAATCTTCTGGCATTGGGTGCCCAATCCCTGTGCCAGCTTCTACCCCGACCCTGCCCAATATAACACTGACACTGGGGGTGCCCAATTCCCCAGTGTCACAACCTAAAACAAAGAAAACCATTCCTCATAGATTTTTTTAATAAACCCTGTAAAAAAGAAAACCTTCCATTGATGTTTGTTGCAGCTGTTACTGTCTCCCCATTTGACCCTCCCTCTCAGCACCCACAATCCCACACACCACCAAGCCCTTACACTGGGGGTCCAATGCCATAATCCTTTCTGGACCACAAACATGTCTTCACTCTTCAATGCTGGACTGAGAAAATCAGGTATGTGGTTCAATGTATTTCAATAGGGTTTTTAACTTAGTGGTATAACTTGGCCATTTTGGGAAATTTTTGCCCCAGACTTTAGGCATACCATTTTGGGACCCCACCTCATCAACAATGGCAGTGAAATTAGGCAAATCTGCCCCAAAAGGGTGATTCTGGGCAGGAATTGAAAATGTTCTCCATACTTGTTCATGAGGCGGGGTCATAACAAGGCTGTGTTGAAAATCTGGGGTAAACATATTTGAAAAAACAACAAAGTTATGAGCCTATGTTAAAAGTTGTGAACACAGGCTCATAACTTTGCTAATTTTCAATATTTTGACCCTAAATTTTCAACATAGCCATTTCTTCACAGCACCTCATGAATGTGATAGCTGTCATTTTTCAAATCCTGCCCAAAATGTGTTTTTGCACCCTGAAAGATGATTTTGCAGTTGCTGCACAAAATCACCTTTCAGGCAGGAGTTGAACTTTTTTTCTGCTCTTGTTCATGAAGTGGTGTCATAAGAAGGCTATGTTGAACATTTGGGGCAAAAATATTACAAAAGAACAAAGTAATGAGCCTACATTGAAATTTACGAATGCAGGCTCATGACTGGTAATTTTCAATATTTTGACCCCAAATTTTCAACATAGCCATTTCTTTATAGCACTTCATGAATGTGACAGCTGTCATTTTTCAAATCCTGACCAAAATGTGTTTTTGTTCTTGGGGTGCAAAATCACCTTTGGGCAGGATTTGAAAATGTTCTCCACCCTTGTTCATCAGGTGGGCTCATAAGAATGCTATGTGGGGTCATAAGAAGGCTTTGTTGAAAATTTGGCATAAACATATGAGAAAACAACAAAGTTATGAGTCTACTGTATGTTGTAATTTTTCCACGCACGCTCTTAACTGTCAATATATTGACCCCAACTTTTCAACATAGCCATTTTTTAACACCACCACATGAATGTGACAGCTGTCATTTCTCAAATCCTACCCAAAATGTGTTTTAACACTTGTAGTGCAAAATTATATTTTAGACATTGGTTTATAAATGACACCTGTCGTTCTGAAGGAGTGGTCATAAAAAAATATGTTGAAAATGTGGGGCAAAAATGTGAAAAGCCAGTTAAGTTATAATCAAATGAATTGTTCCAACATGCTCTCATAACTTTCATTTTTGCAGATTTTGGCATCTAATGTTCAGCATATCTCTAGTATTACAGACTTGCGTCTAAGTGCTGGAACTTAGTAAGCTTCCCTTTCTGTGTGCCTGTTTGGTTCGTCTGTGCATTTGCACTTAGTAAAGTACCTGATTATTTTCATCTACTCAACTGGACCTGGATTTTATCCCATTTACAGGCACTGAATGCTAGTTCCTTTTGACTGTATCCCTTGTATTACCCCACCTCCAGAATATGGCAGGTGTCTTTTTTTAAATCCCCTCTGAAACTTGTTTCCACAGACACACTGCAAAATCACCTTTCAGATGGGATTTTAAAAAGTCTATCTGTCTTGATCATAATGTCAGTTCATAAAAAGACTCAGGCATTTGGGGTCAAAATGTGGGAGCCCACTTAAAAGTAAATATTGACTCTAAGCAGCTCTATCCTGAGTAATTACAATCTAACAATGTGTAAAAGCAGGACACCACTGAAAATGAGAAATTGCATCCTATCTGCTCTATCCTGGGTAAATATATAGTAAAAATGTGTACAAACAAGACCCAGTACAACAGCAATACCAGCAGCAAATATTTGGCATTGACAAATGCTTGTTTAGGTTGATCTGAAGCCAAAACTACTGAGTTTAAACCAAAGCAGGTAGAGCCTTGTCTGTGTAGTCACCCACTGAAACTGCTGGAAAATGGGTGCTTGGTCACTGTTATTGTCACAAAAGGAGTCAGAGATGATAGCTTGTACTCTTATTGGCCATGATTTTACCATCTGTATTGATCTGTTTCCAGTCTTGTGTTGATTTTTGTTACTGATTTGTACTTTTGAGAAGGAGGGGTAGCAGTAATACAGAACTTGTGAGGCATTTGGTACACTCAGGGATATTGTAACTTTTGTGAGAGAATTAGCTTCAAGGCCCAAAAGCTCTGCCTCATTTAAAATGTGCACAAAATTTGACTTTAGCACACTGTGGGGGGCATACAAGGCAGCCATGCAGGGGGAGCTCATTCATCTGGCTACCACCCATAAATCATCTAGATAATAAGAATGTGACTGTCTGCTTTTGGACATCCGGCGAAGGGAGTAGACTATTTCTGCATTCTCACCTTGAGGCAGACTGGCAGGTTTTAATTGCACTTTGAGAGCAATATGCTATGCTGCTCCATGAGGATGCTGAGTGAGCTCTTTTCTGAGCCAAACTTTCCTAGAAAGACCAGGGGGAGAAAGTCAGGATGCTCCTTGCCTTACAGCTCCAGCAACAGGTGGCAGCTAGGGCTGTTCCTGCTGTCCAGATGGCACCAGAGGCTCCCCTGGTGACTCACCCTAGAAGGGTAGCAGCTTGTTTTGGTTCTTATTTTGTAAACCTTTATACTGCTGAGCCTCCTGCCTCCCTAGAGGCAATTCAAGCTTTTTTACACAGTGCACAATTACCTTGTTTCTCAGCGGAGCAGTGAATTTGCTTAGTAAGTCCATCTCAGAGTTCAAGGTTGCCCAGGCCATTCAGTCTTTGATTCCTGAAAAGGCCCCTGGACCACATGAGTTTTCACCCAATTTCTGTAAAGCCCCGAAGGATTGTTTGGGCCCTTATTTAACATCTTTTTTTTAATGAGGTATTCGAGAAAGATGTTTTGCCCCTGAATTCCAAGAAGCTTTGATATCCATTATTCCAAAGCCTGAGAAGCATACCAAATTCAATCAATCAATCAATCAAAATCTTTATTTATTCAGGCGGACATCATTGAGCGAAGCTCATTTACAAGATGGACCTGATAGGTCAAGATCAAAATAAGGTACTGTAGCATACATAAACAAATACAGAGAAAGAGACAAAGACTTAAATATAAATAAACAGCTACAATAATAAAAAAAACGTATATACAAGCAAGGTAGATAATGATTTTGGACCACAAAACAAAATAATTCAGACAGGTTTGACCCAGATGACTGTAAGGTATTGGGATTGTGGAATTGGTCAGGTTGTGTTGTAATTGGGTAGATACTTAAGCAAGTAGAAATGGGGGGATTACTAATTACTGGCCTTTATCTCTGCTTAACTCTAATATTAAAATATTGGGAAAGGTACTGACTGGTAGGGTTACAGGGATTTGGCAGACATTAATTGGGCCAGAACAAATTGGTTTTACGCCAGGGCAGTATTCCCGGGATCATCTATACAAAGTAGCCTATTTATTGGCTGTGCTGAGGGTCTCCAGAGTGCTAGCTGTTCTGGTGTCCCTCAACACAGAAAAGCATATGATAGGGTTTCCTGGGAGTCTCTCTTTGAGTACTTACTTGCGTTTGGTTCTCCCTGAGTTTATTAAATGGGTCCAATTGTTATATTCCCAATCTGACAGCCAGGGTCTATTGTAATGGCTTTCTTTCCCCTTCATTTGCTTTACACAAAGGAACCTGGCAGGGCTGTCCATTGTCCCCCATACTTTTTAATCTATATCTTGAACTGCTTACCTGCATAATAGTTTCTGACCCCACAGTTCAGGGTATTCAGGTTGCCAGGAATGCTTTTTCTATTTTGACTTATGTGGATGACATCTTGCTTTGTTTGCAGAATCCAGCCACCTCATTGCCTATGGGTTTTAATACCCTGAACCACTTCCTGTCCTCTAGACAGCCTCCACTCTGTCTATGTCCTTCCTAAGATGTGGTCTCTAGAAGTGTACACAGTACTGCAGGAGGGGTTTTACCACTGATCTATATAGTGTCAACACTACCTCCCTCCTTCTGCTGGTGACACCCCTCCTTATGCATCCAAACATCCCACTGTCCCCACTAACTGTCTTGTTGCACTGTCTTGCCACCTTGATGTAATCAGATATGATTAATTCCAGAATGTTTCTAAGAAAATGTTTCATATATGTCCGGTACGTTTGTGACTGAGGGTGCAACATGACACGTGATGGTGACCTTTCTGTTTTGGTTTAAGGCACAAAGGTTAATAAATATAAAAAATATTTTGTGGATATTGCATATTAATTTTGTAAAGCATAGTTACATCATCAACACAGTAAGTGCAGTGCCTGTAATAACAGCTCATTTTTGTGTATTGTAACTGTAAAGGTTTCATGATTTACAAAATGGGGTTGTATTTGAGGGAAATAAAATAATTTATTGGTAACTTTGTTGAACATTATGTATTAAACAGATGGGTTGGAGCTTAAGATAGGTACCTCAAGACATTTGCTCTTGTTGCACCCTCTTTGTTCCTCCAGTTATGGATTTATTTGATTCTGTATATGGATCGTAGGTCAGAATTATTTAAATAAAATATGAGGTAGCAAAATACAATAAAATGAGGTGTTGCAACCAGTAATGCAGGAGCGTGGTAATTGTTTTAGTTTTAAATGGCAATAGTGCGATTTAAACAGATGAGTTGGAGCCCAACATAGTTTTTTATTCTTACCTCACAGCAAATAGTCAGCTCAAGACATTTGCTGTAGTTGCACCCTCTTTTTCCTCTTTTCACAGTTTTATTTAATTCTTTATATGGATCGTTGGTTAGAAATATTTAAGGAAAATATGAGGTAGCAATATGAAATAAAATGAGGTGCTGCAACTAGCAATGCATGAACATGGTAATCCATACGAAGGACAACAGTGTGTTTTAAATGTGCAGTTTAAAGTTCCACACAAACCTTGCTGCTATTTCAAGTTCAAATTTTAATGGTTACTAGTGTTGTTTATTGAAAACTGCTTTTAATAATCAAACTAAATTGTTTTTTAGTTCATGATTGGTTAGAATTAATTAGCAACATGTAATTTTGTCACTATTTATATGGAGGCACCGTTGTAATGTTTTAGATTCACTTTGATGATGCCTGACGGTGGTCAGGGGAAACATTAGTGTTGGTACAGCTTTTATTGCTTATTTTTGGGACTTTTTGCACATGTAACATGCAGTTTTGTTTTAAAATAAACGGACTTCATTTTTTTTTCTCAAAGTCCTATGCGCTCTGATTTTTGTGGGTGCCCTTACTACTTCTTCTGATACTTTTGGTCAAAAATGAGCACCACAGTAAATTGCCTGGTGCTCCACTTCACTGTTTTTCTGCTGTTTGGTGACTGTCAATACCTCTACTCCCATTGTGTACTCCACTTCTGAGTTTCGGTGCCCTAAGTGCAGGATTTTGTACTTTATCACATTGAAACCCAGTTGCCGTGCCCTTGACCTTTCCTCAAGTTTTCTTAGGTCTCTGCACATTCTTTCCATCCCCTTTGGAGTGTCCACCCTCTTGTAGATTTTGGTGTCAACCACAAGAGGCATACCTTCCCTTCCAGGTCATCTGCAATGTTACTTATAAAGACATTGAAGAGGACTGGTCCCAGTACTGAGCCCTGAGGCACCCTACTGGTTACCTTCCCTTTCCCACAGTGAATTCTGTTTTCCACCACCCTCTGTCTCCTATCCTTTACCAGTTTCTTACCCAGTTTACCACCTTAGGGCCAACCCAAAGCTGCACATTTTCCTTATGAGTCTCCTATGTAGAACAGTGTCAAAAGACTTACTGAAATCTAAGTAAGCCACATCCACTGCCCCACCCTGATCTATTTCCCTGGTCATCCAGTCAAAGAAATCTATCATATTTGTCTGACAGGACCTTCCCCCATGAATCCATGCCACCTAGGGTCTTGTAACCCACTGGATTCAAGGTACTCCACAATCCTTTCCTTAAGCAGGGACTCAATTAACTTCCCCACCACCAATGTCAGGATGACTGGCCTGTAGTTGCCAGCCTCCTCCCTGCTACTGTTGTCATGAAGTGGGATTACATCTGCCCTCTCCTGTCCTGCAGAACCACTCCTGTTTCCAGTGATTTGTTGAATAGGTCTGTCAGAGGTGCGGACAGTACTTCCTTGAGCTCCCTCAAAGAGGCCCATAGAGTATATTGAATCTAATGGACTGCAAGACCACAAGCAACATGGATTCATGGGGCAGAGGTCATGCCAAATGAATATGACTGATTTCTTTGACTGGGTGACCAGTAAAATAGATCAGGGGAGGGCAGTGGACATGGTTTATCTGGACTTTAGCTAGGTCTTTGATACTGTCCCACACGGGAGACTAATAAAGAAATTGAGTAGCCTTGGAGTGGGGAAAAAAATGGAGAATTAGGTTAGAAACTGGTTAATGGATAGGAGACAGAGGGTGGTGGTTAAGATGCTCACTCTAATCATGTGAGAGTGACCAGCGGGGTGGCACAGAGCTCAGTACAGGAACTGGTCCTCTTCAATATCTTCATAACGGACATTGCAAAAGAACTGGAAAGGAAGGTATGCCTTTTAGCAGATAATTCCAAAATCTATAATAGGGTGGAGATTCTGGAGGGGGTAGAGAAAATGTGTAGGGATCTTGGGAAACTCGAGGAGTGGTGAAGAGCATGGCAGTTGGGACTGAATGCCAAAAAGTGAAAAATCATGCACCTAGGGCATAGGAACCCAGGAGATGAATACAGCATGGTATCCTGTGACAGCAACCTATGTTTTCTTCTCCCTCCCATGAGTTGCGTCCCCCCCCCCCAGAGTTGGTTACATTTAGTAATGGGGTAATGGCGGTGAAGGGGGGCTTTTCCAGCAGAATATCACTGTGAC
This sequence comes from Neoceratodus forsteri, assembly GCA_016271365.2. NCBI lineage: Eukaryota > Metazoa > Chordata > Ceratodontiformes > Ceratodontidae > Neoceratodus > Neoceratodus forsteri. The sequence continues at coordinate 537,936,914 of CM028129.1, forward strand.
ACTGTTGTTACCATTTCGGGGATCGTTGTTTTTTGCCACTCATCCTCTGTAGCTGCATTGTTTTCCCTTCTCCATTTTCATCCTCACCCTTTTGCGATTGCCGTTATCACATGGAACCGTATAGGATGGGAGGGGGAGGTATTGATGGTCACGAAGCAGGAAAGGGACTTTGGAGTTATCATATCTGATTACCTCAAAGTGGCAGGGCAGTGTGGCTAAGCAGTGAGTAGAGCCAGTGGGATGCTAGAATGCACAGGGAGAGGTATCTACAGCTGGAGGAGGGAGATGGCATTGCTACTATATCACTCACTGATGAGAACCCACCTGGAGTATTGTGTCCAGTTCTGGAGGCTGCACCTCAAAAAGGACATAGATAGGCTAGAGGCAGTCCAGAGGAGGGCAATTAAAAGGGTGCAGGGGTTGTACCAAAAGCCCTGCAAGGAGAGACTGAGGGATCGCAACATGTATACCCTGGAGAGTGAGAGGGGACAAGATAGATACCTACAAGTACCTCATAGGAGAGAATAGGGTGCAGGAGGGGAGTCTCTTTCAATGAGAATGACTACCAGGATTGGAGAGCATGTGATCAATCTGGGAGGGGCAGTTTAAGAGAGATGTGCTAAAGTACTGCTTCATTGAAAAAGTGGTAGATGCCTGGAACAGACTGCCAGTGAAAGTGGTAGAGGCGAAAACAGTAGGGGGCTTCAAACATGAGTAGGATAGACATAGTGGAATATTAGTAAATAGGCAGGGTGGATGGAGGGTCATCAGAGACAAGTTAGGATCTATGGAGACAGGCTAAGCAGGGATCATCTGGGCAGACTGAGGGGGCCAAGTGGTCCATTTCTGTCTACAAATTCTATGCGTCTGCATTTCTATCAGCATTAAAAATGACAAGTCCTTTGGTCTTTTCACCAGTAACTAAGTAACCTAACAAACAGGCTTGTCTATAATGCTACCTTCCCTCCATCAAGTGAATGAAAGAGACCAGCTGTCATTGAGTCATAACCTACCCTTTGAAGATGAATCCACAAATCATCATATACAGTGTTCCCATAGGCAAACGCGTTCAGGTAGGTCTGTAGAAAAAAAAGAACAGACAAAATGAAGCATACATTTCTGGTCCTGGATGGTATATACAGAGCAATGTGCCTGAAAATAGTCATTTTATGGCTAGTGCACCTACCCAGTTAACAAAAACTAAATAAATAAGTAAATAAACAAATGTCAAGTTTACAGAAATATTTTGAAGCAGTTTTTTTTTCAAGTACAGTACCCCTTAAATTTGGATAGTTCTAGAATTTAGATTCCAAACATTCCCCTCTTAAAACAGTTTGAGTGGGTCCAGCCTAGTGGTGTAGTGGCAGAGTATCCCTCCTGTTATGGGAAAGGTGAGAGATATTGATGAGGGAATGGAAGTGGGTCAACTGAGGGATGGCCCTCCTAATGTGAGAGAGTTGATGGGTACGGACAGAGGGGTTCTGAGAGGTAAACTGAGGGACATCACTCCTAATGTGAGAAAGTTGAGGGGTATGGAAAGAGGGGTGCTGAATGGTATAATGAGGGATGCCCCTTCTAGTGTAAGTCAGTTAAAAAGTATGGGCAGAGCACAGAGAGGCTCTGTGTGGTAAAATGAAGGATGTCCCTGTTAAAGGTGATGTGCAAAACAGCATTGCAGCCCCCTCCGGTCCTCATATACCTTACAATACTGTTGTGGGAGTCCAGGGCTGCAATCAGCATTATTTTTCACATCCATGTTTAATTTTAATAAAGCGCCAAATGTGGAAGTGCAGAGGGGACCCGACTTGAGTGGGCGCATGTGTTCATGGGTAATACATCCTGGGCAGGCTGTTGCTGTAAGTAATATTGGGGATGTCAAGACCCCCAGGGAAGCAATTAAATCAGAATAATAAACTACCATCAATGCTGCTATTATAAGAGTAATGGTGGGAGTGACGTCACTAAATGGGTGTAATACCCATGAACTCAGTTGGGTTCCCTCCACATTCGGTCAAAAGTTTCAGCGCTTTATTAAAATTAAACATGGATGTGAAAAATAATGCCGATTCCAGCCCTGGACTCCCACAACAGTATCGCAAGGCATGTGAGGATGGGAGGGGGCTGCAATGCTAGTTTGCAGGTCACCTTTAAGGTGAGAGAGTTCAGGAGTACAGACAGAGAGGTCTGAGTAGTAAAATGAAGGTCATCCCACCTTAAAAGGGACAGGTGAGGGATATGGACATAAAGGTTCTGAGTGGTAAAATAATAGATTTATCTCCTAATGTGGGACAGTTGAGAGGTGAGTACAGAAGGGTTCAACATGGTAAAATGAGGGTATTCCTCCTAATGTATGGCAGTTAATAGATACAATGGTAGAAAACTTCCCCCTTAGTGCAGTACCTCATTAACTTAGGCATTACCTTATTGTGTTTAGGGAAGAAGCAGCAGTTGGTTTTTAATTGTCAATGACAGGACTGGCAATGAGGTGAGAATACTGTGCTGTACCTAGTACCATGAGTTCCTAAGTAAGAGGTGAGTTTAGGATAGCTTCCACTGTATGCCAAAAGGGATTTTGAGTGGGTAAATGAGGGATGACCCTTATAATATGGAACAGTTGAGAAATATGGACAGATTAGCTCTAAGAGGTAAAATGAGGGAGATTCCTTCTGATGTGGGACAACTGAAAAGCATGGACAGATTGGTTATGAGTGCTAAAATGAGAAACATCCATTCTTAAGTGGAAGAGTTGAAATGTATGGATATCTGGCTCCAGAGAAGTAAAACAAGGGGCATTCCTCCTAATGTACTGTAAAACAACTTACAGGAATGGACAGAAAAGAATTCTGAGGGGGAAAAAAAGGGATGTCCTTCCTAATGTGGGATAGTTGAGGGTTGTATCTCAACAACCCCCCCCCCATTATATATCTATGTGAATTCATTGAGAGCAGCAGCAGCTGTGATAAAGTTCTAGTAGTGATAAGACTTACACTGAGACCTTTAGCAAACAAAGGTTCCGTCAGGAAATTTGACAGCATCCTTAGTACTGAAGCCCCCTGGAAAGTGAAAAAAAACAAAAGTAGAAACATGAAAACTCAGGAATGAATGCATTAAATCAGCAGAAAACTGGACTTCAGTGTTGCTGGACCATTTTAGGTCACTCCTTTTTATGTACAGACCCCCTGTGAATTATTTCTGTAGAACAGTACCCCTTGGCCATTTCAGTTAGGAGTTCAGACATGGAGCCACATGTATCACTAGCAGCTGAGAAGGCACGCCGATCAGAAATCATGGAGCACTTGTGAGCACAGGTACAGACAATGTTTTTCATTTTTTTCCATCTCTGCTAAGGTTTGAAATGAGGATATATTCAAAATCTTGAATACCCATATGAAATTATCGAAGTTTGAATCTGAGTGTTACAGTGTTAATAGCATTTTTAATTACAACTACCAATGTTTGGGGAAGCAGGGGAATCAAGGTCCACACAACAGAGATTGCCCCACTGAGGCATATCTGTCTACATAACAGCAGTATATTTATTCATACCATAAATGTGGTTTAACCACAGGAAACAGGGGAAACCTACCCAACTGGCCCAGAAATGGCCCACACAGTTCTAGGGCTAGTGCTGGACAATTGGGACAAACGTGGCATGGAAGCATTGTTGTAAGACTTTCTTACTCCTAGTCCTCCCTCTCTCACACATAGCAACAAATAGCCCTCAATGGCTGGTCATATTTCAACTCTGTATTTAAAAACATTAAGGAACAAGCACAACAATTCCTGCCAGGAAAACAGCTTATATACTCTAGCCCCCTATCCCCTAATCCCCACAATAAGGATTCAGGAACTTGTGGCAGAATACGACTCACCCATGTGGAGCTTTTGTATATTACAATGTAAGCAGATCTCAGAGATTAGGTACTGAATTACACCCATTATTACATAATGGTTGTTAAGTTGTAGGAAGACTCTTAGTTGAGACACACGATTAAGACTTATAGAACAGCACCTCAAAGTTTTTTAGAAAAATAGGTACCATTTCTTGTCAATTAATAAACTATAGTGAAGCTGGTGTACTTGGGACTTAATTGTGTTTATTCTTTGGTAACCTGGTAAGGCCCACTAGGCACTATGTCTTTTTTCAAGGGTGGCCCTGGAGCACTGGGGAGGTTTAGTGATTTATTCAGTGTCACCCAGTATGCAGGTGGAGGTTGTGAGAATCAAACCCAGGATTGCTGTATGTACCAAGCTTATTCATAGCTCATTACTCTAACCTCTAGGCTATACTGCCAGCCCCAGAACTTAGGGATTGGTGGATTGTTCGCCCACTCAGGTCAGCATCATTAACTATTCTTATTACCCCTAGACCACACCATCTTGCAGGGAGGCGATCCTTTACATACTCTGCCACCACAGCCTGGAACTCTCCACTGCCTTTACTCCTCTCATGTCCTTCCCTGTCTCTCTTCAAAACTAAGCTTGACACCTACCTACTTAAACCTCTACCCTGCATATGTTTTCATTAACCCATGCCTTTTACTGTACCCCATTCCGCTGGTTATCTTATATCTTAAACTACTACATTTGAACCTCTATAAATATGTATATTTGTAAATAATGATAATTTTGTATATTTGTATATCTCACTGTATATGACTTTGTAATCCATGTATTTCCACACACATCATTGTAATCTCTGTATTCAGTGTTTTGTACTGCATTGTGATGTACTGTATTTGTCTTCTGGGTCGCCCCTGAAAAAGGGACTGCATGGTCTCAGTAGGCTTACCCAGTTACCAAAATTCAAATAAGTAAATAAATAAATAAAGTCATGTATTCTTGTAGGCATTAGAATCCACAATATGTGAGTTTACATGCATGAGAACTCAAGAGCTATGAGAAGCCTGTTTTGTGATTACATTACACAGGATTTGTTTAGCCATCATTGGAATGGTGTTTGAACTTATGGGCATTGTATGAGAATAAACAGTTTTGCTTCTTTTTGTTAAAAAATTAGCATGGTGTACATGTGGCCTGCATGGCATAGTTGTTAAAGGGACAGATATACATATGGTTACCATGATCAGCAAGCTTAATTGTCACTCTTGATTAAGGTGGATACCACAATTAAATGAAACATGTGCATGAAAGGAAGAATAATGGTTTCATTATATGTTTATTATATTTTATATAACATTCAGGAACAAATAGAGGGCTGGATTTTCAGTCTTCCTGTAACTAAGTCCACTCCGCAACAGCTGGTGCGGATTGAAATCCTTGCACCTGTGAACTTCCATATTTGCAGTCCATGCCACTACAGAAGATGGTATGCCTGATTCCACTAAGACAAACTGGTTGCAAAGCTGCTGTAAATCATGGAGCCGTCATAAACTGCTTTGAAAATTCCACAGTTATGGGGAAAGCTATGGCTCTGCAAGTGGTTACTCACTTGTGCCAGTTTTTTCCCTGCAGCCGTGGGGATTTCAGGGGCTCTGATAATCCAACCCAGAATTTCTGGTCATGTCTGTTCAATTTAATATCTTTTGACTCTTTTGAAGGCAAAGCCTGTGAAAGCAAGGAAGAATTAATACTGCTAGAGGGGAGAACAAAATGTTTGCAATGTGATTAAGGTCACTTGCCCCCTCAGGCAGCGGTCATGATCCAGCCATAGCACCTCTACGGTGCAAGGTGCCTGATCCACCTACACCCAAAGAGACAGATAAGGTGCCACTTGCCCCCTCAGGAAGCAGTCACGATCCAGCCATAGCACTTCTATGGTGCAAGGAGCTTGATCCACCTACCCCCCTAAAGAGACAGATAAGGTACGACACTTAAAAAATTACCATTATTTCTCTGGGCTGTGTGACCGCTGAACCAGATCATCACTTGCAATTTGCTGTTTTCAATTTCAGCGCCTTCTCAGGGTAGCGCTATTGGCTCCACGCCTGTATAGAGCTCCCTGACTGGCTGGTCTCACTCACCTGAGACAGAAGCACCAGAGACTTGTGGCTTAATGTAAGCCTGCATCCCCTAATTTATATATTTTAATTTAGCCTGTTCTGCTTGGCCTGTGTAAAGTAACTTAATATCCCCACTTGCTGCAGTTTCTCTCCAACTGTATGTGCACTGATTCAGTGCTAGCTCTGCAAACTTCCTTGAGTTTTCATCCCACCCCTCCCTCCCAGGCCTCCTTTAAAAGCACACAGTCTCCGCCCACTCCTATCTTATGTTTCAATTTATTGGTTACTTACTGTCAACAACTGCAATTACTCCCATCTCCTTTTTGCAGCTAATCCTTCTAGCAACTTTGTCTCATTCTGTCTTGCTGAGGCATAGCACTTTGGTACTTTAGGTTTGCTTATTGCTGACTATCATATCCTGTCTTGCTGACTAGCATATCCCTTCTTGCTAAGGCACTGTTTTACTTGAAAATTGTACTGCAAATTACTGAACTGTGAATGATTTGCCAAAAAACTATGTTTATTGTCTAAAAATGTTCCTGGCAACCAAGTGTTACAGCCCCTTCGTGACTTTGTAGCTCTCTCCAGACTGCAAGGCGTCAAGGAAATCACAGGCTTTTCAGTTGCTAATTGAGCTGTTTTCGCTCAGACTGCTAACCTTTGTGTTGCCCCACTATTAATTTGAGCTCCTCTCTCCTTTCTGTAGCCAAGAACCCGCTAGGGATTCCAGCTCAGATGCCCTCCACGTGGACCGCGGACTCAGGGCAGTCGGCGCTTCCGACGCTGCCGCCCGAGACCTCCTCATCGGACTCCACCGCTTGACAGGTATGACAAAGCCACAATTTTTTGCCCACCCGCTCATCCCCCCTCCTGTGTGCTATTAGATAGACCTGTTAGCACCACCCACTCCCATCCCTGATGAATCTCCTGCCTTCTCTTTCTTACTAAAACAATTTGTTACTGCCAGCGTTCTGCCAGGAGAATCCTGCAACCAGCAGCCGGCGAGCTACCCTTGTTATCAAAATTCCCTCATCTACCCAACAACTGCAATTATGGCAGCCTCGTGGCAATTCCTCCTCCTGACTGAACTGTATATCATACCCCTTACTGGCTTATTATTCAAAAAATTTGAGACTGGGGGTACACCACATCTTCATCCTGAAGACTGATCTCTCAATCTGACTCTACACATCACATGTTATGCCAAGGCTCCTTGCCAACTGATCCAGGTGGTCTACCTTCCTCGAAGAGCAACTATTGCAGGTTTGTCTACTTCTCCTTCCTTATCTCTAATTAATTCGAGTTACTCCCACTGGCGTTACACAGCCAGAGTATTAACCTCAGTGTCCTTAGGCTTGCATAAATTAAAAAACAAAGCTTGGCATCCAGGTTCCTCCTCCATGCCAAGCCGGAAAAAAGCCTCGAGCTCATTGCCTTTCACTTGAATCCCTGAAAAAATTGCTACTTCTCTTCTTACTCTACTCTGGCAATGTCGAGCTTAATCCAGGGCCAATAAATAAACTTACCCCCCTTCTGAGTCACTATCTCTTAAAGGTATTAGTTTTATGCATATTAACGTGTGTAGCCTGCTGAAAAAATTCACCCTTATCCAGGCTTGGACCGCCCATACAATGCCAGATGTGCTTGTTATCTCAGAATCCTGGCTTTGGCGCTCTACGCCAAATAGAGTGATTAATATACCTAACTACCATATCTTTAGATGCGATAGGCAATCCAGAGGAGGTGGGGACGCCATCTACATCAAAGATATATTTGTGGCATCAACACTTAATTCTAACTCACTGGTAGTGGTATTTGAGTGCCTGGACATAAAAATCGACCTATCCCCATCGTTAGCACTCCGTGTCATAGGATGCTATAGACCACCATCTACCGGTACTCAGCTCTTGTCCTGTCTTACAACTATCTTGGACACTAGCCCCCTGGAAACAATTATCCTTGGAGATCTCAACTACAATTGGCTGTTGGAAGCTGATCACCCGCTTAAATCTTTCTGCAACTCCCTTGGTTTCACCCTACTCAACGAACAGCCCACCCATATCAACAAAAAGAATACAGCCAGAAGTGCCCTTCTGGATGTCCTGCTTGTGAATAAACCCCATTCCTTCTCCCACTTTGGAACCTTTGACATGGATGTTAGTGACCATTGCCTAATAGCTGGAGTTTGGACAGCCAACAAAGTGCCAACTACAGCCAAATTCCCCACCAAAAGGTCAACCAGGTCATTCGGCCCAAAGGCATACCTACTTGACCTAAAAAACTCCCCCTTGTGGTAAAGTTTTCACCTTGCTAAAACAGTGGAAACTGCATATTCTATACTACATTAAATCATTACCTATGCCATGAAACTACATGCGCCTCTGTCAAAAATATGCATAAAGGCCAGGAAATGCCGTTGGCTCACTCAAGATCTCAAGGCTGCACTACTGTCCATGGATAAACTCTGGAAAACTGCCCGCAGATCCCAAAAACAGGAAGATTGGTGCCTATTTAGAACAGCCAGAAATTGCTGCACCAAACTGATTAGGGAAGCCAAGGCCTGCTATTACCAAGAAGAACTAGATGCTGCAGCCAATTGTCCTTCCAAATTCTGGGCCACAATCAAAGAACTGGTGGGAGCCACATCACAAAATATGCTCCCTACAAAAATTACCTCTGACAATACAGTAATCAATGACAAAAAAGTGATACTGCAGGCATTCAACACGCACTTCGCCACAGTAGGCTTAGCCTCCGATAACTGGCCTGCATGTAGCCTGCGCACCCAACTTGGCATGACCCCACCAAATGTTGGCTTTGTTAGTCAACATTTCTCATTCTCATTGGTTTCCCTCAAGGAAGTGGAAGACTTGATTCTCCACCTGGATACTAAGAAAAGTGCCGGCGCAGATGCACTTGAACCATACTTCCTAAAGATAGCATGCCACATATTGGCAGTGCCTATTACTCATTTATTCAACCTGTCCCTAACACAAGGTACCCTCCCTCAAATATGGAAGATCGCACACGTTATCCCGCTATTTAAATCTAGAGATCCCTGCGACCTTAATAACTATAGGCCAATTTCTCTCCTACCCACATTCTCGGCAACAATGTACAACCAGTGTGTTCTGCCACTGAGGGGTTCTGATTCCTTCTGACCTCGACAGCAAAACTCGAGAGGTCCATGGGAATCATAATCTTGAACTGGAAGAACACACTGATTATGCATAAAGTTGTTCATCCTGTATGTTTATAGTGTATAGTATTATGTAAAGTGTGTGCATTGTGTTTTTTTTTCCTTTTCACCATGAAACGGACTTGTGCAGTCTCTAGAGGTTCTAGAATGCTATTCTGCCACAGAAGAGTACAATCACATTCCATGAACTTTGAACTGTGGTACAACAACATTTTGAAAAGGATGAATTTCTATATAGAACGTAGAGAACAGTGGGTGGTTGACCATCCACAACAAGGCTGTGTTTCCATTGAGGGAGTTGATGATGTCATTGAGACCTCATGTGCGAAGCTTGAGAGGTCTCCATGGCATCACCAACGCCAGAGATGGAAACACAGACTTAGTTGTGGATGGTCAGCCATCAACTGATTTTTATAGTATATGGTTCCCCCAAAATGGACACAAGGGTCATACCTTGCGTTGACATTCCTGCACTGGTACTTGCTCGAGTCTCGTCCCACAAGATACCGGTCCCTCTCACTGCGGTTATGCTCTGTTACGGTCAAGTCCCCAAATATAGCGGTACTCCTCGCTGCAGTCCCGCTCTGTTTTTACTGTAACTGTGCCAGAGATTAAAAAAAAACTGCATATTGATAGTTTGGACACACGGAACCAGTTATGGCAGTCCATGTCCAAACTGTCTCCTAGCCCGACCACTCGCTAAGTGAATCCGCCATGTTAGAATGCATTTTTTAAAACACTGCCTGTTTCCACCAATCAGGTAGGAGCTCAAGGGGCAAAAGTTGTTGTACTATCGATGTGATGTCAGAACGATAGTACAACAGCATTTGTGACCTTTGAACTGTTGTACAACAGGATTTGGAAAACCATTGTTTTACATCCACAACAAACCCTAACCATATACTATAATGCTCTACTATACACTAAATTAACTTATACTAGGCCTTTTTAGGGGCATAGTCAGAATCTGGAACATAGGGGTCCACCAAAGAAATCTTATAATTTAGTCCAGGTGTACAAAAACCTATGTATGAAACCATATCAAAATGTATTGGAAGCAAGATGGGAGAGGGTTTCTGGGTACCCAGGACACCCTCCACCCAGGCTACTGTGCTTTTTGACCATTTGATGCTCCCTATATTGCTATGATGGTGCCCAGTGCTGTTCAATGTTTCTTAGGTCATCCCCAGCTCCATGTCTAAAATAATGAGCTTTATTGAAATGACAAGAGATCTGGGATCTGTAGGAGGGTGAGGGTTGCTTTAGAGCCCCGAAATCTCTTGCTGGGATCAGCTGGGGTCAAGCATGTTGTGAAGGTGAGGTGCTCAGTCCCGGAGAGCCAGACCATGGACCCCTGGTTATTCACACATACACTATTGGTTGGCCAAGGGACAGCACTGACTGTGAAAACAGCTGCTACCCTACTGTTCTGCCTTGGGCAAAGGGTAGCCACTGGGTGTCTGACTGTTGGAGTTGAGGCAGGAGAGCAAAGGGACAAAAACTCAAAGGAACTGGGGGATGGATAGACAATGGCTTACAGAGTCATTCACCTCTAGGTAACTAGTTCAAATCCTGCCCCGGCTGGTACAGTTGTTGCAAGGGGTGTGTAGGGTCTTGCCACATTCTGTGACAAGGCATTTTATGGCTTATAAAATGGGCTAAAAACATCCAGAATGCTGATTGGCTAAAACCTAGTTTCAGCCGTGTCCTTAACAGCATGTATCTGCCAACCGGCACTAACTTCCTCTGCCCGACCACATAACAAGAAGAAATCACTGAGATTTGCCAACTGAAACAAAAAGACACAGTGGCATAGCTCATGGCACAGTTCCAGGAAAAGGCTCCCTAACATCACCAGCCATCACAAACAGCTCCGTCATGTACTCACTGCCCATCACCTTCCCCTCTGGCTCCATTAGTATCCAAACACAGTCAATTAACATAACACAGTTATCTGAAAAGTCTAACATCTACTCCTCCTGCTTCTCAAAACAGCTATTCACAATCTTTCAGGCACCCGCGATCCACTGATTATCCCCCCATGCTGGGCCGCTCCTCTACAACTGATGAAACCCAGTTCTGTCCCCCTCCTGCACCATATATTTTTTTAGATGTTTTTAATTTTTTACAGGAACGCTTTCTGTTTATACAACCTGTACCCACAACAGCGATTGGAAAAGCGTTATCAAGGAAGCACTAAATTTGGTGGCTGGTGAGGGACATGCTCGGTCCCACGCCTCACGGGAGTAACTCTGCAATTCTTCACATAATAAAAAAAATGAACAGAAAGAAGCAATAATTGCATGCTTTCCTTAATGGGAAACCGGGAGGGCTGTTTAAAAATGATGCAATCTCTATGGGAAAAAAAATCAAATTAACTACAGCAGCTGCCTCACAGATTGGGTCTCATTAAGTGTGGCACCTGGCTCACAGACAGGCTTGATCCATGTAAACAGTGACAAGCACATGAACATAAAAAAAAGACAGTAAAATAAAACAGTATATGTCTATCTGGTATTTGGGGGAATAAAGCACTATGTTTCTTTTAGGTATAATCCCTCTACTTGCCAGGAAGACAGTGTCAGATGCAGGACACAATAGTAATAGAGGAACTATTTTTCCATGTTACCACTATAAAAAACATTTGTGTAAAAAAAAAAAAAACATTTTCTTTCTTTTTTTTTTTTTTTAATATTACTAGGAGCCCATTTTATAAGCGCAATAACACAGTCCGAGTGTGGTTTATTGATAGAGCACGCCCAGTGTGCGTAAGGCACTGCAAGCGCCTCATGCTTTAGTACACCCCTGGGCATGCTCTCTATGGTAAGCAACTTTTGTTTTCATTTTGTTCTGTCAATTGCCTGGCACAAAGCCGTGAGCGTAGTTTGATGACCAAAAAGCGGGGGTACGTAATAAAAAAAATCCATCATTCATCAGAAACAGTGGGCTAATTTAATAAAAACATTTAATTGTAGGAGATTTCAGCCCCTCAAGCCCCACCCCACCCCCACCAGAGCTTCACTTGCTGTCGAACCACCCTGCAGCTAAAAACAACACACCATTGGTCATAACTGTAGTAGCTGAAAGCCACTAATATCTGATGGATGTTTGGTGACCTACATGAAATGCATTGTGTGGATTCTCAGTTTAGGTCCTAATAAACAACATTCCATATGATTAATTACCATCCTTGTTGGCAGTCTACCATGAGATGCCAAAAATCAAATCGGTGTGGAGGCTGAACTACCCTTTCACACTCCAGGGGTGGTCCCTCTGTTACAGGGCTGAAACACATTGACAGTAGGCTGCTTTCATTGTGGCCCCCCACAGAGTTGTGTGTGTGTCATGAGGCTACTTAGAGGACTTCAGCCTCCATCTGTCATCTTTCATGAACATCTCCTATACCCAGTACGTGAAACAGATTAAAATTACAGGAATCTACCTTGCTGTAGGAAATGGCATCAAACAGTTCGTTGATCTCAGCTGGCGTGTTAATCTCTTCTTCCTTCGAGGAAAGTGGGTGAGATGTTGCCAAGGCATCCACTGCCATGACGCGGTACACGTCATACTGTACTATCAAGTCAGTCTATTATTGAAAAGAAAAAGACAATTTTTTACCAGACATCTCCCAATATTGCTCTGCCTCTACAGCATTTGCTTTTCATGGTAGGAGAAACTATATATTTACTCTATTCCTGTTTTTCTTCTATTTTTTTAAATGTACAGCATGGATTACATCCCCCTCTTGCACCTAATGTAGTGCTCCCACCCCTTCATTTGTTTACTTCCAATCCCAACAACCACCATCTGTGTCACTTACCCCAGGCCTTATCACTTGCAGTCCTCTCCAGAAACATCTTGCCACGATGGAACAGGCAGTTGGTGACAAGGGGTCCAGGAGCACCCAAAGTCATCCTGCATGTGTGGTGGGGGAGTTTCAGACTTTTTTTGTTTCTGTCCAACCCCAGTCCAAAAACACAAGGTTATGTGTGCAAGCATGCATAGGGTATGTAGCCCTCACCACTTCATGGGCTTCAATTCTGGGGTCAAGTTGTCTTTATTATGATATATAAGCACCCCCCTTCCCCATAGTAAAAGAAGGAAAAAAGTTTGAGAGAGCCAGGCAGACTGAAAGCACAGCAAGAGCATACCAATACAGCAACCACACAGGGGTTGGTCCAGCAGTAGTCAGATGGGTACAAAACTGGTTAAAAGGCAGAACCCAGAGGGTACAGGTTAATGGAGTGCAATCGACAGAAAGCAGGGTGACCAGCGGGGTGCCTCAGGGCTCAGTGCTGGGGCCTGTGCTCTTCAATGTTTTTATAGCCAACATCACTAGCAGACTGGAACAGAAGGTGTGTCTGTTCACAGATGACACCAAGATATGTAGCAGGATGGACACCCCAGAAGGAGTGAGCAGGATGGAAGCTGAACTCAAGAAACTAGAGGAATGATCTGGAGTGTGGCAGCTGAGATTTAATGCTAAAAAGTGCAAGGTCATGCACATAGGAAAGAAAAATCTAAGAAAGGAGTATTACCTAGGAGGCAAAAAACTGGCAGCCTCAAACCAGGAACGAGATCTGGGAATCATAATCTCAGATGACTTGAAGGTTAGTAAGCAGTGTGAGAAGGCAACAATGAAGACCAACAGAATGCTGGGCTGCATTGGGAGGGCAATCACGAGCAGGAAAAGAGAGGAGGTACTACCACTGTATAGATCACTGGTCAGACTTCACCTGGAATATGGAGTCCACTTCGGGAGGCCTCACCTCAGGAAGGACATTGACCAGGTGGAAACAGTGCAGAGAAAGGTGACAAAAATTATTCAGGATCTGCAATACATGTCCTACGAGGAAAGACTTAGGGAACTGAATATGTATTCCCCGGAGCAGAGAAGAGAGAGAAGGACACAACTGAAGCATTCATGTACATAAAAGGCATTAACAAGGTACAGGCACAGGAACTTTTTCACTTCAGGAAGAGCTCCAAGACCAAGGGACATGACCTCAGGCTGCAAGGAGGGAGGTTATCTACCAATACCAGGAAGTTATTCTTCAGAGAAAGTGTGGTGGACGCTTGGAACAGCCTGCCCCAAACAGTTGTGGGATCAACACTGTGAGGGGATTCAAGAATGCATGGGATAGACACAAGGGACCACTGACTACAAAAGGCAACTAGAGTGTCAAAATAGGTCTAAAACTAATGGGCAGACTAGATGGACCTAGCGGTCTCCTTCTGCCATCAACTTCTATGTTTCTATGTTTCTAACCTAACTGTGGCAGTGGCAGGCCTAAGTACCAATACAGTAGCCAGGCAAGTGATTCTGCAATCTTCACCAGAGGCAGCTGGGCTAGCCCACTCCACAGGTTAGTGGGGAAGCAGAGCTCAGAAGCAGTGAGTAGTGACTGTTTCAAAACTGGCTGCTCATACCTTAGCCCTAGAAAGAGGAAATATGATTCTTGGAATAGATCCACAAGAGATGTCAAACATAACAGAGGCAAGTGAGAAGTCATGATAAAGGGCCCCGATTGACTTAAATGAGATGCAGAAATGCAACAGGGCTTTTGTAAAGAACTCCATCAGTGTCCCCATTCAACAAGTATGTAGTCATTCAGCTTAATGTCAATGGTTGTGAGGAGGATGTCCCACAGCTTAAAGTGAAGAATGTGTTGCAGGGATTTACTGGGTTCTAACACAGAGTCAGATAAAGTTTACAGAGTGCACATTTTCTATAACCATCCTCTACCACAAGCTCCTGAAACTGAAATGTGCTGTTTTGTATGTCTTGAAAGAGAAATATCAGCTTCTGTATCAAACAAATGTTGTATCACTGCTTGAACACTTCAATGTGTTTTACATTTGTGCTAAGACAATGTGGAGTGATGTAGAAAAGGATATGAAGTACAGGCAGGCCTCCCCAGCATGTACGGACATAAAGAGCAGGTAAATCATCTTGGCTAACCGTTCATGAAGGGGTTAACCCACCTAAGGACCCTAATTATGTATGTCACACTAGTGTGGTGACATTTATTCGCTAATGGAACCAGTTCTGCATGGCACCTGTGGCCACCCCCGTAGCAGTATTACATTTCATCAAGGAACCCTCCCCCCACCAAACTTGATCCTCCTCACGGCCAGTCCTCTGATGGTCTAAACTCAGGACACAAACCCTAGTCATTGTCATCACGGGTAGAAGAGTTGTCAAGGCGCAGACCCCCAATTTTCCCATTTTATTCACACCTCTCCTTTGTTTATTTGAAGGAGCTTCCTCTAAAATCTATAACCCCGTGCAAAAAGAAACACCAGCAAGGATTATAATCCCAATATGTGTCAACTCATAGCACTGCTTATTATGTTGAACCAACTACAACCTGGCAACAATGTACACAAATCACAACTAGTCAGAGCAAGATATTCAACTTACCTACTAAGGAAGATGGTAAAGTGTTTTTTTCCCCCTGTGGCTGTGGGAAATCCCCTTGCCTGTGTCTCCTGCCATTGAGGAAGCTTTGAGCTGCCATACAGAGCTGCACATGCTCAGCTTTGGGGGACACTGCTCTTCAGGGGTCATGGGTGCCTGTGCCCCATCATTTAGTCCTTGGGCCAAGACTGCAAGCCAGGGGCCAGCACCCTGGTCAGTTGTTCATTTAGTAATGAAAATGTGCTTGTACCATTCACAGGGGACCTTATGGTCTCCACCAGTGACTCTTTTTTTTGGGAGTATGCTTTGTAAATATGTTACATTGGTAGCTCCCTGTCTGTTGTATATTGAGGGATCAACTGCCTCTGTGATGAATGCCTGAATGATTGAAGGGGAAGAATATGAATTGCCCTGCATTTCTGTGTGGATATCAAGTTATTTTCATTATGCATCTGGGCCTATCCTGGGTATAGTAGTTCTGCAAACCTGGTACCCCAAATGTGGAATAAATACTGTTATGACATCTTGCTTTGAGCTAAGCTCATCTGTACACCTAGCAGGAAGGGAGGAGGGCTACATTAAATTGCAAAGAGACCACTACTGATAGTGGGCAAGACTGCAATGTATGAAAGTCAAAGGCCCAGTCTAATCTCTCAGTCAGTATGAGTTTCCCATAAACTGAATGTCTAGAGCTGTTGCTATAATTCTTCTGCCCCAAACGTGTTTTAAGATATGAACAGGTAACCAAATTTCATGAGAAGATGATTTCAACATCTGTTCCTTTGTTTATATCAGACCCTAGTGTGTGTGTGTGTGTGTGTGTGTGTGTGTGTGTGTGCACATGCATGTGTGCACATGCGCACATGTGTGCCCACATGTGCAAGTGCATGCATGCATATGTGTGTGCATAGCGGGTATAGGCAAAGTCATATGTAAAATATATATATATATATATATATATATATATATATATATATATTCCACAGGACGCCACTGAAACTAGTTGCTACCAGCTCAGTATGTCTTTCCTGGTAAACTTTTTGAAATAAATATAAAAATGTGCAGTTATCATCTGATGAGGTAGCATTAAAGTGGATCATTTCACTTCCAAGGCACAGGGAAGCATGGAATCATCTTTTAAAATAAAAGCAAAAATGGAACTCAAATTATTTCTAATGATTTTTAGCTACTGGCAAATAAAAAGTACATGGAGTACACCTTTTCCAGTGCTGCAGAATGCTGCAGATTTGATCAAAAATAAGTTTTATAGTGGTAAAACAATGACTAAAAGGCAGAGAATCCAGATACTTCCAGGAAGCAATACAGAAATGTATGAGTGGAAGCGTTCTCATGTTAGGCAATTGCTGAATTTTCAGCTTCCAATGGAATGGAATTTTGTGGAAACTCAGAAAATTCCACCTAATGCCACAAAATTCCATCAATATCAGAATTCCAAAATTCCAAAAGCAGAATGTTTTACATAAACCCCAGATTCCTGTTTTGCAATCCATGGAATATTTCTGCAGACAATTATTCCATGGTTTATACAGAAATGCTTGTTGTATTTCTACTTAATTAAAAAAGAAAATTCCAAAAAGCATGCTGAAAGTGAAGCCGCGATTCTGCACAGATTCTACCAATGGAACATTGCATTCAGCACAGCTCTAGCTCATGTTCTTTGAAGTCTGTTTCACATCATTCGTTCTGTTGTTATTTGGATATCTGGCATAAACACAAGATACATTTTTAGCTGAGAGGGAACCTACACTATGGAACATATTATTTTCACACTACAGGTGGGAGATCGGGGAACGGGGGGGACCCCACACTGTGGAAAATATTATTTCACATTAATGGTGGGTGATTGAGGATTGGGGAGGGACCCTACACCATGAAAATATTATTTAACATTAAAGGTGGGAGATCAAGGTTCAGGGAGGGACCCTACACCATCGAAAATATTATTTAACATTAAGGGTGGAAGATCAGGGAACAGGGGGCCTCTGTACCGGTGCAAACCTCTAGGTTTGTGTGTATTACTACCAGGTGTTTGCCAGCAGTATTTTTTCCATGCAAGGGCCATCACAAACGGACTTTGTGTGGACCGTAAGTTTTGTGAATGGGATTGCCAGAATAAGTAAGTCCCCTCCCCCTCATTTGTATTGCTGCCTCCCTCATTGCTTTGCCCAGGTGCAAACCTAGTTTATGGGGGTAAACTGGGCTTTTTGAATACCAGCTCCAGGCAAACTGGGTTTGTGCCTGCACAAAGGTTTATTAATCCTGGCCGAGATCTCTTTAAATTAATAAGAGAATGGGACAGAGACTGATTAAGGTGTAAGAAGAATAATTCTTCCACAGATTTGCAACATTATTGTTGTTTGTGAAACTTGTAAAGCTAAAATAAAATCAGTTAAGGCAGATTTCTTTAAAAAACAGCAAACAGAATGTCTGTCTGATTCTAATAAATTTTAGAACTCTATTAATGCTCTCATTAATCGAATATCTCATGTGAAACTAAATATGAAAAAAAGAGATGAGATGTTAACATCCCCACTATCTATTGCTAGTGAATTTAATTCACATTTTTCTAATCTGGATACTTATCATCAAAACTTGATTGGTGATCTATCTGGTGTGCAAACTGTTATACCTATAACTGGGTCACATTTTTATTTGCGGGCTGTCATGAAAAGTGAGGTGCTTAATTTGCTGAATAAGTTAAAATTTGACAAATCTAGCAGTTATGATAACTTGGCCCCAAAATTATTGAGGAAGTCTGCAGCCGAGATAGCGTATCCTGTTAGTCTGATAATTAATTTGTTTTTTTCTTTGGGTCAAATTATTGATCTGTGGAAATATTCCTATGTTGTACTTGTTCATAAATCGGTATCTCTTTCTGATTTTGGCAACTACAGACCAATTTCTACCTTGCCTGCTCCTTCAAAGATTCAAGAAAAAATGGTTTATAACCAGTTGATTGAATACATTGAAAAATATTATCTCTTTTCAAAAAATCAATGTGGGTTTAGGAGGGGGCACGGGACTGAACTTACCATGGTTGAGTTCACGAATGCAGTCCATTCTGATATAGAAGATGGATGCCTTGTTGGGGCTGCATTCATGAACTTAAATAAGCCATTAGATTTGGTGGACACCCTTTTAATAAGTAGATTTGGACATATGGGCCCAGATATTCAAACTGCGACATATAGTGGTGCAAGCCCCTGCACTGCTCAAAATAGTTGCGCAGGGGTGTGGTCAGGCGATATTCAGCGGAGTTGTGCTATAGCACAACTTCTTTGAATACTCGCTCTAACCAAATCCCTGTGCATGGCGCGGTGGAACTACTACCAAGCGCAAGTGGTCAGAGTGGAGCATTAAGATCTGCGTTAGGCGCAAGTTCCATTGCGCCATGCACAGCACCTGCGATATTCAAAGGGTGACATGCAAATGGGGCCATAATTTATACAAGGCGCGGGGGCCATTTACATCTGATTATGGCCCCATTTGCATGCCATTAGCATGCAGGTGCGCCGATCCCTGACGACTTGCGCCTGACATCCCCTGCAGCCCGATCGCGTGGCAGAATAGTAGTGTTCCCCCACTGCAGCCCGATCGCAGGCAGAACAGTAGTGTCCCCACCCCGCAGCCTGATCGCGGGCATAGCGGTATTCTTTCCCCATTAGCCCGATCGCGGGCATGACGAAGCGTCCCCCACCCCTGAGTAGCCGGATCGTGGGCATCAGCCCCCAAAGTCCAATATTCCTGGTGGTCCAGTGGACCACGCAGGAATCGAGTCGCTGGTGGATTCCTCACCCCCAAGTATGATATCCTCGATTCATTCACATATCTGGTATTTGCGGGTATGGGCTGCATGCCCCATTGGCTCATGCTCTGAACCAATGGGCATGCAGCCCCACCAGCTGTCAGTCGGCGGGTGGGGGCAGCAGGCGGGTGGGTGCTGCCACCCGCCGGCTGACAGCGGGTGGTGGGCTCCATGGTGGGTGGGTGGGAGGCCACTAGATCACCAGGGATATCATACTTGGGGGGTGAGGAATGCCACCCGCGGTCAGGCTACTCGTGGTCCACTGGACCAACAGGGATATTGGACTTTGGGAGGGGAGGTCTGATGCCCGCGATCGGACTACTCGGGGTGGGGAATACTGTGCTGCCCGCTATTGGGCTAATGGGTGGGGAGGTACAGTTATGCCAGCAATCGGCTAATCTCGGTCCACTGGACCCACGGGATATTAGACTTGGGGATACTGATGCCTGCGATCGGGGCATGGGGGGGTGCCGGCAGGTGCGGCAGGAACATGACAAGGGCCACCCACAGGTGGCAGCTGCTCTGTTGTGCCCTGTAGTGCAGCAGCTCACCTGTGGGTGGCCCTCGACTTGTTCCTTTTTTTTTCAGCGTAACTTTGTGCAGGCACAGGTAGGGGTTGAGCCTGCATAACTGTGCACGGCCTGGGCTGAATATCGGGCTGTGCAGTTTATGCATGGTTCCTCCCCCTTTGGTTGCGCATGCCTTCATTATCATTGCGCTGTTGCTCAGCATGATTTGGGGGGCGCAACTGCCTCCTGCTGAATATCGCAGAATGGCACATTTCGGACTTGCGCAGGTGTAACCCTATTGCGCATGGCTCAACTCTTTTGAATATCTGGGCCATGGGGTTTGGGAAACCAGTTTTGAGATGGTTTAACGATTACTTGAGTGGTAGGTACTAAGCTGTTAAGTTTGGGGTTGTATTTCTGATAAGGTTAAGACAAAATATGGTATCCCACAAGGCACCATTTTGGGACCTATTTTATTTTCTCTCTTTTTTGACCCAATAACAACTGTTGTTAGCAAAGCAAAGATAATACTTTATGGTGATGATTGTGGTGATTTATTGTTTATGAGATACCTCTAATGACTTAGACTAGGTTTTCAGAAAGAGAATACATTCTATACAGAATTGGCTACGTGGTAACAAATTGGTACTTAACACACTAAAGTCTGAAACTATGGTTTTTGGTACCCATGCTAGACTGAGAGATTATGGTAATAGACTACAGGTGGTAGCACAAGATGGAACTGTATATGAGAATATCTTTTCCTTTAAATATCTTGGAGTGACTTTAGGCCCCCACCCTGAGTTTTGGCCCTCACATGGAAGTAACAACCTTGAAAGTTTGTGCTAAGATTGTAGTATTACACAGGATTCAAAATTATTTAACAACAGAAACCAGACTGGCCATTGTTAACCACAGTCTATCACCATTAGTAAACTATCAATTAGTTATTGCAGATAATGCACCATTAAGCACCCTGTTCAAGAAATCACTTTTGGTTCAAAGAATTGGAAAGTTTGCATTAATGGCTTCTAATAAGATGCATCACTGTGAGATACTTAGTAAACTGGGATGGCTTCCTGTCTCTCTGAATTTTAACTTAGTTATGTCTCTCTTTTTTATAGGGTCAGAGGGGCAGAAATTCCTCTTAGTTTATATAAACATTTGAAGGAATACGAGGCACCTCATTCTTCAGGGAACAATCTTCTTCATGTTCCATTCCTTTATACATTAAATGGTCAACATACTTTTGTCTTCTCTGCAGCTTCCATATGAAATATAGAAACATAGACTTTGACGGCAGATAAGGACCGCTTGGCCCATCTAGTCTGCCCATTTCCCTACCTAAAAGATAGGCCGCAGATCCTAGTTAACCAACAGCCTATTTCTTCCTACCTCCCCACAAGAATTGCCTTATGTCTGTCCCATGCATTCTTGAATTCTCCCACAGTTTTAGACCACACAACCTCCTCAGGAAGGCTGTTCCATGCATCCACTACCCTCTCTGTGAAATAATACTTCCTCACATTGCCCCTGAACTGCCCTCCTTCTATCTTTAAATCGTGTCCCCTTGTTCTTGCACGCCTCTTTTCTGAAAGATGCTACCTCTTGGACTTTGTTGATTCCACTGAGGTACTTAAAAGTTTCTATCATGTCTCCCTCTCCCTTCTTTCCTCACAGGTATACATATTAAGCTCCTTTAGTCTCTCCTCATACGGCTTCTCTTGCAGACCCTGCACCATTTTAGTTGACCTCCTCTGGA
Organism: Neoceratodus forsteri; assembly: GCA_016271365.2. Classification (NCBI taxonomy): domain Eukaryota; kingdom Metazoa; phylum Chordata; order Ceratodontiformes; family Ceratodontidae; genus Neoceratodus; species Neoceratodus forsteri. The sequence goes on from CM028129.1 coordinate 537,958,594, forward strand.
CTGCCTCTATCCTGTCTATGTCCTTGCGGAGATGGGGTCTCCAGAACTGGACACAGTACTCCAGACGGGATCTCACCAACTGTCTGTACAGAGGGATAACAACTTCCTGTTTTCTGCTGCTGCTGATGCCTCTACCTATACATCCCAGTATACCCCCAGCCCTCCCTACTGCCTTCTCACATTGCTTGCTAACCTTAAGGTCATCTGATATGATTACCCCCAGGTCCCTTTCCTTTTTTGTTGTTGTTACTACCTCCCCACCCATTGTGTATTCTTCCCCTGGGTTCTTGTTTCCCAGGTGCATTATTTTGCACTTCTTTGCATTGAATCCTAGCTGCCATACTTCTGACCATTCCTCCAACCTTGCCAAGTCCCTTTTCATCCTTTCCATGCCTCCTTGTGTATCAACCTGTTGCAGATCTTTGTGTCATCTGCAAAAGGCATACTTTTCCTTCAAGTCCTCTGCAATGTCACTGATGAAGACATTAAAAGGACTGAACCCAATACTGAACCCTGCAGTACCCTCTAGTAACCCCTCTTTCTTCAGAGTGGACTCCATTTACAATTACCTTCTGTGTCCTGTTGTGCAGCCAATGTTTTATCCACTACACCCTGGGACCCACTCCCAGTCTGGTTAATTTGACTATTAATCTTTGTGTGGTACTGTGTCAAATGCCTTGCTAAAGTCTAGGTAGGCCATGTCCACAGCCCCTCCCTGGTCTACTACTTTGGTCACCCAGTCAAAGAAATCTATTAGATTCATCTGATATGACCTTCCTGCTGTGAACCCATGCTGCCTTGGGTCCTGTGCCCCACTGGCCTCTAGGTACTCAACTATTCTTTCCTTCAGAAGTGACTCCATCACTTTCCCTACCACAGAGGTCAGACTGACAGGTCTGTAGTTTCCTGCCTCTGTCTTGTCCCACTTTTGTGAAGGGGAATCACATCCGCCTTCCTCCAGTCCTCAGGTACCACACCATCCTCCCATGATTTATTATAAAGAGTAGCCAGTGGTTTCACTAGTTCCTCCCTTAATTCTTTTAGAATTCTGGGGTGAATTTCATCAGGACCCATTGCTTTGTCCACCTTCAGTTTTAGGAGTTCTTGCAGAACCCTTTCTTCTGTGAAAGGACTGGGATCAACCCCCTATCAAGAGTGGAATGGAATGAAATACCATTACATATTAGGTGTTTACTCACTTAAAATGCTTTTCTGACTGCATTAGATTCTCATTTTAAAAGACTGTTTAAATGTGAGTGTTCTTAATATTTGTACATTAATATTTCTGTAGTGAGATATATATATATATATATATATATATATATATATATATATATATACACAGTATATATATATATATGACAAGGAACTTTATAGCTCCATTATTTGGTTTTGTACTGTATAGTATTTTATGTTATATGACCTTAGGTCATATCTGTAAAAGGGATTGCATTCCAGTGTACTTTCCCATTAAATGAATAAATTAAATTAAATGGTGTACATGTTGAGATCCCTCAGTCTCTCCTCATCTGGTTTCTTATGCAACGCCTGCACTGTTTTAGTTGTCCTCCTCTAGACTGTCTCTACTCTGTCTATGACTTTTCAGAGATGTAGCCTCCAGAACTGGACACAATATTCCAGGTGTTGTCTCACAAATGATCTATTCAGTGGTAATACCACCTCCTTTGTTCTGCTAGTGATACCTCTCCCTATTCATCACACTTGACTTTGAGGTCATCAGATATTATAAGTCCAAGGTCCCTTGCCTGCTTAGTGACCAATAGTACCCCCCCCCTCAATTTTATACTTGTCTCCTGGGTTTCTGTTCCCCAGATGCATGATTTTTTACACTTTTTGACATTGAACCCCAGCTACCATACCCTTGACCATTTCTCAAGTTTTCTAAGGTACCTACTCAACTTCTCCACCCCCTCCTGAGTATTCACCCTATTACAGATCTTGGTGTCATCTGTAAAAATCCATACCTTCCCTTCAGGTTCTTCTGTATGTCACTTATGAAGACATAGAACAGAACCAGTACCAATACAGAACCTTATGGCAACCCTCTGGTTACTTTCTCCTCATTAGAGTGAGTGCTATTTGCCACCAACATCTGCCACCTATCCACTAACCATTTTTTTACACACAAACATTCAAAATTGCTAGCAGATAATGGCCTTATGGTCCAACAAGTCTGCTTGATTGTGTAGCTAGCAGCCCTTATACTGCAGCTGCCCTTCCCTCCCCTATCCCCCCTCCAGTGACCTTCCCCCTTACCCTGTCCCAGCCCCTTTTGAAGCAGCCTACTGTTCTACAGGATACCACTTCCTCCTGCAATGCGTTCCACCCAGATATCACCCTCTCTGTAATAAAGTATCTCCTCATTTCCCCCCTGAACCTTCCCCCTTCCAGTCTCTGACGTGACCTTGAGTGTCCCTCCCCCTCCTTAATTTGAAAAGCCCCTCCATACCTGCCTTATTTATTCCCTTCATGTACTTGAAGGTTTTAATCATGTCTCTCCATCCCTCCTCTCCTCCAGGGAATACATGTTCAACTCCCTCAACCTGCTCTCGTAGGGTAAGTCCCCTAGCCTCTGGATCATTTTTGTTGCCCTGCACTGCACTCCCCTTCAGTAACCTAATGTCCTTCTTCAGGTATGGTCACCAGAACTGCATGCAGTACTCCAGGTGTGGTCTAACCAGTGATCTGTATAGCAGCAGGGTATACACCCCCGACAGTGACATTTCGACCACGGGGTCCCCTACAGTGACTACAGTGCCACGTCACTGTAGGGAACCCACTGGAACCCAGCACTGTCTGTTGGGGGTCCTGCACCCCACCAAATCAGCTCCAACTAGGAGTTGAGAATCCTAAGTGGGGGGTACAGTGGGCGCTTCCCCCACTTGGGGGTTGGGGCAAAGCCCCCCAAAGAAAACACTTGTTGTTCTCCTAAACTGACAGCTGACTGCAAAATGTGGTCAACCTGCTGGTTACACTGTTGGGTCCTTCAACAAAAATTTTGTCAATGACCCGTCGTAGATCCTAGCAGCAGGATCACTTCTCCCCTCCTGGAGGATATGCCTCTGGCAAAGCAACCCAGCATCCTGTTGGCGTCTGCAGTTGCCTTTCTATACTGTGCTGAGTTGCTCATTGCTTCCATTATGATCACCCCCAAATCCTTCTCCTCTTCCATCTTGGCTAGTTGAAGCCCCCTACCTGGTAGCTCCTCCTTGGGTTTTTTGCACTGAAATGTAGCACCTTGCATTTGTTGGCATTGAACCCCAGCTGCCAAGGGTCCAACCAGGCCTCCAATTTTGCCAGATCATCTTGAAACCCCTTCCATCCTTCTAAGTCATCCACTACTGCTCCCATCTTGGTGTCATCTGCAAACAGATTGATCTTGCTCTTGATGCCTATTGAGATGTCTGCTATGAAGATCCCAAACAACACCAGCCCCAGTACAGAGCCCTGTAGCACCCCGCTTGTCACTGCCCTGGGAGATGAAAGCTCCCCTCCCACCACCATCCTCTGCTGTCTCCCTTGCAGCCAGTTCACTACCCATCCCACCATCTTTGCCCATGCCCCTGTTCCTTCCAGATTACTTGCTAGTCTCCCATGCAGCACCGAATCGAATGCTTCACTAAATTCCAGGTACAGGACATCCACTGCATGGTCCCTGTCTAATTGCCTGGTTACCAGTCATAGTACTCCACCAGGTTGGTCTGACAGGATCTGCCTGAGACAAACCCATGCTGTCTGCTGTCCTGCAGCCCATTAGCCTCTAGGAGGGAAACCAGCCTCTCCTTCAGGATTGTTCCCATTATCTTTCCCATAATGGATTTGAGGCTTACCAGTCTGTAGTTCCCTGGCTCATCCTTGGGGCCTCTCTTGTGGAGGGGTGCCACATGCGCCATCCTCCAGTCTTGAGGTACACTCCCCAAGTCTAGGGAGGCATTGAACAGGTCTGCCAAGGGTTCTGCCAGGACAACTGACAGCTTCTTCAGTACCCTGGAGTGTATGCCATCTGGTCTAGGTGCATTGTCCACCCTCAGTGCCCTCAAGCCCTCCAGTACTCTTCCCACTGGGATTTTCCCATGTGTCACCTCCCCCCTCCATGCCCACCCTTCTCTACCCCTTAGGTACAGCTCCCCCTTTCTCTTTAGTGAATACTGAGCAGAAGTAATCATTTAATGTTTCTGCCTGTTCTGCTCCTGTTTCTACCCACCCCCATCCCTCTTTATCCTTACTATTTGATCCTTGTGACTCATTTTCTCCCCGATGTACCTGAAGAAGTCCTTCTCCCCCTCTTTAATGCCCTGTGCTAGCCTGAGTTCCCTGGACACCTTGGTTGACCTGACTTCCCTTGTCACCTCCCTCGACTCCTTCAGATATTCCTCTCTGTCCTCCCCTCTCCCCTTTTTTTCTACCTTCTAAAGGTGGCTTTTTCTTCCCTAATTTTTCCATTACCCCCTCTGCTCACCCAGCTAGGCTTCTTGGTCCTAGCCCTTTTACTCTGGACCCTTGTACATGTTACAGTTGCCTCCTCAATTTCCTGTTTAATGACCTTCCACTTCTGAATAGTGTCCATATTTGTATGGATCCTGGCCAGATACCCCTGTACTATTTCCCTCATCCTCCCAAAGTTGGCCCTCCTGAAGTCTAACACCCTTGTGCCTGTTCTTACTCCCCCTTTCTCCATGTTTATCATGAACCACACCGAGTGGTGGTCACCCCCACTAGCGGTTCCTCCACCCCCAGCTCCCTCACAATCTCACTATTTGCCAGCATGAGGTCTTGGGTGTTCCCTAACCTGGTTGGCTCATTGACCATGTGCAATAGGAAGCTGTCCTGGAAGGCATCCAGAATTACCTGCTCCCTCTTATTCATGGTGGCTGGGGTACCCCAATCCACTCCCAGCAGGTTGAAGTCCCTCACAATCACCGTGCTGACCCTCCCGCAGGTCCTTCCAATCTGTCCTGCTGGTTCCCTGTCTAACTCCTCAGTCTGAGAGGGTGGCCTGTACACCACTCCCATCCTGAGGGTTCTATTTTTGGAGTCCTGGACCTGCACCCATAATGACTCCATGCTGCCCTCCTCTCCTTCCTCCCTGACACACTTCAGTCCTTCCCTCACGTACAGCACCACCACCACCACCACCCCACTTTCCCTTTTACACTGTCCCTCTGAAATACCCTATATCCTGGTACTGCCAGGTCCCAGTCATGGTAATTGGTGGCCCATGTCTTGGTGATGGCCACCATGTCGCCCTCCCCATCTGCTATGAGAGCCTGTAACTCTGCTGTTTTGTTCCCTAGGCTTCTAGCATTCAAGGTTACCACCCTCCACCCTGTTTCCTTCCCCCCTTTCCCTACTTGCTCTCCCTTTCTAACATCCCTCCTGACCTCCCCTAAGTCTCTTGCTACTGGTATGGGGGAGGGTAAGCTCGTTCAACTTCTCTACCTATTCAGTTTGCCCATTTACAACTTTGGCTCCACCCCTAATGTATCAGTTTCTTATGTGGCACAGTGTCAAAGTCCAAGTAGGTCATGTCCACTGCCCTTCCCTAATCTAGTTCCCTGGTGACCCAGTCAAAAAGAATGAATCAAATTTGTCTTTCATGATCTCCTCCTCGTGAATCCATGCTGCTTTTGCTCACAATCCATTGGATTCAAGATATTCTACTAACCTTTATTTTAACTGGGTTTCTATTAATTTCCCCACCCCAAATGTGTGACTAACTGGTCTATAGTTGCTAACCTCCTCCCTCAGCTCTCCTCCAGTCCCCTGGAACCACTCCTGTTCCACTGATATGTTGACTAAGGCTGACAGTGGTGCAGCAAGTTGCCCCCTGAGTTCCCTTAGCAGTCTTAAAAGTATACAGTCCGGTCCCATGGTCTTATACACATTCAGGTTTGCAAGTCCCTTCTGTACTCTTTTCTCTGTAAATGGACTTGGATACACCTCCACCCCCCTGTGTTCCTACCACTTCTTGTTAGTATGTCCCCCACTCTCTCCACTGTAAAGACTCAGCAGAAGTACCTGTTCAGTAGGTCAGCTTTTTCTTGATTCTCCTTTATGCAGTCACTGTCTATCAACCTCCATATCCTCACAATCCCTCCCCTTGCCTTCTTCTTCTTCTTTATGTACCTGAAGAATGTCTTGTGCCCGTCTGTCATGCCTTTGGCTATACCTTCCTCTGTTTGCACTTTTTCTTGCTTCACTGACCTCACTGGCCCCCTATGTTTTACCTGGTACTTCTTCCTATCCTCCTCTCTCTGTGTTTCTTGGTACCTCCTGAATGACACCATAATTACTTATGCAGATGAGTTTTGCAACAAGATTTAAAAGTGAACAGAGCATCAGCAAGAGATCAGTTAATTTTGTTTATTGGTGGAAGTCAAGAAATTCTATGGATCCAAAACTGGAAGTCATTCTAGGTTTTTTAGAAGTCAACATATTTCCCAGTTAAGAAAGAGTTAATACAGAGATTGAACTCAAAATCTTAAACTGGAAAATCAATATTTTTGTTTTTTATTTCTATGCCTCCAATATCATGTTATCTAAATTTCTTTTTTCCCTATAGGGAGTGAAAAATATCCTCCCCTTTAATTTTGGAAGTTCCCTATTATTGTGAGTCCAGTATTTCCAAGTTAAGGTCATTGGCAGCCTGTTAGATGGAAAGAGAGAGGGGAAGGCTGTTCTAGAGCGAGGGTATAAGGTACTGTCACTGGCTGTGGATAAGTTGTAGAAGGAAATAGAGAGAACACCTGCAAAGAAGGAAAAAAAGTGAAGTTTGGGAGCAGAGGAGTAACAGTAGATGAATTCAGATAGGAGCAGAGCTATTGTATTGTAAGTTTTACAAAGGGGAAAATAACTGAAAATAAGCAGGGTGTGCTGTGGAAAAACATCACTGAGTACTTACAATATTCCAGGTGGGCTCAGCATAGGCAGCTCCCAAATACTCAACATAGGAGGCGAAGCCTTCGTTGAGCCAGAGGTCGTTCCACCACTTTATGGTCACCAGGTTACCGAACCACTGGAGCCAAACAGAAAACACAAGAGATTAGGACATGGGTCTCATCCAACAAGGTCTATTCACAGATAGACATGAGCAACTATAAGAAGAAGAACTTAGAAAAATGTCAGGCAATGAAGCAAACCATTTGGAGAAATAAAAAATCACACAAATCCCAATAGCACAAAGCATCATAGGATGTATACACAAATCACCATGAAACATTTTGTCTTTTTAAACCATATGGTGAGAGCTTGATGGGGGGGGGGGTGCATTTTCAAGGCCAGTGTCTCAATACTAACTTTTTCCATCATTATTTTTGTAATGTTTTTCCCATATACTGTGTGTGTTTGTGTCAGTGCTCCATGTTGACTGCCCCATTAAGCCAGTGCCCAGTGGCCTCCAAGCCCCAACAACCATTTATTTAACTTACTTATATTGGCAACCATCATGGCTTGTCCCCTGTTCCACAGCATTTAGCCACCCCCCCCAGACATACAATCTGATCCAGTGCAGTGCAGCAAGGGGCCCTAGAGTGCCCGAGCAGTCATTTGATGGTCTGTACTGTTTTCCTTTCTGTAACCCCCTCCCCCTCGGGAGTGCTGGTGGTGGGGCCCAAACATGCACATGCACTGGCATGCCAGTGCAGCATTAGTTGGAATCCCCTCTGCTTCTCTTTACATAACACTTCACTCACACTGCTTCTCTGGGCACATCAGGAGGCAGTGACAGAGTGGGCAGCCAGTTTCTCCTCTCCTTCCAAGACTGAGAGCATTTAGGTGGCCTTGTGCTGCCCCACAGCAGCAACACACTCTCAGAGCATGAACCTGGGTTGTCAGCATGACAAGAGACTTCCAGTGGCTGTACTATTGGGTAGCCCCATAGTTTTTTTTATTTTCTGTTTCCCACCAGCTGGCTGCTTACCTCCTGCATAGGTCACCAGTCCTACCAGTTGAACTCTTTCTGTCAAACTATCAACCTCCATGGAGGTATCCCGCAGGTAAGCCTTCCATGACAGGGTTGAGACCAACCCTCTACTTGGCCCAGGAAGTATACATGTTCATCTTCAGGGCCAGGGGAATGCCAGACCCTAATTTTGCAAGAGCAGGGGGTTAGCCATCATGAGCATTACCAGGAATATTGTTTCTCTGTACATGTCACACTCTGCATCTGTGTATCGGGTGTCATCAACTTGTGAAGGGGGACAGATGTTGTGAAGGTTCCACTTCTAAAGTAGTGAGGGATTTGTTTTATTTATCTTCCCCCCAAGATAGAACTGCTCACCTCTGTCACATGAGGTCCACTTCTCACTGTCAACATTGCCTCATTATTTCTGGGGCCCTTTTAATGTATCCTTCTCAAGTCACTGCATCTTTCTCCATCACTCCCTCCCCTTAACCTCATATTGGAGCCATTACTAACTTTATATGGAATCAAAAGGGGGGATGCCCTCAACAGAGTAGGGTGGGACATTAAAAAGTAATCAAAGGCTGGTGACATCATACTGCCTTGCACCCCCCCCCCACATACACACACACTTGTCCACCATCCCATCTGTCAACTGATTTTTGTCTAGGTGGGGTGGGGGCCTGAGCATTGTACAGTCACCCATTCCATCTATACTTCCCCTTGACCCCATCAAATAAGGCTCTGTAACAAGAAGACAAGTATCCCCCCCCCCCAAATCTGAGTGTGGTACCTCTGTTGTACATCATAGACTTCTGGAGTTATCGTGATTCTCCAGTACCACCAAAACCAGGTTCTCAACTGCTATGTTTAATAGTTTGTTGACAGTGCAAGCGAATTAGGAAAAGCCATGTACTGGATGCCCCGTTTTGATAAGAGCCAAAACAGATGGCAGGTCAACTAAAGGTTGGTTAATGGAGCTTTATCCTTTAATGACTAATATAGTCCATGCTATTGGTACTGGAGCTCCACTATTCAAATTCGTGTTTCCACTCTTTCTCTTTATTATTGTAAACTTAGTTTACTGGCTAGTCTGTCCAGAGGATGGGAGAGAAAATAAACACTGCATATTCTTTTTAACTGGTTTCCACCTGTAACTCTCTTTGCACTCTGATACCTGTTCTAACAGGCTACAAAAATCCGCCACCATTCAGAAATCAGTACTCCATGACAGACTGGCCTCCCATCCAAACTGGGGGCAAGGAAGAATTCTACTTTTGACAATTAACACTAGGGGATCAAAGCTAGGTATAGATCACCATAAAGAACAAATGTGCTTGGCTTTGTCTAATCCTGAAACAATGGGCTCTGATCAATCCCAATCAGAGATTCTGATAACAGGAAAAGGGCAAAATAACAGCACAGTTTAGTTCAGATTAGACTATAAGAGGAGTAAAGCAAGGGTCTGTATGGTACATCTAACCTGGTGGGCTAACTCATGAGCAATGACAGTTACAACACGCTCCTTGTTGCTCGTGGAGGAGGTGGCTGGGTCATACAGCAGGGCAGTCTCCCGATAGGTAATTAGACCCCAGTTCTCCATGGCTCCAGCTGCAAAGTCTGGAAGGGCAATTTGGTCTAAAGAGAGAGAATAAGAGACTGTTAGGCTGGTCTGCCATCTTAAACATTTTTAATCTATTTATAAGATTATTTGCAAAAAACTTCATTAATGCACCTATTAGGGCAACTTAAAGCCACAAAAGTAGGGACATGTGGCATTAGGATTTCCAACTCTAACTCACCACCCCCACTCTGAAGCACCAAAAGGAAAAAACATTAGGGTTTTGGGTCTTCGGAGTCTTGGCAAATCAGTGGTGTCATCCTCCTTGGGGTTGTCAACCCTAATGATTCCACCTCCCCCTGCCAGCCTGTAGCCTGTAGTCTGAAGCAGAAGAGTAGCTCCAAGCCAGTGCCTCATAGTGATACACCCTTCAAAGGTAGTGAATTAAGTATCACCACATGCTGCCAAACACAGTTTGTTGTAGCTTTCTTCATACAGGGCCACGCAGTGATTTCACCAACCAACCACAAAATAACTTTTCAGGCCTTATTTTCATAATTCCACTAGCATTGGTCATGAGGTGGGATCCCAAAAAGACCATGTTGAAAATATGGGGTCAAAATATGCAGAAATGACAAACTTATGCATCAAAGTTAAAAAACATTGAAATACATTGAACCGCACTTACCTTAGTTTCTCATATTGCAGTCGATGGTTCCAGCTGCAAGATGTTTCTTCAATCAGAGAGTGGGTCTTCACCCTGGAATGTGTTCCACTGAATAAGGGTGTGTGGGGGTGTGGTGGGGGGTGCTCCGTGGGAAGTTGAGATGGGGGGTTGGATTGGCAAGAGATTGTTGGCCTTTTAACAGGGTAAAAAATCAAGGGGCATTTTTCTCTATCACAGCTGGCATTTCTGGAACGGTGATAACAGGGTGGCAGGTGCCATTAGATACCAGGGAATCTGCATACAATATGGGTCAGCGATCAGAGGGTGGGAGGCACCACTAGACACCATACTAAGGGGACATGATTGGAGGGTGAGGGGTACCACTAGACACCAGAGAAACAGTATAATACTAAGGGGACTGCGATCAGAGGCTGGGGGTGCCACTAGACACCAGAGAAACACTATATATACATCAGTTGTCAGTGATTGGAGGGTGGGGGTGCCATTAGACACAAGGGAAACAGTATAACAGTAAGGGGACAGTGATCAGAGGGTGCAGGGGTACCAGTAGAAACCAGGGAAACATTATATTGGATAAGGGGATAGTGATCAGAGGGTGAGTAGGCACTAATAGACACCAGGGAAACATCACATTCATAAAGGGGCCTTGATGGAAGTACCACTAGACAACAGGGAAATGGCAGCTCAGTGCCCTCAGAGCAGCCAGTAGCATGAGCTGCAGCTGCGGTTGCAGAATGCAAGAAAGTACTCAATGGCTCCTCTTACTAAGCTGGGCATCCAGGATTTTGGGGTACCCAGAAAAAGTATTTCAGTCCATTAATATAAGAAACAAACATCAGCATTTAGCTAAACATGTCCCATTTAGCTAGGTTCTGCTGCTTGTTTTTTTTTAAATGCTGGCATTTTTATGTATTTTTATGTATTTTCCATGCTTATTAGTTCAGGGAGAAAAGAAACAAGATGGCTTCTCACACGGCCCAAAAAATATGTTTTGTGCTTTGAAAAGCAAGTGGTGAGAAACCCAAAACAGCCCTGTAACACATAATTTTTGGTGTTGTATCAGAACATTATCCCAAGAACTCTACTGAGCATGCTCAGAACAGAAAAATACAAAACTTTAAAGCCTTATAACTCTGAAGCTGTTTAATATTTTTTCACAAAACCTTTCAAAGGCACTACCCTAGCACATCATGCCTATTCTCTGAAAGTTTGGGGGAAAAATGTAATTTTGCGTAGGTTGTGGGTGAAAGCAAAAAGAAATCCCATGTTAAGTATAGGAAAAAAATGAGACATCTACAGAAAAATGACATATGTAGATCTCAGAGACCACGCAAGCTGCCATCAAAAAACTTTCCACAAATTTAAATCTTGCCTCCTAGACAACAAATGCAAAATTTCAGCTGATTTAGTCAAATGCTGCCAAAGCTATTGAGGTGCAAAGTTAGGGGTTTAACATTGAACACCCTACTCAACCCTAATTAGTGGGGTGCTACCATGCCCCCTATAATAGTAATTCATGAGTATTAAGATGTTTAACAGTTATTATACTTTTTACAGGAACTATCATATACCTCTGATTTATATCTCATGAATAACAGTGAATGAGTTCCAACTCAAAGTCAGATGATAATGGTTTTTAGCTACTATTGTGTTGTTCTAAGCCAGAGTTGAACCATTGACTTGGAGGTGAAAAGCCAGGTAGCTCATTGGCATCTTGCTGAGTCATCCTTTCCTGTATATTTTTAAAATCACAGTTTTTTTAACTGGCAAAGGAAATACAGTAAGTCAAATGCCAATCTTCATGTCATGTTTACCTCTTCTATGGGGGAGCAGCCTATAAATAGCAATGGCATCTAGAGGGGATGTGAGCTGCTACACTAATAATCATACAGTGTTGAGGAATAGTAACATCATTGCCCTTTAGTGGTAAAAAGCTGTAAGTGATGAAAGAAAAAGCTCAGTCTAACGGTAACTTTCCAGATCATGAGAGAATTTCCCCTTGGCTAAAGATTAGTGTTGTTGCCTCGAGGACTCAGGTTCCTCTAGAGTTTGGTTCTCAGCAAGGTCTCTTGGTGAGTCTTCCCAATCTTGGGGAGACACAGAAGATGTCTACAATTTGGTGATAAAACGGGATGGTTTGTCTCTTCTCCCACCTCAGGTGTTCCATTCCTGAATGAACAAAGGTTGGAGACTGACAGGCTGATGTCTGTAAGCTCTCTTACAAGCTGCCTTACTACTTGTGACTGTCTGAAGCTACAGTTATCATTTATGAATGATATGCTGTGGAATACTGGTTAGCCTGGCAGAAGTACTTCACTTTGCCATACCGACAACCTGAGTTACAGAATAGACACTAGAGGTGGGAGCTAGGGCCAGGGGATAGTACTACTGTCAGCTAAGCCTTCTAGTCTAGGGATGAGATGGTGCAATTGACACTGCAGTGACCTCAGTGATGGTCCAGGGAGTTTGCTCCCTCCCAGGGGTTCTACTGCAGCATCAGAGTTCCCCAGAAGGCATGTGTATCCCCCAGGATCCCTTCCGCACCTAAAGGTTAATCATTGAGCTCCTTCTGGCTCCTCTGTCAATCACAAAGACTGGTGCTATGGTGGGAGGTGCCATCTGCAGCAGCACGTGTGTTGAGCTGAAGAGCTTCTAGAGTTGTTTTTTTTCTGAACAGAGCCCCAGAAAGAGAAGTCCAATCTGTATCCATCACACTCTACCCAGTAACACATTTTCATGGTGAAGAAGGAAAATTAACTGCCTCTTAGTGCAGTGGCATCAGTCATTTACTGCATAATCCCCAGATGGGGATAAAAGGCAAAATCATCCCTAAGAAATGAGACTTGTGAGTACTCAGCTACATATAGCAAAAGACAAAACCATGCTGGAGGGTAACAGAAGAGACTGCACCGCCATGCCACCAAAGAAGTACTGCTAGTGGGAGCTATTGTAAACACACAGATTCTGGAAATCTCATATACACTATATTCTTCGATGAGTGGGAGTTCAGAGAGAGGAGGGCTCAGTAGCTTCCTTACTCTCTAACAAGGAGTAGATACTGCTGTTATATTCAAGTTTGTGGAATGTGGGTTGGTGGAAGGATAGCCACCATCAGACCCCATTAACTGAGTGTACTGCTCTAAGTGAGGTCCCTCCTGAGTGCAGAACACTCACACTCTCTGTGACAGGGCAATATGTTAAGTGCCTACAGAAGAGCAAACCTGCCTAAACTGTAATCTGCTATGATGTAATTCTAAAGCACACTTAAATAGTTCCTGACAAATTCCTCATGGGAACTCTTCTCCCTCATCTCAAATGAGGGTGGAGATAATGGGGTTATGGTTTGTATTCTCCAGTAACTAATACCCCAGGAATTGTTCTTTGTGGGGGCTGACCAAGTGAGATGGGGTAGTATGGGACCTGTCACTGCTACAGTCCCAAGGTTAATGAGACACCATGTAAGCTCAGCAAGTGCATCTATGGCATAAGGTTGCATGAACTAAAGATTAAATTTCTTGTCTGTGTGAAGAATACCTCTATAGTCCCCACTGAGGTTGCTGCATTATAATGAGAAGTGAAGAAGAGATAATAATATAAGGCCAGCTACTTGACTCCATAGTTTGGTGTGAATAATTATATGTGTTTACATGTCTCTTTATGGGTCACCCCATGTGGTTCTGTGCACCCTTAATCCTTATGTCCCCAAGACCTGGTTTTAGCAAATATAAATGTTTGTGGTGTGCATCCCTCCATGATAGCCAGTGCCAGCCCCCAAACCCACTAGAACAGCAAGAGGGGCTTACACATGGGTAGTGCCATAAAGTGGGTTGTGAATGAGCAGGAAAAAAATTGGGGAAAACTCACAGTGTCATTTAAATGATGCCCAGGATACACCTGAGCCCCATGCCATGGTTTTTGCCACATAGTAGCTGATGATGGCTTGTGGGTGACGTGGTTGGATGGTCATCCTGTCCTAATAAGGGGCACGATGAGCCGCAGGAGGGGAAACAGTGTATATGGAATAAAGAATGAAATAATGATGTTTGTAGTCACTTCTCTGAAAGTTTGTGACTCTGTATAGTACCTTGATAAGGCCTTTGGCTTTCCTAAGAACTTGTTAAACTGCAAACCACTCAGCAACACCAATGACAAGGCCATTAAGGACACCATCTAAATGAATAACTACTGGCTTGGAACATCCCTTCCCTTCCAGGACTACTGGAAGTGATGAGTTTTTTGGAACATCCTGCAGCATTGACTGAAATTGTTTTCATTGTGGGTGAGCTAATTTTCTGTTCACATTTTTGTTCGCATACTTTTGACTGCTTTTGTGGTCTGTTTTGCCTTTGAGTATAAGATTGGTTTTAGGTGCTGACCTCACCTACACTGGCAGGTACCTCTATGTGTATTGTTTGTACTTTCCCACTGTCCTTCAAAATAACCTTAAGTTCCAATCTAAATTCTGGAAGTAGATGCACTTCAGTGCCTTCTCATTTCTCTCCCCTCACTCCTTCCTACACTCCATGCTATACCTTCCCTCCTTTCACCAGGGCCATGCTGATGTCATTCCTGCTTCTCTCCCTCCTACCCTCCCCTAACCCCTCATTTTGTTTTTGCCACAGCACCCCTGCTGCTACTCTATCTGTATGAATGTTGCTTAATCCCAATTTAAGGTCTTTAAGCTACTGCTCCTCCCTTCCATCCAAATTCTGGAAGGTGATTCTTGTTTATGGCACACTACCCCAGTCAACTACTCTTATCCTCAAGCTTGCAGATTTACCAGTTTCTGACATGGCTGAAGTCACTTAATACTTTAATAAATACTTTACCTTCAGGGCACTCGAGCGGCCTCTTCCCCTGACTCCTACCTTTTCCACCCTTGTTGCTCCCCCTTTCTCCCCCACCACTCCACCCTACTGATCTCCATCCTCTGTTTCTTTCCCTTATCCTCTCCTACCTCCATTCTCCTTCTTACTTACCTCCTCTACAGCAACCCCATATGGTCTGCTGTCACTTAACCCTTCTAGGGGGTCTCAGCCTGGATGTTTTGACCTTAAACTCCTGGTACTTCTCTGCTCCAGCAGTAGCTGTCTGTATCTCCTACTTTCTTAACCTCTCCCTTAATCTAAGCAAAGGTTCCTAAGGCCTGGAACATGCTAAAGTTGTCCTTTTACAAAGGGAGAGACCCTGCCACCCCTGGGAATTACTGTCCCACATCATTACTCTCTGTACTAGCAACAGTGCAGGAAAAATATGCACTCGGTACAGTCTTTGCCTTTCTTAATTACATAAGCAATAAAGCATAAGGATTCTGCTTCTCGCAGATGAACCCTGGTCTCCAAGGTGACAGAGGGATATGTCACTGCACTATTCAGCAGAATCTGGCTCCACATTCCTAGTGTAGCATTTGTGGTTATAGGGATCTGAATTCACTTCTCATACTTTAAAAATATAGACAAGCACTATCCTTCGCACTCAAGTCTACTGTTGTCATGGTTGACTGCACTCACCTGACTTCTGGAGTGGGTAGGTTGTGTTGTAATAGTTCTCAAAGTATTTTAGAATTGGTCCAGTTACATTCAGTGCCATAGTCCCCTTGTTCTTCCTGGATGGCCTTTCTACGAGCCCAGATGCGAATCTGTAAGTCAAGTCAGAAACAAGTGTGAATGATATTTTGTCTAATTAGCTTTCTTCATATTTTTAAATAGCTATTCATTCTGGATAGCCCAGCTGAAATACAGCATCTTATTTTTACTGGGATCCTGCTTCTGTTTAGTTTCATTCCTGGAAAAGGATTAAACACTGGATGTCAAATGCTAAAGGGCAAACAGAAAGCCAGTTGCTGTGGTGGGATTTAAACCTGGATCTCCTGGTTTACAATTCAGTGCTGCTCTGACCACTAGATTGCACAGTTTAGCAGAAGACCTGGGCAGAACAAGGTCTGAAACAAGAATCCTCTGGAACTGGGCTGGTTTTAAATCCTAGAACTATCAACCTCTCCTGAAAAAGTATTCTAGTGCCTCTGAATGCAAATAAGTAATTTACACATCAGTATGTCATCATCATACAAATATGCAGAACATGACTAGGTCCAAAAGATGTTCAAAACCTAGAACTCATTAGAACCTTTCTGTACTGTAATCAGAACCAGAGAAGTTGCCCCATTCATACTCAGCAAGGACGACACCACGCCACCATAGGGAAGTAGGAAAAAGGAGTTGTTCAGGTGTGTCTCTGTCCATACTACACGTTTTAAAATGTTTTAAACACTCTAAACCACATTAAATGTTTGGCATCTGCTGCATCCACATTATAAGTACTTTTGATCTTTTTTTTAATAACCTCAGATAATAATCTCAAAAGCGGTTTAGGCTTGAATATTTTTGTTAAAATGTTTTTAGGTATAGTGCAAAACAGGTTTGGACACTCTTAACCATTTTAGTTGCATCAAGATGAGTGTCAATGATCACACCAGGTAGCCTTCTACCGGGTTGCAGAGAAGACTAGCCAGGCCCCATCAGACAGGATTCAGGACTTCACAAAGGTGAACGTTGCTAAGATGAAAGGTGATGGCAGATAAGGACCATGTGGCCCACCTAGTCTGCCCTTTTTACTTACCTAATGCAATACCGCAGACCCTAGTTGATCTGCAGCTTACCCTCTCTTCCCCATTGTGAGAGTAAACTTATTTCTATGCCATGTATTCTTGAATTACTCTACCGTTTTTTCCACCACTTACCTCTGTGAAAAAGTACTTCCTCATGTTGCCCCTGAGCCTACCCACTTCTATCCTCATATCATGCCCCTTTTGTCTTATACACCTTCTTTTCTGAAAGACATTACCCTCTTGTACCTTGTTCCCTCACAGAAATATAGGTGTGCTGTGTACATGCAGAATGCATGCCACATGTTTAATTGTGCAATGTTTACATGTGGTTTGCCTACACAAAGTGAACCTATGCGATCCAGGTCTAAAAAGCAAATCAGTTTCACATGTTGCAAGCTTGACATGTGCACAGCAGGTTAACTGGTGTGAACATCTTCTAAAAATTACATCAGGTTTGTGTGTTGCACACTTGACGTTAGTGCAGCAGTTAAGCTGGTGTGAATATCATTTAAACATCACATCAGGTTCACATGCTGCATGCTTGCCATGTGTGCAGCAGCTAAGCTGGTGCAAATCTCATCTGAAAAAAACATATCAGTTTCCATTTCTTATACTACTGCTAGCAATTAGTCATTAAAATACATTTTTATTTGAATTTCCATAAAAATTAGGTAAACTCATTAATTCTGATCCTTTTGCAAGCTGTTTAACGGCTTTTGATTTTTGTCATAATTTGTAAAGTATTGTTTGCTTACTGCATTAAATGCCTAGGATAGCCAGTCAACATCCTCCATTCCAGATGTACGAAGAGGGGCCTCTGTGTTGTGAAGCCTATCCTTTTTGTTTTGGACCATGCAAATCCCTTATGCATATTTAGTGCTACAAATGTGTTTCTCCGTGACTGTTTCATCTCACTTACTTTCCCTTTGTCATTCTGTATTGAGCATTTACACTATGGCCATGCTCAGCACTCTTTGTGCTGAGCAGGGTCTGGGAAGCATGCACCAACCTCACATTTTGTCACTGAAATGAGGGACATTGACACTCAAAATGAGTGACAGTGAGGGATACTAATCCACATAATGATCAGGACACATCATGAAACATGGCGATACAGTACCTCAGAACACAATGAAAACCATTGTATTTGCACCTGAGAATGAATTTCTACCATTAAGCAGAGGTGGCATTTAGGTAGGGCAGAGGAGGACAGTTACCGCCCACCTCCCTCCCCCCGTATTTGTGCCTAGGTTGTTCTTATGGTGTGGAAATAATGACTTTAAATTTGGATTTAATCTTTTGCATAAGTGCCCACCTAGCCTGTGCATGCACATGCTACAGGTACTCTCCATACTCAACTGTGTTTGTATTGTGTTGTTCATTCTCTCCACCTATTAGCCGTGGCACAATCACATGTGATGTGGATGAGCTCCAGCCAAATAAGAGCACATGATCCTTGCAAGTGTGACACTGTCTTTCCCACCACAGAGTAGACAGACTGCACATTACAGCTTGGAGGAGTCAGTGAGCACTGAACTCTCAATGGCAGTGTTGTGGCAGCATATTTTTGTTGTTCTACTCTTAGTGAGTCTCTGTCTCCCCTGGTGGCTGAAGGGGCAGAGGGTGAGCTAGAAGTTAACTCAAGACTAGGCTACCTACTTACTCAACTAGGCTCGCCTTGCAAAAAAAACTGCACAGACCCCCATGGCAGCAACCTAGGTTTAGGAGTAGTGGTGACAGCGGTGTGGGTGGCCTTCATAGGCCTTGATCAGTGCAGTGCAGCAGCAGCCACAGCAGCAACCAAGCAAGAAGCAAGCAACCCAGGTTGGGTGGGTTTGGATGGTGAAGAGACTTGGTTGCAGACCTCATTGGTGACCTGTGATGGTTGGTTCTAGCATCCACCTTCTGGCAAAGGAGAGAGGGGGAGTGCACTGAAAACTGGCTGGTGGCACACTATGCCAGGCTGCAGGTTCTGGCCATATGGCAGGGTAAGTAAAAGTAAATACATTTTTTTACAAGGAGATTGTGGAAGGAGGAAGGACTGAAATTTTGATGTGTTTTTCATGTTTCTTCACCTTTGGGCAGCTTCATGATCCATAAGGGATGGGTACTGAATGGAATGGAGTCAGGGAGAAAAAACTGGGACAAAGTTCTTTTTTTGGGGTGGGGCAGAACTTCAGCTAGGAAGAAAAATTGGTTAGTAACTGGGTGGGATTAAGCCCAACTCTGATGCACTGCTCTGGGGTATATACAGATGAATCTTATACATTTGAATTTTTCCCTGATGTGCATATCATGTTTCAGTCAAACCAAATAAGTTGTACCTTTTAGAGATGTTACAGACATTCTAGAGCTGTCCCTAGCATTCATGTATAGTTGAGCAGTATGGTATGCACAGACTATTGGAGCCCCACTATAGCCAGGTTTATGCCTCCCCCCCCCAGTGAAGCTGACCTCCACATCCCCACACACAGTACATTATTACAAAAACAAAGGAGGCTGCAGGGGTGTGCAACATTGAAATGAATGGGGGTATTTTTTAATTACTATTTTATACATTATTGATGGAGAGTTGGAGATTAATGAAGGCCACCGCTCGACTTACAAGGGCCTTGTTAGTAGAACAGTGGCCTTCATTGTTCTCCAACTCACCATCATAACATATAAAATATTAAAAGAAAATAACTCAATTCATTTCAAGGTGGTACACCCCAGCATTCTGACCCATGGACATCATCTCCTAAAGACTCCTGCCTCTGGCTCCCTAGTACTCAAGTAAGAGACTTTTTACTTATATCTGTACTTGGTGGGTCATCTGTAGCAGCATGGCCATACCCACTACAGTGTGTGTGCATGGGGAGGAGGGTACTGTTGTGTGTGTGTGTGTGTGTGTGTGTGTGTGTGTGTGTGTGTGTTGTTATTGCTACTTTTGTGTTTGCACCTTAAAGTCTGTTTGCATAGAAGCATTCAAATCTATGAAGAGAAAATAGTAGGCGTACAGGCCAGACAGAAGTAATTAAGTGGTTTTGTGGGGATGTTTGTATAATGAGGTGGGAACAACATGCATTTCCACTGGTATGTGTGCTACAGTTCAACTGTGAAACTGAGATGAGGGAAAGAAGAAAACTGAAAAGCATAACAGTGGCTACAAGCATGCTGCATGCATGCAGATGTATTCAGATATAGTATGTATTGAAGTACATTTTATTTATTTATTTATTTATTTATTTATTTATTTATCAAGTCTAGGATTACAAATACCTTTGAGCCATGGCTCTTTTACAAAGGTTCCACGTCAGAGAAATACAAATTATGGGGAACATCAAGACAGGCATTACAACAAAGTGGACATTGCAAACAGAGTACAGATTAGTACAGTTAAATACAGTTCAAGGGTAGCATTGTAACAAGGCAGCCAGCGGCATTTGTCAGAGAAAACAGACAACAGATAAGAAGTGCTAGAGTCATAGGGAGAGGGAAGAGGGTAGGGGGGAATAAAGACAGTTGTCAGAAGTGGGATACGAACCCACACCTCCAGGGGAGACTGCGACCTAAACGCAGCGCCTTAGACCGCTAGGCCATCCTGACATTAGGCGAGCCATATGTGTGCAGACAGTGTGGCTTAGGTGTTAACGGCATTGAATTGCAAGTCATGGGACTTGGAGTCATGAAGACCTGGGTTTGAGTCTCATTAACCACCACTTGTGTATGGTGTGATCCTGAGCAAGTCACTTAACTTTTACATGTGCAGTTATCAGTGACCACTTGCTTTTTTGCATGCATGCCACATGCATGCAGTCTTTCCCAATTTAACATAAAAATCATGGTTTCCACACTTACTTGATTCATGCATGCCGTATGCATGCAATCGGTTCCAATTTAACATTTAAATCATACTTGCAGTACACATATCACTTGGGTAGTTTTATGTTTGCAACATGAAAACATTTCATATAATTATTTCTGTAAGGGTTTATACCCCTGAGATACTTGAATGTCTCTGTCATAACTCCCCCCCCCCAGGGAATACATACTGAGGTCCTTTAGGTTTTCCTCTTATGACTTTTGGTGCAGTCCAAGCACAATTTTTGTTGCCCTTCTCTGGGCTGCCTCTATTTTGTCTATGCCCTTCCGGAGATGTGGCCTCCAGAACTTGGCACAGTACTCCGGAAGAGGTCTTAATAGTCATCTGTACAGTGGCATAACCACCTCCTCTTTTCTGCTGGTGATACCTCTCCCTAGGCACCCTAGCTTCCCATTGGCTCTCTCCACAGCCTTCTCACATTGTTTGGTTACCATTAGGTCATCAGATATGATTACCCCCAGGTCCTTTCTTTTTTAATTCCTGGTTGTCAGTACCTATCCTTCCATCTTGTACTCCTCCTTTGGACTTCTGTGCCACAAATTAATGATTTTACACTTATTTGCATTGAATTATAGCTGCCACACTCTCAACCACTCCTAAAGCATGTTTAGGTCCTTTGTCATCCCTCCCCAGAGTGTCGACCCTGTTGCAGATCTTAATGTTTTCTGTAAAGAGACATACCTTCCCCTTCAGCCCCTCTGCAATGTTGCTTATGAAAACATTAAAGAGGACTGGCCTCAGCATGGATCCCTTTGGCACCCCACTAGTCACCCCCCTCTCCTCGGATTGAATGTCATTTACCACCACCTTCTGTGTCCTGTCACTCAACCAGTTTCTGACCCAGTTTACTACCTTGGGGTCCACTCCCAGGTTGCCAATTTTTTTACCAACCTCCTATGTGGGATGATGTTGAAGGCCTTGCTGAAATCTAGGTAGGCCACATCCACTGCCCCCTCCCTGATCTAACTTCCTGGTTACCTAGTCAAAGACATCTATCAGATTTGTTTGACAAGACCTTCTCACTGTGAAGCCATGCTGCCTCAGATCCTCTGTTCTGTTGGATTCAAGAAATATCATAATCTATTCCTTTTGCAGTGACTCCATTAATTTCCTCATCATGGAGGTCAGGCTGACTGGACTGTAGTCTCCAGCCTCCTCCCTGTTCCCACTTTTGTGGAGAGGGACTACATTCACCTACCTCCAGTCCACTGGAACCACCTCTGTCTGTAAGTGGAGATATTTGTTCAAGTGTGGGTCAATCTGTCATGCAAGGGGTAGTTCCCTAGCACATCCACAGTTTAGTCTGCATGTGCTTGATTTTCATATCGGCTGCCATTTTATTACACATTTTTTGGGTTATAGCAACCTACAATTCTTTATTCATGCAGCTGTGCATGAATGCTACACCTGATATTGGCAAGCATAGCATTGTTTCAGGAGTAACAGAATTCGGCTACCACATTCAGATTTTGCAAAAGGATTCCCTAAGACCATAGAGTTGTTGAAATGCTTAAATTGCTAATAAAAGCACCATGGTAGCACTCCATCCATAGTCGACTTTTTATGTCAAACTGATGCTTTTTCAGGACATCTTGAAAAAGTATTAGGGTGACGTGAAGAGTTAACGATGGTTGGGGTGCAACTCCATGATATTTAGCAATAAATCATTTCTACAATTCCAAAGTCTTGGGGAATCCTTTTGCCGAGTCTGAACATGGCAGCCAAGTTCGGTTGCTCATGGTGCATACTTTGTCACTTTGGCTCTGTTTCTCAGCATGTGAGCTATCTCCTGTGGTTGTTGATATCATTGTTCCACACCTACGTGAAAATGGTGACTGTTGCCCTTGCATCTGTCTGGCTGAAACTAGCATGCACACTGGTGCAAGGGAGAATTCCTTGCACCTGCAAGTTGTGCATGGGGACAATTAGTCCCAGAGTCATGTCAGGCCCATTAAAAATAAGGGCCCTAGTACCTAAGGCTCTAGAGCAGCTGTATGAGGCTGGTGATGCAAGGCACATTTGGGACTCATTAAAGAGGGGGCTGAAAGTTGTCCCAGAGGTCTGCAAAAAAATATGTAATAAACTTTACAAGTTCCATTATAAACCATCATTCAAAGAAAGTGCTAGTACAGAATGAAACATTGGCTGCCTTTGTGTGCTTTCTAATTCTAGGTTTTGGTGCTCTGCTTTAATCCTCCTTAATTCTTTTACACATTGATCCTGCTGCCAGCTCCCTGTCCCCCTTGCAGGGTTCTCAACATCCTGAAAGGTACTAAGTATTGGCTGTCTTCGCTCCTCTCCCTCTCTCCTCCCTTTCTCCTACTCCTTCTCACATGACCTCTCAGCTACTTCCCTCCCTACTCCCCCAATTGCACTTGTTACTACCTTTGAGCCTAGCACTTGGAACTTTTTGCACTATAATTGTACTGTCGCATTACTGTACCATCTGCCTTATTGCATCTTATATTTTTTAATTCCTATTGGTTGTATTAATTTTTACAAGCAGTAATGTCTGTACTACACACTGTCATATTTCATCATATACATTCATCCTACTTAATGGTTACTGTTCTTTCCATCTATTTTCTGTATAATCTCTGTTCTTTCACCCTCATTGTACCCCCCGGACCGTAAGACAAGCAACTTGTTATTTAGTGTGCCTTCTTGGTGAAACATTTCAATAAATAGTTCAGTATGTGCTGGATCTTGCCTCTGTAAGCTTTGCAAACAAAAAATAGAGTGACAGTTATGTAAAAGAGATTGTCAGTGTGCTGTTATTTTGTATATGGTTTTGTGCCTTTCTTTTCTACTTGCTCATTGCACAGGATTCACAGAATGCAGCCTGTCTATCACTGTGTGTGCTGCAAGGGTCTGCATCCCTGTACATAATAAGGTGGAATATAGATCGAGAAATCACTTCTGGCCAATTAGAATGCTCCTTTCCTCTGCGCATGACACACGCTTACTCTGTGAAAAGTGTCTCATGCACTGCAGTCCTGTAAACAGACATATTGGGTAGTTTTTTTTTTTTATTTTAATATAGTATTCTTTAATCTCAAGCAACACTATATTAGTACTGCCACCGAGACCACTCTTATGCTCACATGCATCCTTAAGGGTATCAGAACTGCTCAGCTTTGGTTCATGGTTCACGATTCTCATACCCTAAGAATGCATGTAAGACCACTCTTACAAGTTTAGGAGTGATCTTGGTGGCAGTATTAAAATACAAAAGGGCCAAGGTGTGCCCACCCCTGACATGGACCTAAGGCAACTGATCCTCAACAACAACAAGAAGGCAACTGATCCTCAACAACTATGGGCACCACACAACAAAGGCAACATCAAGCTAATTGAGAGAGTACAGAGAAGGGCAACATGATATATAAGGTCAATCTCTACAAAACCATATAAACAGAGACTGAGGGACCTGAACTTGTACTCCCTGGAGTACAGAAGACAAAGAGGTGACATGTGTATTGTATACAAAGATTTTCATAATGATGACCTCTTTGAATGTCTTGGGCTTGTGAGGAAGACAACTGAGAGAAACTAGACTAAACAACCTCCAGTTAAAAGGGGACCAATATAAAACAAACATAAGATAAGGGATCATGTGATGCCAGCGGCCGGGTAGCAGCCTTTCTGAGAAGCTCCCTTCTTCCTCACCTACATCTGACAAAATCCACGTTAAATCCTCTTCTTTGAGATCCATACTGCCTTCTAACCATAGCCTGCCTTTCTGCAAGTGTTTTTGAACATCTACAAGTATCACTATCGGCGCTTAAGTCGCGATGCACTCGGAAATGTGACAGACCCAACCCTTACATACTCCCCCTGCCTCTCCACAGAAGGCTCTGAAGAAGCTGAAATCCCAGGGGCCCCACCCTTCTTGGACCTCTTCTCAGGCTTCTTCTTCTAGTCCTCACACGGAAGACAGATTTTTACAAGAATATAGCCTCAGAACTTAAATCCCTCTGTACTGAAATGGGGGATCTAGAGCACAAGGTTACCGATGTGGAGGCCAAGACTGTATCGCTGGAGGGATGGAGAGATCACGCAGAGCCCGAACTGGTCAAACTACGACAACAAGTAATAAGACTTCAAGCTAAGACAGAGGATTTGGGAAGGAAGAAGCCGCCGAAATAATGTCTTAATTTTTGGCATTCCAGAGTCAGAGGCAGGCCCAAACATCCTTACATTTGTTCAAAAGCTGCTGTCTAACCTAGTCGGGCCCTTCCCTTTCAACTCAACATACCAAACTGAGCGGGCTCATAGATCCTTTAGACCACGACCTGCTGAGGGGCACCACCGAAACCCATAATACTGAAATTCCTCAGTTATTTGAAGAAGCAGCATATGTTATGTAAATTACATGAGCTGCAAGCTATTTTATGTGAAGCCAAGCCTCTGTGGATCCCTCAGGATCCCCCTTTTGAAACACAGCAAAAGCGATCTGCCTTTCATCCAATACTCTCCCAAAATTATCGCTGTTAGTCTCAGACTTAAAATGTTGTATGCTGCACGCCTACAAGTGTACATACAGGATACCTGGCACTCCTACGGCAATCCAGAGACAACAAAGAAAGAACTGAGTCAGAAGCTGCCTGAGTTATTCTCCTCAACTTGATTCTTTTTCTGGGTGGTTAGGCCCTTCAATTTAACAGCACTGTACCTGTTTGTGTCATTGGCTGTCTGGTGTGGATTTTGAATTTCTTTGTGCTGTCTTGCTTTGGGTGGGATCTTGTCTTCACCGGTGTGGGGGAGGGGATCAGGAACTAGGCCTGAATTCCTCGGTCGGCCCTTGATTTGTTGGCTTGGTGGGGGGTTGCCATGCTTCCTGCTGGCTCTCCTGAAGGGAAATGGCTCCTCCTCTGCCTAATCTCCTGAGCGCCACCTCTTGGACACACGGTCAGGATACAGGTTTCCTGGAGGTTTTGTTTTGGGAGGAACTGTACCATCCCCATAATGGTTCCCCTACCCAACAGCCTATACCATGTTGTTACTGATGGGGGGAGGGGGGGATTTCACCCAAGTTAAAACAAAGCCAACACCCAGACAGTTGAGCCTAGTTTAACCCTGGAGTTCTTCAACTGCTTTGGTCATTGCCAGTTTTCGAGATCCGGGTGGGCCAGAGTTGTCAGTTCATACCAGTTGCTATCAGGTGGATCACTGACACCCCTCTGGAGCACGC
The DNA here is from genome assembly GCA_016271365.2 of Neoceratodus forsteri. Taxonomy (NCBI): domain Eukaryota; kingdom Metazoa; phylum Chordata; order Ceratodontiformes; family Ceratodontidae; genus Neoceratodus; species Neoceratodus forsteri. The sequence goes on from CM028129.1 coordinate 537,984,430, forward strand.
TGTTAGGATTATCCTCCTCTCATTAACCCAGGGGTCTGGTATTGTGACAGCTGGCCGAGTGTGGGACATTCAGGGATCTCTATCCCATTGGATACCACAGGGCTTGGATCTTTTATAGAAAGGGGGCAGGTAAGCACTTGCTCTTATCCTGTACTATCTATTAATTTTACAGAGCATTTATACAGGAAGGTCAAGGAGAGAGTTCACCACAAGGGAGGGTGGGGGAGGGAGTGGTTCATGGAGGGCTAGCTACCTTGGGATCCAGCATCACCATCTGGATGGGGGGGGCCTGCTTCCGCTTCCATTTCCCGAAAGCATTTGTTGGATATTCCTGGTCCATTCTATTCATTTTTTCTTGGGAAATGGTACCAGAGGCAGGAGGGCTCTCCACTTCTCACTCTTGGCTATGGCTTCTTTAACCTGTATTTGTTGGAGAGTGGAGAACATTGTAAATAGTTGTGGGGGGGTTTGGGTTGTTAAGGTTTTTTGGTTCCTGTTAGATGGGGATAAGAATCTATGCTCCTTGGCAATGTTTGTTGGTGATAATGCTGGGGGTATCTATCTGCTCTGATGTTTGTTGTTCTCAGTGACTTCAGTTGGGGGCATTCTCTTCTATGTACTTGTTATCTCCTCATATCCAATGTGCCACCCCTTATGTCAACTTTTTTGGTTTAGTAGGTTCTACATTGGGTTACTGGAGGGGGAGGGGGGAGGTATGGAGTGTGCCCTAAGTGTTATACTTCGTTTGGGGATACAAAGACTTTTCAGGTTATTATCTCTGTTAACATTTGATGAGTCATAGCTTTAAATTTCTTACATGGAATGTCAGGGGAGTTCGAGACTCCACCAAGAGGTACCAGGTCCTGAAACATTGTGCCTTACTAAATGCTGGTGTCATTTTCCTACAAGAGACGCACTTGACAACCAAAGAGGCCATCTGGTTGCTCAGGCAGGGGATCTCTCAAGTCTTTGCTTCCAGCAGCTCCTCCTCTTGTAGAGAAGTGGCTATTCTAATAATGGGTAATATCTCTTTCCAGGCCGAGTCTATTATTTCTGACCCAGAGGGTAGATTTATCCTGGTAAAAGGTTCCCTCCTCCACAGTGAAGTTGTTTTAGGAGGCCTATATGGTCCACTAGGGTGCGACCCTCATTTTTAATGGACCTAACTAATAGGCTGGCATCTCTCTTACCCTCACCTTTCATTTTCGGAGGGGACTGTAACATCCCTCCCACGCAGGACCTGGACAGATCCTATCTGCCGCTGAAACCCCCCTTCCCATCCCAAAGGGCGTTGAGTGATTTTATAGATTTACTTGGCCTGTGTGATCCATGGCGCATCCTCAACCTCTCCAACCATTCCTACTGCTATTATTCCAATATTCATCAGTCCTGGTCCAGGCTGGATTATATTCTAGTCAGTCTTTCCTTTTTGAGTGGTCTATGCCAAGCTGGGATAGAACCGATTGTTCTATCTGATCACTCAGCAGCCTGGATTGTCCTCTCCCCAGACCCTACCTTGCAATGAGACACAGCATGGCAGCTGAACACGCAGCTCCTAAAGGATAAATCCATCCTTACTAAAATACAATCCCTTATACATTTCTTCACTGACTTGAATAGAGGTTCCGTAAGTAGGGAAGAACTTGTCTGGTGTTCACGTAAACATTTTCTTTGAGGGGAGTTTATTAAACTTGCCTCTAGGAGGAAAAGGCAGAAGGAAGCAGAGGCTTTATCTCTCCTAACTCAGATCAGGTCAGTTGAACTTACTCTTTCCTCATCTACGTCTCCCGACACACTGATGGAGTTACTCTCATTAAGAAATAAATACGCTGACCTAATGAAAGAGAAGGCAGAATATGCCATCCTTAAAACATGGGCTAAATACATTGAGCAAGGTGAGAAAGCCGGGAGGCTCTTGGCTATGTGACTGCATAAGCTAGAATGTTCCACACTGATCCCTTCCATTCATGCTTGGATGGTTCTACTAAGACCTTGCCCTGGGACATAGCACTAGTATTTGAAGGCTTTTACAGTAACCTTTATGGGAAGAATCCCTCTCCTCCGACTCCTAAGGAAATTGATGCTTTTTTAGATTCGGTGGATCTCCCGTCTTCTCACTCATCACCAGGCTCTTCTCTCCACCCCCATCTCCTTGATGGAAGTAGAAGATGCAAGTAAGAATCTAACTCTAGACAAGGCTCCTGGTTCAGATGGATTTTCTTCCAACTTTTATAACTCCTTTTCCAAGAAACTTGCACCCTTACTACTCAGGTTGTATACATACATGTTTACTGCTACTTCCCTTGACCCCTCCTTATTAGAGGCCACTATAGTCCTCCTCCTTAAACCCAACAAGCCAAATACAAACCCAACAAGCTACCATCCCATCTCTCTCCTTAACTATGACATCAAGATCCTAATCAAAATTCTCTCCCTGCGCATTTGAAAGGTATGGACACTGACATATCTTCTGAGTCCAGGGCACGTAAGGTTTGTCCCAGGATGGTCCTCTGCAGACCACCTAAGGAAATGAAACATATATTCCAAGTCTCTCAGTCCTCCACTTCCCCTATGGCCCTGATTTCATTAGACACCAAAAAGGCTTTCGACAGGGTGGACTGGCACTTTCTCTTGTTGACTCTGTGGAAAATGGGGTTTCCACAGACCTTCCCTCAACGGTTAAGAATAATTTATTCTTCCACCTCTGCTAGAAATTTGTATAATGGAGTGTTCTTCTCCCATTTTCCCCTCTTCACGGGCACTAGACAGAGTTGCCCCCTGTCCCCTTTCCTCTTTAACTTGTATCTGGAACCTCTTCTGAGACATATTAATATGATACCCCACATACAGGGTATTCCTGTATATGTTTCCACTCTCACACTCTCAGCATATGCCAATGACATCCTCCTTCATTTAGAACACCCTGTTGTTTCCCTTGAAAATATGTTAAAAGTGATATCGCAGTTCAGTAGGCTTTCCAACTATAATCTGAATACTAACAAAATGGATATTTTCCCCCTCAGTCACCACACCCACAATGCTGCATTCCATCATTTCGGCATGACATGGTCTCCAAAGTCAATTAGGTACTTGGGAATACTTCTGTCCGCCAACCCCTCTCTTACCAAAAAATTAAACTTAACTGACCTGGTTACACATCTCCAATAAGTTCTCCAGAGATGGAAGTAACTCCCGATATCTTTGTGGGGTAAAATAACATTATAAAGATGAATGTCCTCCCTGGACTCTTTTACCCACTCAATTTATTAAATCTCTGGCTTCCTCTCTCCTTTTTGCAGCAGGTACACTCTCTCATTTCCAATTTTATCTGGTTGAATAAACATCCCCGTCGCTCCTACATTAAGCTGAGCCTCCTGAAAGATATCGGAGGTCTGCTCCTCCCCAACTTTTAAATGTACTACTGGGCTAGTCACTTCTCTGAATGTGGCAGATGGCTCTCGAGGACCGAACGGGATTACACCCCTGCCTGGTTACAAATGAAGGACCAGATTCTGCAGTCCCACAGGCTCACTATCCCAACCATATTCTGCCTCTCTTAGAAATCCCTACCGGCCATGCTCCTTCATTCAGTGATTGGTACCTCATTCAGAGTATTCTCCCAGTTTTGTTCCTTTCACAACATTTTTCCCCAAAAAGACTCAGTTCAATCAATCCTTTTAAACCCTAATATTAAGATAAGAGGTTCTAGTATTGTCCCAATTGAATACCACAATTAAGAAACACCACAGTTGTTGACTTTTATTCCCAGGATTCTCTCCTTTCATCTACAGACATCCTTTTGAAATGTGGTATAAATCAAGAGCACATCTTTAAGATCTTTCACCTTAGGCACAGCTATTAGGAACCATCTGTTTTGAATCCTTTTGGACCAGTTAAAGGAACTAGCATCCAAACCTCATGCCACAGCCCTGTTATACTCACACCTCTTAGTAGTGGGGCATCCTGAACTCCTCTCAGGCTCCTAGGTCTGAAGCTCCCTACTACCTGACGTCACCCTTATTTGGCCTCAAATTTGGAAGAATCTATACCTTTATAATACCCAAGAACTGCTCAGACTTACCCAATTCCATATTCTAAATGATATGTTTTATACTCCAATTAAGTTGGCCAGAATAGGCCGTCTCCCCTCTCCTTTATGTTCAAGGTGTGGTAATGCAGAAGGGAATATCCTACACATTTTCTGGCAATGTGACAAAGTTTCCCCCTTATGGCAGTTAATTCAAGACAAGATGGATCCCCTGCTTGGCCTAGATGGCCTGTTTACAGCAGAAATATGTATCTTAGGTTGCTATTCCAGCATCGGAGTCAAGGAGAGAAGATATGTGATGTTCTTAATTTCAATGGTGGTTAAGAAACTGGTACTCAAACACTGGATGGACCAGCTGGTAATCTCATACAATGAATGGTTGAAAGAACTTTAATTGTACTTCAGAACTGAACGCTTGATTGCCTGCTCCAGCAACAGACTCAAACATTTCAACAAAAACTGGGGCAAACTCTATTCTCTTTACTTACATTAGCAGTATCAGACTTCTCTAGCTCCACCTATACCTTGTTCTTTGTGGTTGTTTTGTTTCCTACAGCATGGAAGGTTGTATCTGTACCTTTGTTCAGAAGTTGAATTAAAAAAAAATAAAATAAAACAAACATAAGAGGTGCATAGTTTAATCAGAGGGTGGTGAGCACCTGGAATAGCTCACCAACAAATGTAGTACACCATAACTCAATGAATACTTTCTAAACATTATTTGACAAATATATGGGTGGTAAAACCAGCTCCTATTCTGGGTAATTTATGGTGAGTCATAAAGCCCTATGGCTGTCAGACTCATGTTATCCTATGAATCCTATGGAAACAACAAGAAAAAGTATATGACAGCAGGAAGGAGAGGGCATACCTACAAGTCAGAGATGTGTGCAGACTAGAAGGAAGCCAAGAATGCACTGAAAGTTCAGGATACCATTGCAGCAGGAGCTACGTACAATCCCAACTTATTCCTCCACTACATAAATGGAAAGAGGAAAAAGGAGATTGGGACCCTTAAAACAAGGGCGCGAGGAAAGGAACCTGCAAGACTGCCAAAGGCGGTGGCTGGCATGTTAAATAAATACTTTACTTCTGTGTTCACCCAAAGGAGAGATGGTGCTCAATAGGAGGGCCTATGGCAATGTTAGCCGTGATACAGCTTGCAAATACACCCAAACTGGTAACTGACAACCTGGTGAAGATCAAGCCCAATAAGTCTAAAAAGGCAGATGAGATACACACCAAGATCATAGCAGAACTAAGAAAACAAATGGCAGTGTCACTTGCAGTAATCTTTTCTTGAATACTGAGTTTTGCATTTTTGCTTACCACAGATATTTCATTTTTTTACTATTTATTTTTATTTTGTATCATTGCAAAGCATTATCACTGTTTACTTTTTTTGTACAATTTCCTTGCACATGCACATCATTTTTATAATTTTTCAGTGTACAAGTTTTTCAATTTTCACTGAACACCATATTATCTTCTTGTCCTTTTTATGTTCACTTGCGCGCATGCTCAAGGAACGTCTTGCAACAGTAGGATTTTTGGAGGTGTGTAACCCTCCTTGCCAATGCAGTGCTGAGTGTAGCAGGCATGACCCTAGGGGACCAATACATGCCAAGCTATGTATGATAGCAGTTCTGCTGTATTAGTCCTCACATCTAAGAAAGGTCTGCTGCAATCAGCGGTCCTAGCGTATGCAATTTGCATACCTACGTCAGCCAAACTGCTGTCATACCCAGCTTGGCAGCTGCAGCCCACACTCCCCAAAAAAACAAACAAGCAGTTGGCATGCTGGGAGCCAACCCCAGCATGCTCAAGCTTCCCCTGCCACACTGTATGGCCAACGGGGGTGCACAATCCCCGCTGGCTCCAGTCCTTCCCCCTAACAAACACATAGGTGGCACGCTGGGAGCCCACCCCAGCATACCAACAGCATTCGTTTTTTTATTTGTTTTCTTTCAATTCCTGTGAAACAAGAAAATTGTCCCTCAGTGAGTCTCTCACCCACCCTCTGCACTTCCACCTCCACACACACACACACACACACACACACACACACACACCCTCACCTAAGTGGCACGCTGGGAGCCCACATTACCATACCAAAGTGTCTGCTTTTGTTTTTGTTTTTAAAATCCTGTAAAACAAGAAAATGGTTCCTTGATGAGTCCTTGCCCCCCCTGCCAACCCGCGCCCACCCTCTGTGCACCCACCTCCCCACATACACCCTCACCCTATACTTACCTCCAGAGCATGGCACAATGATCTTTGGTGGTCCAGAAACACGTCTGCACTCTTCAAAGCTGACCGCCAACTGAGGAAATACCAGTAAGCTGTGTAATGGCATAAATAGGGTTTTTCCAACTTAGGTGGATATCTCGGTCATTTTTCTGACTTTTAGCACCAAATTTTCAACATGGTGTTCTTGACACCCCTTCTCATGTATTCAGTCACTGTCATGGCATTATTCCTTCCCAAAACGTGATTTCATGGTCACTGTGTGGAATCACATTTCAGGACCGATTAACGAAACGACAGGGTCCGTGTTCATGTGGTGGGCTCTCAAAAAGCCTATGTTGCAAATTTGGTGAAAAAATTCCAAAAAATGACTGTTTTACAAGCGTGCATTGCGCAGTTTCCATGCACACTCGTAAGTTCACGAATTTGTAATATTTTCACTCCAGATTTTCAACATAGGCATATTTCCACACCTCCTTATGAACAGTGCAGCTGTCATTTTTCACATCCTGGCCAAAATGTCTTTTCAAGATTCCGATGCAAAATAGCGTGGTTGCTGCTGGAAATCAGTGTTCACTACAGAGTAAGACAATCACAGTGACACTGTTCATGAGCAGAGATCCTAAAATGCCTATGTTGAAAATTTGGCGGCAAAAGTCCATAAAATGGCTGTGTTACAAGCATGTGTTGCGCAGTTTCTATGCACACTCTGCACACTATGCACACTGGGAGGATGGGGGAAGTGGTAAAAGGGTACCTGGCCAGAATTCAGTCTAGTATGGATACTAACCAGAGATGGGAGCTCATAAAGTTGGGGATAGTGGAGGCAACCAAAACCTGCTGCAAAGCCCAGAGCAAGAAGGCTAGGGCTAAGAAACCGAGCTGGTTGAGCAAGGAGGTCATGGAAAAGGTAAGGAGGAAAAGAGCTGCCTTTAGGAAATACAAGAAAACAGGGAGGGAGGAGGACAGAGAGGAGTACTTGACAGAATCGAAGGAGGTGACAAGGGCAGTAAGAGCCAACGCATCTACGGAACTCAGGCTGGCACAAGGCATTAGAAGGGGAAAGGACTTTTTAAGTACATCAGAGAAAAGGAGCTGTAAGGACCACATAGTAAGGATTAGGAAGGAGGGGTTGGGTGGAAGCAGGGTGCGATAAGGCGAAGCACTAAATGAGTACTTCTGCTCAGTATTTACTAAAGAGAAGAGGGGTGACACCCAAGATGGGAGAAATGGCAGACGCAGGGGAAGTGGTGACAGATGGGAAATCATGGAGGCAGAGTTCGAGAGGGTTTGAAGGCACTGAGGGTGGACAAGGCACCAGGCCCAGATGGCATCCACCCAGGGGTACTGAAGGAGCTGGCAGAGGTCCTTGCAGGACCTTGCAGAACCCTATTTAATGCCTCACTACATTCGGGGTGTGACCTCAGGACTGGAGGATGGCTCATGTGGTGCCCCTCCACAAGAGTGGCCCCAAGGATGAACCTGGAACTACAGACCAGTGAGCCTCACATCCATCGTGGGTAAGCTAATGGAGACTATCCTAAAGGAGAGGCTGGTGGCCCTCTTAGAGGCCAAAGGACTACAGGACAGCAGACAGCATGGCTTCATCACGTGGTGATCCTGCCAAACCAACCTGGTCGGGTTCTATGACTGGGTAACTAGGCAACTGGACGGGGGACATGCAGTGGATGTCCTGTATCTGGACTTCAGTAAGGCATTGGACTCAGTGCCACATGGAAGGCTGGGAAGGAAGTTAGTAGGCACAGGGGCAGGTGCAATGCTGGTGAGATGGGTAGGAAACTGGCTGCACAGAAGGCAACAGAGGGTGGTGGCGGGTGGGGGAGCTCTCACCCAGGGCAGTGACGAGCGGTGTCCCACAGGGCTCGGTGTTGGGACCAGTGTTGTTTGGGATATTCATTGCAGACATATCATGGGACATCAAGAGCAAGATCAGTCTGTTTGCTGATGATACCAAGGTTGGCGGCGGTGGTGGATGACCTGGGGATGGCAGGGGTTGCAGGATGATCTGGAAAAGCTTGAAACCTGGTCAGACACCTGGCAACTGGGCTTTAATGCCAAAAGTGCAAGGTGATGCATTTTAGGATGAAGAACCCAAGGAGGACTTACCAGCTAGGGGAGTGCAGCTAGCCCAGACAGAGAAGGAGAAGGATCTGGGTGTGCTCATCACAGGGTCAATGAACAACTCGGCACAATGTAGGAAGGCAGCTGCAAGGCCAACAAATGCTGGGTTGTATGCAAGGAGTATATCCTCGAGGAGGGAGGTGATTCTGCCACTGTATAGGTCATTAGTTAGACCACACCTGGGGTACTCGTGCAGTTCTGACGTCCGTTATCTGAAGAGGGACATTAAGTTACTGGAGGGAGTGCAGCGCAGGCGACAAGATGATCAAGGGTCTGGGGACTTATCATATGAGAGGAGGTTGAAGGAGTTGAACATGTACTCACTGGAGGAGAGGAGAGGAGAGACAGGGGGACATGATTGAAACCTTTAAATACATGAAAGGAATAAACAAGACAGGTACAGAGGGCTGTTCAAAGTGAGGAGGGAGGGCCACCAGGGCCATGATATGAGACTGGAGCGAGGAAGGTTCAGGAGGGAGATGAGGAGACACTTTTTACAGAAAGGATGGTGGCTGGGTGGAATCGCTACCTGCAGAAGTGGTATGCAGTAGAACAGTGGACTGCTTCAAGCGAGGATGGGACGGGACAAGGGGGAGGGTTAATGAAGGGGAAGGGTGGAAGGGAGGGGCAGCTGCAGAATAAGGGGTGCTAGCTGCACATTCGAGCAGACTTGATAGACCTCTAGGCCTTTATCTGCTGGCAAATTTCGTATGTTCGTATGTTCGTACACTCGTAAGTTCATGAATTTGTAATATTTCCACTCCAGATTTTCAACTTTGCCATTTTCCCACATCTCCTTATGAACAGTACAGCTGTCATTTTTCACAGCCTGGTCAAAATGTGTTTTCGCACTTCCCGAGTACAATTGAGTGGTCACTGTGGGAAATCACTGTTCGGTACAGAGTAACAAAATCACAGTGACACTGTTCATGAGCAGATGTCCTAAAATGCCTATGTTGAAAATTCAGTGAAAAAATTCTATAAAATGCCTGTTTGGCGTACATTCGCAGTTCCATGCACACACGTAACCCGGCGTGTCGTAATATTTTCATGAATTTTCAACGTTTCCATTTTCCCACACCTCCTTATGAACAGTACAGCTGTCATTTTTCACATCCTGGCTGAAATGTGTTTTCACACTTCTGGCGCAGAATAGTGTGGTCCCTATGGGAAATCAGTCTTCAGAACACAGTAAGAAAATCATAGTGACAATGTTCATGACCAGAGGTGACAAAATGCCTATGTTGAAAATTTGGTGAAATAATTCCACTGAATGACTGTGTTACAAGTGCTCGTTCCGCAGTTTCCACTCAGGCTAGTTCCCTTGAGCACAACCAGGGCATTAAGGTTCCTAAGACACACACATAAGAAGTTTGAGGGTGGAATGTTAATCAGAAGCACGAGGAGTTGCAGAGAAGTACTCTGTTGGGATATGGATGCTGAAGGGACATGGATATAACGGAAGGTGTGGGGCCTGCATAAATGCCAAACACCAATGCAAATACCAGCAAGCGAACGTTTGGCATTGACAAATGCTTGTTATTTCCTATTGTATTACACCCTGTTATCTTGTATTCTTTTCTATATTGGCAGCCAGGTAAGGCCTGCCAAGCATAAGGCCTGTTAACAGTGGCAACCTGAGAGCACTAGGGAGGTTGTGGGAATCAAACCAAGGTTTGCTGGATGTGTTAAACTTGTTCAAAGGTCTCTGCTGTAATCTTCAGACTATACTGCCAGCTAATGAATTGTATTTATTTGTGCAGGTTGTACAATTATGCATACCTTTTATTCCTTGTTATTTTCATTATTCCCTTGTCCCCGTCCCCCAGGAAATATCTGGAAATGAGCAGCTCACAGCTCACAGCTCAGTGTGCTTTTCTGGTGAAAATCTTTAATAAATATACAAACAAGTCCATCCAGACAGAAGTGGTGCTGAAGGACTGGAATGTGCCACAGTGGTTCCCCTCTTTGTGACAGATGTACCGCTGGATTCTTAAAGCCCTCCCCTCCTCACAGGGCATACAGTCTGCTACTGTTCAACCAGCCTGGAACTGGTCTAACACCAGTGTGCCACCCCAGGAGCCATTGATGGGTGGAACAGAACCTGTGCCCCCCGTTGCATCTGGCCACCTGCGGTATCCCATGCTCACACAACACCGAGATACTAGCAGACCACCAGTGGAGCAGCCGGTGGTATCCCACTGGAGCAGTTATGTGCCCTCCAGGTCCCCTGAATGGTACCGGGCATGTGACTGCCCATCCCTCTGCACACAGACCACACTGTCATGGTGGCAGCAATGCACAACCCCATCAAGGGTCTGTTGCCACCCAATCCTGCCATCCCAACCTGCTCTGCCCTCCAAGTTCAGTGTCCTGGCCACTCCGACCCTGATAGCCTCCTGGGTGACCAGCCAGTGGGTCTCCATCAGTGGCTGCTGATGCTGCAAGACCTTCCCAAGGCTTGTAGCAAACCCCTACCATGTGCCATGTGTTTGGTGCACAGGAACAGTTGTGGCAAACCCTCCCATGTGCCATGTGTTTGGCACACAGGATCCTTCCAGTTGCAGAATTCGCACAGGTTTCCTGTGCACCAGCAAATGACATAATATGCTGTTTGCTGCAGCTTATATCAGTCTAGGGTTGCTTTGAGAATCCAGTCCAAATATGCATATCATGCAGGGCTTGCTTGTTACAGTGGAGGAAAAGAACCTTAGGGTCATAATAGACAACAGACTGAAGCATACAGGCTATTCTGCATTACTAGATGTTAGACTTCTAGATATAAGTAAGGTTTTTAATACCATACCTCATACTGGCATCATTAAAAAACTAAACAATTTGAAGGTTAATAGCTACATCATTAAGTGGATTGCAGTCTGACTGAAAGATAGATCACAAAGAATTATTCTGAATGGTTATCATTCAGCTGAGGTTAGGATCATAAGTGGCATACCACACAGTTTAGTACTGGGACCAATCCTGTTTCAATTCATCTTACTGAATATGCACAGAGGGATCCGCAATTGAATATGCAGATGACAGAAAGATAAGTGGTCTAGTACATACTGTAGTTTGTGCACATCTGAAATTCAAGAAGACCTTAACGTTCTAACAGTGTGGGAATGAAGTTTAAGACAGACAGATGTCCTGGTTTGCACAAGAGGCATAACAACCCAGGGTTACAATATTATTTGGGAAAAACAATAATTGAGCCTAAAGAAACTGAAAGGGATCTGGGTGACATTATTGACAAAGATCTAAAAATTACAAAGCAACAAGAGAAAATAGTAAAGAGGGCAAACAGAGATTGTACAATATTCAGAGGAGCATCTCCAGTAGAAGTAGGAACATATAGGGGTATGTATGTATGTACCTGGCATACATCAGACCACACTTGGATTACATCTCCCAGTTCTGGGCACCAAATTTGAACACTGACATTGGCAGAGTGCAGAGAGTCCGGAGAAAAGTTACTAAATCAATATGGGGCTAAATAACTTAGCATATTTTGAAAGTTTCAGTGAAATGAATTTGCACAGTCTGGAGAGAAGATGGACTAGGAGGAACCTCCTCCTTCTCTATGATGCATGTAACACACATAACTCATGACAGAACTAGATCTCAGATTTAATAATACAGAGATACACCTAAGCAGTCACAATAAACAGCTAAAGAGAAGAAAATGAAAAACACAAAAAAGGAAATTGTACTTTACCCAAAGGGTGGTGAATAGTTGGAACACCGTGCCTGAACACACTGTCAACTGTGATGCAAGGGTTTCCTGTAAGGTAAGGAAGCACTTGACAAACATATGTCCTGGGTGATTGAATCCTGTTACCACTGAGCAGTGGGAGGGTAATCCAGATGGGCTGCTAGGCTTTCTTCTACCCTTCAGACTGCAGTGTGAACTGTAGTATCAAACAATACGTGACTGCTGTCAAGAGGGCCAGCAGAATGCTGCAGTGCATTAAAGAGGGTGACCAGAAGGGCAGGGTCATCATTCTACCAATTTGAAGGTCCTCGTCAGACTCCACCTGAAGTACTGCATGCAGTGTTGGGCTTCTAAATACATGAAGGGCACTGAGGTAGCCGAGAGGGTATAACATAGATCCACTGAAAGTATCTGGGGTTGAAGGAGATAAATGCTATGAGAAAAGGCCAGTGGCCCTCAGCATGTTTACCTTAGAGAAAAAGAGGATGAGAGGGGACATAATCTCAGTCTTCCACATACATATGGGTGTCAACAAGACTAAACAGAAAAAGATGTTTGAACTAGTGTACTGCAGCGATACACAAGGATGCATGCATCCTGAAGCTCGGGGGGGGGGTGAATTGAATGCTAATAGTAGGACGCATTTCTTCCGGGGGTACTGTACCTATGGAACAGCCTATTAGCAGAGACAGTGGACATGACAATTGTGCAGGCTTCTTGTAACATAAGACTGGACAAATTTCTGCTTACCTAGGAAATCACGGAGTAACCTGTGATGTAGAATGGGTAAGGAATGCACACATTTTTAATAAAACATTTTTAATTAGTGTATCATACTGATTTTATTGTTATTTATTGATTAGTTTTAACTGCTGATCTTATTGGCCCTGTTATTTATATGCAAAATGTATTGTTGTTGTATGTCCGTGCACTGCCTTGTAAGGCACCCAGAGCCTCTGGGATTGGGCACTATATAAATAAATGCTTACTTACTTATTTACTTACTACATTAGTATATGATGGACCTAGATCTTAAATTGCTATGTTACTGTGCTGTTGTAGTTTGGATGGCACCTAAATGTCATACTAATTATATCAAGGTGTAACTCAGGTTCAAGAGAATGTAAATGTTTTTTTTTTTCCAAAGACCACATTCCGCATGTCTCTATGAGTTTCATAAGTGTGTATTACAGGGTCCGTCCATCAGTCTGATGCACCACTGGATTGGTGATCCAGGTTTAGGGTCAGACTTGTGCTAACATGGCCAGACTGGGAAACAGTGCTGTTTGTTGCAGCGATTCCCAACCTGGAGAAGAGATAGCACTGTGTTCAGAGCTACAGCGACCCCCTGTGGTGAGCCAGTGTGCTTGCTCTCCCAGGATGAGCTGCAGTGTCTCAGGCCAACTCCAGAAGCACCATTGTGTGGGTGGAGGATGGTGAGAGGGAGATTAAATCTGGAGAATATACCCGGAGCCCTTTGAATGAAGGAAAGAAGGAAACACACAGAGGGGTAGCACTGAGCCAGAAATCATAAATAAACACCAGACAATGCTGAAGTGGAATGTGGAACCTGTATCACTCTACCCCAGTGCTTCATGTCCTGTCCGGGACACTTCTTCAGAGGGCCACCAGGCCAGGGTACACTTGGGTCTCACAACATTGATCCTAATAAACTAACCCTTTTGTTTCTCTTACAGGTTTGGGTCATGGTAAGCCCAATATAGGAAAGCAATCTAAAAAAGACTTCAAGGCAACTGTTCCCACAGAGCTGAGCTGGCTCCAACACATCTGTAGTGCAACTCAATATCGCATGCCTCATAGCTGGTAAGTTTCGACCTCTTTAGTAAGGCATTGTAATTAATTTTGCTGTTTAAGAACTCTTTATAGCATGGGCATTGTACTCTTGGACCTTTTCTCGTTATTGGAACAGCTCTGATATTTGTTCTGCAGTTTCATATTATTCCATTTTAGCTGGAGCTTTGTGTTTCAACATGAAGCAGGGTAGTACCTGTGTTTTCATAAGTATTATGTGGTTTAAATGGTAAATCAGTTGCAAGTTGTTTGTATATTAATTTCATTTTATTCAGTCCAAGCATTGATGTAATTTTAGCTCAGAAATACCAATTATCATACGAGCCTGTGATGTTTAGCAATACTCCACATTCTAGTATCGAATGTGGGAACGCTACTGCTATTTACATGCCTACTGTTCTATTACTGTGTTTCACATGACTGTTTTTATACTCTTACAAGAAAACCATGTTTTTACTGATAATAGATAAAAATAAATAAAAAAAGTTGGTTAATTTTCCCTAGTTGAGATAAATATAAAGTACACTGATGAGTCCTGAGAAGGACATAACATTTGTGTGAGTCTTATGTTTTGAACCTTTGCAACGTGTATGAGAGACCATTTGGCACTATTCACTCTTGCTTAAAGCAGAACCAGTTGAAATTCATTCCTGGTGATTTGTATCTACTGCTTTGCATTATTGGGTTATGCATGATTTTGTATTTCTTTCAAATCTGGCATTGTTGTCAATGCCCTTTTCAGGTAACCCTTGCCTCAATGTTTTTGTGCTAAAGTTCTTTTTCTTATTAAAATTTTACTTTAACTAGCCTTTCAGCTATTGCTAGATGAGCTAACCCTTTAATAAATACACTTCCTGGGCCAGTTGATTTTCTCATTCACAAACCCTGCTAGCTATTGGCTCTAAATAGGGCTGAGAAAAATTAGCAAATTCAGATTTTACAGTATTTCGTGAAATTCTATAATTTTTGTAAAGTTTCACAAAACTTTCTTGGAATTTGGGGGAATTTTTTTAATTGGTCATACTTAGGTCAGTCTTACAGATATAGCACTAACATTTGGCAAACATGCCCTAAACTGATGCCAATGGTCATGACATTTGTTGCAGAGGTGAGGAAGTTATAGGCAGGGCCACTGGAAAATTGTGGGCTCAGTTTTTCCGCAATTTCCGAAATTTTCACCCTTCTCCACACAAAATCCGCAATTTCTTACATTTATGGAATTTTTGACTGAAATTGTATAAAAATATTTCAATTCTCAAGGGAATCTACTCAGATATGGTACACAGACTTGGATTTGACCAAAACAGTACAGTGTGAGGTGAGAAGGGGTCAAATGTAACTCTGCTTTCGTGTGATTCACTTCCCTGCTTTGGTTTCAGAATCCTCTGGTCATGCATATGTAGACTTGAACACTTAAAATCTGTGTTAAAGCAGACTATCAGAGAACTTTTTGCTGACACAGAGACTAAAACAATAGCTGTGAGAAGAGGTGCAAAGTGCCCCATTCACCTAAATGAAGCCTTGACCACAATGCTTGTTTTTAAATGGTAGGGTAGATTTTCCTTGTATAAATACTTTAAATCTGAAAGGATTTTGACTCAAATGTGTCAAGAGTTTGGATGGCCCTGCTGATTGTAAACTTGAATGTGCTTCTGAGGGGGTTGGTGGCAATGATTCCTTACATGTCAGTCTGCCACAACTGTATACTCACATACAAAGCCTACAAAAGGAAACATTTCTGAAAACATGCTGAACAGGTTAAGTATAGTTAAACAGCTACCTTCAAATAGACAAAATAATTGCAACCCAAGTAAAATCACTGCAAACCGAGTAGAATAAAAGTACCATGTATTAAAAACTATTGTATAATGTAAAAGCTATTGGTATGATTTGATATTTTTATCATGTGATTTTAAAATGTACTTACAGTGCTGATTAAGAACAGTAATCATTTTAACAAAATAAATATTTTTCTTACTAGACCTTTATTAGGCACCCTGGTCATCTATTTATTTTTTTCTTGCACCAAAGCAAGTAGTTTAAACAGACTTCATTATTTAACATCTAGAAACTAGCAAAATATGTTGTTTCAGGATGTATTCAGTACAGACTAACTGTAAATTACTGAATAAAATCTAGTTAGCACTGCATGACTTAGTTGTTTTGATTTTTAGAAGATATGCTACATAATGATTAGTTTACAGCGCATTTCAAAAACACACATCTTTCTTCTTATTAAAAGCATTTACAAGTGGCAATACATTTATCTAACAATTTATGTGATCAATACATGCTGCAGCAAACAATAAAATATTTATTAGGGGGCAGTGGAGATGTATAGTGAACCCCCGCAATTTCCCGCAATTTTTGCAAGGAAATCCCCGCATTTTTGGATAAAATTTTCCGCAATTTTCCAGTGGCCCTGGTTATAGGGACTCAACATTTGGCAATTTATTATTCATGTGAAAGTTTCTGAAAATATTTCTATGCTTACAACATAGTCACCTTTGGAGCTAGATAATTTAAAATTTATATGCATACTTTATTGTAAGAGTCTTAGTAACTGCTAAACAAAGGGGTCATTTGTTACATGACTTGTAAGTTACAGGAGTTCAAAATTTCATAATTATTTGTTAAATTGTGTGAACATTTTCAAAACATTTGGATGTTTATGGCTCCACTACTATTGCAGGTATACACTCAAGATTTGGCACACATACCAAACTAAATATGTCCTGGAATCTAATTAAGCTGGATAAAAGTACTTTAGTGGGTTGAAATATATTGTGGATACTTTAGAAATTATTCATTTGGCAAAATTTGCTCAAAAATTCAAGGACGCATAATAGTTGTAAGCACCCCCTTTGGGGAGTGCTTACTTGGGTTAACCCTCTCCTCCCATTTTTCCATATTTGATGGGTGGGCTGGGCACCCACTGGTCAGGAGGAGCCAGTCCACCCTGTTGGGTATTTGTGGGCTGTTTTTTTTGGGTTTGGGGAGAGAGGCCGGTGGGGGAGAGACATGAGGTGGAAACAGTGGGTCAGGCCCTAGCCTTGGCCCTGGATTTGGGCCTTGGCAACTGAAGTCTGTTTGGGAAAGGAGGGTGGCCTAGGGTACTGCAGCCATTATGGGGGCTGGGTCTGTGTTGGAGCTGTGGCCCAGGGAGGATATAGTGGCCCACCTGCATGCATTGCAGCACCAGGACAGGATGGGGCCTAGTTCCTATGTTGGATGTTTGGTTGATGGAATGGTGGAGATGGTGCACTGGTGGAAGCCTGCCTCATGGGGACAGGTGGTGGTAACAGCCCGCCTACCCTGTACCCATGTGGCACTCTGTTTCTTGTTTGACAGCCTGTAAGGAAAGAGAGGTTGGCTAGGTGAGTCTCCCAGATCGCTTGTGTTTTGACTAGGCCTGGGGATGCCTGGGGGCACGTGCATTATGCCCTAAGTTACAGAAAGTTGGGGAGTCAGAATTGGAGTGTCTGCAGCCTGGTCATGCCACAGCAGCAGTATTGGGTCTGAGCGATGAGCAAGGAGTCAAGCTGCTGGTGGGGTTAGGCCATAGTGTTTAAGTTTGCACAGCCTGGTAATGCTGCTGGTGAATGTAGAGCCCCTCAGCTCTGTGGTAGCCCAGCTCTGTGGCCTTTTTGTCCTAAGTTAGTGTGCTGTGGTTCTGTGCCACTGATAAAGCCGTTCTCCCTCTATGCCATAACTGTACCCCCAGCTCTAGGGAGCTGTTTGTTTTTGCCAGTAATAAATTAATTTGTTGCTTTATCTGTTCATCAGTGTATGGCCTCCTGCTGTGCTTTGTTATGAACAGAAACGTTGCTATCTAATTAACTCCAGTTTGCCCCACAGCTTGAGTCGACAGTTCACAGTTCCCCTCCCCCCATATGGCTGTGTCTGGCAACCTATGACGAACCTGAAGGAGGACCTTGAGAGGTTAGGAAGGTGGTCCAAGGTCTGGAAGCCAGGTTTCAATGCAGAGAAATGCAAAGTTTTGCATATGGGGCCAGGAATCTGAGAGCAAAGTATGTGATCAAAGGGGAGGAAATAGCAATTGTAGAACAAGAGAGGGACCTGGGTTTCATCATCTCATCTGAACTGAAGGTAGCAAATCAGTGCCAGGCTGCAGTGGGGAGGGCAAACGACATGGGGTCATTTTGATGTATGACATAAGAGCGTAGCAATGTACCGCACTGTAAATTCAGTGGATACATTGCTGCCACTTGACTAAACTGCCAAAACACATTTTGGTGAATACAACATGTGGTATCTTTCCTTTCTGCAGGGGACTCCACCCCCTGCACCCCCTGACCCCCCATTTATATAATCAACTCCGGGGGTGGTTCAATATGAGGATGGGGAGAAACCCTACAGGGGAGCAAAAAGAAACCGCACAATGCGGTTTAGCAAAAGTCTGGGACTGGGATTCGAGCTTTGGTCCACAGATGCACAGCGACCCCCTGCACTCACGACTCATCCTACTGAGCCATGGTGGCAGCTCGACGGGCCATCTCCTGAACGGAGGTCTTCACCTCCAAGTAACTCCTCCTCCCCATCCATGCATGATAGGGTACAAAACCACGTGCAACACATGTGTCTTGAGGGGTTTTGTACCCTATCACGCTAGTGCACTGCGAGATATATTCCACATGGTATTCCATGCACAGTTAAGTGTGTGACAACTGAGCCCAGTAGGAGGGCTAACAGAATGCTGGGTGTATAAGTCAAGGCATTGCCAGTAGAAGGAGGGAAGTCATCATGCCCCTGTATATGTCTTGGATCAGACCTCATTTAGAATTTTTTGTTCAGTTCTGGGGACCGCACATGAAGAGGGATATTGAGAGGGTGGCGGCAGTCTGGAGGAGGGCTACTAGGATGGTACAATGGATGCAGGGGTAGGTATACATGGAAAGACTGAGGAAATTGAACATGTACTCCCTGACTCCCTGGAGGAGCGGAGAGACAGGGGAGATATGATCGAGGCTTCAGATATCTGAAAGGTATTAAAAGAATGCAAAAGGGGAGACTATTTCAAATGAAAGGATGCTCAGCAACTAGGGGCCACAGTTTGAAGCTGAAGGGTGAACTTTTTAAAGATAACATGAGGAAGTACTTTTTCACAGAGAAGGTGGTGGATGCTTGGAATGACTTAACAGAGGAGTGGGTAGAGACAGAAACAGTATCGGGGTTCAAGCACACATGGGATAGGCACATGAAAATCCTGGGTGTGAAGGAGGAAAGTGTAATATCAGAGGGGAGGAAGGGGGTAGCTCAGTAGCATGTGTAATACTGGACAGACTAGGTGGGCCACATAGGTCCTTATCTGCTGACAATATATATGTATATGTGCCATTTTTACTCTTCTCTGATGGCTTTCTGCAAGTGTATGCTCCCTTCACTGACTATTAACATCAGGCCCCTAGACACCAGGGAGGGGGTGCTACATAGGTAATGACAGTAGAATTCCAGTGGTGGAATTTAACTTTCACAAAGTAGTTATCACCACTGAATCACCCTACCTTCGCTAACATCATGGCCCTGCAATACCCCTCCAGCATTTCTGTGACAGTTATACCAAGCATCATGCTTCATCATGACTAAAGATATCCAGATACGTCAGTCACAACGGCCCAAGTCACAACTAGTTGTAAGGCACCACTTGGTGCCACTGTTTTCCAATAGTAAAAATATACTTTGGTATCTACAGTGTTGTTAAAGAGTAGCAGGTGACATTTAACAAAAACAATGCTGCATGTGCGTGTGTATGTGTTACCACAAGTCAGTAAGTCAGCAAGCTCTAGTGGTTAGCTATTATATTGCAAGAAGACAGGTTAGCAGGCTAGTGCACAATGCTGTCCAGGCTATTCTTCATGGTTTGTCACTCAAGATAATCACCTGACATTTGGCTTCACTGGACTTTTACTATGGAACCTTGCAGGGGATACAATATTCCAGTGAAAGTAGCCACCAGGGCAGCCCTGCCTCAGAGGCAGCACTTTACTGTTACATAATGATTATTTCTCACATATAAGTTCCTTTTCCTATATGTTTACTATTCTAACACCATGCTGCTATGCATCACCACTCTATTGCAATTCTGACAAAACAAAACAGAGGGAATCTTGGCTGGATTCAAACTCACAATCTCTTGTTTGTCAGGCTGTAGACCATTCCATTATACCACCAAGCTGGCATAGCAATGAAGCTGAGCTCTTTAGCTGTAGAGGTTAAAGCCATGCCTGGGAAAGCACTTTATCCTTTATGCGTGCCTACAAGGCAGTGCTGCCTCAGAGGCAGGGCTACCCTGGAGGCAACTTTCATTGGAAGCATGCATCCCTTGCATGGAGCCTCCTATGAATACTGTCTTATTGCCTCTTTACGCAGCTTTTATCTTGTTCTACAACGGCAAGTAAAGTGTATGACTTGGCAAAATGTATAGACATGGCTTCAACAAAAGTATCACAGCATTCCACAATTTCAGAAAAGCTTATGAAATTCAACTTTAGTTACTGATGTTAATTTGGAAACTTTGGTTGCTTATAACTTGACCGACCTTTGAGCAAGAGACTAGAGAGTTGACACACACAGCCTCATTTTTTTTCCATATTGTTTTTTTGCCCTGCCAAGCTGCTCATCTCAGATATACACCCTGTTCACAGGGATATACCCCATCAGGCTCAACCCAGCCACATAGAGTTGGCTACCAGGTTTTTCTCCCACAATTTTTCCCTCCTACCTCCTCTGGTGGGGGCAGTGCCTCTGTCAGCCTCATACAGCCACAGCTTCCCCTGTAGCAAAAGCAAGTTCCTGGCCGAGATGTAGGGGTAGCTTGTTGGTGGAACCTGACACCAATACTACCAAACCTTTCTGGTCTCACCTCCTATCTTGGGTTGTCAGCATGGCAGTGCAATGCTTTGCTTCTACACCATAGGGGTAGCTTCAAAGCTTAATATTTAGGGCCAGTGAACCAAACAAAATTATTAATATTCAGTGCTCTAGTTTTAAAATTATAGGGGCTTAAGATTTTGTAGTTTACATAATTGCAAAATGAAAATGTAAAATTTCTCAATGTCTGTAGGCTTATTACTTAGTCACCTTTAAAGACTGACATTTGCAACTTGGTACACTTCTGTTTGGACTTTGTTAAAATCCTCTTACCCAGTGTAGTGCAATTTGGGCAAATACTTTTGAAATTAGGTAGAAATAACTGAAATAATAATATTGGAGAAAAGTTTGCAAATTTTCACTGAAATTTCTCAGAAGCAAAATTGGAATTTTGACAGAAAATCACTGGCAGAAGATAAATCTCACCAAGTCCTCACTGTAAAACTAAATTTCAACCCCAGCAGTGCTGACATTATTTGCTGATTCAGAAGAACAATTTAATGATAACCCATCAGTGCAGTGGTAGCACTACTGCTCACAATGTCAGCAACCTAAGTCTAGGAATGAGCTTGAGTTGGTGGGGGCTGGCTGGGGGAAGGAGGATCCTAGTGAACACTCTCCTCCTCTGGGGTGGGAGGGTGCCATCGTCCACCACAATATAGCTACCTGGGTGACCACAGCTGACGTCAGCAGGTGGATGCACATACAGCATGAGAATGTCCGCCTTGGCATCCTTGTATGCCATGTCTCCAAGGAATGGGAGAAAACTTAGAAAACCCGGCCCCAGTCCCTCCACAACGAAGGCTGCAGCAGCTCCCTGGCCTCTGCCTCCCCAGCATGGTACAGCCAGACGAAATTCATAAGTTCTGGGGAAGGTCTCCTCAATCCCACCGGGGGGGGCACAATCAACTGCTCCATGGAGGTAAGTGATCATATCTGGGGGAGGCTCAAGAAGTGACTGAGGTATAAACAATTTTTTTTTTAAAAAAGAACATTTTAAGTTGTTGCCAAGTTTTATACTAAAGTATCAGTGCAGCATTTTCCAAATAATCTGTATTCAAAAAGGACACAAATAGGGTGAAGGCTTTCCAGAGGAGGGCAACTAAAGTGGTGAGGGGGCTGCATGGAAAGACCTACCAGGAAAGACTGAGAGATCTCAACATGTACACGCTGGAATGGGGGGGACGGACATGACAGAGACCTATGAATACCTCACAGTGGTGAATAAGATACAGGAAGACAGTGTTTTTCCCAAGGAGAAGGTGCACAAGAACAAGGGGGGGGCATGCAGTGAAGCTGGAAGGGGTGACATTTTGAAGGGATGTGAGGAACTACTTCTTCACTAAAAGAGTGGTGGATGTGTGGAATAGTCTTCCAGTGGTGGTGGTGGTGAGGGGAGAAAACAGTGGTGGGCTTCAAGCATGCCTGGGATAGGCACAAAGGAATCTTGAAGGAAAGTGGGGGAGTAGCCAGAGATTAGATGTGGTTTGTGGTGACAGTATAGACAAGGAAAAGTGATCAGACTGGTGGGAAAAGCAGTCCTTGTCTGCTAACAAATTCTATGTTTCTATCAATGAACTTTAAAGATGCTTTCCATTTTCCTGCAGAAGAGTGACAGTGGTTCATTCATTATTACTGAAGACATTTACATTAAAGAGGCTTTTTGCTCATTTTACTTTGTTTCCACTGTTCTTCCTGCCTTGAACTCATAGTCCTCGACTGTGTCATCAGAATGATTACTGTGGCAAAAGGTTGTGACATCAGAAGCAGAGGATTATGATGTCACAACAGAAGAGCAACTTGACCAGATGTGGCTAAGAAGAAAAGATCATGTTTTAATGAAAACATCTTCTGTAATAAAAATGTAGGGTCCTGATAGTCAGATATTGTGGGAATTTTGTGTAACTAACTTCTGATTGCAAGTGTGATTTTTGTCAGTGGGAATTTCTTTTTTCACAGAGTGGATGGTGGACAGATATAACACACTCCCCATAAGATGGATGAAGCCAAGACTAGATCAAGGTTCAAACTTTGGTTGGACAGATATAAAGGAATAATGGGACCTACAAGCAGAACAGAGAAATACCTGGTGAAGGGGGTGTGTGGTTCAGCAGCTAAGGCTATAGGATCTCTAAATCCAGTTTGGAGTTAGGCAAAGCATGGAGCTAGAAGGGGAAATGGGAAGACATGATGAACCTGTGAGTGCTTTTCTGCTTACACAGCCCATGTTTCAACATTTCTATAAACTAGAAAATTCTTTTAATGAACTGTGAATATTGTGCTTAGTTTACTTGTTATCCAAATGAGTTCATCACAATATCTAGAACAAATAAAGATCATCTTAGCTATGAGTAGCTGTATTGACAACTTATTATTTTTTCAGTGTTACACTTTCTATTATAAAAGGGGTTGGGAAAATCCTGCGTTATGATTGGAGGAATCTGATCATATGACTGTGCATTATTCCAGAACAGCACAGGTCAAAGTGCTTAACATTCTGAACCTCATTATACAGTTTTTAAGTTAAAAAGAAGGAAATACATTTTGTAATTTCAATAAAGCATTCCAGGATGCGTGTAGTTGTGGAATAATGGCACTTCCTGGGTGTATAAGACACTTGGCTTTGCCCTGAACCTCACTTCCAGAGGCATACCATATCCCATAATTATAAAATAGGAACTAAGCATCCTGTATCCTAACTGGCTGAAACTTGTTTCTTCCCATTGGATTGAGACAGTACAACCAAGGGGTATGAAAAAGGCCCAGTTCCAGTGTTTCTCAATTACTGAAAATATCATTGTGCTACTCCTACAGTAGATGTGGCAATCCCTAATCCTGGTTTCACTTCTACTCACATTACTACTTTGCCTGGTCCACTCAGTCACTGAACTAAAACACCTGAAACCAATCTCTATCAATTCAAGTCCACAGAATAAAACAATTTGAAGTTTTTTGCAATTTAATGAAAAAACCAAAAGTGGAACAGAATGGCGGGGGGTGGCGTGACTTCAAGAGGTAGTTCACACAAAAAGCACATGCACCACAGTGGCTCACACAGTGCAACTCAGGCTAGCACCCTGTAGTGACAGTCCAGCTGTTGAGGGGCTAATTTACAAAAAACTACAGATTTTTTTTTTAACATTTTTAAGTTTTTATTTTTTCACTTTTTAACACAAAACCCATTTTATAAGCATAAACAATAACGTTTTATTTGCTGCTCTCTATGGACTTTCCTGCATAAGCACTTCATAACAGGTGACTTACAAACTCAGTGCATTTATATTTTCAATCAGTCTGTTAACTATGATAGTCAAACCACCTCTAGACAGATTGCTTATACCTGTGTCTGATGTTGTAGAAGGAAGAGCATAATAAAGAAAACATTATTGAACTGAAGAGACAGCCTCTGTTCATTTTGGGTTTGCCACCTCCAACTGTCAGAGAGCATCAGCATTCCCCCTTCTGTTCGGTATTGTGAAGTCCCTGGGATTTGTAAGCCAGTGCTCTTTGTGATTTTCATTAGAGGGATAACTATACTGAGTGATGCCAGTCAGGCTGCAATAGAGGATCACACCCTCAATTACAGTCTTCCTAGTGTCCCTCAGGAAGGCCAGAAAGACTGCTTTTACCCTCCCCACACACATCACAGAGCTAGGCCAGTTAGCAGACATTGTAAAGAGGGGAAACCTAACTGAACTGCCACAATTTTAGTTATGTGTGGTTCATAGCTGAGTGCTTATGTTACATACTGTAGCTGGATGATGTAGGTTGTGCTTGGATACTGAGGCCAGACCAGTAAGTAGGAAAATGTTTGCAAAATACTAGTAGTATGAAATGATTCGTGCTTAGGTACTTCAGCATAGACATGAGCAAGTCAGTAATTATAGTACATATAAACTGGATAGTATATGCAAGGTGCTTAGATGCTTGAACTGATGAGTCACTTGTTATGATTTGATAGTTTTGGCCTTTCTCTGTATCCCACCGTAGGAAGGATGCTTAGTCCATTATTATGAGACCCCCTTGGTGGGATAAGAGTGCTGGAGAAGGAGGAGGCGTCAGGGGAGGATGGAGGGTGAGTGTGACTCACTCTAAGCAGAGCGGTAGTCTGCTATGCATTGAAATAGGATGTGGGGGAGGAGCTCTTCCCCCACATAACCACGGGTATGCGCCCTTCAATTACATGTGGTTCATATCTTAGTGCTTATGTTACATACTGTAGCTGGATGATGTAGGTTGTGCTTGGATACAGAGGCCAGACCAGTAAGTAGGACAGTGCTTGCAGGGTACTAGTAGTATGAAATGAGTCATGCTTAGGTACTTCAGCATAGACATGAGTAAGTCAGTGATTATAGTACATATGAACTGGATAGTATATGCAAGGTGCTTAGGTGTTTGAACTGATGAGTCACTTGTTATAATTTGATAGTTTGGGCCTTTCTCTGTATCCCACTATAGGAGGGATGCTTAGTCCAGTATTATGAGACCCCCAAAAAAATAATGATATCATACGATTGTTCTGTATCCGACTGTTAGAAGGAGTCACGTAGGATGAAATCTCCAAGAAAAATCAGTAGCAGTATGATCACCTCCTCCAACTAGGGAGAGTGTGACCAGTAGCATGCAGGAGAGGAAAAACACCCTTGGGGGAACCTCTGAGGACCCATGGCTACTGACCTGCCCATCCTTCTGGGCATACTAAAGGAGAGTAATCTTAAATAAAATTTAATATAATTAGCTAAGCCAAACCCCAAAGTTGTAGAACCTGATCCAGAGAAATGGAGAACTGAAGAAGTAATGAATCGTGACATATCAGGTGAACAGAACAAGCATCCTCCTAGTAAACTCTAAGTTTGAAAATCCATGTGCAGGCTGGAATGATAATAGAGTGGAATCCATGATCGATATGAATTTGAAGCAATGAATTGCATTGGTGAAGCACTTCAGTAGGCGAGGATTTCGCAGAGGAGAACCAGGAATTCAAGGCTAAGTGACCATGTCCAGAGAAGGAGAACAATTGGGTTGTGTTCCGCTTGGCAAGCTTTGCAAATGAAGGCCGTGGCAATGAAGCACAGGAACTGGCATATGCTGCGTGATCGGGAAGGACGGAGCAGTAGGAACCTTCAATCCAGAGAGGGGAAGCAAGGAAGTGAAGCAGGTAGAGATCGTAGTGCGAATAGGTAAACAAAAGTCAGATGCACCTCCAGCTCTCGAGGAGTGAAGTAGGTTGCAAAATCGGTGAGTAAGTCGTGATGACCTCTAGGCCCTGTAAGGGCGAAGCAGGTAATAAGAGCAGTAGAGTAAGAAGTGGACCTGTACGTAGGTCAGTAGTAGTAGTAGTTGTAGTAGTAGTAGTGACTCTGCAAGATGTAGACGTAGTAGCAGAAGAGTAGTATATCATAATTTATGCACGATATACAGTGAGGAGTATGAGGAATTGGAAACAGCACAAAATTGAAGCATTGTCTGGTGATCTGAATAGTTGCGTAGCGATGAATGCATCCACATTTTGAAGCCAGAATGGTACAGTAGCTAGAACTGACTTGGTGAGAACAGTCTGAGGAGTCCTGAGTATTCGAGCTAAGGAGTCATAAACAGTGATAGCTGAAGAGGCTGAGTCGAATGAAGTAGCGTTGTCACAAGGTCCCAGAAGCCATAGGGCAAATCATTAAGCAATAAGACATGACCAAGGGTTATGTTAATGATCTGTTAATCACCTTCTAGGGGTGTACTGTGGCACGAGGTGTAGCCGAGTACCACATGCCTCTAGAGGGTGATTAATTGACCATTAACATAATCCTGGGAATGCCTTATTGCTATGATAATAAAAAATGTTTTTAAACAGTGTTAAACCTTGTTCAGCATATGGCTAAGCTATACATGTATGTTAATAAAAGATTAACATAAGGCTGTTAGAATGTTTGCAGCCAATCAGAAAGCTCCATTTCTCATACCCTTTTTATAATGTAATTTAAGGTCTTTGGATAATCTCAACAAAGTCCTGGTGGGAGTAGTTATAGTAGTAATTCATATGATTGAAGCAGCAAGGCAGAGGCATCCAAGGAATAGAAGACAAATGACTAAACAAATCCAGATGTGAGTCCATGGTAAAAGAGCTTCTAACTTTGGCAGACACAGCTGCAGGTAGACGCAATAGAATGGACATCCAGGCCCCGAGTAGGGTGAGGCAAGTGTAGAGTAGAAGTAAATAAACCCCTAGGCCCGATGGCAAAGCAAGTCATAGAGTAGGCGATTATGAAGTGATAATAGAAGATCGGGGGCCTCTGGGGCTCATAGGGCGCAGGTCTTTGAATTGCGATGCATTGAACCTCTGGCCAGATGGGCTAGGCATGTTCTAAAGCAGTGGTAGATAAGGTAACAGTAATGTCGAGCTGCATGAAATGCAGAATAGCAGTAAGGAATACACTGTAAAAGGTACTGCAAATGGCAGCATATCTTGAGTCAGTTTTGAGCTGAGTAGTAATGTAGATTGGGGCAGACTTATGAGAGCAGTGAAGGGTGCTGTAGACTGTCATATCCTGAAGATCGAGGATGGAAGGGATTGCAGTGAAGATACTTAGGTGGCTAAATCAGCAACTCAACCAGAGGCAATAAGCATCTCAAAAATGTAGATCGATGTCTCAGGCATCAGGTAAACTTAAGTAAGGCAATAAGAAATAGAGCTTAGCAAGGAGTTTTGGCAGAGACGGTAGTAGTAACTCCGAAGGAGGTGAAATAGCTTGGTGAGAAACATTCATGGGAATTGAGGTGAATAACTGAATGTACTCCAGAAATAGTTCAGTGGAAACAAGCTGTTGGAGGCATGATTTTGAGAGGTTAGGCCGGGTGAATGAGCAGTTCCATAGAAAGCATCCAAGGGGACGAGAAGGAGCAGAGCCCAATGATAAGGCAGTGCGGCTAGGCCACATGTGGGTCAGCTGATGGACCGTAGAGGTACGTTAACAGCATGTGTCAGCCAGTGAGTAAATAGAGTAGTAGCTAAATCCAAGGAGGCTAGCATGCAGCTGGTCCTTGCGAGGGCAGCTGGTAAGGTAAGTAAAGAGCGGCAGCTAGCCCCACGTAAACTAGCATGTGCAGCTGGACCACATGTAGGTGAGCTAGTAAGATAGGTAGAGAGTGGCAGTTAAGCCCCACGAAGGTTAGTATGCATGGCTGGACCACATGTAGGTCAGCCAGAAGTAAGGTAGTAGGTATAAGCTGAATAAAGCAGCAATGGTAAGCATCCAGAGACAGTGATGTAAAAACTTAGGATGTAGGGCACTGAAAAGGCGAATCTGACACCTTCAATATGGAAGCACTAAAAAGATGAGTTATGTCACAGCAGTAATAGGCAATGTAGAATATATAATTAAAGTTCAGCGGTTCGAAGATCCATAAAGAAATTCAATGGTCATGCTGAACGTTGACTTAAATGCTGAAGCAATTCGCAGATGAATACAAGTTAGATGTGTCTCAGGCGAAAGAACGGCAGACCACATGTAGCAAGCTACTAGAAGTAAATACCTTGCTTGATCATAGTAGGTCAGGCAGTTCAGCTAGCTTGTGTAATAATGCTTGGAAAAGATACAGTGTCTTTAAGACCATATGTGACTGAAGCAGCCGCTAACAAAGTGATAAGGATCCGGCATACAAACTTGAAATGAGGCTTCAGACTTTCTTGTCCTTTTCCATTAATCTAATAGAAGTAAGGGGTCTGAATGACGTCCAAGAGCTTGGGTATTTCTGGCAAAGGACGCCCATATTATATGCATAAGACACCACAATATTGGAAGTAGCCAGCGATGGAAAGTTCCGTTAACCTAATATTTGACCCACGCTTTGTAGCAAACAGTAACTGAATTCGAAGATGGTTGGTCAGGGCTGATCTCTCCAGATCTCAGAAGGGTTGTATGTTCAAGTATAGCGTAGGGATCAGAAAACTCGGGCAATTTCAAGTGTTTGACTACAGAACTAGGTACACCGCAGCTGAGTCAGGGTGATGGCAGCAGTACATGACAACAGCAGTATAGTAATCATAAGGCACGTATTGTTAAGGGCCCTGCATATGCAATGCAATGCAGGTACTGCAGATTAGACTGTAAACCCACTCCTGAGGCACTTAAAGTTAGAGAAGCATATAGCGTGGAACGGATCGGTAGAGAAACCCAGTTGCTAGGAATTAGTAAAACAACGTAGGTATGGTAGGAGCAGCATAGTCCTAAATGACAGTGTAGAATGAGCCCAGTCCTGTTAGTGGCAAGCAGTGTAGCATGGCAGTGGTGGAATACCGAGGAGCAGAACAGCTGTTTCAACCAGGAAGAAGAAAGCAAGCCGCATGCAGGAAGTGGTTAGGCTGACATGGCAGGGGGTCGGCCCAAGTGAGCAGTCCAGGGAAGCTGGAAGAGGACTCAGTGAGTTGGAGAAGCACAGGGCTAGACAGTGGAGGAATGCTGGCAAGGACAAGAGGAGACCTTGAATGGTGAAGTAGAAGCAGCGACCGAACATGGGGAAGCAATGCGCTGGAGGCAGGTGGACAGAAGAAAAAAACCCAAAAAGAAAGGTAAAAACAAATGGAGGGAGGGCGGATGAAAACAGAAGAGGAGGAAGGGAAGAGAAGCAGGCAGAAGGCAGGGAGCACAGACAAACATGGGGGGGGGGAGAACAGAGGAAGAAGCCAGCCCCAGCATGCAGCTTCATGGCCCTTGTGATCATTCAGCTCTAAGCAGAGCTATAGTCTACTGTGCATTGAAAAGGGCCATGGGGAGGAGCTCTTCCCCACATAACCACAGACATGCACCCTTCAACTATTGTTGCCCCATTTGCTATTCTGAGGTCAGAGTTTGGGGCTACTGCTGTATATCTTTTACTGGATTTTGCCTGTAGTGCAAGGGATACCAGCCTGGTTGAAGAGGTTTAAAAAAAAGATGGTTTCAGGCAAGGGAGTGGCTGGCAGGATACCAAATATATGTGTTAATACCTGATAGTACCAAGGGGTGGGGTTGTGTTCAAGAGATGACTGGGGTGCCTGGTCACTTGGTAGAGGGGGGAATGCTTCCTTTATTATATTTTCTTAATCCATTTTGACCTGAATAAATATTGTTTGTAACACGGCTCAGTGTCGCCCGCTGTAATGGAGCATCAGGATTCGCCGAACTGCCACAGCTGACTGAAACCGAGCGGGTATTAAGCCACAGGTAACGCCCGCTTGGTCAGTACCAGCTGTGGCCATGGAGACACCAGAGGGCACCCGCCCGCTCCGTCACCACCGCAAGGTGCCAGCGGCAGCGCTACAGAGCCACCAAGCCCCACTGGCCCCCACGTCAGCAGCAAGCGCCTGACCCGAACTGCGTTGTGTTCTGCAGATCAGGAGAGCAGCGGAGAAACTGACCAAGTAGACGGGAAGTATTAGGTGAGATGAGAAGCACAGCCCAGCGGCACCGAGTTATGGACGGTGCACTGCAACCTTTGTCACTCTGTGGAGTGCGGGGCATCTCTCGATGGGTGGCCGATGAGTTTGGCGAGGAGGCATCTGCATGCAGCAGCAGGCTAGCTGCTACACCTGTTGCAGCAGTCCTGAGAGCTATGAGCAGAAACACAGTGAAATCCAGCCCATGGCTGGAGGAGCTGCTCTGGAAACCAAGTTGCTTGGTACCCCACCAGACAGTACTCCTCTTCTCAGCAGCAGATGGTGGCAGATCAGAGTGGGCGGCCATGGAAGGTCGGGCTGTGGAGGAGACCCATGGACAGTGCTGCCCACTCACTCCAGTCACAGCACCAGGGACCGAGGAGACTGTCAGCGGCAGTAGGAGTGTGGCAGGATGTGCAGAGGAGGAGGTGACCATCCCCACTGACAGGCACCATGGTGAGGAGGAGCCAGAGGTCCAGGCTGGTAGCCACAGAGCAGAGCAGGTGACCCCTGCACTGAGCACCACCTACAATGGCTGAAGTGTGAGAGGCACAGTGATGTGGAGCACTAGCAGCAATGCACAGATACGCCACGCCACTCTCACCAATGAGGAGCTGGATGGGCTAGAGAGCCAATGCGTAGAGGCCAACACCCACAAGAATACGGCGTGGGCCTCCAATGTGCTCCTAGACTGGCTGAGAGGAGCAGGCCACCAGGTGGACCTCAAGACTGTGCCCCCATGTGAGTTGGCTAGCCTCCTATGCCAGCTTTATGCATCAGTGTGCACAGAGTAGAGAACCCAGTACAGCCTGAGCTCCTTCGTGGGGCTGCGCGCAGGCCTGCAATGGTACCTGACTGGCGCGCCAAACCACAGAGTCCTGAACATCATCACAGACACTAAGTCTGTCACAGCAAACAACGTCTTTGTGGCTGTGCTCAAGGACTACCAGTGAGCAGGGCAGGACAGAGCTGCCCACCACCCCCGCATCTCGCCCAGTGACCTTGCAAAAATTTGGAGCTGTGAGAAGCTGAGCCCTGAGACCCCCTATGGGCTGGTGCACAGGGTGTGGTTTGAGGTGCAGCTTGGTCTTGCTCGGAGGGGCAGAGAGGGACAGAGAGAGCTGGGCCAGGACTCCCTAACCATCCAAACAGATGAGGAGGGTAACGAGTTCCTGGTGCTGTCCTTCAATGAGCAGACGAAAAACCACAGACAGCTGGGCAACCCAACACGGCAGAGTCTGAGGGGAGTGCTCTATGGCAGCCCTGGCAACAGGGACTGCATTGTCGGACTTTTCCGGGAGTACATCCAGCGGTGTCCACCAAACGCTCCTGCCCTCTACCTGCACCCACAGAGAGTAGACCACCTGGCCCCCGCAGAGCGTGACTACTGGTACACGTGCCAGCCAATGGGAAAGAACTATCTGGGGGCACTCATGCCCTAAATCTCCGGCGATGCCCAGCTGTTGACGCGCTACACCAACCACAGCATCAGGAGCACAGCTGTCATCATGCTGGCTGAGGCTGGGCTTGCGAGCAGGGAGATCATGTCAGTGACAGGACATCGCTGTGAGATGAGCCTGCGCAGCTACTGGTCTTCCTCCACCGCAGACCACAAGAGGTGGTCTACCATCCTCTCTAGTGGCACACCTGTGAGGAGCGCCCCCTCTGCCCCAACCTGAGCCACCACCACCTCCTGCCAGGTGGCACGCCAGCCCTGCAGTGCCAGAGCGGAAGTCAGCAGCCAACAGACAGGAGGCTCTGGTCCCCCTCCCCCACCACAGCCAGGAAGAACCCCAGGGCAGGCAGTAACCAAACGTGCCTGCACAGCCAGCAGCCCCACATTGGGGGGGGCGCAGAGAGACACCCACTGACAGAGCCACAGGCGACGCAGAGACTACCTCCACAGGACCGAGCAGTGCAGCTGCACCCACTCCCCACTGGCATGGTGCAGCCCAGAACACCACAGCGCAGCCACCAGGTAGTCAGTGCCCCCCCCCGCTGAGTCCGATCAGATGCCTGCAGGTCAGCCGAACACCAGACAGAGCTCCTCTCCACGCCAGTCCTGAAAGCCCAGCCCCCCCCAGAGCCAAGCAGCGCACCTCCTATCCGACAGCCACAAGAGCCTCACAGCCAGGCCATGACCGGAGCATGGGCATCGAGGCAGGGGCTCACCTGCCAGACCTTCCAGATACACAGCATGGTCGTCCATGGCCCGGTGACCTTCTTCTGTGCCCCGCAGGGCAAGCCAGCTGAGTAGGATACCAGGAAGTGCGACGTCATCCACTGTGCAATGCCACCCTCCATGCACCCCCCCCCTTGCACACAGTAAGGAGTTCCGCCTCCCGGACCCGGCACATGGCCGCAATCATTGAGCCCGCCACTGTCCGGACTGCCAGCACCGAGGCCACCTGACCAATATCAATCAGCGCCAGTGGAGCATCGCAATCATTGACCAGTGCTCCACCAAGCAATGTAGCTTCCTCACCTGTCTGCTGTGCCTGTAAGTGTAATAAAGAATGTTTACGGCACGATCTGTGTCCTGTCTCTTCTGTCCATAGGGTGCCACCCGACCATGCAGCTACGCGGTGAGTGCGGTAACAGAAGGCTCATCATTGCCGCGGTGAGCCTATGTTACAAGCGCGTGTCAACACTTCAGCATCGTCACGTTACGGATGCCCACTCAGGCGGTTGGACCCTCGGCACCAACCCCCCAGCGGGCATTAATCCACTGGTAGAGCCCTCCTCTGGTGGTGATTAATGCTTACATAACAAATAATTTGGAGGCCCAAGTATAAATAGGCACCAAGTATTTGCAACAATGTAGTCATACAGCTGCACTGGATAATGAAGTTGATCTGCAGTGGCCTGGCACAGAGGGGGTTGGAATCAGTGTGAATCCAGACTGTTTCTCCCACGCCAGATCAATATTATGGAATTTTAGTTCATTAATACATGGTTATTATATGCTGTTTAGTTGAAAATGATGAACTTGTTTCATGCACAAAAGTGTTGCAAGCACTCAGATATTTCCACAGGCTCTCTTAGTACAGTCTAGTGGTTAGAGTACTGGTTTGAGAACCAGGAGATCACAGGTTCAAGCCCCACTAAAATCAAAATGTCACTGTGTGACCCTGAGCAAGTCACTTAACCTCTCATTGCTCCAGTTCACTCAGCTATGGAAATAAATCATGGCAAGACCCCACAGGAAATGAAATGTTGAATCTCAGGTAGGCTCTCCTGGCTAAATAAATTGTAAAAAAAAACAATAACTCGTATAAATACCAAGACACCGTCTATTGTGTTGTTGATAGAGTCAAAGTCCCCAACGATAAAAGCCAGTAGGTAAGTAGACACTATCTTTGTTTTCTCAAAATTAGTGACTCTCCATGTGCTTCCATCAATTGTAGCATCATTTTGACCTGCAGAAACAGGAAAGACATAACACCAGATTAAAAACGCAGGAGAGTTTTTTATTCTTAGATCAATGCTGTATTATGTGGGGGGGGGGGTGAATGTGTGGGGGAGGAAGGATTGGAAGGGATATGGAAGTTTGGGGCAGCTTACTGGAATTAAAATGCACTCATCCATCATCACCAGACAGCCAAGTTCAATGTCCAGGGAAGAGATCTTGGTGGTCCTCAGGAATCAAATTAAGGGGGAACTAAGATGGAACTGACGTCAGTGTAACATAAGCAACATAGTACTGTGATATCAGGAGGAACATAGGCTCCTGCTTAGTCAGCCCTCCTGCCCCATAGCAGTCACTATACCTAATTTGAGTATGGACTCACATCTAAGCCTAGTTTCAAGTACCTCACTGGGTAGGCTATTCTGCATCTTAAGTGCCCTCTACATAAAGTAATGCTTTGTAAGGTTCCCCCTTATCCTGACCCTCTCCCTTCAATTTGAGAGCTTGTCCACTAGTTCTGCATACATTCACCAGCTCAAACATCTGTGTCTACTCCACCTTGTCTATCTTCTTTACTATTCAGAAAACCATGATCATGTCCCATCTCAGCCTGCTCTACTCTACACTGAATAATTTCAATATTCATCAATATTAATTTCAATATTTTTCTCACTTGCATTTACCAAAACCCTTGCCCATAACTCTTGCACTTCTATCATTATTTTGTTTGCATTAAATCCTCGTTATTATGTTGTAGTCATCTACAGTGCTCTGTAACGTAAAAAATTGTCACTGGTGTATCTGATGTCTGCTTTATGGTTGCCTCTCCCTCCATTGTACCCCAGGGCGATTCTTTAAATGAGCTTCTCATCAGCTCATGTTGTCTTTCCTGGTGAAACATTTTGTAAATAAAATAAATAAATACCATATTACCACTTAACAATTATTATCCTATGTGGGGGAGGGGGCAAAAAGGGGCATATAGAGAAGGCATATTATGTATGTATGTATGTAGACATGTCACAATTATATTTTTGGCTGTATCTTCAGAACTGCTTTAGAGTTGCCAGCAACCATAGTGTATGTACAGTCAGTGCTGTGAATTCTTCTGTGTTCACAGTAATAGCATTCATGACCTAATTATACATCAGTTCAGACATCTGATTGGCTGTTACAGTTTTTGCTATATTTTGGGAGCTTCTAGTGCAACTGTCAACACACCTGGTATGAACACTTAGCACTATAAACTCTTTAAGATGTCAGAATGTCAGTCATTTGATGTCTAATTATGCATTAATCCTGGCTTGTGATTGGATGTTATATTTTTTCTTTCATTTCATTTTATTTAAAAAGAGGAAAGATGGCACAAACCAACTAATAAAATTCCTCATTTACAATTGCCTCTTAAGCAGTCTGCACAATTTCTAGTTGCGACTGCATTAAATATTAAACATTACAATAAATGATGTGCAACCACTAAAAAAGAAAAAAAAGGTTTTCTCTTTATTTTAAGAAGTTACTAAACTTGGTATTAAAATATAGCATTATAACCAATAGCCAGTCTCGTTTATAGGAATAGCATGCGCTCTTATTTAAAATTTATAATTAGCAACAGTATAACCATATTGTAATATATGGATATTTAAAATAATACTATTGAAAAGCATATAAAAAATTTCTGGTAATACACCGGAGCCAAAGTGATAATAGTATCATTGGCAAGTGATAATACTATCGTTCGGAGCTCGTAATACTATCGTTTGAGCTCCGAACGATAGCATTATCACAAAACCTTAAGACTGCAAACTCAAGACCATAGGCTTCTTCCTGACATCGTCAAAGCTGTGCGTGGTGACGTTACTAAAACCGCACCTCCTGATTGGACGTGGTTTCACTGTTAGTTTGGCCAATTATTTAAAAAAACATGGCAGGCATCTCTCGCTTAGCAAGAGAAACTTATTCCTCCAGTTCAGTACCCATGCCTTTTTCCTACCTATCCTTTATACGCTTCAACAAGAAAATAACTAAAGGTAAGACAGCCTACCAAAGAAAAGGCATGAGACAAACCAAACTAGCGGGTGGGCAGGCAAGCAAGTGGGGTGTACATGGCGAAAGTGAGCCCTCACTGTGGTGGGAACCTAGCCTCACAGCACCACGTAAACGGTTAAAAAAAAAATCCCTTGCATCCATATAGTACAAAAAATAAAAAATAGGCGAGTGTCTATCACTCGGGAGTAATACCATCTCGAGGTTCTGGGGACAAAGGAACCTCTCGATGTTATTACTCCCTTGTAATAGACACTCGCCTATCTATTATTCTATTTTTTACACACACACCCACATTAATACATGGCTTCCAGATCCAAAAGGTTTCCTGCATTTTACTACACACTGGGAACAGTGTACAGGAGAAGGATTCCCAAAGTAGTTCATTGTTTTTGCAGAACAATTATAAAATGCACTTGCGATAGAAAGGGACATTTCACACTTGCACATACAGTATATTCAATTCAATTAAATTTTATTTTTTACCAGGAAGCTCATCATTGAGATACTCATTTACAAGATGGTCCTGGAGGGACACACAAGATAGATACAATAATACAAGGAGGTATATACATTTCATTGTGAGACAAGAATGGACAGCATATTTTCCCTGTTGCCTCAGCCTTTTCACATTCGAAAATAATTTGACTTCCACACTTCTGCATGGTTTCATATTTCTGTTATGTATTACTTGCACTTTTCCCTTTGCAGTTCCTGTAAATATACTTGTCCTTACCATATTCTTTTTAATCTTGCTGTCTATAATGCCCCCCCACCACCACCACCACCACGAGTTGCAATTGGAAACAAGCTGTGACTCAGCATGCCTGTCACAGTCACCAAATTTGAAAACAAAATTAAAAACAAATTGCAGGACGACTGCTAGGGACTTACAAGAAATGTATTAATCTATGTCATTATTATTTATTTGAAATTCATGTCAAACAGATAGCTGGACACTGCCCTATGAGAGGCAATACCTTGTTTTTTCAATAGGTTCCCTAGGTACAATTAAGTTGCAAGTTGCAGAGGCTATGCAGTAGATTGGGGTGCATGTTTACAGGTCAGGGTGGTAAATAGCTGCAGAAGTGACAGAGAAAATTACTGATTAAAATATAATTATATAATAAAAATATAATTACTGGGCAACATTTTATATACCTGGATAACTGTGGTGTAATTTGCCATTACACAGCTTGAGAGTTGGAAGTCACCCTGCCTTGCAGGGGGTCAGAAACAAGTGATGACAAACAACAGCACTTCAAGCAGAAAAACTCAGACTAGTAAATCCTCTGAAACAGCAAAAGCTGTGAGAACAGGACTACCTGCCCCAGCGATTAAAGTCACCCAACTGAAGTAGTGATGAAGCACAACAAGCACTATACCAGCAGGAAGCTAGAGTATAGTAAATTGAGTGGTAGCAGCAGTACCCAATATGACTTCATGTTGCAACAACATTGGAATTCAGATTCAGACAAACTCGGGATGAGTAGAGCAATTATACAAACTAAAACATTGAAAGGAGTGTGTGAAAATGCAGATCTTTTACACACTCTCAGTGTGATGCCTTTTTAAACCACTTGACCTTTGCTGTCATAGTTTAAGTGGCATAAGGCTACTGATGAATAATCAGTTCACCTTACACACTCCTCCTCATGTATTATTCTTCATGGAGTTACTGTATAATGGATCTGTGTAGTTCTGCTTAATTATGTCTGATAGCTGCACATCTCCGACAGCCCTAGCATTTTATTTGCTATTTTTGCCCCTCTTGGTGCCTTTATCCCTCATTGCCTTCAGCCTCTGACTTATTACCTTGCCACTGGATACTAACAAAGGCTCCATACAGACCATCACCTTACCTCTTAAAACCCCACTAGCAGTGTCCTATTCAAGGGTTGTCACCCCTTAATATAACCCTCTTAGAAAGAAATTGGCCAGCCCAGTCAGATCGAAAGATTTCCAATGGCTGTTTTATCATCTTTGTGTCTTAGAATCAGTTCTGCCAGCTTTCGACATTTTTGTATCACACTTACTCAGCACTGGCTGATTGGACAGTGCAGTGAACTCTGGTTTGTGGATGAGAGTGATGGTGAATGTGGCCTTCATGGCTGGCTCATCGAAGCAGGGGAAAGCCTTCCTGGCATCTGTGGGCTGCATCTGAGTTGTGGCAATAACCCTGTATGAAGGAAAAGGACAGAAAGACAACACATGGTTAACAAAAATCTACTCCAAGTTAGTTAGAACATTGAAACGGCTAGGCAGTAGAAGACTTTTCTTTGTCATCTACCATTTACTGCACTCTCTGGTCATTTACAGGATAGCTGTCTAACAAAACTGTTCATATGTAGAAAACAAAGTTTTGGGTGGAAAACATCTGCAAATTATTATCTAGAAACTGTGTGGCATAGTAATTAATGTGCAAAGCTGTGAGCCTGGAGTTCTGAATCCCACAACCATTTACCCACAGTGCGACCTTGAGAAAGTACAGTATTTTAACTTCTCTGTGCTCAAGCTTATTTCCCCCACCTTCCAAACCTTCAGCCTCAGGCAAACTCCCTCAAACTCTATTGCTGTTTTGACATGTACTTTGAACCAATCACTTCATTCAGATTGGAATCCTTTTTGGTTATAGCACGGTATAGTCAGGGGTGGTTCCAAAAGATGGGAGGCTAGCGGACATAGTTCTACTCCACAAGAGAGGAGAAAAGGAATAACTGGGAAACTGCAGACCTGTTGGTCTTACTTCCGTAGTAGGGAGACACTATTCAAAGAGGATTTAGTAGATTACCTGGAGAGAAATGGGGCCCAGTATAGTAAGCAGCACAGATTCATGGCAGGGAGGGTGCCAAATGGATAGCGGGCAAGCAGTGGATTTACTCGACTTTTACTACAGCAAGGCTACACTCTTATACCTTATTTATACCCTTGAGGTATTTGAAAGTCTTTATCATATTCCTCTCTCCCCCAGGGAATACATATTGAGATCCTCCAGTCTCCCCTCATATGACTTTTGGTGCAGCCCCCCCCCCTCCACAGAAAGCATTAAAATCTATGTCCCCGGCACCATTATTCCTTGTGCCGAGGGTGTCAGAGTGCCGAAAATGTTTTCGCCACTCTGACTTCATGATAACTGCGATCGCCTTTAGGCAGTCGCCATTATCACATAGAACCTATGATAGAGACCTTCAACTTCCTGAAATAAATAAATGAGGTAGATTATGAAGAAATACTCAGCAGGAATAGTGAATCAAGAACACAGGGACATGAGTGGAAGCTGAGTGGGAGACAGTGGTTCAGCTGTGGAACAGTCTACCAGCAGATGTGGTAGGTGCAAGAACCTTTAATGATTTCAAACTCAGCTGGGACTGAGCCAACGATTAGATTTGTTACTAAAGCTAGCAGCAGCTGTGACCACTAAAACTAGGTAAATGGCTACCAACAATTTATGAAATAAATTAAATTTAATGTTAGAAAACATTAACCAGCTTAAGGTCAACAATAAATATTTTTGTGGAAAACGTTTTGTAACTGACCACCTATCAACAATTGTGAGGGAACTGCAACAAGTAATGCACAAGCAAATTGAAAAAGAACTGATTCTTGAAGGAACCTATTTTCAGGTTCTGGAAGGGGAGGCAGGTTATAGGATTGTAAAACTTACTGATGGTTCCCTTAAGAAGAAATAACATTACTATGATGAATAATTTTTTCTTCTAACCAGTAGAATCTATCAGTATAGCTTTACGATAGCAGGCTCCATAAGCAGTACCTTGGGAGGCTGAGTCCAGAACCCATTTAGAAACAAGGTTCTGAATGTCAGCAGTGCCAAAACTGGCATCCCTGCTGGACTGTATGTCCAGAGAGTAGTGTTTTGTGAAGCGGTGTACTGTCTTCCAGGTAGCTACTTTACACATTTATTGAAGAAAGATTCTCCTTGCCACTGCCACAGAGGAAGAGGTGCCCTTTGTGGAGTGTGTCCGTAGACTTCTGGGGGTATTCTGCCAGCTTTTCTGTAACAGAACTGTCCAGTGCAAGACAGTGCTCCTAACTGCTGGTTTACCCATTTCCATTTCCCCATAAGTGATAAAAAGCTGACAGCTGTTGGACCTGACATCTTTTGTGCAGTCCAAGTAGTAACTTAGTGCCCTCTTTACATCCAGGCAGTGGCGTTTTTGTTCTCCTGTCAGTTGACTGGTTCAGGTGGAATTCAGACTCCACCTTATGGAGGAATTTCCTGTTAGTCCTGAGAACTACCTTATTCCTATGGAAGATAATGCTGTTTGAATCTGTGCAGAGGGCTTGCAGCTCACCCACCCATCTAGCAGATGTAATAGGAGCTAAGAATAGCACTTTCCGCACAACATATTTTAGGTCACCAGTAGCCATAGACTCAAAAGGTGCTTCCATCAGCTGAGCAATGCACACCTTTAGATCCCATAGAGGAACATGGTCACTCACAGAAGAGTATAAATGACTGAGGCCTTTAAAGAACCTTTTGAAACTAGGCTGTGAGGCCAGAAACTTACTCTTGCCAGCTGATGTGTAAAGCTGAAATAGCTGCAAAATAAACCTTCAGGGTTGAGGGTCTCAGACCTATGGGACTGTAGGTGCACTAGGTAATCCAAGACTGTATGTAGTCATTTCTGTCTCCAACAGGCATTATCTTTCTAGGAGCACAGCAGAATGAAAATCTCTTACATTCTGAGGTGTAACCACCCCCTACCGGCCCCCCTTGTTTAACTAGCAGGGCTTCTCCTTTCACCACATGGCACCCAAGAGAGGGATGGGGGTTGTCACTACAGTGCAGTTTACTAGCACATCTACTTCTGAGCCTGCCATACACAGTCAGGCAAACCAAGTGTGACCACTACCTGGCGCACACCTGGTGGGACCATTTACCATGGCCATCAACCTGGGTCCCTGAGACAAAACGTTTGCTCACAATTATGCTAGGTTTGTACTTCTGGTCAGGGGCACCCAAGTAAATCCAGACACAGTGGAAGCAATGACAGTACTGTCCAAACCAGGTTGGGATTCTAGAGTGTAGCTTTTATTCACATACACAGAGAATAATCACAAAGCGAAGATGGACCCCCACAGGGCTACTCCTACTGGTAATGCAGATTACTGAGGCACAGCGAACACACACAGTGAACCCTCAGGTTCTGACTTGAACAGAGAACACTCTGGTTCTGAATGAGGAGATTGGCATACATGGCTGGTATAAGGAGACTTTCCCATATTTCATGAGGAATTAATGGTGGCACCCTCAACCACCAAAGAGCACATACTGGCTCACAGAGAATCCAACCCACTTCTGGGTAAACTATTTTCTTAAGACACTGGCCAAATGCACTGAGAGAAAACACAGGTGCCCAAACTGAACCCAGAGAGGTAAGCTAGTTGCTCCAGATGGGGGGGTCTCCAACCTTTTGCTTCCAAGTTAATACTCGGCCATTCATCTGGTTAATAACACCCTTGCAGAAAACTTGCAGATGCTATCTTGAAATGTCTTTCACATTTAACATACTACATTACACACCTCTGAGGTGTCAGAAAGTTAACAGTTCTGTAATTGGAAATGTCTCTTCACTAGACCCCAACTTTAGCAGACACTTTTAAGCAGAAAACAGTCTAGGTGACAGGATCCCTTTGTCAGAGAAAATTCACAAGGAATGCAGGAGCCCCAGGGATTTTCCAAACAAAAGTCACAGGTACTCACAGAGTAGTTGAATCTCAGGCAGCTTCAACACAGTCCAGACCGGACCAGGGGATTGCCCCTGAATCCTGGAATCCACCCCATCCCTCCTGGGATGGGGCATTGTGAAAATCACTAGGCTGGTTTTGGCATGGGGTCATAATGTTGCAAGACATTATGCTGCATGGAAAAATCATGCTGCCAATACAGGCGATATTGCCATGCAGCATAATTCTTTTTTTCTGTGGGAGCTCTACCACACACACCTCCCATTATGGGAGCTGCACCCCTGGACCCCCCCCCACTAAATATTCTCAACTCCATGGGGGGGTCCAACTCGGGGAGCACACAATATGTGGTAAAAATAAAATGTCTGGGACCAAGAATCACACCCAGTCCCTGACGCAGCACCTGGGTTCCTGCTGTTGTGGCTCTGTCTAGTAAGCCACGGCAGCTGCTCGGTGGAAGCCATTCCCAGCAGAGGCCTTATCCTCTGCCTGGGAGTGTGTGAATGGTGCAATACCGTGTACAGCAGTATACATGGTATTGCACCATTCACTGTCATGGACAGTGCTGTTATGGGTGAGCTATAATGTCATACGCTATTAAGCATACAACATAATGACCCGGTAGGGCTGGGTTTCCACCACTTCACCACTAGGCTATACTGGCTCACGCTAGGGTGAGAAACAAACAAAAACGCTACTGGTAAATCTCTGACAGAGCTAAAGAGAGGGACTGCACTACCTGCAACCTCCTCCACTGACTCCAGCTGCAGACTCTCTCACTCTAATTCAACATTCCAAAGCTAACTCCCTGTAGCTAGCTTCCAATGTGGCTTATGCTGCTGCAACAGTTCCAAAGTGACATCATCACTACAGCCCAGCAGAGACTGAAAAACAGAGTGTGACACTGTGAAATCCATTTAACTGGCATTACACAAGCTGCCTGTCCCTGCCTGCCCCTGATTCTAAGTGGGATTCTAGTAAACCCTGGGAACAAGGGGTTTACAGAGGCATATGCTTTCCATGTACTGTAGCTGGTTTTCTAGAAATTTTCAACACCCTTATCACCTCCTCTGATAAATTTAAGCCAGCGAATTCTAGTTCCTCAAGAATCATACCATCAGGCATAGGGTTTTGAGTTCTGGAAATGTTATCCTGCCCTGGGACAGTGTCAGCAAGTTCTGCCTCAGTGGCAGGTTGACTAGATCCCTGCTGGACAGACTCAGCAGCACAGAGTACCAGACCTGTCTGTCGTAGGCTGGAGCTATGAAAATCATTGTTGCTGGCTCCCTCCTGAGCTTTATGAGTACCCTCTGTAAAAGTGGGAATGAAAGGAAGTCATATAGGAAGCTCCCTGTTCAGTTCAGGATCAATTTCATCCTCTGAGAATGTTCCTATTGCTTGGGGCCTACAACAGGATTGTGGGAGCTGTTTCTTCTCCCATGAAACAAACAGATCTATTTCTGGTGTACACCACCTTCAGAGCACTGTTGCCAGCACTTGCTGATTCAGGGTCTAATTATGCTTTCCTTGGTTGATTCTGCTTAGTGAATCTACCAGGACATTGTATTTTCCTGGTTGGCATACTGCAGATAGCTCTATATCCAGGGAATAGGCTAGGTTCCAGATCGTCAGGGCTTCTTTGCATAGCCTTGAAGATCATGTTTTTCCCTGCAAGTTTATGTAATACATTGTTGTGGTGTTGTCTGTTTGGATCTGAACACACTGACACTGTATTTGGGACAAAAAAGTTTGTATTGCTAGGAACACTGCCCTGAGCTCTAGAAGTTTGATATGTTCCTGACTCTCCTGTGTGCTCCAGGTGCCACTCACAGTGAGATCCTCCAGGTGGGTGCCCCACCCTAGGAGTGAGGCATCTGTTGTGAAGTGACTTGGGGATTGCTACGGGAAGGGAATGCCCTCTCTGAGATTGTTCTTTTCCTTCAACCACTCTAGTGTCCTTATCAAGGTTTTTGTGACTGGCACTAGTTTGGACAGAGGGTCCCACCTTTGGGACCAGTGGCCCCATAAGTGGTACTGAATGTCCCTCATCTGGAACCTA
This sequence comes from Neoceratodus forsteri, assembly GCA_016271365.2. Lineage (NCBI taxonomy): Eukaryota > Metazoa > Chordata > Ceratodontiformes > Ceratodontidae > Neoceratodus > Neoceratodus forsteri. The sequence goes on from CM028129.1 coordinate 538,027,911, forward strand.
GCCCCTGGTACCACTGCAGTGGATAAGGTCACATGTCCCAAAAGTTGCAGAAAATCCCTCGCAGGCCTTAGCTGGCCTAGTATGAAGGATTCTGCGGTGGTAATCAGTCTTCACACCCTTGCCTGAGGAAGAAAACTTCCCCTGCAGGGTATCCAGCTCTGCATCTCTAAAGTCCAGTACTTGAGCTGGTTCTGTTTGTGACTTCTGTAGGTTTATCAAGAAGCCTAGGCCTTCAAAGGTGCTTTTTACCATTTTTGTGGAACACCTTGTCTTCAGTTGTGTTTTTTCTGAGACTAGCCAATGTCCAGCTGGAGGACAAAAAAACAAACCTTGCCTTCCCAGAGGTGCTGCCACCACAGTAAGGCACTTTAAACCCTTGGTGCTGAGATAAGGCCAAAGGGAAGGGCTGTGAACCAGTACTAGCACTTTGTAATCTGATCCCAAGGTATTTTCCGTGAGTACATCTGACTAGAATATGAAAGTAGGCATCTTTCAGATGCAGAGAACCCGACCAGTCTCCTGACTGCAGTGATGATATCAATGAGCCCACAGTGACCATCCTGAATCTTTCTTTTTTATGTGTTTGTTCAGATATCTCAGGTCTAAAATGGGTCACCATTCCCCATTTTTTTAGGGTTATTAAGTATCTGAAAAACAGTCCCTTGCCCCATTGTGAGGTAGGGACCTTCTCCACTACTCTTGTAAGGAGCAGCTTCTTTAACTCCAACTGCAACACGATTTTTTCTGTTGGAAAGTGAGATGGGAACAATTTTGGTTTCTGCAATTTTGGCAATTTGTTGAACTGCAGGGACAAACCTTGACTCACTATTTCTAGAACCCACTTGTTTGCAGTGATTTGCGTCCATTCCTGGAAGTAGTGAGTGAGTCTTCCTCCCACTGGCAGTGATCAAGTGACCTGGGCGGAATTGTCAGGGTTTTTGTTTTGCCTGAGGCTTGGGGGCTGGTGCTGAAGCAGCACACTTGGAGACCCTCCTGCCTCTGCCCCATAGTAACCCCTTTGGGGTTGATACTCATAGGGGGCATACTCCTTGGGCAGTAAACTTTACCCCTTCTTCCCCTACCATAAGGACTGTAGGAAGTGGAGGCCTTTTCCTTTTCTGTGTTACAGACCACTACCCTTGGGTGGCGATAGCCCCTCTGTGTAAAAATGAGAAATTTTAATTCCTTCCTTTACAGGAGGGAAGGGGTCATAATTCTGGTGGAACTGCCAGCCAGCCAATCCCATTCTACTTCCTGGTCTGCCTGTTCCACCCCTGTGCTCTCTCGTTTTGTGACGTGGTACCAGGGATTGTGCAGGGATGCACCCCGTACAAGTCTATGGGGCTAGTTTTTAGAATGTTTTTAAAGACCTTTAAGCTACCTTTCGGTAAACATAAAAGCCACCGCTCAACTAATAGGGTCCCTATTAGTTGAGCTGTTACTGTCAAGTTTCCAAAAGGTAGCTCAAAGGTTTTTAAAAACATTCTAAAAACTAGCCCCATAGACTTGTATGGGGCGCGTCCCTGTGCTCTTCCTGGTACCACATCACAAAATGTGAGAGCACGGGGGCAGAGCAAGCAGACTGGAAGTGAAAAGGGATTAGCTGGTGGGCAGTTCAGCCAGAATTATGAATCCTTCCCTCTCATAAAGGAATTAATTTAAATTTCTAATTTTTACTCAGAGCGACTACTGCCACTCCCAGGGTAGTGGGCTATGAATCCCTACCCTATATATCACAGATTTACTTTAATATATGCCTCTGTCTTGTCACCAAACAAGAAGTTTCCCTCAAAAGAGAAATCCATGGTCTTAGTCTGTGTGTCCTGATATAGGATGGTAGTCCTAAACCAGGCAAAACTCCTTAGAGATACTGCATGTGCCAGGGCCTTGGAAGCAGAGTCTTTGGTGTCCATGGCCAAGTGGAATTGGCACATAATGACATCCAGTGATGATCTGGCTATGTCAGCCAGAAACTGTGCCACTTCACTGTTTACTTTCTTGCTCAGTGCCCGGACTGAAATCCATAGTGACTTACGATACTGAGCTGTGTATGCCATGTAAGCTGCCTGCCTGAGAGCAAGAAAACTGAGGTATACACTTTTTTGAACATAGTATCCAGTTTTCTGGAATTCTTCTCTGGAGGCCATGCAAAGAAAGACACTTTAGCCTTCTCATATGCAGCATCCTGGACCACTCCCTCATGATCAGGATGGGCTTATAGTTATTCAACCCCCTGTCTGTCTACCTGATCTTTCTTTGCAATCTTCTCATCAGTGCCAGCAGCTGAAGTGGATGCTGACAAGATTTTGGCAGTGGCATTTTTGAGAGACGTTTGGATAGGAAGCAGCAACCTATTCGTGGGAGCCAGACCCATGGTGTCTAAAAATTCAGCACTCTATTCATCCTCCTCAGCTTCACAGGAGGGGATGTTGAGAGTGCTTACCATTTGCCTAACAAAGGAATAGTGGGATGTCTAAGTCTCAGAAGGTCGGTGAGGAGAGACAAATTCTTGCACAGGTGAACTGTCTGGTTTCAGGGTTCACCCTCCTCCTTCTCCTCATAATACAAAACGTCCTCCTCCACAAGTAGTTGGTGTAGAACCAAAGCCTGTTGGGGGACAGGCATATTCATAAAATTTCCCATAGCCTGGAAGGCCAGGAAAAATTGTCATGCACTTGTCATGTCCTCTGCTGAGGGCATATGTCTTATGTTAACACTCTGCTACCTTACTTTTTCAGGATTGAGAAAGCCATGTTTTTCTTTTATTTTTTTTTCTTTGCAGACACTGTTTCCAGTGCCTGCTGTGAGGCTTTTTTACTTCTATTTTTGCCATCACTGGACTGAGGGTTCCCCAATTTGGACATCCAGTGCCCGATTCCAAGACAAGTTACACTGGTGCAGGGTGATTTATGCCAAACCCCATGGGGACCTTACACCAAGCCTAACGCAAGTTGCAATTCCAGAAGGTGCCTTGCGCCATGCCATATGGGGGTTGCGCCAGAGGTTGGTTATGCCACCCACTATGCCTGCAACCCAATGTGGCATGGAGCAAGGGTGGGTTATGGCAGCACCTGCACCCTATTCCAGAAGGGCGGCCGCTGTAACCCACTTATGCCATTCCAGAAGAGGTACTGACGTAGCGGGGTCAGACCATCTAGGAGGTGGTCTAAGGGGCATCTGTCCTGGCACAGCGACAGGTGTCCCCCTGATACCATAAATGACATGGATATGCTCCCCATGCCCCCTGCTCTGACGTGCCCCCCACCCGCCGAACATTGGGGACCCCTTGAGTCCATTTTTGGCACTGCCCCCCCAAAAGCATGTGCCAACCAGCCTGCCACCCCCACAATGCTCCCAGGTGCTTGCCGTTGTGTTTCAGGGTGGGGGACTCTGGGGGAGGTGATACATTACATGCCACAACTTGTGGCACTCAGGTCCGGTGTGCCATTCCTTTGGCCCTAGCCTGAGGCTGCCGCAAGTCTCTGGCATAGGTGATGGTGACACTGCTTGTCCTGGAATATGACTCAGGGTACCCAGTGGCACAACTCGCATACACCCGTGAGTTGCACCATGCATTTTGGAATCGGGCCAACTGTGTTCTGAACCACTTTTACCATACTTTTTAATTGCTGTGAAGCTTTATCTTTATTATCTGTCCTCTCTGACAGGGACTGCTGCTGATTTTGAGGGGAAGGACCCTTGTCTGAGTCTTAACTGTTTGGTGACATGGAAGCGAACTGATAAGCCATAAGGTTCATTTCTAGGTCCTTTTCTTTTGTGTTTCAGGGCAAAAAACTTTTACAGAGTTCACAATTAACAAAACCATGGATTCTCAAACAAAGCTCATGGCAGTCTGCCTGTTCCAGGAGCTGGAAATAATTGGTACAATATTTGTAAACTGTGGGTCCTGTCCTTTTCTTCTTTGGTCTGTCAATCATGTCCAGTGCTGATGAATCATAAATATGTTTTTTTACTGGTTGCCAAAACGGTAAAATAAATTGTAGTACAGCCCAAGGGGTTATAAAAAGGCTCTAAAAACAATTTTTTTTCAGTTGAGGTCCCTGAGAAAAGGGGCTGCTATGATTGTTTACCTCAAAATCAACATTTTTAAGAATAAGGACTGAGGTTTTGTTATCACTTTCAAAGATTTATCAGTAACAATGGTTTGGTTCTCTCTCCATTGGAACCATGACAGTAGTGCTATAAAACCGCTATAGAAAAATGTTTTTTTACTGGTTGCCAAAGCAATCAAATAAATTGTAGTACAGACCAAGGGGTTATAAAAAAGGCTCTAAAAACAGTTTTTCAGTTGAGGTCCCTGAGAAAAGGGGCTGCTACAATTGTTTACCTCAAAATCAACATTTTTAAGAATAAGGACTGAGGTTTTGTTATCACATTCAAAAATTTATCAGTGACTGCAGTTTGGTTCCCTCTCTATTAGAAACATGACAGTAGTGCTGTAAAACCACTATAGAAAAATGAAATAAAGAGTTATTTATGAAAGTTGTTCCTTAAAGGAGGGAACTGCATTAGCTGGCAGTCTTTTCCAGTTTCTGGGAACTGATCGGAAACCCGTGAAACTGCAATACACACAAATAAAATCAAATAAACAAAAACAACCTGACTAATGTAGAGTATCAAGAAATAACTAAAAATAAATATTAAAATAGAAATTAAATCATTAAACTGTTCTAAAAGCCAGAAGAGTGGAGTTATACTTCGAGGTGACTGCTCTCTTCAAGTTAGGAAACAAATCTCATTATAGATCAAGGGAGCACTCCTGACCAATCAGAGCACCCCTTTCCTCTGTACATGAGATACTCTTATTCTGTGAAGAGTGTCTCACGCATAGCTGCCCTTGAAATGGGCATGTTAGGGTATGGTTTTCTAAAAAAAAAAAGATTGATATAGTATTACTCAAGCTTGATCAATGATATATTAATACCACCACCAAGACCACTCTTATGGTTGTAAGAGTGGCCTCAATTTTGTTTTGTTGAAAACTTTATTTTATTTTTCAGCAAGCATACATATTTCCATTATCATATGAATATGCATCAATAACAGATCTGCTCACCTTCTGTTTGAAGTTCTCATAACCTAAGAATGCATGTGAACCCACTCTTACAACCATAAGAGTGGTTTTGTCACCTGTATTAAACATACAGGGGTGGTTGGAGTGTGACCACAGTGCAGAGCATGGACTTAGTTCTAAGTCTATGATTCCAAAATTAGCATAGGTTCTATCTCTCGGACAACTTAATCCATTGGACTGATTGCTATTGTAAAGCTATACTAATGGATTCCTGGGGTTAGAACCACCAAATTACATATAAAAATGTAGGAACAGGAAAGCATGCAGAACATAAGCCCATCAAGTGCTTTCCCAAGCCAACTCAGTGAGCCAAGCCAATTATTCTTTTATAATCATAGTGAGCATTTTTAATGCATGGATGACAAGTTTGTAAATATGCATTTCAATCGCCAAGTTGTAATTATGCGTTACAACTGGGCAGTTATAATTACTCCCTGACAATTAGTCTCAAGCTGCAAGCTGCACAAGCCCTAGTCATGCAACTGCCACAGCAATTAAAAATGCTCTCTAGGACTTGGCCCAGTGGCACAGAGGGCTGATGTGCTGGTGCCTTACCTCGACCCACGCTGGCAACCCGGGTTCGGGAATGGACTCAGAGAGGCTGGGGTTGGCAGGGGCAGAAGAGGACTGCTCTCTTCTCCGGGGGTGGGCATGGGGATCGCATCGCTGAGTAGCAGCCCCCAGAGGAGACTGGGGGCACTGCCTGAGCATGCACCAAAGGGACATAAAACCAGGAAAAATGGTGCCTGAAGTGAGCAGCTTGATGGCCGTCCGCAGTTTCACTGTGGCACCCATATGGATCCGTGCTCTGCGAGGAGTTGGGGGATCCCTGTGGCCCCACTGTGGGTGGGCAAGCTGCAGGAGTCTGGGTATCCGTGGTAAAGGTGTTTGGCAGCCGGATCTCCCCAAAAGTGATGCAGCTCAGGTAGCCAAGGGGAGAAAAACAATCACACAAAAAAAAAATGCTCTCTAGTAATTCTAAAAAAAATAAGATATGGGTGGATATGCAAACCAGAATTTTACACAAACACTCAGTTTGGAATATTTTTATAAACCCCTCAAGCTTCGCTCTCAGAGTTTATATAACATTCCACATCTTGGGTGTGTGTGTAAAAGTCTGGGTACACCCACCCACCCATGTATTACTTTCTACGCTCTAATTTACATACTCATGAAGCCTTACTTAAAACACATTGGCCATTTTAGCAGACATTACTTTATATGAACGTTTATTCCATAAATCCACCTCTCTTGTTCGTATAAAACAATGTTTCTGAATATTCCTTTTAAATCTTTCTTTCCCTGTTTGGAATTTTGAAAAGTGGTTAATTACAGACTACAGATTCTTTGAAATAAAAAGTAATCAACTGGTGATTCCTCCGAGATTAGTTTTGCATCAGAAAGGAGTAAATCAGTCAATGGCAGTGTCCCTTCAGTTGGCTCAGTTGTCCACGTTTAGCTGAAGGCAGGATGCTGTTGATTCATACAACACTGTTCTGCTGAATAAAATACAAATCATAAAATAACTAAAAGAATTCCTGATTACTTTTAATAAATAACCTGATTATATATTCAGATTACTTTAGTTGAGTAGTACTATGTTTCTTAGTTTACTTAAGGAGCTACTGACACAAACATTTGTACTTTGCCACATTCGGTCAGTTGGGAGGCACATACAAGTACAGTAATGAAGAATTTGTTAACCTCTGTATTATTTTTCTTTATCTTTAATCGTTTTCTCTTTCTTCAGTGCTCCTGCACGCCCACACTGGTTCTGCAGCCTCTGTATGCTCGCTCCTGCAAGCCACGTGTCATGGTGTAAACTGAGGAATGCATGTTTGCAAGTGGCAGTGAGCTGTCATTCCTTTCCATCACGATGAGTGAGTGAACAGCGCTACTGCTTCTCACTTGTTTATAAGTGTCCGAAGTGCATTCATAAAGCACAAATGCAGTTTGATTTTGAAGCTGACATGGAGCCTTACTGCACTTCAGACACTAAGAGAAAATAATAAAAAATAAAGAAAAGTAACACAGCCTGATGTTAGCAAATTATTAAAGTCAGCAGCTCTGTCTCAGTCTATGTTTATGTGAATTATCGTATGATGACAGCATAAAATAGATGGTTTATTTGTCCTTTAAAAACATGTCGCTGAAAATGTGTAACAAGGCTTGTGATGATAATGTGTAGGGTCTGTGGACACATCACTCTCCTTGCCCCATACATTGTATCAGACTGCACAAATGCAGTGGAAGTAGTAGCAGAGTATCTGTGCGGCAGCAGAAGAATCAACAGTGCAGATGCCCTAGGCTGGTTAAATTGAAGAAAAAGAAAACCTCAGCTTTTAGCCATCACACAGATTACATTTTTCAAGTGGGCTGCAGGATGTGGTTGAGTCTTGGCCATGCAGATGGGTCTGGCAGGTTTACAGATTACAAGATGAGGCTATATTTTTCAGAGTTCAGGCAAAAGAGAAATCTAAAATGCAGCATTGTATTCATTAATATAATATACAGTACTTGTACATGCCTCACACTGATTGAATGTGGCAAGGTATAGCTGTTCGTGTCAGCAGCTCTTTAAGCAAAGTTATGAATAGGAAAATGAAACTGTTGAGCAATGTATCCTAGTTCTTACAAGTGTAGACCCCATAAATTGCTAGAGGACTGCTAACAGGGTACATTTTGTGACTTTACTCATCTGTTACTCAGGACAATTCCCAGTGACATTGAAAAATACAACAATAAAAGAAAAATCCAGCACTCCAGATCAAAAAATTCAGGGAGAGTATTTTTATTTTATAAAACATAGAAACATAGAAGTTGACAGCAGATAAGGACCGCAAGGCCCATCCAGTCTGCCCATTTCTTTTTCTACCTTATAAATGTGCCATTGGCCTTTGCTCTGTCAATGGCCTATGTATTCATACTCATCTGTATTGCTCCCCCATGCCTATCCCATGCCCGTTTGAAGCCCTGCACTGTATTTATTTATTTATTTATTTAAATTTTGGTAACCGGGTAGACCCACTGGAACCTTGCAGTCCCTTTTTCAGGGGTTACCTGGGATTATTTACATGTACCTAGAGGGAGGGAAAAACCAATGCAGATGGAGTGTACAGTGCAGCAAGGCTTACATGAGTGCATGAACAAACATTACACTACATTACACTACAGAAACTGATACAACCAAAGCTTCAGACATTTGTTAGGTACAGACCAATTGACAGTTGTAAAACCTATATAAGTGCATAAGACAGTTCTATCACCAGACTGACGGACCCATCCGTCCATGGCCCACCAATTTTTTGCAAGGATATCACCCTGCATTTGGTCCCTTGGTAGGACCCTAGGACCCTAGGTGAGACAGAGGCACTGGGGTCCCTTCCCTAGATGTGCTTTTAGCCCTTTCTTGAACCCTCAATTGTGGGGCTGTCTTGTATCTCTCTCAGGAGCTTGGAGGGTGACCATGAGGAACCATTGACCTAGGGATGATCTGGCCCTGGGGATTTCTAGGAGTGTCCGATTTGTGGACCTGAGCTCTTGTCTCGCTGTCTTAGGAATGAGCAGGTCCCTCAACCCGAGAGGGGCCCCGGGTTGCTGTAGCTTATAGGCCATGCACAGAGAGGGGTATGCTAATCTTGCCTCCAAGGATGGCCATTCTAGGGCCTGGAGCACCTTGCAGTGGTGTTCCACTCTATCTGCCCTGGCAGTGAAATGGCCATCCCTCTGGTAGAGTGTGCTCAGCCACTGTCTTTCCATAGCTCTCAGCAACTGGAGCAAGGTTGCTCCATAGAAAAGGGTGGGTAGAATTGTCCCGTTCCCTACTGCCTTCCATTTTTTTTTTATATACCATCTTTATTCATTTTCCAAGAACAGTGTTCACAAATAAACACACATACACACAGACACATACCTAGCAAGCCAGGGTGCACAGCCCCAAACTGACTGCGCAAACTATGTACAACCCCCTCTATTTACAATCACAGCGGGTAGCCACCCCCAAGACAGGCAGATTTTCTCACATATTCTGTACTTTATCACAGTAAGCATATATATCTAATTTCCCTATTTACAATACTCTTGAATCCCAATACGTAAATAGTCTCCAAGCAACCTCAAAGCTCCTCCTAACACCTACAGCCCTCTTCTTATGGGTGGCACCCATCTGTGTCCCCCAGAAAGAGAGAGCGAGAGTCCCCCATCCCCCATCTGTGATCCGTGGACCTTAGCTAAGCATCTAAATCTCTTTATACCTAGATTCGAGTTGTCTCTACATATCTCCAATTAAAGTCAGGAAAAGGAAAAAAAGAAAAAGTAGAAAGGCTTCTCCACAACCAAAAATGAGTACCATCTGCATTTCACTATCCGACAGACAGCCTGTGCTTACCCATTTGTTATCTGCGCAGAGTAAACTGCATCTAACGCCGCCCAGCATTTAAGATACAGAACTCCTCTCCCCTCCATATACAAGTATCTCCTTATTTTATTCAGCATCCCCAATAAATCTTTTACCCATTGACTGTAATGATAAATTTGGTCATCTTTCCAGTGCTTTAATAGATAGCTCTTAACCACCGCTGTCATCAAGGAGAGATGATATTTAGGTGCAACACCCAAGATTTGGGAATAATCGCCCAACACACAGATCTCAGGTACTATAAATTCTGAGTAATCCAGCATTGGGTCCATATGCCTTTTAATTTCCTCCCAGAGTGGGGATATTTTACTGCAACCCCAAATCACATGTAGTAAATCCCCTACTCCCACCTCACACCTAAAACACACGGCTATCTGTCTTAGGTTTCTATCACATAGCTTCACAGGGGTAAAATACAGATTAGACACAATGAAAAATTGCATACTTTTATACTTGGGTATAATATTATACTTGCTGCTTCCCCAGATATTATCCCATTTTAGTTGCCGAAGAGTCATCAGTTTTTCTCAATATATAACCGTTCTAACAGGACTTGGGCTAAGAAAATCCAGTAACACTTTATAAATTTGCGAAAGAGGGTGGACTCTTAGATCAACCTGCATAGCAACCCCCAGGAAAAAAAGGTATCCGCAATACCCCCCAACTTTTTTAATGCTCTCTCCATCATATGCTTGATTTGGAATCTCTGAAAAGAGGACATTCCATCACATCGTGCGGGTAAGACCACTCTGTTGCCCTGAACAGATTTCCTAAGGTACAAACCTGATATCTGAGGAGTCCACCGCTTTTTAACTACCTGATTCCCGATTACAAAAGTCGGGTTGCCCAAAAGGGGCTGATCTCCAGCCCTCATTTGGACCCTTCTCTGCACAGGGGATAGGAAGGACCACCACGCCTCCACCGTCTTCACCATTGGGTTCCCATAGCTCTTTTTAAAGATACTCCCCAGGTTAGCATACAACATTGCTTCCGGATCAAGGCCTAAGTCTCTCAACTTTTGCCTATCTAATTGAAGCCAAGTTGGAATATAACTTCCATCTTCTAACTCTTTAACCCACTGACTCATCAAGCCCAACTAGTCCACCACATAATACAAGTGATGGTCAGGAAGCTGGGCCCCTCCCTTTTTATATGGTAAACGCAGACTATTATATTTCACTCTAGGAGGACTGCCCTTCCATAGAAAACCCCAAATTACCCTCCTAATTATATTGAACCATTTATGGGAGATGCCATATGGGGCCAGATACACCGGGTATAACAGACGGGGTAAAATATTCATCTTAATAAGGCTCATTCGGGCAGTAAAGCTTAAGGGCAGCTTGTTCCACCTTAGTACATCCCCCTCAAGAGTTGATATAATTCACCCCAAATTAAATTCTGGCCCCTTCTCAAAATCAGCCGCAATCCAGATGCCCAGATATTTGATTTTATCTATCCGCCATTGTATTTGTAACGGTGAAAAATCGTCCCTGGTAACATGGGGGGTCAGGGGGAGGACTTGAGTCTTATTTAAATTAAGTTTATAGTTGGAGACCTTAGAAAAGGACTCTATAACCTCTGCTACTCTCTTAAAACTAGCTGCGGGCTCCTCTAAATGCAACAATACATCATCCGAAAAAACCGACAGTTTCAGTTCCCACCCCTTAATTTAATTCCTTTAACATAGACATCTTTATTGATGGCCCTCAAGAGGGGTTCCAGGTAGATATTAAAAAATATCGGCAAAAGAGGACACCCCTGTCTAGTCCCATTTTCTAATTGTATTTCCCTTGAGAGATACCCATTACATAATACCCTAGCGGTTGGCGCGGCATATAGATTCCTAATGCCCTTAAGGAAACCCTCCGGGAAACCCATCCGCTTCATGGTAGCAAAAAGGAAAGGGTGCGAGACCCTATTGAAAGCCTTCTCCGCGTCTAACGATATCAATGCTAAGGGTAACTGGGAGTCAGGCGCATAACTCAATATGTGATGTAACTTCCTAAGGGCATCATGTACCCCCCTCCCCGGCATAAACCCCACTTGTTCCTGACTAATTAAACTAGGGGCAACTAGCAACAACCTATTTGCTAGAATTCTTGTAGGAATCCTAATATCTTGATTCATTAAGGCTATTGGTCTATAACTACCAGGGACATCCCTAGGTTTTCCAGGTTTAGGGATCAATGTAATATATGCCTGGTACATCGGGGGGTGGAATACTCCTTCCTGCATAATAGCTAGGATCAGCTCTTGAAGCATAGAAAGTATGGTTTGTAAGTGTACTTGATAAAATTTAGCAGTAAGACCATCAGGCCCCGGTGTTTTGCCCAGAGGTAACGATTGCAGTACCTCCATAATTTCAGACGCCCTAATTGGAGCAGCCAACTCCTTAGCTTGTACTGGATCCAAAATTGGCATGGGGATCTCTTCCAAGAAGTTCTCAATCTCCCTCTCTCCCGCTAGATCACCAGCCCAGTAAACTCCCTGATAATACGAGGCAAATGCCTCTGCCATCTCTTGTGACTCAGTTAAGAGTTTTCCCTCCCAATGGATGGAGGAAATCATTCTACTAGCTTCCCACTCCCTAACTCTAGCCGCCAAATAGCCGACCCGGAACTTCTCCCTGCATCAGGTATCTAGCATTGATTTTATCTAGCCAAAATTCTATTTTACTATTAGCAATGTCCCCTAGCTCTTCCCTTAGATCTTTAAGTTCCCTATCGATTTCCCCAGAGGACCCCTCTAAAGGTGACAATGAGTCAATTGCCCCCAGTAAAAACTCCTCCTTTGCTCTCCTCTGTCTATGTCGCTGTAACGCAATACCCTGGGCCACCCCTGCATACACTACCTTACAGGTGGGCCATACTAATGCTTTATCTTGCATTGTAGGCACTTGTTGATGCATGAATTCCAGCAGCGCCTCCTCCAACCTATCACGCACCAGAGGCTCTATCAATAAAGCATCGTTTAGCCTCCATCTATACGGTCTAGGTGGAGCCGTTCTGGGTTCCCACACTATTTGAATGGGAGAATGATCAGAGTAAATTCTACCCCCTGTTATCATTTCTTTAATCTCCCCGATCACTTCCCTATTAGTAGAAAAAAGTCAATTCGGGATTGATTCTTGTGGGCTGCTGAGTAATAAGTCATACTCATGCTCCCCTTCAAGTGAATCTTAAAGAGATCTACCAATGCCATCACCTCCAGGAGTCTGTTCAGGGCTACCTGGGCCTTGGACATAGGACCTCTGGATGGCGGCACTCTATCCTCTTGATTATTTAAGCATCCATTCCAGTCCCCCACCAGAATTAGCGAGGGTGAAGGGAGAGCCGTTATATCCCCTTCAATAGAGGCAAAGACCCTGGGTCCGAAGGCGTTGGGCCATATATAGAGGCCACTGTAATAAATTTGCCCATTAGTATGCCCGAAATATATATTCCTCTACTATCCTCCCTTGCATTGATTTGCACCACCTCATATGGACATGATTTCCTTATTAATATCACTACCCCTCCTGTGGCTCTATCCCTACCTACCACATATATACCTGCCCTACCCATCTTCTCTTGAGCCCATTCAGATCCTTGGTCAACAAGTGGGTCTCTTGCAAGGCAGCAATATGATCCCCCATTAATTCAATATGCATCAGAATCAACATTCTCTTTCTTTTACCCCTGAGTCTCTTAACGTTCCAAGAGATTATTTTAATACCCGACATTGATAGAAATTCCAAACATTTTTCTTATATCAAGTTTACCTATCTGCACTAAGTCTGCTCCTAGAATGCTCTCCATAGGGGACTCTCTCTCTTTCCTGCCCCCCCCACCCTCCTCCCACCCCCTCAACCCGATCCAAAGATCGACCACCTACCAGATATTGAATCATGAAATCATGGATGAACCCATTCCTGCTGCCCCCACCCCTCTCTTAACTAAGTAGCTCCAAAAACCCGAAATCACCACCCACCGTGCCTATAATACCAAGAGACGTTCCTCTCGTCAGTGCCTTTGTTTCCCTTTGCCTCATATTGTCCCTCCCATAACTTATACTTTGCTCCTCCCTAATGATGACTATAGCCTTTTTTCTCCCCCTGCCCATTAGGATAGATCACAGTTCTCACTCCCCCATCTCATAAAGTCCCGAGACCTAAGTGACCCTACTACTCTAATTAACAAAAAAAGGAAAACCTCCCTGAATATCCCTTCATATCCAGCAATAGGAAGTTGACTACCACCCAGCCCAATTTCCAAGCTCATTTCTCCCCCATTTCTTCATGCCTCGGTATATCAATTGGTTGTACCTTATGCAGCTCTATTATAATGTCTCACCCCAATCAGGGCTACTGTTCCCTATAAGGAAGCCCTGACTCTTCCACTAACCCCTGTTTAGAGGGGAGATCTCTCTCCAAGTTGACCCTTTCCCAGTAACCACCACTAACAGGTCATTCCACCGGATTAATGATCTCTGTTCCCAATCTTGCCAACAAGAAAAAAAAATGTGGTCTCCCCAATAAGGTTAGCTAACCTATATCACCTCCTCCCCTCAACACTCCCCCACAAGCCTACCCCTCCCTACACAACTACCTTTATTGCCTAACCCCCAATACCCTATCAGAGCACCCCATCTCCACCTTCAACAGGTAATTCCCCCTCATGTACCATCTTTAATTGCATCTCTTTCCTTCCCTCTTCTCAGTATCATCTACAATTAACCCTAACATCCCTAAGCAAGTACTAATCTTTCACTTAAAGATACCGTATCAAATCATCCAGTACTCCCACCCCCAACTACGTCACTCCCTCAAGCTTTTAAGCACCCACTATATTCAAAAACATATTCAAATCCAATGATCCAATGCAACAAACAAGCTCACTAAGTAACATGTTTGTTATTTTGCCCAGTCTCAGTTCTTAAAATTACACTATCTTATGTCCAGAAAAGGTAGCCTCAAGTTGCAGCCTTAAACAGGTTCGGGAGATCCACTCTCAACCCCTCGAGAGCATCCCTTGTGGTTAGGAACCTCTTCTCCCCGGAATGCAACCGCACCACCAGGGTCGCTGGATATTGCAATCGAAATTTAATTCCTGCCAGATAGAGTTTCTTTTTAATTTCGGCATATTCTTTCTGCTTCTCTCTGATCATTGGCGTTTGATCTTGAAATATCCAAAGCGATGCGCCATTCCACTGTAACATCTTTTTCTGCCTAGCAGTAAGCAATACATGTGATTTCTCTTTATAGTTGAGAAAACGCATAACTATCACTCGGGGCCTGGCTCCTGGTGGTGGCATCTCCAGCTCATCATGTGGTCTCCTGTTCCCTACTGCCTTCCTGGTTTCCTTAGTTAGAAAGGGGTTAAGTCTGGAGAGGAGGCCCAGTTTTTGGTTTACTACCTTTGTGAGGTGGCCAATGTGCTTCCTGAATGAGACCTCCTGGTCAATGTGCATTCCCAGGTCTTGCATGTTGTCCACAACTTCTAACCCTACTCCATCCCTGGTGGAGAGTGATAGGTGGATGGATCTCTTTTGGCCCAGTCTTTTTGGGTCAAAGGTATGGCTTTCATCTTTTTGCTATTCAGGACCAGCCTATTAACCTGGCACCATGATTCCAAGGCTCCAACGTGCTGACTCAACTCACGGTTTAAGGAACCTGTGTCTTCTCCTGTCCTGTACAGCACTGCGTCATCAGCATAGAGCATGACTTTTGCCCCTCTGCAATGCTGGGGGAGGTTGTTTGTGAACAGGGAGAACAGCAGGGGGCCTATGATTGACCCCTGTGGGACATCTGCGGGTACTGGGTGCTCGTCTGATGTAGCGCCGTTCCACTGGACCATTTGTGTCCTGCCATTGAGGTAGACTGTGAACCATAGCAGGGCTGTTGTGTCCAGACCCAGCCCCTTAAGCCATTCCAGCAGTAGCTGGTGGTTGATCAGGTCAAATGCCTTGGTGAGGTCAACGAAGACCACGCCAAGCATTTTTTTCTGGTCTAAAGCTTCATACACATCAGTGGTGAAGCTTATTAGGACTGTTTTGGTCCTGTGCTTTTTCCTAAAACTGTGCTGCTGGTGGGCTTGCAGGTTGTGTAGATCCAGGTGGTGGCTTACCTGCTGGTAGACCACCTTCTCCAGTAGCTTGCTTAAGGTACTTAGAATGGAGATAGGCCTAAAGTCCTTGACATCTTCTTGCGACCCTCCTTTCAGGATTGGGGGTCACCAGTCCAACCTTCCACAGAGCTGTTATTTTCCCTTCTGTCAAGGACCTATTAAAGAGCTGAGCTATAGGTCCTGCAATAACGGGGGCTCCTATTTTCAGCAGCTTGGGTTCCAGGTTGTCATGCCCTGCTGTCTCATCTGGTTTCAGGCCTCTGAGCAACTTCAGGACTTCTCCTGCTGATACCAGCTTAAGGTGGAATTCAGGGCCCTAATGGGGGTCCTCCGGTCACCCTTTGCCTTCCTGGGGGGGTTCCCAGGGTGTGTTTGATGACCCGAGTCTTTGTATCGCCCGTTCTGAACCTCTGCAGGTCTAGAAAGAAGTTGTTAAAGGCATTGGCCATGTCCGTAGGGGTGGAGAGTTGCGTCCTGTTCACTTTTATTGGCCCGGCCACCTTACACTTGCCCCCCTTGAGCAGAGTATTTATATGCCCCCAGAACTTCTTTGGGTCGACCAGGTTCTTGGATTGCAGCACATGCAGGTATCTCTTTTTTGCATTTTTCAGTTCCCTTTTGCAGCTGTTTCTGGCTTCCCGGTATAGCACCTAATCCTGTTGCAGATTTGAGTGCTTGTAATTCCCCCATAGTTTATCCCTGTTCTTCAGCCTCTGCTTGGAATCAGGGTTGAGCCACCTGGCGTCCTGACCTTTGACTCTGGTCATCTTCCTGGGTATGTGCTTGTTGGCTACTGACATAAAGTGTCTGGTGAAGTCATCAAGGGCTCCATCAATAGAGGGGGTGTCAAGGGCCTGGGCCCAGTCAATTTCCGAGAGGGCTTGAAGGAAGGAGCCTTCATTTAGTGCTGGAAATTTCTGGTCCAGAAGGTTCTGGGGTATTGCTTGGGGAAGTTATTCCTCCACACCAGCAAGGTAGGTGTGGGGTCGCTGAGTGAGTCTACACATGTTCCTACCAATTTTGCCCTTTCTGAGTTAGTCACTAGTATCCAGTCTAGTGTGGTATGGTTCCCAGTCTTGTGGTTGATGTGTGTGGGCTCGTGCATCAACTGAGTGAAATTTGCTCCCAGGAGGCTGTTTTTGACCTCCCCGCCTAGCTTGTCCCCCCAGTTTAGATTGAAGTCTCTGAGTATTATCTTTTCACAGCCGGGCAGGGTGGGTATGGTGTTTGTCAGCGTACTCGGGCTTCCTTGGCCTTCCTTGGGGTGTTATAGGTGCACCCTACAAGTAGTGGCTTGTGGTCCCCGACAAGAATTTTGACAAACAGTACTTTACACCCATCTACTTCGAGGTCTGCAGTACAGACCATGGTTGCATTGATTTGGAACCTGATGTACATCAGGACTTCCCCACACTTCTTCCCCTTCCTATCCTTTCTAAAGGTTTTAAAGCCTTCCAGTTCAACCACATGAGAGAGGACATATGGCTTCAGCCAGGTTTCAGAGATGCATATTATGTCATATATTATGTCATATATTCATATCCACCACTTTCTGAGGTAGGCCATTCCTTGCATCCACCACCCTTTTTGTGAAAAATAACTTCCTCACATTACCCCTTAATCGGCCTCACTCCAATCTCATGCTGTGTTCTGTTGTCCCGCTACCCTTCTTACATTGAAACATGTTAGACTCTTTCACCTTGTTAATGCCCTTAAGGTGTTTGAATGTTTTGATCATATCACCTCTCTCCCTCCTTTGCTCTAGGGTATATATATTGAGTTCCATTAATCTGTCCTCATATGTTTTATGATGCAATCCCTGCACCATTTTGGTTGCCCTTTTCTGGACTGCCTCAATTTGGTTAATGTCCTTGTGAAGGTGTGGCCTCCAGTACTGCACGCAAAAGGGGAGGAACAGACTGTATGGACCATAGGTCTTATTCTACCTTATCAGTGATATGATACTATAGCTAGCCCCTAATGGACATTGGTGGAGGAGCAGGGAAATTCATGCACAGTGTAACCCCCTTCCCAACACCTCTTTAGTGTGAGGCAGGGCATTTTTTTTTTATTTTTATTTTTTAGTTGTTTAACCAGGAGTAGCACACTAAGCTGATAGCTTTTTTACAGGTGCATCCTGGGAGCACAGGGAAGTTAAGAGACTTGCTCAGGGTCACACAGTATGTAAGTGAAAGCTGTGGGATTCAAACTCAGGTCTGGTCTGCTGGATGTCACCAGATTTGCAGCTCAGAGCTACCCATGTCTAGCCCACCAAGCCAGAATTATGGCTAGAGGCCCCAGTGTTGATCTGTATCCCCAACCTGCTCACTGCATATTGATCTCCTTTCAGGGCTACTAGTTGTCTGGGGAGTAGGGGGAGCCCTGCCACATGGACTCAAAGCCACTAATAGGGGTGACTTGAGTGAAAACGGGAGACAACCTTGCAGCTGAATACTAGTGGGGTATGGAAGGATTGAACCGCGGGACTGATGGGGGAAGGGGACTCTGGAAGAAATTAAAAAACAGACAGTACTCTTTTGGTCAGAGGTAGGAAGGGTGAGTGGTGCAGTGGTTAACGTACAGAGCTATGAACTGCAAGATCACAGGTAGTAGTTGAGCTAGGAAAATAAAATGTGTACACTAGAACTCATTGTGGGCCCTCTTCAGCACCCCTCTTAGCAGTACACATAGTCCTATTTGTTGCCCTACCCTTTTTGTACCCCATGCTGTACTTTAGAAGTGCTCAGAAATGTAAAACAAATTACAGCAATGTTTAATCTAAAGAGCATTTAGCAGTATGTTTAATTCAAACAGAGCAAACTAATCATATTATCATCACATCAGCAGATGCTGGGATCAGGTAGTAGGAAGAACCAAAATTAATGACCAGGGACTAGAATGCCTCCCAATCAACTTGATATGGTCAGTCCTTGTAATTCACATTTAGTCAATACACTGGTCTGTCGTAATTCACAGATGTGACATCAGAAATCTTGTAATTCACAGTTTTTATGTCAGAACTGTGAATTATGACAGTCTGAGAATATCTGTATTATTAAAAACCACCTGAGCAGTACACTTTCTCTGGCATTCAGAGGAAATTTAAGCAATGTCAGCATAATTCCCAGTCTACGGACAACAAAACACATAAATTCACCCATAAATTGTAAGACCTTCAAATTACTGTTTGACCTTATATTATCTAAAATGAAAAGTTTACCTGTCTGATACAAAACTTGTAATTCCATCATGGATGTTATAATAATATTCACAAATCACTCACACTTCACTTGACTGGTTTATAAAGTCACCAGAACCCTCAATGGAATTACAGCCTTGTAATTTACATAATTTATTCAACATGTAAGCCATGGTACTGTATATCTGGGGTATATGTTTCCACACCCATGAGCTCAGGTTCAAAACATGCCACAGTCACTGAATCACTGCAGCGTGACTCTAATAAAGTCATATGACCTGCCCGTGTTTCAGTTCCTTCCTGCTGTAAAATCCCATAAAAACTGGGCCTCATAGAAAATGAAATGCCGTATCACTGTTAAGCTACCTGTGGTAAAGAGACATTACAGCATGGGGGAGTTTGGGCCCCGAGTCTGGTTTACTTATTAAGCAGCCAGTAGTAACAAAAAATAGGCAGAACATTTTAGTATTTTTAAAAAATAGTCCCTTATTACTTTTTATTACTAAAATGTTTTTCTTTTTCTACATGCTATTTAGATAGTTTCCTACCAAGCATTATTGGGTGTTACATGTAAAGCAGCATTTTCCCCATAAGTAGACATATCTAGTTTTATTCCTTCCATGACATCATCAGCATATCACCTCACGTATTGTTACATCACATGCTCTGCTGACTGATTGGTAACATATGTCACAAGCTATCAGTCAAGCAGCAGAAGACTGACTCTTCTTGATTACTAGTGATGTCACAGACAGTGAGGTCATAATGCTGACGATGTACATGTAGGAACCAAACTATGTCAGCCTCCAGGGAGAATGCTGTTCCACACATCACACCTAGTATTGTCAGTTAAAAAATATTCTAATTAGAAAATCTGAAAACAAAAAATACTTCAGATATAAGAAGTGATAGCCTACTACTTCTGAAAGTTATTATTAGTTTCAGGCAGTGCACTAGCTTTAAGGGTCAGAATATCCTGATGTCTCAACTGCTGACAACCTCTTATAACCCCATCATTTAAAGCATAGTTTTAGAGGGCCATGAACAATGCAGGAGACAGCTTGGAACAGTATCATGTTAACACCTATTTCCGCATATATTTCCCCTGTCTTAGCTCCTCCCTTTTTCATTAGAATTCTGCACAAAACTAGATCACTGTCCTCTTGATGTCATCAGCATTTGCTAGTTCTCTACACCTGACTCATAATAATCTGCTTGCCACATCAGAATCATTTCTACTGCAACAAACGATGATATCACAGACAGGGTTGGAATTTCAGGAGCAGAAGCACAGCCAGAGCAGATGATGCCTAGGAGATAGTAATCCTGTTTTCAAAGGAAAAGTTAGCACCAGGCAGATGAAGCAATCCCACCCCTACACCACAGTGGGGTCCCTCAGACACCTCCCGCACCTTGCTGGCTCCTTCTCCTCCTCTGTCTCAACCATCAAGTGCAGTATCCTCTTCCCAGCTTGGCGAACAGGGAATTCCCACCCAGAGAGGAAAAGCTGTTGGTTATGGTTGGGGTTTCCAGGGAGGATGTTATGCAAAGGTTGGTGGTGGGTTGGAATATCAGAGGACTCCTATGGCCGGCAGAAGTGCTTGGGCAAATGGTAGGAGGACCTAGCAGCTGTCATGGAGAAATTGGAGCAAAAATAGAAAGTAAAGAAAAAGACAGAGGGTGAAGCTAAATACCGTACATAAAATATATGTCAGGCAATGCCTGTGGTTCAATGGGGCAGTGGGTGACATACGCCCCACTAAGCACTTCTTTGGTGTGCATGCCCAAAGAATCTTCTAGATGTCAATTTGATTACTCCCACCATCCTCTCCCCTCTCCTCTGGCAGCTTGCATCTCTCCTTCTGGGCTCCTTCCCTTATGTACCTTTAACCAAAGTACTGCATCCTGCAACACTCCTGGGGCAGAGCCCTCATCTAGAGGTACTCCTGTGTCTCCAATAACCAAAAAGGGTGGAAGATCCCCAGGAACAGAGATTGTGAAAGGCCACACTCACTACAAGCTACTCAGGCTTGCGATCCATACGTTGCACAACCACAACACTCTAGCAAACAACTCCACTACTGACTCCGTACACAGATGCCCTCTGTACCCGTGAACTGCAGTACTGTATCAGCTGAAATGTATCTTCATATGATGTTTTTTTCTAAGTGCCCCTTGAGATGTCAGAGTCTCTTTAAAATAGGGGTTTCAGGAAGCAGACTGTTGGTGCACCAGCAAGGCTGCTGCTTGCAACACCAGTGTGCTGGGATTGGAACAAAGCCTGGGACATCGGAAGATAACTGAGAGGAGGACACTCTCTTCTGGGGGGAGGGGAGATCAAGCATGCTCTGCTGCACTACTGCCACCTGGGTGACCAAGGTGATGGTGCAGGCTACAGCTACTCTGGGTAGTGAATGCCACCTAATGACATAAAATCATGACGTGCACACTCCCTGCTGTTCTCAACCACAGTGTCCCATGGTTCTAAAGGAAAGCAGAAAAACCCCAGCTGGAGCAGATGAAGCATATTCTCAGTGGACCCCACCACCACCACCAGAGGTACACTTCACTACCTAGGATCATGAGATGGGGGCTTCAGAAATATGCAGCTCCACCATGGGTGGTAAGCCATGGAGTGCAGAAGTAAGGGGTAAGTTACCAGAGAAGGGGGGTGATGGGGCTGAGGGAGATGGCAGAAGAGGCCAGACCAGACAGTGAGGGGGCATTTTTTTAAATGGGGTTACAGGTCAACCTGACCAATTTCTATTTCCTGCTGAAAAGACAATCTATTACAAATAATCATCCCTCACGATTATAATATACAAAAGATGTGGAATGTTGCTCCAGCTTAAGAATGGTAGTTTATTTTTAGATAATTCAAGATCCTTTTGCAATGCCCAAACAAAAACTGAAACAGCCAGGGGGCAATATCTCCTGGGTATGGTGCATCTTGAAATTTTGTTTGTACCATGTGCAATATTTGATGGTTATCTCATGCATGTATCCTCATTGTATATCAACTTTCTGGATTCTTGTCTTATGCAATACTCTTGTATGTTATTAACTCCAGGTCACCCCTGAAAATGGGACTTCAGGTCTCAGTGGACCAACCTTGTTGAAAAATTCAAATAAATAAATAAATCAGGGAGCTGTAGGCAGGACCTCCCCATTAAAGACTAAAACGTAGAACTAGCAAAAAAATTAGCCATGTGTTAAGTAAAAACAATTATGAGCAGAGCCATCATAGTATGAATGCCTATGAAAAGCACTTTTAAATGAGGTACTGGGCTTGTTAATAATTAACAGCAGTCCTGAGACATCCCTTACTAAGTCTGTCCTATACTGCTACTACATTGCAACCATTTTTAGAACCATGTAATGTCACACATTGAGAGGATGCATCTAACTATGATGTGTTTAGGCAGTTTTACCCTGTGTGACATCACAAGGCTCTAAAATTGGTGGCAATGTAGTGTCCATATAGGGTAGACATCTGGATATCACTGCTAACTACAGGTAAGACCAATATCTCATTTAAAAGTGCTTTACATGAGCTTTCAAACTGTGATGGGCACTCCCTAATAAATGTTCCTGTTCAATAGTAGAAAAAAGAAAAAAGTGCTTCTGTCAAGAGATGAAGGGGAGGGAAGGGAGTGATGAAGGGATGGGAAGGGAAGGGAGTGACGAAGGGAAGGGAATGGAAGGTGAAGTTGTTTAACCAAGAAAGGCACACTAAGCCAGATCTTGTTAAGTGACTTGCTCAGTGTAACACAGTACGCAAGTGGGGGCTGATGGGATTCAAACCCAGGTCTCGAGGTTTGCTGCTCAGTGCCCTCAACCACCTCGTTTTACTGGTTCCTATGATGTGATGTGCATTTTTAAAAGATGGTTATGTGGTAAAACTTGTTATTGATTGTGGAGTCAGGATATCCTAGCTTATATGACTTTGCCCAGGCTAAAGAGAAAGGCAGTGAGCCGTAGATCCTGGTTCGAATGTCATTATCCATATAGTCTGGTTTCTAAGAGACAGAGCAAAGGACTGTTAACCAGGACATTGAGGTCCTAATGCAAGTTCTCAAGTTTAGGGTAGTGTTGTGTTGTTTAGCCACTGCCACATTTGGTAACCTAAAAGCTAGTGTTACAGCTCCTCATAGTCATAGATCTGGGAAGAAGAAGGGGTGCGCTTGTAATGAAGTATTATATTATGGTAGTCCTGTGGAAATCAGTTCAAATCATTCTTTAAAAAGGCTTAACTATGGAGCTACTGGGGGATAGAAACTTGATTTCTTTTAATTAAAGCTTGGAGTAAGGTTGGCATGGTTACACCATATCGATACAGTTTCATTGTATTGGTGTACTGAAAATGCATTTTTACTACAACGACACACTAAAAAACATGTGTATAATACTGACAGAAGTAGTTTCAGTACATCAATATAGTGGGGCACCATGTAATATAAGAAACATAAACATAGAAACATGGGGATCTATAAGATGCAGACTAGATGGACAGTACGAACATCTTATGGCGATTTCATATGTTTGCATACTTAGACTAAACTGAAGTAGTGATTGTATACTTATACTGTATCTTTTTTTTTAAATTAAAAACACTTTTTTGAAACATTTTGGAATTTTTGTTCATATAGAAGCAAAACAAGTAAGAACAGCAGCATTTTTGTTTTGAAAATGTGTTTTAAATCAGTCTAAGCATGCTACATAAAATTTTCATCCCCTACAGGAGACCTCAAGTTCGTTACTGTGCTTTCACTTTCAAAGGATAACAAACAGACAAAGGAACTGGGAATGCCTTAACCTTGTTGATGCCATCTTCTGTGTATTCACTTCGGTAGAACCCAGCTAAATCATCTGCCAGCTCCCCTGTGAACTCGGTGAACAAGCTGTAGTTCTTTCCTTTCTCAAGTTGCCCATTCAGCTCTACCACCAGATACTGGTTTGTTTCCTCCAACCAGGTGCTCTTTATGGGGGGAACAGTGCCAGTATCGCTGCTCAGAGCTGCACGGAATCCACTCTGCAATGTGTAGTTCAGCTTCCAGCTATGGATCAGGATAAGGTCCGTCTCATTCAGGCATTCAAACTGGACAGAGCTGTTACCTTGGAAGATGTACATATTCTGAGCATTCCGCTCCAAGTGTGGTTGCAGCGTCACATCATAATGTATAGGCTTTAGAGTTTCTGGGAGACGGATCCTGTTCCATGGGTTGTCAGGAGCAGGAGTAGTTGTGGGGCCCTTTGCTGTGGTGGTCGAAATTACTTCAGAAGTAGAGGGGCTTGGTCCCAGGCTGCTCAGTTGGCTTGACATCCTCTACATTTTTACCAAGTTCATTAGAGTACACCACAGCCAAGGCTATGATGGTGGCAACAGAGGCTGCAGATAGCAGGATTCCAAACACAGCCAAAGTTTTACTGATGTAGAAGCCTTTGCCCATTGTTGGTAATATCACCCAGGGGACCACGAAGTGAAGGCACAATCTAGATTCAGGGACTTCTTTTATAGAGCCAGAAAGCCTTGTTGTTTTATTAGCCCCTGGCTAATGGATGAACTATTAACTAGGAAAGAGAGAGTACAGTGAGTGACTGATACAGAGAAATGGCCAGTGCCCCTATCAGATCAACATCAATCACCTGATTTTTTTATGGTGGGGAGAATAGAACAGATAGGAGAATTCTCACCTTAAGTTCATTATGCCTGTCAGATAAATCCCTGGTTACATTTCAGACTTCATAGGAAATTACAATTTAAAGAATCAGTGTAGGCTTTTGGTGTAGAAGAAGAAATCTAACCTTATCTGTTTTTTCCTTAACAAAATGTCTAAGCCTTCCAATTTCATGCACCAGTGCTAAGTATTTTTTTTAGACTTGAAGTTGATTTTTGGTTGAGTGAAAACTATGACTACTGTCTTTCTCTTCCCCCTTTCTCTGTGTCTCTGTCTGTCTGTCTGTCTGTCTCTCTCTCTCTCTCTCTCTCTCTGTTGTTCTTTTTTGATCCTGCTGCCCTCTCATTTGGCTTAGATCAGTTTCCAACTGTCTACACTGCACACTGTGCCTGCAGTAACACTGAGATGTCTCAGCACCACCCTAACCTGTTTCAAAATGGTGGTGTGAGCATGTCAAAGACACACTAATCAAGACCATTATAGAAATGTTAAATTATATCACATTGGTTGCACTTGGATTGCACTAAGAAATGTAACCGGTGTTCTAATACCTTTATGAATTAGAGTTGGCAACTCACTTTGTTTAAAAAAAATAAATAAAAGTTAAGCAGCAGTTCAAGTTACAGTGTTAATTTTGTACTTTTACCTTTTTAGTCCAATTTTAAAGCATTCTTTTTCTTCAGGTCTTTTGAACATTATGTTTATTTACTTTTAAATCAATTATACAAATACTTCTGCATAAAAAGATGTTGAACGGTAATAAAAAACAACAGTACTCGTAAACAGGCACACGTAAACTCAGTTTTGCCAAGGGAAGGACTTAATAGGAGTACACCTACAAATCAAAACACTCTGCACAACATATTCTTTTTATTATTATTGTTATTATTTATTTATTTTGTTTTGTAAATCCTGACTTTAGTTCCCCTTTAAGCAATGGAAAGCTTTGACTTCAAAAAGCCCACTTGATAGTAAAGAGATAATTATGGCATACTCCCATCTTTTACCCATGGTTGGCACAGTTATCTATTTAAACTGTTAAACAATAAAGAATACAAAGATTTACCCATTAGGCCTATCAGCCAAAGAACTTACTGGAGCTGAGCTGATACAAACTATGAATCAAACAATACTGATACTACCAAATTGCTGGATGCAGTAGCATGTGTTTCTTTAATTGGGTGGCCAGGAGAGCGGATTGGAAGGGGGGGGCCGTGATGGATGTGGCCTACATGGACTTCAGCAAGGCCTTCAACTCCGTTCCACATAAGAGGCTTGGAAACACGCTAGGCAGCCTGGGAATGGGTCCCAAGGTGGTAAACCAGGTTAGAAATTGGTTGAGGGATAGAACACAGAGGGTGGAGGTAAATGGAGTTGATCCGAAGAAAGGAGGGTGACCAGTGGGGTGCCATAGGGATCAGTTCTGGGGCCAGTCCTATTTAATGTCTTTTAAGTGAGATTGCAAAGGGGCAGGAAGGAAAAGTATGCCATTTTGCAGATGACACTAAGATCTGCAATAGGGTAGACACTCCAGGAGGGGTGGAAAAAATGAGGAGGGACCTAGGTAAACTAGAGGAATAGTCAAGAGTGTGGCAGCTAAGATTCAATGCAAAGAAGTGCAGAATCATGCATTTGGGGCACGGGAACCAAGAGGAAGCTTACATGATTGGGGGGGGGGAATACTAACAACTACCAAACAGGAAGGGGATCTGGGGGTAATCATATTAGATGATCTAAAGGTGACCAAACAATGTGCCAAAGCTGTGGATAGAGCCAGTGGGTTCTGGGGTGCATAGGGAGAGGTATCACCAATAGAAGAAAGGATGTGGTGATGCCACTGTACAAATCATTGGTGAGACCCAACCTGGAGTACTGGGTCCAGTTCTGGAGGCTGCATCTCTGTAAGGACACAGACACTGTAGAGGCAGTTCTGAGAAGGGCAGCAAAAATGGTGTTGGAGCCACACCAAAAGTCATATGGGGAGAGAATGGAGGACCCCAATATGTATACCCTAGAGGAGGGAGGGGATATGATAGAGACCTCCAGATATCTCAAGGGCATAAATAAGTTACAGGAGGGTAGCATCTTTCAGAAAAAGAGATGTTCTAGTACAAGGGGTCATGACATGAGGCTGGAAGGGGTAGACTAAGGGGTAATGCAAGGAAGTATTTCTTCATGGAAAGGGTAGTGGATGCATGGAATAGCCTCCCAGCGGAGGTGGTAGAGACTAACTCAGTAGGGGAATTCAAAACTACGGGGGCTAGGCATAGGATAATCCTAGTGATAGGAAAGAGAAAAAAGCCAGAGATCAAGTAGGGTCTGAGGTTTTTGCAGCAGGTAGGGAAAATGAGCAGACTGGATGGACCTAGTGGTCCTTATCTGCTGTCAGTTTCTATGTTTCTATGTTAAGTGTTCACAGGCAAGCTTTTGCTCTTCTGCTGCTGCTCCTCCTTCTCCTTGGCTCCCTTTGGAACTGTCCCTTAAGCATGGCTGTTCTTCAGCTGCAACCTGCTGGTTGACTGGATTCTGGATTTGGAAAGATCCTAGGAAAGATTTTAGGTCAAATTCCCCTTCTCCAACAGTTGCCTGTCTCCATCCAGTGTCTCAGCAGAAGCACTCTTCTCCTTCAGCATGATCAGTTGAAAAGTACACCTTTAGTGAACTGGATGGCTCAGTGGATTGATGTGGATTGATAGCAGGTTAAGCAGCCTTTCACTTCTAGGTCACAGGTTCAAATCCAGCACAGGTTTGTAGTGGTCGAAAGCCATTATCACCTGAGGGCTGCTCAGTATCCTCTGTGAAATGAGTTGTGCTAGTCTCAGTCCAGATACATGTGAGCAGGTGTCACACATTACAAAACCGCCAACACAGTTGGCATATATTGGCACCATTTTTGGCAGTCTCCCATGAGAAGCCAAGGATTGAATGGGCATGGAGTCTGAACTATCATCTCACCTATGTGGTGTCCTGCCATGGCAAGGTTGAGGCACACAGGCAGGGCAGTGTGGGGAAGCTTGCACTGTTATTGCCCGTGTTGTACCTGTCATGTGAGTAGAGGATTTCAGGTTTCAGTGCTGTCACTCCAGCACCTTTCACAAGCACTAAAT
This sequence comes from Neoceratodus forsteri, assembly GCA_016271365.2. Taxonomy (NCBI): domain Eukaryota; kingdom Metazoa; phylum Chordata; order Ceratodontiformes; family Ceratodontidae; genus Neoceratodus; species Neoceratodus forsteri. The sequence continues at coordinate 538,055,514 of CM028129.1, forward strand.
TCACACACAGAAAAAAAAATTGAAAGGTGCATCTTTCAGGCTGACAAGACTCCTCTGTGTCCTTGTAGCCTGTCTCTCTTGATGCTCAAATTGTCCATCAGGTTTCCATCCTCAGAGGGTTCTATTAGCTTGAACAGAAGAGTACCCAAACAAGAATGAGAGAGAGAGAGAGAGAGAGAGATGAAGATCAGAGCAGCCAAGAAGCAGAGCTGGTGAGAGTGAGAGAGAGAGAGAGAGAATCCCAAGAGAATGAGGTACTGAGGGGGTATAGGTACCCTTGCCTAGAGACCTAACATGGGGATTTACTCAAGACAGAGAGATAAATCAGTAGAGATTTAGTTAAACCATTAATGGGAACATGAGAGGGGGGAGAGAGAACTGCATTTGTGGGCCCACTAATGGATTCTTCTAAACTTTAAGTAAAGAGAACATACCCAGAGGAATTAACTAATCTGGTCTGGTCTTAGGTGGAAGGAGATGTTGTATAGAGGCAGTACAACAGTGTAGTGGGTGAGTCCAGGAGAAAGCTTCCCATATTTGTTGATGCCATATGCTCCTGGGGAGGCCACATATGTGTTGCCAAGCACTCCACAATAAGACTATAACTGTTGCCTGTGGAGGTTCAATTAAGCTTGTCTGCCAGAGTGCTTGAGGAACCAGTGACTGATGGTAAAGCATCAAAGTATGGCTCTTGTCAGGACTGAAAGTTAACATCATACCTTTGTGAATATGAACAAGGAGTTGTGAGATCTAGAAGTACTGTTACATTGATACATGGAACTTGATGGCAAATATGGGCCACTGAGTCCACCCAGTCTGCCCAGTTGTGTTTTTTCCCCAGACCCTGCTTAACACATGTCACAATCTCTTCTCTCCTCTACTCTGCCCCCATGATTCTCTTGTGCCTATCCCAGGCATTTTGGATCCCAGTTACCTTTTTACTCCAACTACCTCCTCTAGAGGCCATTCCAGGTATTCACAACCCTTTTCATGAAAAAGTACTTTTTCACATCCCTCCTGAATCTTCCCCCCTCCAGCTTCATATCATGCCCTCTTGTTATAGAGCACCTTTTTCTCCAAATGATACTCTCCTGCTGTACCTTAGTAACCCCTGTAAGGTATTTAAAGGTTCCTATCATATCCCCCCACTCCTCCAGGGTATACATATTTAGCCCCCCTTTGCCTTTCCTTGTAGGACTTTTGTTGCAGACTCTGCACCATTTTGGTAGCACTCCTCTGGACCACCTTCATTCTATGTCCTTTCTGAGATGTGGTCTCCAGAACTGTACACAGTACTCAAGGTGGGATCTTTAACAGTGATTTATATAGGACCATAACCACCTCTCTTCCTGCTGGAACTGTAACTACAGTTGGCTAGTTTGGTGTGTGAGCCAATAATCCAAAGACCACACAAAGAACAGTGGTTCGCACTCCAAAATAGCTGGTCTCTAAAAGTAGTTCACAAGATAAGGCAAGTGATAGAATATAAAGTATTTGTTTCAAACTTACAGTGCAAGTTGCTAAGCTAGCGATAAAACAAGTGACCCACAGCCACAGAAATCCCAACAGCGTTTTGTGCCCTAAACAGGCATTTTGTCAAGGGTCTTTGTCAGTATCACTCTACCCATCTTGCACTCTGTTCCTGGGTTCCTATGGTCTAGATGCATTATTTTGCATTTTTATTCATTAAAACCCAGCTGACATACCCTTGACCACTCTTCCAGTTTCTTTAGATCCCTATACATTGTATCCATCCCCCCAGGTGTGTCCACTCTGTTACAGATATTGATGTAATCCACAAAGAGCCACACCTTCCCTTCTGTTCTTCTGCTATGTCACTTATAAAGACATTGAAGAGGACCAGTCTCAAAACAGATCCCTGAGGTACCCCCTTAGTCACCCTCTGTCCCTCCCTTGGAGCACACTCCATTCACTTCTACCCTCTGTGTCCCTTCCGCTAACCTTATTGCCTATCCCCAAGTTACCCAACTTGCTTACTAGTGTCCTGTGTAGAATGGTGTCGAAAGCCTTGTTGAAGTCCAGGTAAGCCATGTCCTCTGCTCCTCTCTGATCTAGCTCCTTGGTCACCCAATCAAAGATGTCTATCAGATTTGATTGGCATGACCTTCCCTCTGTGAAACCATGCTGCCTTGGATCCTGCAGTCTGTTAGATATAAGATATTCCACAATCTTTTCCTTTAATAGTATTTTTGTTAACTTACCCACCACTGATGTCAGGCTAACAGGCCTATAACAGCTCACCTCTTCCTTGCTACCACTTTTATGACATAACACAGCAGTCTCTGAGGAGGGAGCTGCCTGCTGAATCACCAAGTTAATTCCTTCTGAGTGTCACAACAGAAGATAAGTCTCATACTGCTTAACTGGAGAAATTCAGATAATGAGGTTGCTAAATGAAGTTAAACACCTGAGGTTTGTGAGTATAATAATTGCTGTTAACAAAAACTACTGTATTAAGAAACTTGACTGTCCCTCTGCACAGGATGAAGGACTCCATAGTACTTGTCATCTGAGGGTCTGCTTAAAGATGCAGATTAAGAGGGGAATAAATTATATATTTAAAAAAGAACTGAAAGCAATAAGACATTTTTCTCTGGTGCTAGAAATCTGGAACCAATATGGAAACTTTGGCGCATCTCCTGTTGGATTGCCAGTATAGAAATTTATTCTTGGAGAGCATTATGGTAGAACTCTTATTACTAGTAGAGGTACGTTTAGCCCTAGACCTGGTTAATATTATTTTAGGCCCTTGGGGTTTCCTAAATCCAATCAAAAGCAAAATAGAACAATTTATCAGATATTGTACATTACTGAAGTTACTTAAATATGTACTCTATAAAACTGGATGAGGAACCATGCTCTGCTGTAGACAGGCATGGAGAGAAGAAATGTTCAAAAGGTGCCAGTGGGAGATAAGAACTGAACAAGAGGGTATGCAGTACAATGTGAAGAAAACATGGCAACCATTTCGGTTAACAGTGAAGAAACAAAACAATATTGAAGATTCTGTAGCTCTGGGAAGAAAAGGGAAAGCTAGTCACATCACTAAGGATAAAGTTTAACAAGATTACAGTCTTCACAGGGAAAACATAGGTAAGAGAGAAACAAGTTATAGAGGTGAGGCACTATTAAAGGGGACTCATTCATGCCGACTGGCTATCATAGTTTGAAAGCCCATGAAAAGCTCTTTCAAATGATGTATTGTGCTGTCCTGCAGCTGGAAGCATTCCAGAGATATAGATAACTGAGTCTGTGTAATATACATTCTATATTGCAGCCATTTTTTTCTGTTTTTTTTCCCATCCTGTGCTTCTCTGCCTCTCACCTTTGTGACCCCCATCAGACCAGACCCCCAACCCCATCACCCAGTTCCTCCAGGGCTTACCTTATTGCTGTCATTCTCTGCCACAGGACTGGAGCAGGTGCCATGCCACCGGTGCGGAGCCTGCGAAAGGTCAGTTGTCATCCTGTTGCCAACTGTTTTTCCTCCAGTTTTCTCCCCTTACATTCTTGGAGTCGTGGTGCAAGGTTGGGCATGTGTATGGAGGCATGCATGCCTTGGACCAAACAGCCCCAATCCTCCACCCAGCCTACTGTCTAGCCCCCCAGATGCCTGCTCTACTACCAAGCCTCCACTTGACTGAAGTCAAGGGCTGTGAAAGCTACAATAACCTTCCCAATCCAGGAGATGAGAGCTGCCTGGTGACTGCTTAATTAACTCCCAGCTCCCCCTCGTGGCCAACCCCCAGTGCCCCAGGCTTGTTTCTGGTCTTGGGTCACCAGTGCAGGAGAGATAAGCCACGTAGCGCCTCAGCCCTCTATGCCACCAGGTCTGCAAATTGCAGTCATTTTTATAACATTGTGAGCAAGCTCTGCCTAACTACACTGAGTACAGCACAGCTTGTTTCTCAATGAGATCACTATGTCCTACAAATGGCTACAATGTACTGTAGTGTTACTATTGGACAGACTCAGTCATTTATATCTCTGGAGTTCTTCCAGCAACAGGTTAGCTATATACGTCATTTGAAAGAGCTTGTCATGGCCTTTCAAACTGTGTCAACCACCATGCATGCATTTTTCCTTGTAAGCCATAGGTGCAATTTTGGAAATAGCAGTGTGGGATGGAGGGCTGAGGGGTAATGAGGGTATATATGAGTATGTTGGTTGAGATTCATGATATGACCCACTAGTTATAGAGCCTATGGTGACTGACATCATAGTAATACAATAATTATCTCTGCTATCTGAACATGGGGGAGAGAATAAAAATGAGACCAATATGATGAGTAGTAACATTGTATAGTAAACAGGGATAAGAAGTTTGGGTTAGGGAGAACATCAAGAGGATAGAAGGGAAAAGTGAATAAATGAGAGGAATACAAGTGAAATGTTATTGGGTCTGTGCCATAGACCCCAGAGTAGGCAGGAACCTCAATCACATATTATGAGATGAAATCAGAATAGCAGCTTCTTAGGGGCTGGTAGTAAGCATGGAAGATTTTATATTACCTGTGTAGCTAGTTCAGTATCTCTGCCTTGGGATACCTTCTTGGAGCTTTGCCTATCCGGGGATGATACTACTTAATGGGAAAGGTCCTCTACAATGCCAAATGTGTTTATTACAGGTTCCTAGTTGCTGTGTGCTCCTGTCAGATTTGAGCATGTGGCCTCAAATGTCACTGCATGAGGCAGTTATTGAGCACACACTAAGGTTTACTGCTTATAAATTGTACCAGTTGATATCGCAAGCATTTGAGGTCTAAAGACCCTGCCGTATTTTATCGGTACGTCAGCATGTAATGCATTACACTGTCTCACACAACAGGAGGTTACCACCGTGGAACCAGACCTCTCAGCCACAGCAGTCTTCCGCATGACTATCAGCAGAGATCCTCTAATGACTTTCAAAGTGCATGTTCACCTCCTCTAGTGATCATACAGATCCTTATCTTTTTAAGGCATCACTCTTGGGCACCTGACTGTGCAACCTGGGTCTGGAAAAAGCTTAAAGTATAAATGGTGAATCAGTTGAGGACTGCAGTGCTTCACATCACTAATAGCCATGCAACTCACTCCTCTTAGAAGCCCAGGCTGGCCATGCCCAGCTACTCCACCCTGGCTTTTTTACCAATATACCAGACCACCCTCATTCACTGCAGGGGTAGTTACCCCCACTCAAGCTGTAGGGGATCAAGCAACCTAGGATCCTCTTCCTTAGGACACCACAGATTTCCAGATCTGCAGTGGCATCTCCTACCTTGCTGGTAGGGCCTCAGTTATGGGCACTCCTTTTCATATTTTCATGTTCTTCTTAAATGGCATGCACACCTTCCTGATAGTGCTTCACTAGGGTCTTCTGTCATGGCTTTGGGGGATGTCTTTAAGTCAGCCGGCCATAAGGGTGCTTACCTTAAGGCAGATCCTAGGGTCCTCAAATTCTCCTGGTGGCCCTTCTACATACTGTTGTTATTAGAGGCAATCATTGATAAATCAGAATCCCAGATCTAGGCCTCACTTGGATCTCTCACTATCTGACTGCCCAGTATTACTCCAGCTCCAGAGTACTTTATCTTATTCACTCCATCTTTTACTTTGAAAGTTCCTCCTCTATCCAAGGAAGATAATAATAATAATAATAATAATAATAATAATAATAATAATAATAAAAGTAATATCTTTATTTAATTTAGTGCCTTTCAAAATGCCAAGGCGCTTTACAGAAATGGTTAGAAACAGTAATACAATACAACAATCTAAAAGACAATCAATAAAATCTGTTAATAAATACAATTACTCAACGAATGCTTGGCCCCATAAGTACATTTTTAATGCCTGTTTAAAGCCCCCCAGGGTCACGCACTCCCACAGCTGACAGGGTAGAGAATTCCAAAGGGCTGGGGCCATGTACATAAATACACGGGTCCCTGTAGATTTTAACGATACCCTTGAAATCTCTAGCAACCCTTCATCAGCCGAGCGGAGCCGTCACTCAAGGCAGTAGGGGATCAGAGGCTCTCTCAGGTAGTCGGGGCCAAGTCTGTGTAGGGCTTTATATGTCAGTAATCCAACCTTAAAGGTGATCTGCCACTGAATCGGCAGCCAGTGCAGTTCGCGCAGCACCGGTGTGATGTGGCATGACTGGGGAGTCCCCATCAACAACCAGGCTGCTGCATTCTACTCTAGCTGGAGGTGGCGAATATCAACCCCCAGTAGCCCTAAGTAAAGGGAGTTGCAGTAATCAAGGTGTAAGGTCACAAAGGCGTGGATCAGCACGGGGAGATCACCAGACAGAACAAGGTGCTTGATCCTAGTGATGTTCCTAAGATGGTAAAAGGATGACTTGATGACTGCTGACACCTGAGACCACAGAGTCAGCCCATCAACAAGCATCACCTCCAGGTCCCGCACCTGTTCAGAGGCAAGGAGCTGTGAGACCCCCAGAAAATGTCCCATGGGCTGACCAGCCCCCAACTCCCCTATCCGGCGACCAGGATCCACGACCATCACCTCTATCTTTCTTGAGTTCAACTTCAGCCAGCTGGAATTCATCCAATCCTGGATTTCTTTGAGGAAGTTATTAAACACTGACAGTGCACTATCCTAGTCAGGTGCGAAAGACAGGTAGAGCTGGATATCATCAGCATAGCAGTGAAATCTCAACCCATGCCATCTTACAGTGTTTCTGAGGGGCAGCATGTACACTGTGAACAGCATGGGGGACAGCACTGAGCCCTGAGGAACCCCACATGACAGAGACAGAGGGCCGGAGGAATAAATCCCCGACACCACCCTCTGAGTTCTGCCAGTGAGGAATGATTTAAACCACCTGAGGACTGTACTAGTCAGGCCACAGATGAACCTCAGGCACTCAAGCAGCACCCTATGGTCCACGGTGTCAAATGCTGAGGAGAGATCAAGGAGTACCAGAATGGAACGGATTTTTCCAATCTCTTGCCATCAGGAGATCATTAAGCACCCGAACCAGAGTAGTCTCAGTGCTCTGCCTCTTTCAGAAAACCAGATTGGAGAGGTTCATAGTTGTTATGGATGGTCAGGTGGTTCTCCAGTTGTATAACCACTACTATCTCAATAACCTTCCCCACAAAGGGGAGGTTTGAGATTGGTCTGTAGTTAGCAAGACAGTCTGGGTCCAATGAAGCTTTCTTCAGGAGGGGTGTCACCACCACCTCCTTCAGGGAGATAGGAAACTCACCCGACTCAAGGGAACACCAGCCTATCTGTGACAGGATTGGGCCAATGATATCACTACATCCCATAATAAGGGAAGTTGGGCCTGGTTCCAAACTACAGCAGGTAGGGTACTCACCCTGGACAATCCACATAACATCCACGAACTCCAGCCAGTCAAAGGTACTCCAGGAAAGATGAAGGACAGTGACCAAGCACTGATAGACAGCATATCCCATAGAGCTTGAAGCCCGGATCTCGGCCCAGATTTAGGTCACCTTATCTGCAAAGAACTGAGCAAGCTCATTGCACTCCAACTGTGAAAAGGATCTTCGAGACTGAAGACAGGCTGGGTTGCACAGCCTGTCCACTGTTTGAAAGAGCTGAACTGGTCAATTCTGAGTGGCAGCAATCTCCTTGGACAGGAACTCTGCCTTCTTACAGGCGATTGTTGATTGGTAGGCTTGGTAATGTTCTGACAATCTAAGATGGTTGGCCATCAGGATGGATTTCCACCAATGCCACTCTAACCTTCGTTCTTGTCATCTCAACTCCCTCAAAGTCCCATCAAACCAAGGGGAACGAGGACGAAGAGAGGGAGGACTAACACAGATAGGAGCGATGGAATTCAGTGCTATAGTCAGGGCCTTATTATAGGCCTGCACTAAAGCCTCTGGATTCCTGTTAGCCACAGGAAACTCCAAGAAGGCTAGTATTGGGATAGGCATACCAAGGTGAACAATCCCTGCCTCCTACTGGTAGGAGTTGCATGTTACACTTGACAAAAATTAGGATACTGGTTCTGCAGGGGGCCGGGCGGCCACCAACTATGTGGGCCATGTGGTCCTTATCTGCTGACAACTTCTATGTTTCTATGTTTGACAACTTCTGTGAGAGGTACATTGGAAGAGAACTCAAATGTAGTGCTTTCTAATATAATATTTGAAAGGGGGCACTAGAGGGACAAATGTACTGGATCTAGTTTTGAGCAATAAAGACAGTCCAGTTTCTTTTGCAGAGGAAAGTGAGCAGTGGCGCCATAATATGATAACATTTGAAATCAGAAAGACAAGAGGGAAAGTTAAAATAAAAATATAAACTATGAACTTCATGAGAGCAGGCTTTGTTAAACCGAGGAGACTGACTGACTTAACAAAACATAGTAAATGGACACAGAAAAGGGGTTGGTGGAAGTGTAGTATGCCTTCAAAAAGAAAATATAAAATGCAGTAAATCAGTGTGTACTCACGAGAAGTAAGGGGATAAAATCAAGCAAGTGTCCTGTCTGGATGGATGGATGAGACCATCAGAAAGCTGGTGAAACAAGAAGGAAAAATATTTAAGGCACAGAGAGAAAAAAATAACATGGGAATTAGGGTCAGCTGCAAACTAGCACTGAAAATAATGTAAAAAAAGGTATTAAAGAAACACTGCCAACCTCCTTATGCCTCAAAGTCACCGTAGTTTAAAAATGCAAGTTACGATTGGTCACATTCTGTGGGGATTATTGATGTAACTCAGGGTTTCTCAAATGGTGAGGCCTCAACCTGTTTCAGGGAAGCCTAAACCAAGTCTAAAAATGTACTGTATTTAACTTTTGAGTTTTAAATATTCTGCATGAAAGGATGAGGCAAAATGAAAAAGGATAATAGTAGTTGAATTTCTTTTTCCCCTGCACTCCCCGGTAGCCCCAAGGCCTTTTTCCCATTTCTGTCCCCCTGTCAACCTGGCATCCCCCAGGGCTTTCATGGGTCCCACCTTTGTTCCCCCAGAGCTTCCCTCTCTGGTATGGATGACAGATGCCCCCCTTACCTTCCGCCACAAACAAGATCTGGTTGGGGAGGGATCGTGCCCGAATATCCAGGTGAGGGAACTGTCGACCTGGTGGCTTCATCCTACCAATGGGGAGTGTTTTGTGACAAAAACTGGACAAGCTACAGTCATTCTTCACTTGCTCCAACCAGTGTGTTCCTGCACTTAACACACTCTCCAGCTTCAAATACCTGGGGGTCTGGCTTGACCCCTATCTTGATTTCTCCTCACATATACCTGCAATTATCTCTAGATTCAATTTCAAACTAGGCATTCCCTATAGAAACAAAGATTGTCCCCCCATGTCCGCCTAGAGTTAGTAAAGAAAATTATTATACCAGTCTTCTATTACACAGATGTTATCTACAGCACTGCCCCGCCATATGCCTTTCCAAGCTTGACACCCTCCTAAATTCCTTCTGTTGGTTTGCTTCCAACTCCCTTCCCTGCACTCATCACTGCTCCTGTTACATCACGCCATTATCCCAGAGTTGACTGACCCACTGCCTGGCTTTTATCACCAAATATTGGATGGTATCCCTCCCCGCACCTCTCCTCTCTTCCCTGACACCTCCTCCTCCTACACTTTTCGCTCCAGGGACTCCCACTCCTTCTCCTTGCCCCATCCCTCTCCCTCCTCAGGTCTGACAGCTTTTTCCTACTGCCTCCCCTACCTCTGGAACCAGCTCCCTACTGCCACCTATCATTTCCCTTTTCTCTCTCTGCCCTAAAGCAGCTGCTTCGTATGTCTCCCTCCCTTCCCCATTCCTGCTCTGCTTCCCCCATAGCCTCTTAATCACTTTTCTCCCTGCAACTGCCTGGAAAACTTCCCTGTTCTGCCCCTTCCCATTATCAACCTGACTTGCTGTTTCTTGCTGGCCACCTCTGTACTAAACACATGTAGCAGCATCATTAGCCTTCCACAGTCCTGGAACCATGTGAAATGTATTTTTGCTAATTGTTTCATACTCACATTATTGTAATTTGATTATTGCCTTCATTGTTTGTTCTTGCCTTATGATGGCACTGTGCTGCTCCCTCTGTCTGTGCTGTTTTACCCCTGCTTCCTCGGGTCACACCTGGAAATGCTTTCCAGCTCAGTGTACCTTTCCAGGTTATCAAAATTGAAATAAAAATTAAAAAAAATTTAAAATAGTGAATCCAGTTCTGCAACAGTGGAACTTTTACATTGTGAGGCAGGGAGAAAGTGACAGTCACTTGGAAAATATACTGTGACTCTCCCCTCCCCACTGATCACTGTCACTGGAGCTGAGTTGGTGAAGATCTTCATCTCAGGGGCAACGTTACAAAGATGATGAAGGATGCATGGAATGGCCTTCCTGGGGAAGTTGTGGGGTCAAAAACAGTGAGGGAATTCAAGAATGCATGGGACGGACATATGGCAATCATGGTGGGGGGTAGGAGGAAGTAGGCTGTTGGTTAACTAGGATCTTCAGCTTATCCAATAGGTAGGGAGATGGGCAGACTGGGTGGGCCAAGCAGTCCTTATCTGCCATCAAAGTCTATGTTTCCATATAGCCATCACGTAACTCTGCCCCTTCCACCACGCTCCTCCAATTGGACAAGGAGTTTGAACAAGCGCAGTCACTTTAAACAGAGAATTCAGTCCTGCAGTAGTGGGACTTCTACATTGTGGAGGAATGACAGAGAGAGAGTCACTTGAGGAAGACACTCCCACCAATAGCCATCACCAGAGCCAAATTGGTGAAGGGCTTCAGGCGGCTGGTAACTCTGCCCCTCTACCATGCTCCACTAATCTCCTGCATGGCTTACTCCCTCAAAAGGGCATCTACTACTAGTGATCCTGCATGCTGTGGCCCTCCACACTAAGGACTGAGTGTGAAGGATACTGTAGGAATCTGCCAGGAGTCAGACAAGGAGACAGCCAACATCCAGGAACCCACCCAAGTACAGCACTATAAGCACATTTAACAGCATTGCTAGTGTAAGCATCATACAGGTACCCAGCTGTAACATATGTAGGTCTGTATTGCAGGTTAACTGAGTACTGCACAACAGTGGATTTATGCTACAGCTAAGGGAACCTTGAATTGCTGGGTTACTTTGTGTTATAATTAATTAAACAGCTTCACCCTATCGGGGTAAGCACTACTAGGTAATTTAACCTATTTCTCTGACAGATCTAATCCTCCAGTTGCACCCTTGCTAGATGATACAACAAATAAATTTAGACTCCTGTTTTCTGTTTTAGTACAGGTCTTATAGTGATGGGTTTCAGAGAGGAAGCAGTCAGTTGTGCCAGCTGTGGGGTGTTCTTCTCTAGAGATTTGCTCTGGAGCAGGGAGCACTGCCTCATTTGCAGGACCTTGGCAGAGCTCCAGGCTCAACTGGTGGCAACATGGATAGACATATTTCAGCTGCATTATCAACTCATTCGGGGCCCCTCCCCAGTGCTCCCACTCCCCCAGAGACCCACTGGTCCAGGGGGGTGGAATGTGGTGGGAAAGGGGACAGGGAGGGGAAGCAGTGTTAGCCACAAGGAAGTTGTACAGTCTTTCACAATCCACATGGCAAATGGATTCCCACCCCTAGAGGAGGTTCAATCACCTGACTCCAATGGGGTGGTGTCTGAGACAGTCGATGGGAAAGGGTGGGACAGCATGATGGCACCCAAAGGGGTTCGAGACTACCAGAAAAATCTTAGTTGTAGGGGACTCAATGATCTGGGGGGGTAGAGAGGGTGGTGGGGGAGTTGGAAGGGAGGGCAATGATCCAATGCCTTCCTGGGGCATCTGCCATTCAGGATTTAGACAGGATAAGGAGGATAGGCAGGATCGTGGAGAGGGAGCAGGAAGGGCTGGGGGTGCTGTTACACCTGTGTATTGATAATCTGGCAAACCTGATGGTGGAGATAGTGAAGTGGAACTTTTGTAGATTGGCAGCACACCCTGCCTTGATGGCCTTCTCTGAAGTACTCCCTATGTGGGGCAGGTTAGGGAAGCAGGATAGGATAGGATTGGATAGGATAAGTGGGGAGGTAACACAGGAGTTTAACAGTTGGCTTAATGGATAGTTTAAGGATAAGGGATACCACTTTGTTTAAAACTAGAGAGACTTCTGGGACTGGAGGCTCTTCTAGGTTGATGAACTTCACCCGACAAGAGAGGGGGTCTGTGCACTGGGGCACAAGTTTGAAATCTACACTAGTCATTTAAACTAACAGTGGGGGAGACTGGGTATAGGAGAGGAAGGAGATCCTAGAAAGCATTCCCATACATCTGGGGGGCTTGTACCAGCACAGCAGGTACAAGGAAAACTGTAGCCCTTACTGTAAGAGACATTGGGGAGGGGAAAATGCAAAGGGAGCAAGTAACAGAAGAAACAAGGGGAGGACAGAACATGAGAAATGCAAGGGTAGTAGCAATGTACAGTCAGGGGTCAGATGGAAGGAAGTCTGCCTTAATGCCAGGAGCCTATGAAACAAAATCAGTGAGCTCCAGACACTGAGAGCAGATACCTAGGTGGACATTGTGGCCACAACAGAAACATGGACCTCAGAAAATAATGACTGGGAATTGATGGTCCCCAGGTACTCGATGTTCAGGAGGGATAGAGGAGCAGGTACACAGGGAGGAGTAGCCTTTTATATAAAGGAGAGCATAGAGGTGGTGGAAGATGGGAGCACCAGGGGTAGTTACAGGTAGAGTGAGATAATGTGGGTACAACTCATGGCTGTCTCAGGCAAGAAACTGTGCTGGGGTGATCAATAGACCACCAGGGCAAGGGAAGGAGAGGAAGAAAGAGCTCAAGAAATCACTGCAAAGTGGGGTAGCTAAGGGGGAAGTAGTGGTGGTTTGTGATCTCAATCTACTGGAGAATGACTGGGATGTTCATGAGGCCAGGACTGCCAAAAGTAAGGCTGTGCTGGATGCATTCCAGGATAGTCTGCTGATACAGCTAGTTAAGGTATCCACCAGACAGACCACATTTCTCTGTGTGGTGCTCACAAGCTCAGAGGTGGTAGGAGCTGTGGGGGTAAGGGAGCCACTAAGGAACAGTGACCATAACTCCATTTGGTTCAAACTGGCCCTTGAGTCTGGTAAATCACAGTCGAGAGCTAAAGTCCTTGATTTCACAAGAGCAGAATTCAATAGGCTGAGGGAATGGGTCAGGAATAAGTTAGTAGGGGTGGACAACATAGGTAGGGTAGAAGAGAGACGGGAGACAATTAAGGGTGCCATCCTCAGGACATCTAAGCTTTCATAAGAACAATAACCAAGAATAACAGGTTCAAGAGACCACTATGGCTCTCAGCACAGGTCAAGGAAGAAGTAAGGGGCAAGAAAAAGTCCTCTATCAATTTATAGAACAGTAGAGGTAGGAAGAATGGGGAAAATATTTACTGAAAAATAGATAGACAAAGAGGGCAATTAGGGAGGCAATAGCAGATACATAGCTGCTCATTGTGGAGACGGTCAAGAACAGAGAAAACAGTTCTTCAGGTATATAAGTGAAAAAAGGAAGAAAAGCAGGGTAACTATATGGCTGACAAAGGGCAATAGGGTGATTGAGGAGGATGGACAAAAGGCTGCTGTTCTAAATGATTACTTTAGCACAGTTTTCACTAGGGAGGACAGTGGGCTCTTGCCAGAGAGTGATGCCAAAGCTGCCACCAACGAGGTCCCACAGATGAAGTAGTCAGCATTCACTAGCAAAAGGGTCCTGAAAGGGCTGGTAGCCCTTAAGAATGATAAGGCCCCAGGACCAGATGGGTTGCATCTGTGGATACTCAAGGAATTGGCAGTGGTACTGGCTGATCCCCTGGTAGGTCTGCTCAACAGCTATCTATGAACAGGGGTAATTCTAAAGGAATGGAGGATGGCAAACATAGTTTCACTTCATAAGGATAGGGACAAGGAACAAGCAGGGAACTATATGCCTGCCAGTCTTAAATCTATTGCACAGAAGCTGATGGAGTCACTTATTAAAGAGTACCTCATGGACTATTTGGAGAGTAATGGTTTCCAGGATGGTAAACAGTATGGATTTGTAGCAGGGAGGTCTTGTCAGGCTAACCTGATAGTTTTCTTGGACTGGGTGAAGACAGGACTAGACAGGAGTCATGCTGTGGATTTGTTCTACTTCAACTTCAGCAAGGCTTTTAATTCAGTATCTCATAGATGCTTGCTATAAAAAAATGGAGGATCTTGGGGTGGCTAAAGTCATAGTAAACTGAGTGGGAAGCTGGATAAAGGGGAAGCAGCAGAGGGTAGTAGTCAATGGGGTTAGATCAGAAGAGAGAGAGGTCACAAGCAGGGTTCCACAGAGATCTGTCCTGCAGCTGGTTCTCTTCAGCATGTTCATCGGTGACATTGACGAGAGGATCCAGGGCAGGCTGTGTCTCTACACAGGTGACATTAAGTTCTGTTGGAGGGTGGACAGTGATGATGGAATAAAGGAAAGCAGAGGGAGTTGTAAAAGCTGGAGATGTGGTCAAAGGTTTGACAGTTGAAACTGAATACCATAAAGTACAAGGTGATGCCCCGGGGAACAGGAACCCTAGGGATGGAGTACTGGATCAGAGGGGTAAGACTCAGTACCACTACTGAAGAATGAGACTTTGGAGTTATCGTAAGCCGCTCCCTAAAGAATCAAGTTAGTGCAACAAGGCATATAGCAAAGCAAGTAGGATGCTTGGTTGTATCTGCAGAGATATTGATAGCAGAAAAAAGAGGCAATATTCCACTGTATAGATCTTTAGTGAGGCCACATCTGGAGTACTGCACCCAGTTCTGGAGCCCTCTCCTCAGGGAAGATGGGGATAGGCCGAAGACAGTGCAGCGCTGGGTAACAAAAATGATCCAGAGCCAGCAGGGCAGTTCCTATGAAGAGTGCCTTAAGGTGCTGAACATATACTTACTGGAAACCAGAAGGGAGAGGGGAGATATGACAGACCTTCATTCCTGAAAGGATTTAACAAGGTGAACTGTGGGGAACTATTTTTCTAAATATTGGCTCACAGTCATGTGATCACGAATGGAAATGAACAAAAGAGATGTTCATGAGGGACATGAGGAAAGAATATTTTGCAGAAAGGGTTGTGGCGAAGTGGAACAGGCTACCAGCTGAGGTGGTTGGTGTGAAAACCATTAGAGGTCTTAAGCACAACTGGGACAGAGTGAAGTGTAGTGTGGTTGCTTGGGGTGACAGTTATGTGGAGGAGAATGGTGGTGAAGGCATCAGATATGGCAAGGAGAATGAGGTGAGGATGGAAGGGCAAGTGCCCTGTAGAATAAATAGGTCCCAGGGCAAAATAAGGAACTCGAGCAGACTGGAAAAACCTTTGTTCTTTTTCTGCCATTATTGTCTATGTTTCTATGTAAGACTGTAATCGAGATACTGCCTATACCCGAACCAGACATCATTTTTAGAGTACCAACTTAACTAGCTTCAGTCACAGCTAGGTGTGACTGAAGATGAGAAGGGTATTGGGGTGCTAGTTATGGGTGCAATGAATAACTCGGCACAATGTAGAAAGGTGGCTGCAAAGGCCAAGGCACTGGGTCAAAACTGCACACGGCAGAATGATGTGCGGCATAAGCGCGTTGCACGCTTCATTCTTATCTTTTCTTCTGTGGGGGGCTCCATCCCCACACCCCCAAATATGGGATGCCCCAGACCCCCAATAAGGATTCTAACTCCGGGGCCCACATGGACAGCGCACAGGTCCGGGATTCGGCATAATGTCATGCGCTATTATGCGTACAACATTATGACCCAGTATGGAAGGCCAACAGGATGCTGGATTGTATGCTAGGGGGGTAGCCTCAAGGAGGAGGAGATGATTCTACCATTGTATAGATCGTTGGTTAGACCACACCTAGAGTACTGCATGCAGTACTGGTGACCGTACCTGAAGAGGGACATTTCACTTGAGGAAAAGAGGGAGAGGGGTGATATGATTGAGACCTTCAAGTACATGAAAGGAATAAACAAGTCTTGTATGAAGGGGTTTTTCAAACTAAGGAAGGGGAGGGACACCTGAAGCCATGAAATGAGATTGGAAGGGGTACTGTAGGTTCAGGAGGGAGATGCGAAGACGCTTTTTTATGGAGAGTGGTGACCAGGTGGAATGCACTACTGGCAGATGTGGTATCCAGTAGAACACTGGGCGTCTTCAAAAGGGGATGGAACAGGGCAAGGGAGGAAGACAAGAGAGGGAGGAGCAGCTGCAGAATAAGGGCTACTAGCTGCACATTAGAGCAGACTTGGTAGATTGTAAGGCCTTTTTCTGCTGGCAATTTTCGTATGCTCATATGGTTGTGTATACCAAGGGGAAATTTGGAATTTATAATTGCAACCAAATTGTTTGATTGATTGACACTCCTAATCTTGTTTTTAATGTAATGTTTAGAACTGAGACTAACCACAACATTTTGCTTAACATAGTTTCCCAAATAATTGAATTTTGTATTCACTTAGAAGTGATGAAACATTACTCAACCAGGTAGATGATTTACAGCCAAGGACCACCCATTTTTCCTTTTCAGTAAGACAAAGTTTCACAATACCAGGTCTCTTGTTATTTTAATCCAGTAGCACAAGAAGAAAGAGACTTGGGCATCATCATCATCGATGACCTGAAATCATCCAAGCAGACCACTGAAGCAATAGGTAAGGCTAGGGGGATGTTGGGGAGTATTAGTAGGGGTATCACAAGTCAGAAGAGGGAGGTAATAATCCGTCTTTACAAGACACTGGTTAGGTCCCATCTGGAGTATTGCGTGCCGTACTGGAGGCCGCATCTTCACAAGGACATTTAACCAAATTGAGGCAGTCCAGAGAAGGGCAACCAAAATGGTGCTGGGACTGCATCAGAAAACATATGAGGACAGATTAACGGAGCTCAATATGTATACCCTAGAGCAAAGGAGGGAGAGAGGTGATATGACCAAAACATTCAAACACCTTAAGGGCATTAACTAGGTGAAAGAGTCTAACATGTTTCAATATAAGAAAAATAGCATGACAAGAGGACACAGCATGAGATTAGAGGGAGGCTGATTAAGGGGTAATGTGAGGAAGTTCTTTTTCACCGAAAGGGTGGTGGATGCATGGAACGGCCTACCTCAGAAAGTGGTGGCTATGAATACAGTGCAGGGCTTCAAACAGGCATGGGATAGGCATAAGGGAGCAATACAGATGAGTATGAATAGATGGGCCATCAACAGAGCAAAGGCCGATTGCACATTCATAAGGTAGAAAAAGAAATGGGCAGACTGGATTGGCTTTGCGGTCCTTATCTGCTGTCAACTTCTATGTTTCTATGTTTCTATGTTAAGACGAGTCCACCAAAATATTAAAACTATTGAGTCCTAATTCTGCCCTAATATATGAAGATGAAGTGGATTTATTAAGACACAAAGATGATTTCAGTAATTAAAGAAACACAGAAACATTGACAATGATGGCAGAAAGAAGCCAAAGGTTCATCAAGTCTGCCTGAGTTCCCTATTAAGCCCTGTTCCTCCAGGATCCTAGCCCTTCCCACCCCCTCTATTCTTCTCCCCCATTCTGATTACCTGAGAAATCATGATACCTTTCATTCTGCCCCAGCCATGCTTAAAAACCACTAATGATTGTTACACCCACCACCTCAGCTGGCAGATTCCACAGCTCCATCACTGTTTCTGTAAAATATTTCCTCACATCCCTCCTGAATCTCCCTCCTTTGTTCACTTCCACTAATGAACATTTAACCACAAGCTGGTATTCAAGTTAAATATTTCCCTAGAGTTCCCCCTGTTAATTCCTTTCAGGAATTTGAAGATTTCTGTCATATCTTCCCTCTCCCTTTTGGTCTCCAGCGAGTACATGTTTAGAGTCTTGAGGCGCTCCTTATAAGGCATACCCTGCTGGCTCTGAATCATTTTTGTTGCCCTGTGTTGCACCGTCTCAAGCCTATCCCTGTCCTTCCTGAAGTGAGGATCCCAGAATTAGGCACAGTACTCTGGGTGTGGCCTCAGCAAGGATCGATACAGGGTAAGGATTATATCCCTTTTTTCTGCTATCAGTACCCCTCTGGATACATCCAAGCATCCTGTTTGCCTTGCTATAGACCCTGTTGCACTGACTCAGTTGCTTTAGGGAGTCGCTGATGATAACTCCAAGGTCTCGCTCTTCAGCCATAGTACTGAGTCTCACCCCTCTGATCCAGTACTGTGTCCTGGGGTTCTTGTTCCTTAGGTACATCACCTTGCACTTTTTGACACTGAATTTCAACTGCCAACCTCTTGACCACCCACCAGCTTTTGTAAGTCTCTCTACATTTCCTTTATTCCCTCATCACTCTCCACTCTCCCACAGAGCTTAGTGTCATCTACAAAGAGACACAGC
Organism: Neoceratodus forsteri; assembly: GCA_016271365.2. Taxonomy (NCBI): domain Eukaryota; kingdom Metazoa; phylum Chordata; order Ceratodontiformes; family Ceratodontidae; genus Neoceratodus; species Neoceratodus forsteri. The sequence goes on from CM028129.1 coordinate 538,073,916, forward strand.
TTGCCCTGGATCCCCTCACCAATGTCACTGATGAGGAGGACAGGACCCAGGACAGATCCCTGTGAAACCTCACTGTTGACCTCCCTATCTTCTGATTTAACCCTGTTGACCACTACTCTCTGCTGGCCCCCTTTAGCCACTTACCTAATCAGTTTACTGTGACCTTAGCTGCATCTAGATCCTCCATCTTCTACAGCAGGCATCTTTTCAGTACTGAGTTGAAAGCCTTGCTGAACTCAAAGTACAGCAAATCCACAGCATGGCCCATTGGCCTCTATCCAATTCCTTTGTCACCCAGTCAAAGAAAACTATCAGGTTAGTCTGACAAGACCTCCTTGCCATGCATCCATGCTGCTTACAATCCTGGAGACCATTGCTCTCCAAGTAGTCCACGAGATCCTCTTTGGTCAGTGGCTCCGTCACTTTTTCTACAATAAAGGTAAGACTGACAGGTATGTAGTCTCCTGCTTGTTCACTGTTCCTCTTTTATGTTAGTTATTTTTTTTGTTGTTGTTGTTGTTTTTTGTTGACCAGGAAAGGAAGGCTAGGCAATTCTGCCTATTTTCAGCCTCTTCCTGGGGAAGAGGGGGAAGATCTGTTGGAACTACTTCCACCACCCTTCAATCCTTTGGAACCACCCCTGTCCTTAGAGAACTGTTAAATAGACCTACCAGGGTATCAGCTAATTGCATTGTCAATTCACTGAGTATCCTTAGATGCAATCCATCTGGTCATGGGGTCTTACCAACCTTTAGGGCTGCCAGGCTTTTCAGAATCCTTTTGTTAATAAATGTTGGCTGCCTCATCTCCAGGACCCCTTAATTTCTGCTTTGATCTTTGATGCCACTCTCTGACTAGTGCCCATTGTCCTCTCTAGTGAATACTGAACAAAAGTAATCATTAAGGATGGCGGTTTTTTGTCCATCCCCCTCAATTGCCCTATGCCACTCTGTTAGCCTCACAGTCTCCCCTTCTTTTCCTTCTTTTTTTCAGTAATATACCTGAGAAACTGTTTTAGTCTACTCTGGACCCGATCCACAGTACACAGTTCTGTGTCTGCTTTTGTCTCCCTAACAGCCCTCTTTGCCTCTCTATTTTTCAGCAAATATTCTTCACATTCTTCCTCCCCCGTGCTTTTTATGTTGGCTCATGTATGCGCAGCCAACATATTGTGGTAGTAGCAGACTTGGAGGCGCGGTCACTATTGGGCAAATGCAGGGCACGCATCAGTAGGTGCGTCCCCCATTCCCCAATCAGACAGCAGCAGGCACCAACACCCTGCATAGATAATGTGCCCAACAGATCAAAGAAAAGGTCCACTGCAATGAGAGCGAAGCTGTCATACAGCAGGACCACAACATGCCTCCCGAGATCCACGCAACGTGGCAGCAGTGACTGCTGCCACCTCAGGTGACAATGCTGATAGGGGAGCCCGCTCCCCATCAGCATAATGACCCCCTGCCATTTAAAATGTATGTCGAGGGGGTGCCCAATCCCCCTCGGCATCATGAGCCCCCACCAACATTTTTTCTTTGCTGACGGGGCCCAGTCCCTCACGACATTAACCCTGTCCCGGTTTATTTTGCTGACCGGGGAGCCCACTCCCAGTCGGCATAATGTCTTTCCCCCCCACACTTTTGTTGTGTGCTGAGGGGGGTGCCCAATCCCCCTCGGCTCATGTCTCCACCCCCACTTCAGTATTTGCTGACGGGGGTACCAATCTGTCAGCTACAGCACCCCCCCAAAAAGAAAAGACTTATGTGGTACACTGAGAGCCAACTCCAGCATACCAAATCCCCTGCAAAAAAAATGGCCTCCGATGTTTTTTTTTTTTTTTAAACCTATAAAAAAGGAAACGGTCCCTTGCGGTCTCCCTGCCACTTCCCACAACCCACGCCCACCCTCTGCACACCCTGCCTCCCCACATCCCCCTCACCCCTTACTTACCTCTGGAGTCTGGCACGATGATCTTTGGTAGACCGGGAACATGTCTGCATTCTTCAATGCCGATCGCAAACTGAGGAAATGCCAGTAAGCTGTATAATAGTATAAATAGGGTTCTTTCAACTTTGATGCCTCTCTCAGGCATTTTTTGGAATTTTGGCACCAAATTTTCAACATGGGGTTTTTGGTACCTCTCCTCATGAACTGTGACACTGTCATGGTGTTAATTGGCCCCAAAAGGTGATTTTGTGGTCACTGCATGGAATCACCTTTTGGGACTGATTAACGAAATGACAGTGCCACTGTTAATGAGGGGGCCTCTTAAAAAGCCTATGTTGCAAATTTGGTGGGAAAAATAAAAAAAATGGCTGTTTTATTTGATTTATTTATTTTATTTCATTTTTGTTGACCGGGTAAGTGCACTAGACAAATCCTGCCTATTTTCAGGCACGACCCGGGGGAGGGGGGGCACTTTTATGAGCGTGTGTTGCACAGTTTCCACACACTCTCATAACTTCATGAATTTGTAATATTTTCACTCCTGATTTTCAACATTGGTATTTCTCCACACCTCCTATTGAACAGTACAGCTGTCATTTTACACATCCTGGCCAAAATGTGTTTTCGCATGTCCAGCGCAGAATAATGTGGTCGCTGTGTGAAATCAGTTTTTGGGACAGTTTGAAGAAATGACGGTGACACTGTTCATGAGCAGAAGTCCTAAAATGCATATGTTGAAAATTTGGTGATGAAATTCCTTAAAATGACTGTGTTATAAGTGTGCATTGTGCAGTTTCCATGCACCCTTGTAACTTCTCAAATTTGCAATATTTTCATGCCAGATTTTCAACACTGGCATTTTCTCACACCTCCTTATGAACAGTACAGCTGTCATTTTTCACATTTTTTTCCTCAGAAGAAGCCAGGAGGGGAAGGAAGGAAACATATTCAATTCAGTGCTTTAGAGTAACTGGTAATTGCTATTTTTCTTTTAAACTTAGATTGTGGGCTTTTAGTGACACTGTACTTTCTTTGTTGTCTTTACTTAGAAGTGTTTTTGGGCTGTTGAAAATTTAAAACGTAGTGGTGGTGTAATTCTGTGCTGTCTTTAATTGCTGCAGATTTTATCTTGGCTTGTCTGACTGCCCTGTAGTTGGGTGAGGGGTGTTAATTGTCTGGCCTCTGACCTCAGCTTCGTGATAACTGGAGGTGGGGCTTAGCCAGAGTTGAGGTAGCAAGTGAGTTTTATTTTCTCAGAAGAAGCCAGAAGGGGAAGGAAGGAAACATATTCAATTCAGTGCTTTAGAGTAACTGGTAATTGCTAATTTTCTTTTAAACTTAGATTGTGGGCTTTTAGTGACACTATACTTTCTTTGTTGTCTTTACTTAGAAGTGTTTGTGGGCTGTTGAAAATTTAAAACGTAGTGGTGGTGTAATTCTGTGCTGTCTTTAATTGCTGCAAATTTTCGCCCTCCCTCCCCTTTCCCCAACTCTTAATTATATGCCCTGTTAAATCTGATTGACAGGAGCCAAACACAGGGTATAGTAAGGGGTGTGAAGTAGGAGGGGCATAAGGGGGAAGAAGCCCACCCTCAGCACGACAAGTGTTTTGACTCATTTATTTATTTATTGGTTTCTTTTCTTTTTTTTTTCTCTAAAGAAAATTATCTGAGGATCAGTGGCAGGATTTTTAGGACAGTAAATTACTAAAAAGGGAACTAGGAGAGCTTCAGTAGCAGACAAGTAGTGGAATAGCAGTATAATTGCAGTATAATGTGGGGAGTGGTGCAATGCAGTGGCTGTAGGGCAGCCATATTCAGGCAGACCTCCTGGACACTGAGGTGCTGCCCTATCTGCATGCATCTCTCTGGACTGTGGGATGAGGTAGCCAGACTCAGAGCGGAAGTAAACTGGGTCAGGAGTACCATCACCCCTATCCAGAGACCACCAGTCCAATGCAACTGCCTCAAAGGATGCTGAGAGCGAGGGAGCACTTGGATGACAGTGGGCTCAGGGAGGGTTAGAGTGGTCAGGGAGAGGCACATCCCAGATCCTATTCCACTCAAGAACTCATATGCCACACTGGCAAACGAGGACAACCAAATAGAGGTACCCAGAGAAGTGGAAGGAAAGGATGTGGAGGTTAGCCAATGAGGTGACCTCAGCGGGGAAAGCAGTGGACACCAGAGGAGGAGGAAGCGAATCCTGGTGGGGGACTCCATCATAAGAGGGATCCAGCTAGGAACACAGGAGGGGGAGGACAGGGAGGTGAGGTGCCTACCAGGTGCCACAGCATGGAGGGATGGAAGGAAGATCCTGGGATCACTGGGAAGGCAAGATGGAAGGGTGAGCTGGATGTCATTATCCACCTAGGTACTAATGACCTGGCAAATGGGAGCCAAAGGGAAGTTTGGGAAGAGTTTAGAAATTGGGAGGGTCTCAAGCAAGTAGCTACTTCTGTCACTTTCTCAGAAGTACTTCCTGCAAGAGGCAAGGAGAGATAGGAGTGCATGCACCAGGAACTTTAACTCATGGTTGAAGAACTGGTGCTGTGAGGAAGGGTTTGGATTCATTGGTGACTGGGGACACACCTGGAGGGATGGAGGTTTGTTCAAGCCTAACGGCCTGCATCCATCCTGGAGGGGAATCCAAGCACTCAATGATAAGTTTAAATGCTACATTGACAAGCATTTAAATTAGCAAAGGGGGGTGGCAGGCCAGCAAGGAGGGTACCTACTTGCTCACCCCCCACAGCTAGCAGTGAAACCAGTGAACCAGAGGAGTGGCTATCTCTGCAAAGCAGTGTGCAAAAGATGGAGATTAGTGCCCAAGAGGTGGCTAGGCAGAAAAGGGGCAAAATTCAGCAGAAGGGCAGACAGCAAGGAGAACCAGGGATAAAGGACAACCAAGGAAGAGGCTGGAGTAGAACAGCGAAACAGTCTAGGGAGGTCAAATCATGGAAAGCCATGTCTGCAAATGCTAGGAGCCTTAGCAACAAGATGGAAGATCTGGAGGCTGTCATGGTGCAGTCAGACCTGGACATTGTGGCCATCACTGAAACCTGGTGTAATGATAACCACGATTGGGAGATGGCCGTACCTGGCTACAACATATTCAGAAGAGACAGAGCAGGCAGGAAGGGAGGAGGAGTGGCACCATATGTGAAAAATGACATAAGGGCAACAGAGATCCAGGAGGAACAAAATGGGGGAGAGATACTGTGGGTTAAGCTGGAAAGGAAAATGGGGACAGCCATCCGCACAGGTGTGGTCTATAGACCACCAGCCCAGGAGGAAGAAACAGATAGGGAGCTGATGCTAGCCGTCCAAAGGATGACAGACAAGGGTGATGTAGTACTGGTTGGAGACTTCAATATTCCAGATGTGGACTGGAGCATCCCAGCAGCAGCATCAACTAGGAGCAGATTTATCCTGGACTCCCTTCAGGGTACCTTCCTCAAGCACCTGGTCATGGAACCAACTCAGCAGAAGGCAATACTGGACCTTATGCTCAAAAACAGGGACAGTGTGATGGGGTAACAGTGGGGGAGCACCTGGGGAACAGTGACCACCAGTCATTGTGGTTTGAAATCACAGAAAGAGCAGAACCAAACCACACAAAAACACGTATCCTGGATTTTAGGGGGCAGACTTTGGGAAAATGGGGAGATACTTGAAAGACGCATTAAGGGGAATGGGACAGGAATCAGGGGCTGGGAACAGTGGGCAATATTTAAAATAGGGGTTACAAGAACAACAGAATTATGCATTAAGCAGGTTAGCAAGAGGAAAGGAAGAGGAGACCATTATGGTTTCCAAAGAGGTAGCAAAGAGAGTGAAAGCCAAAAAGATTGCATTCAGGCAATACAAAAGACACGGGCAGAAGGGATAGGAGAAGTACCAGGAGAAGCAAAGGGAGGCAGGGAGGTCAGTAAGGAGGCCAAAGCTCAGACAGAAGAACACATTGCAAAATCAGTGGGTAGAGGACAAAACCTTTACAGGTACATAAGTGAAAAAGAAAGACAAAGGGAGGGATAGTGAGACTGAAGGGGGAGGATGGGGGCCGTGTGGAGGATGACAACAGTAAAGCTGACATATTGAACAAGTATTTCTGCTCAGTCTTTACTGAGGAAGAGGAGGGTAATGAGTCTGAAAGGAGTACAAGGGGTGTGAATGGTGCAGAAATGGACACAAGTCCCTTTACATGAGAAAGGGTCCTGAAGGAACTGGAAGTAATAAGAGCTGATAAAGCAATGGGCCAGATGGGGTGCACCCCAGGGTCCTTAAAGAACTAAGAGAGGTGTGGCTGAACCTCTGGCTATCCTGTTTAGCCAATCACTGGAAACAGGGAGGTACCCAAAGACTGGAGGACAGCAGATGTAGTCCCTCTATACAAAAGTGGGAACAAAGAGGAAGCAGGAACTACAGACCAGTCAGCCTCACCTCAGTAGTGGGGAAGATCATGGAAGCACTACTGAAGGAGAGATTGGTGGAACATCTGGTTGTCAATGGACTACAGGACCCAAGACAGCATGGTTTCACCAGGGGAGGTCATGTCAGACCAACCTCGTTGAATTTTTGACTGGGTGACTAGGGAGGTGGAACAGGGAGGGCAGTGGAATGGCCTATCTGGACTTCAGCAGGCCTTTGACACTGTGCCACATAGACTATTACACAAACTGGGGAATATGGGTGTGGGCAGGACAGTAGTGGTGGGTAGGTAACTGGCTGGGTGGCAGGACACAGAGGTGGTGGTAAATGGCTGTCACTCCACAGAGGACGAGTGACCAGTGGGGTACCACAGGGATCAGTGCTGGGACTGGTCCTATTCAACATCTTCATCAGTGACATTGCGAGGACCTAGAAGGCAGAATTTCACTGTTCGCTGATGACACAAAAGCTCTGTAACAGAGTAGACACACCAGAGGGTGTAGACAGAATGAGAAGGACCTGCAGAAACTTGAAGAATGGTCAGGGTTTGGCAGTTGAAATTCAATGCAAGGAAGTGCAAGGAGTGCAGATAATGCATATGGGGCACAAACCCTGGCACAATATATCAGTTGGGGGTGAGGATATAGCATGCACCAAGCAGGAAATGGATCTTGGGGTTATCATCTCTGATGACCTCAAGGTAGGGAAAAAGTGACAAGGCAGGTAAAGCAAATAGGATGCTGGGATGTATAGGCAGAGGGCATCACCAGCAGGAAAAGGGAGGTCATAATTCCACTATACAAGACACTAGTGAGGCCCCACCTGGAGTACAGTGTACAGTTCTGGAGACCATACTCACAGTAAGGACACAGACAGGGCAGAGAAGGTTCAGAGGAGGGCAAAAAAGATGGTGCATGGATTGCATCACAAGTCCTATGAAGACAGGTTGAAGGAACTGAACATGTACTCCTGGAGGAGAGGAGGGAGAGAGGATATGATAGAGACATACAAGTATCTTACAGAGAGGAACAGGGTGCAGGAATATACTATTTTAAGCAAAAAGATGTTCCAGGGCTAGAGGGCATGGGATGAAGTTAGAGGAGGAAGATTCAGAGGAAACATGAGGAAGAATTCTTCACAGAACGGGTGGTGGACAAGTGGAACAGCCTGCCAGAGGAAGTGGTGGGGGCTGAAACAATCACGGGATTTAAGAATGCATGGGATAGACATAAAGGAATTCTGGAGGTCAGGGGTAAGGGGCAACAGACTTCTAGGAAAACATAAACTGAACTTACAAGCTCAAATGGGCAGACTGGGTGGGCCATAGGCCCTTATCTGCCGACACTGTCTATGTATCTATGTATCCTGCCCTAAATGTGTTTTCGCACCTGTGGTGCACAATGGTGTGGTCACTGTGCGAAATCAACGTCTTGGACAAATTAACAAAATCGCAGTGCCACTGTTCATGAGGGGAGGTCCCAAAATGCCTATGGTAAACATGTGGTTAAAAAAATTCCCCAAATAATTGGGTTACGGATGTGTGTTGCACAGTTTCTATGCATGCTCATAACCACCAATTTTTCATATTTTCACTCCAGATTTTCAACTTTGCCATTTTTATATCTCCTCATGAACAATACAATTGTCATTTTCCACATACTGCCCAAAATGTGTTTTCATCCCTGTGTTGCCAAATGGCATAGCCACTGTGCCAAACCACCTTTCAGCTAACAAACTGATAGGTGAGCTCACAAACAGCCCATGTTGAAAATTTGGAGTGAAAATACCAGCACACGCCTATGGTGTTAGGGTTTCCAACTGTAGCACCCCACCCTGTACAGACTTACAGGTGTCAGGGGTGTGACTTGGGATCATCAGCTGTAATGCTCATGTCTTTTCACCCCCAACCCCACCACCACCCTGCAGCCAGAGACAGGCATTGTGGTGTGCCTTGAAGTGATCGGCTACAAAGTTCACCCCATTCTCCTATACTGCACCCACCTCAGCATATTTCCTTATGGAATGGGGTAAGTATATTGTCCAAAGACCCCAAAGCACACCACGACACTTGTCAGTGTCTACAGGGTTGGGAGAGGTACAATGGCATGAGCGATATAGCTGACAACCCAAAGGCACACCCCAATGCCTGTCAGTCTCTATAGGGTGGGGTTGGGGTTGGAGTCACTTCAATAGTTCACTGCCATTCCTATTATGCATCTCTAACTCCAGCACTACTAATGCCAATGCCAGCAAGACAACAAGAAGGCCTTTTTCTTGGCCATCACCACTTCCCTGACCCTTGGTGAGAACCATAGTGGTCTCCTGAACCTGTTCCTATTGGTTACCATTCTCATGCATAAGTTAAATGCCCCTAGAATGGCCCCCTTAATTGCACCCCATCGCTGTTCCACCCCATCTATATTGTTCACTCCTAACTTATCCATGACCAGTTCCTTCAGCCTGTTGAAAGTCTACCCTTCTAAAATCAAGGACTTCAGCTCTTGATTGTGGTTTACCAGATACGAAGTCCAGTTTGAACCAAATGGAGTTATAGTCATTGTTTTCTAATGGCTTCCCTTCTCTCACAGCTCCTACCACCTCTGAGTTGGTGAGCACCACATCAAGAATTGCAGTCTGCCTGGTGGGCTCCTTATCTAACTATACCAGCAGACAATCCTGGCACGCATCCAGTAAGAGTTGGCTTCTGGTGTTTCTGGCCACTGGAACATCCTAATCGATGTCCAGCAGGTTCAGATCACTCACCATCACAACTTTTACCTTAGATACCCTCTTTCCAGTTCTTCCCTAAGCTCTCTGTCCCTCTCTTCACCTTGCTTTGGCAGGCTAGAGATCACCCCCAAGCACAGTGTATTGCCTGAGGCTGCCTCGCCTCCAATGTGCATCTTTATGCAGACAACACTGTCATCTTTGCCTCGGGCCCCTCCTATGACAGTGTCTTCCTCAACCTCCAAAATGACTTTAATAGAGTCCACTCCTGGTTCTTTGGGAACCTGCTCACAGTCAATGCAAATAAAATGGTCACAATGGTCTTTGGTTCCAGGCAGAAGCTGGCTACCCTCCCAGCCCCCTCTGCGATCATCACCATGGATGGCTCACCTCTGGAGCTAGTCTCAGCTTTCAAATACCTGGGAGTATGGCTGGACAGCCACCTCAACTTCTCCACCCATGTCGAGGTGATCTGCACTATACTCCAGCCAAAACGTGCCATCCTCTATCGCCACAAATCTAGCATACTTATCCACACCCACTGCGAGCTCATACATACAACTATCTTGCCAATTATTGATTATGCAGACATAGTCTATGGAATGGCCCCATCCTCCTCTCTCTCCAGACTTGACATCCTTCTCAACTCCTTCTGCCGCTTTGCCACTGCCTCTCCCCCCACTCACTCACCACTGCCTGCTCTATGCTCCACTCTCCCTGGCTCCACTCTCCCACAGGTGTACCACCCCACAGCACCTCCCTCTTAGCGAAATACTGGCTTGGTTCCCCCCTCCCTACCTCACCCTCCACCTCACCCCAGCCACCTCCCTAAACTACCCTCTTTGCCACAGGGACCCCTGCATTTTTCACCTCCTTTGCCCTCGTACTGTTGTCACCCAAGCTGCTTTCTCATACCACCTCCCCCTTCTTTGGAATAACCTTCCCCCCAACCTCTGCCTGGCCCCTTCTTGTTCAGCTTTTACTCAGCTCCTCAGGCTTCTCCCCACCCTGCACTGTCCTAACTGCTCTAATGGACCCAGTGTGCAGCAGAGGCACCACACAGTTTCTACTCACCCACCCTAGCTGCCAACTCCAAGCTGACCTCACCTACATTCTGTCACTCTTTACCCCGGTTTAGGTGTATATCACCGATAACGTGTTGTACTCTTTGAAAAATGTTTGTGCAAACTGTCTGTACTCCACTACTTTTGTTATTCTCTGTACAAGTTGTACATGGGTTGCACCTGGAAACAAGCCTTGGCTCAGCGTGTCTTTCCCATTCATCAAATTTTAAATAAATAAATACCTAAATAAAACAGTGATTCTGTTTCCCCATTACTACCCCTAATGCACCCATCTTCCATCACCTCTATGCCTTCCTTGACATAAAGGGCTACTCCTCCTCCTCTGCCTGTTGCTCTTTCCCTCCTGAATGAGTACCCAAGGACCATCAGGTCCCAGTTGTTATTTTTCTGAAGCCCATGTTTCTGTTATGGTCACAGTGTCCACCTCAGAGGAATTTTTTCTAGTTTGTCACGTCTTTTAAGGTTCCCAGTTTTCAGACCCAAATAATGCTTGGGCATTCATTTTAGAAGAGAAAACCTGTAATAGGGGTTTGGCATTACTACCACCAAAATTAAAAATGGTATATTGTTTTGTTAAGGCCTTGTCAATGGTTCTCATTTTCATTGTAATGTGACATTGGAATTAAAGTGTATTAAATAAAAAAAAAAAATAATAAAATTGAATTTTTTGAAATCCAGAGAAGTCCATCTGGCTTTAAGCATACAATTAGAACCATGGAAATATAGAAATGGTGATGGCAGAAGGAAACTAAAGGTCCATCAAGTCTGCCCATGAGTTCCCGAGACCCTAGAAGATCCCGGGACCTAGCCCATGCTAGTAACTGTGGATTTAATTTGAGCATACTCTTTATTCCAGCCCCATTTGAAGGCTGATACAGTCTTAGCTCCCACCACATCCACAGGCAGCCTGTTCCATGGCTCCACTGTCCTTTCTGAGAAACAGTGCTTCTTAGGTCCCTTTTGAATTTCCCACCCCTCAACCTTCCATTCATGCCCCCTTGTATTTGAGCTGGAAGCCCTGGTGGTTCAGAGTAGGTCACTTCATTAATTCCCCTCATGAATGTAAAGTTTCTATCACATCCTTGCTTTCCCTCCTTGTCTCCAGTGAGTACTTGTTTAACACTTCAAGATGTCCTTCATACTGTAGCCCCTGGAGACCCTGTATCATTTTGGTCACCCTTCTCTAGAAAGACAATTGCACCATGAACTATTTGTAGTGCAACCCAAACAAAGATAGGCGTATTTAGTGACTGAGTGTAGTGTTATATCCCCAATCCTCCATTTAGAGTGATTGTTATTAGAGCCAGATACGAGAATCTGACTTTTGTGAGGGTTGATTTTTAAAAATATTTCCTGAAATTTTTCAGTAAGTTTAATTTTCTGTAGCCCTAGTTTAGATAAAGAAATAACAGCCAAATCATCAGTATAAACAAGGGCTAGGATTTCAAACTTGCCCACTTTTTACTTGTGAAAAATCTACAAGAATTTGATTCATGGAAACATTAAAGAGGGTTGAGCTAATAAGCATCTCTATCTTACACCTTTATTTGTTAATAATTTACAGGATAAATGCCCCTTGGACGCAGTCTAACTCTGATCCAGGTAGAAGTCTAAAGATGTGTCATGATAGAAATTAGATCCGCGTTAATTCCCCATTTATATATTTGTTGCCATAACACAGATCCCAAATCAGAATCAGAAGCCACTCTGTAATCAATAAAGGCAATAATGAGCTTTTGTTTTCTAGTCTGAATACAGTATATTTCTCTAGTATATGTCTAAGAATAAAACAGTTATCAAGTATTGCGCAGTTTTCTCTGAAACTGAACTGACAGGACAATCCCCCCAACCCCCAAATCAAGACCTACTTTTTTCATCTTTCAAGAATTATTTTTGTGAACATTTTTGGTGAAATATCTAAGAGACTTATAGGCCTATGCAGTGACGCCAGCCTGGATATAACACATTAATGATGCAGTATACCGTATCATAAAATGCTGCAGTATACTGCAGGGAATAGTGTAATATTATGGCAAGTAAGCCATTTTGTCATGCAGTATTTTGTGACATGTTACTTACTGCAACTTATTGCATTACATCATGGCTGGCTCGACTGTAAATAAGCAGATCTGTTTTCAAAACAGCTTGGAATTCCACAGAAATTCAGAAAGTAAATTTCTAATTTTGATGAACCATATTTTGGGGATGTTATATGGGGCTCAGTGGACTGGATACAATAATCTCAGCAACAGATTCATTTTAACTAAGGCCAGTCATGCGCAAAATTTAAAGGGAGTTTGTTCCATCTAAGCATGTCCCCTTTGATTGCTGCCAACACCTTATCCATATTTGTCGCTGCACTGACTCCACACATGCAGTAATCCATATACCCAAATATCTGATCATATCCACCGCCCAGTTTATTTTCATTGGTGCAAAGTCTGATCTACACAGATGTGGAGTGAGAGGGAGAATCTGTATTTTGGTCATGTTTAGCTTATAGTTCGAAACTTTGGAAAACTGGCCTATGAGTTCAACTATTCTCCGAAAACTTTCCGCTGGGTTTGTGAAGTGCAGGAGTATATCATCTGCATAAACTGTAAATGTTAACTCCCTTCCCACAATTGAGATCCCCTTAATGCTAGTATCTTTATTATAAGCAATTAATAAGGGTTCCAAGTATATATTGAACAGTATTGGGGAAAGAGGACATCCCTGTCTGGTCCCATTTTCTAGCTGTGTCTCTTGTGAGATATACACATTACGCAATACCCTGGCCATAGGGGCTGTGTATAAATTTCTGATGCCTCTGAGAAAGCCCCTCGGGAAGCCCATCCTCTCCATTGTGGCAAACAGAAATGGAAGTGAGACCCTGTCAAAGGCCTTCCCAGCATCAAGAGATATCAAGGCTAAAGGTAGTTGTGAGTCTGGTGCATAGCTAAGTATATGGTGAAGTTTTCTAAGAGCATCATGTCCCCCCCCTGCATAAATCCCACCTATTCAGGGCTAATTAAGTTTGGTGCAATGTTCAGGATTTGATTAGCAATAATCCTCGTTAGAATCTTAATATCCTGATTCATCAAAGTAATAGGTCTGTAGCTACCAGGTAGTTCCTTAGGTTTGTCTGATTTTGGAACCAATGTGATATAGGCCTGATATAACATAGGGTGGAACATGCCCTCCTGCATCATACTGCTTAATAGATCCTTAACCAAGGAAGTATAGTGCAGAGATGACCTGGTAGAATTTAGCCGTGAGGCCATCCAGCCCTGGAGCTTTACCAGAGGGTAGAGCATGAATCGCTGCTATTAGCTCCTCATCTCTTATTGGAGCTGCTAGCTCTTTAGCCTGGTCAGAGTCCAGAACCAATAGAGAAATACCATCTAGGAATGCCCTGATTTTCTTCTCCCCACCCACTTCCTTTAGTTGGAAAATTTCTTTATAATAGGACACAAATGCATCCGCCATTTTTTGGGGATCTGTAACGACTGTCCCTTCATACCTTATAGCCAGGATTGTTCTGACAGCTTCCCACTCCTTAACTTTAGCTGCTAGCAGACGTCCAGGGATGTCTCCTTGCAGTAAGTATTTGGCCTGAATCTTTTCAAGCCAAAATTCAGCTTTACTATAATTGATATTTGCCATCTCCTGTCGTAAACTTTGAAGTTCAGAGTCTATCTCCCTGGAGGTCCCCTCCAGAGGCACCAAGGATTCAATAGCCCCCATTATGAATTCCTCCTTGGCTCTTCTCATTCTATTTCTCCTTACAGCATAGTCCTGTGCTACCCCTGCATATAGGACCTTACATGTTGGCCAAGCTAAGGATTTGTTTTTTAGCGATGGCAGTTGGTTCTGTATAATGTCCGGTAAGGCATCTTCTAATTTATTATGAATTGTAGTGTCCATCAAAAGGGAGGCATTTAACCTCCACCTATAGGGTCAGAGAGGAACATTGTCTGGTTCCCAGGTCAGTTGGATTGGGGAATGGTCTGACCAAGTCCAGCATTTGGGGGACACTTTCTTAACTTCCTGAAGTGCCTCCCTATTAACCAGAAAAAAATGTATTCTGGATTGGCTCTTATGGGCTGCTGAATAAAATGTCATATTATTACCTCCTGCCGAAGGAGTCCAGAGAGGGTCTACCAGCGCTGTGACCTCTAATAATCTGGTCATGGCCTCTTGAGCCCCAGATAGAGGCCCTCTGGACAGTGGTATTCTATCCTCCCAATTATTCAGACAAAGATTCCAGTCCCCTGTCAAAATAAGAGGGTGTGAGGAGAACATGGCAATATCTGTCTCAAGTGAGGCAAGAAACTTAGGGTTTGGAGCAGTTGAAACGTACATGGAAGCAATTGAAAGATCCTTACCCAGAATGGTACCAAAAAGGTATATCCCTCTACAGTCCTCCCTGGATGACACTTGTGCGCTAGTATATGGGCAATTTTTCCCAATTAAGACCACTACCCCACCCGAGGCCGTTTCTTTACCTGCCCCATAGACCTGACTCACCCATATCTGTTTGAGGAGAGTCAATTCCTCTGTCAACAAGTGAGTCACTTGTAGTGATACTATATGAACCCCCATTTATTCAATGTGCCTCAAGATTACAATTCTTTTGCATCTACCCCTAAGACCCTTTACATTCCATGATATAATTTTAATACAAGACATTTTACAATATTGCAAAAGGTTCTGTGCCCAGCCCTTGTAACCCTCTTTGGGTCTGTGTCTCTCTCTTGTACTGTATTAGACTCTTGTTCCTTCCAGGTTCCCCTAACCCCCCGGCCCCCGATCCCAAGATCGCCCTCCTATACAGTCATGATTCATGGACGAGCCATTTGCCATGCGGTCCCCAGCCCATCAGACCACCTAAGTAGCTCATAGGACTCCAGCCATCATTTAAGACCTTCAGTAACTTCCTACCCCGGCTACCCTATACCCCTGTCCATGTAGTTCACCACAGACACTCATTTCCCCTAGATATCACCCCATTTAAGTTCTTTCCCCATTTATGTTAGCTTATTACATTGCCTATGAAATTTTCCCAACCATTAGCTTGCACATGGTGATCAGGGGTTAGCCGACCAGAGTGGCACCCAGCCCCTTATCCCTCCCAATAAAGAGGCCATGCTAACCAGGTAGGGAATATGACCCTTGTTGCACCTGTTACCCACCTTATTCATTTGTGCCATTATCCGACCCTCTTACCAGTCTCCTTGGGGTGCCCTTCAGATTTGTAGAGTCCCTGTTTTCCTTTTTTTCTTCCTTTTAAAAAAAAACAAACAAAAAACAGGAAAAAGGACCCCCAGAAAGCAAAATAATCCCAGCTCAATTTGTCTATCAGATGGCGATAGGGAAGTCATCATCATCAAATGATGACTCATTAACCCCACTTCTTTTTAAACCATCAGGGGAGAGGTTAGGAATTAGCTGTCCCTGTCATTATTGGAAAATTTATATCCTTCCTCTCTGAGCCTCCCTGTATCCCGATCAAATTCAATCTCACATGGAGAGGCCCCTCTTCTAAATTTCACCATTCCCATAGCTACTATCATGCAATTTGCACCTTGAGACCCTCCCCTGTTCTCAAACCAAGCACACTCCCTGATATGGTGCCAAACCCCCTGCTCCGCAATCTTTTATCTCAAGTCCCCACTTTAAGGATCAAGCCAGTCCACTTTTTACTTCCTCTTGCAGAGACTCAGGTCATAGACTGAAATAAAGCTGGCAGCTCAAACCGCAGGCCCTCCAGGGCATCATGTGCTGTCAGATATCTTTTTTCCCTAGACTGAAGTGGTACAGACAGGGTTGCAGGGTATTGCATCCAGAATTTAATGCAAGCAAGGTATAGCTTTTTCTTTATATCTGAATTCTCTTTTTGTTTCTCTCTCACCGAAGGTGTTTTATCCTGGAATAACCAGATGGAAGTGCCATTCCACTGCAATGCTTTATTCTGTCTAGCACAAGCAAGCACATGGGGTTTCTCCTTGTAATTTAGGAACCTCATGATTAATACTCTGGGTCTTGCTCCCGGTGGGGGTATCTCTCTTAATGCCCTATGCACTCTCTCCAGATTATAAACCTCTCTGAATGGTGTGGGGCCCAGTAGTTTGAGGAGAAGATCTTGCATAAAAGAAACACAGTCCAAACCTTCAGCCTTCTCTGGTAACCCTGCAAGAATAAGATTATTCCTCCTGCTTCTGGATTCCTGATCCTCCATCCGATCCTCAAGTTTCTTAATTTGCTTATGAGCTGTAATCATCTCCTGGTCTAAGGTAGAGACCTTCCATTCCTGGGAGGAGACTCTAGCTTCCACATCCCCCATCCTTTGTGCCAGGGATTGTACCACTGGTTTAACAGAGGAGAAGTCAGCCACTAGACCTTGCAGCAACTGTTTTATTTCTAAGTCATCTGCACTGTTAGTGTCTCCCCCTTCTCGGTCTATTTGACCAGCTTGCTCACTTGCCTTGGGCGATTGAGATTTCGGCCGTTTAACTGCTGGTGATCTCGCCGTGAGGGGTTCGGTAGCATCACCCTCCATTTCAGTGCTTTTGTGTGGCCTAGCACTGGCACCAGAGTTGCTAGTTAGCAGAGAGAAATGTACTTATAATCACCAAGATCCGCAGTGTTTTTAATACAAAAGCCACTCAGGAGCACTTCTCCAGTTAAGGTAACATAGGCAAGCTGATGTAGCAGTCCTAATGAGTTTTTTAGAAGTTTAATATATTTGTCAGGGCCTAGGAGCAGCACTGCAGACATCCTCTCATGCCAGGCTCATCATGTGATCCTCTGGGTGCAACACTATAATAACTATGTAACTTGGTGAATCTCTGTAAAGCAGCAGTGCAACAATCTGTTGAACGTTTTGACCTATACTTTTTAATGCTATTTTACATTGCCACTTTACTTACATCCTGACATTTATGATACTATAATTTCCAGTATCTGAGTCTGCTTTACTACTTTTTTCATGTCTGAAATAATAAAAGGAGCACTCCTTTTAATATGGTGTGGACCAGGTCTTTGTCAGTACTTTCTGCTGCTTTTCTCCATCAGTTGTTATATATCACTTCTGTTGTAAAATTAACAGTTATGCAGCAGGCAGTGTTTTATGACCTCACAGAACAATATTTATTGAAAAACAGCAGCAAATAGTGCTAAAAACCTGGTCAGAACAATACTGAAAGGTGTGCTTCTTTTTTTTTCTGACATGAGAAAAAGTAGTAAAGCAGACAGAAATTGTGAAAAGAAGGGTATCATTCAAGTCGTGACATGAAGGTAACTAGTGGCTGACAATGTAAAATAGTATATAAAAGTACAGGTCAAAATTGTCACCACATTCTTGCAATGCTGCTTTCATTTATAATTTAAGTATGGCATCATGTGCTCACAATCACAACACACAAAATGCATCTGTCTAGTGTACAGAAAATTGGCAAGTGGTAACGAAGTGAAATGGGAGCATTACATCACATGCAAAGTCCCCCAGAATTAATGGCGCATTCAGTCATGCGTGTAGTAATCACACAGAGTCCCCAGATTTTTTATGCATTTCCACAATGCATCTCTCTTGTGTGCATAAAATTGACAAGCGGTAACAAAGTGAAATGGGAGTGTTACACCACATGAAAAATCCACAGAATTAATGGTGCACTGAGCCATGCATGCAGTACTCACACAGAGTCCCCAGATTTTTTCTGCGTGCCACAAATGCATCTGTCTTGTGTGCAGAAAATTGACAAGTGGTAATGAAGTGAAATGGGAGCGTTGCACCACATGCAAAGTCCCCCAGAATTAATGGCGCACTCAGTCATGCATGCAGTACTCTCACACAGAGTTCCTAGATTTTTTCTGCATGCCCAAAATGGATCTGTCTTGCATGCAGAAAATAGACAAGTGGTAAAAAAGTGAAATGGGAGTGTTACACCACATACAAAGTCCCCTCAGAAATGATGACCATGAGCGAACTGTTGCTGGTACAATGTGTGCTGTGATTCCCACAAATGTAATGTGATCATCTCAACCAGATGGAGGGGTGTTCTTTGTCTGTACACTAATAGTAGCCTTGGTGAGTTGAGATATAAATATATATATATATATATATATATATATATATATATATACACATTTGTATTTTGTAGGTGGGGGGTTGACATATATAGACATGTACTCATTGCATTGTTTTGTATCACAGGTCACAGATACTGTTGGTGTACACATTATAGTGCTTGATGACAACTTTTTGTGTAGAAATTTGAAATGGATAACTCTCAAGACAATGAAGGTAAGTATTTTTTTTGGGGGTAGAAGCATATTTCGCAGTTTATCTCATTTGTGATTTCTTATTTGGTTACTTCTTCACAGATTTCATCTGCATTCTTCTCTAGTCTGGTTGTTAATGATGGTCATGGTATTCGATTGAAACGATTTCTGCATTTTGCATGTCTGCCCCAGCCCGGGGGGGGGGGGTCCTGATGTTGAAGAACTTCTTTGCATAAGGCAACTATGACACAACAAATCATCTAGAAGTTTCCTAAAAAAATAAATGAATGACTTCTTACAACTTGATTGTCCCTGGTTCTCAATCTCAAGTCAAGTTACATTTCAAAACCACATCTTGTCAAGTAACACAACCTGTGTGCAACTTTTTCAACACTGTCATGGCTGCACAGCTGCAAGTTCAAAATACAGTGCATGTTATCTTGCAGAAATAGTTTTGGTGATGTACACATGCCACCTAGTTTATGAATTGTACTCAGTTGCATTTGCTGCAGTTTTAAAAAAAAATTGAACAAATTAAATAAAATCTTGATATTAACCAGTATGGATTTGAAATGGATATTCCATAGGTTTCTGTGTACAGTACAGCTGCAGTACCATTCATACCGACTTTCAGCGAAGGAGAGTGTTTTTGTTAACCTGTAAAAAAACAAAATAAGTTTACCATATGTGTTTGACCATTGCAGCTCAGAAAAGCTACATAAAACAAAACATACAGCTAAAGGAAGTTAAATAGCATTAAAAACATTAGTACACATACAGTACTCACTTTATAGTTTTAATATTAAGAAGCTTTGTGCCCGTGGCTGATGGATGTGGTCTCCTGTTCGACTCCCTCTGCCTTGGCATGGTCAATGTAACGAGGAAACATTGTCTGAATGACACTGGTGGGGGCTGCTGGTGGTGATAGTGGCAGCATATGATGACATTCCCTGTGACGTCTTCCTGCATCTGGTGGTGGTGGCAGTGGCTAACATCACTCCTGGTGGTGGTAGTCTGGGGGGGCAGACAAACTCATTCTCAGTGGTGGCAGTGGATAACTTCAGTTCTGGGGGGAGGACAAACTCATTCTCTGTGGTGGCAGTGGCTAACATCAGTCCCGGGGTGGTGGTCCAGGGGGCCGGACAAACTCAATCTCTGTGGTGGCAGTGGCTAACATCAGTCCCAGTAGTGGTGGTCTGGGGGGGCGGACAATCTCATTCTCTGGTGGCAGTGGATAACATCAGTCCTAGTGGTGGTGGTCCGGAGGGCGGACAAACTCATTCTCTGTGGTGGAAGTGGCTAACATAAGTTCTGGTTGGTGGCGATGGTCCGGGGGGAGGCGTAAAACTCATTCTCTGTGGTGGCAGTGGCTGACTTTTCTATGGAATCATTTATTCCACAAATCCCCACTTGGGACAAAGCCGAAGTTGGTCACAGGCCTTTGCAGATTGTGAAAAGTGATAGCAGATACAGCGTGCAACTGTCAGCATTTCCTTTACATCAGGGTGCTGCAGAAACTCCTGAACCACAAGACATAAACAATGGGCCATGCATGGAACATGCAAAAAGCCACCATTTGTGATGCATTTCACCACATTTTACCCATTGTCACTTGCTATGAACCCAGCTCTCAGGGACAGGTGGTTCAGCCACTTGTAAATTTCAGTCAGTACCATGTCCAACATGTTTTCACCAGTGTGTGAACAGGTCATAGCAATCGTTGCATGCTGTCGAATTCCTTGAAGATTACTACCACAACACTCCACCTTACTGCACTGATTAGTCACACTACCAACATCACAACAACCCCTGGCACCTGCATCCAGTGTGCAGTTATACACAAATATGAACTCCCCACTGTTTTGCCATTTGTCCACATTTCCATACTTAAATGGATGAATGGAGAGGAGGAATGTTGAAGGGCATGTCTTACTGAGTCGGACACAGTATAGAACAACTCAGGGACAGCACAGGTTGAAAAGTATGTCCTGGTCTCCTACAGCTTCCTACACACACTACCCCAAACTGAGGCTGTGCAGATCAATATAGAGCCCATGTGACCTGAAATCCCATGAATCACTGCAAAATTCTCCTTTGGAGCTTAAAAACAAGGCGAAGTGAGACAAAGTACATTGTTCTCAATGCACTTCGCCTTCAAGATTGGTGGAGTAGTGGTCTGGGAAGGCGGAGTAATACAAAGTCTTTTTTTTTTAATGGACTTCGCCTTACCCATCATAACATGAATTACTCCGCTTTGCATTGCGGAGCACTCCTCAAATTCGCCTTTACTCTGCTAATCACTTCACGGAGCAGATTGAGCCTACTTCGCCCACCACTACAGGTGATTACATTAGACAATTTAATATATATTTATAGATTTAACCAGGGAGAGTACAAGGAATCCATAATGCAAAAATAACATCAGTTACAAGGATGGTATGGTAAAACATAATGGTAGAAACACAGGCATGAGTAACAACTTATGGGCTAACTGTTAGCAAAAGTAAATAAAACTATGGAATACAAAATCAGGTTAAATTAAGATATAATCAGAGTGATGACAAGAGGGTGTAGCAAACTAAGTTTAGTGAAGGACAAGAGATGTAACAAGATTAGTTGACTCAGAATCTCAATACAGGTGGTGGAGAAGTGGAGGGCATCAGGTGCAACCATAGGCCAAGTATATGAGAAGATGTTTCCTCAGAGCACACTTAATGAGTAAAAGAGTAGCAGAATTGTATAGTGAGATTAGGATGGTGTTCCAGAGTCTAGGGGCAAGTGAGACAAAAGTCTGGTCACCCATTATGGAAGAACATTTGGGGACAGTGAGGGAGGTAGTATCAGCACATCTGAGCAAGTATGATGGGTGTGCATTTTATATGCGAGAGATGGTGGTAGCAGAAGAGGCAGACTTGAGTAACTTGAAGATAAAGCATCCCAGAATGCCAGAGAATGATGCAGCAGGAGAAAGCTCCCCCCCACCCAGGAGGAACAGAGTGTGCAGTGGTGCATGAGGCAGGGAGCGGACAATGCAAACCTGCCTTGCATGATGACTTCCATGTTGATGAGGGTAGTGGCTGAAGTAGGTTGCTCCCACAGTGCTCCTTCCCTCTGGTGGGCTGTGGGTGGCACACTCCTTCCACAGAAATTGCCTCCATCACCTATTGTTTCTGGTGGTTTGGGGAAACGAAAGGGCAATGAAAGCTACATCTGGGGGATGACAGGTGTAGTAGTAATAGGCAATAACAAAAGGCAAGACGCACTGCACCCAGTCCACTGCTTATAGCACACTGCTTAAGATCCACATGGCAAAGCAGCATAAAGTGCTTTTCTTTTTATTTAAGGGGCTTACAGTAATTGTGCAAAACAGTACTCACTGCATTACAAAAGCTGGAAAGTAGATACTCACAGTGCACTAAAACTCCCAACATGTTTCATAACTCACTAGTCACTTTTTCAGTGTTTGGAGACTTACCCTGCAGTGGTAAAATCTGGTGGGTAACCCTGCCCAGCTCCCAAAAATTGAGTCAGTCTCCTATTCACCTTGGGAATGAAGCTGCTGTCTCTGGTTTAACTGAATGTGTGCACACTCTCAGGCCTACCAGACATTCTCAGGACACTGGCAGCATGTCTTGTTCCCCTCAGACAAGTGCAGAAATGCCCCCAAAATACTGGCTCTACCAGCTTTTATAGTCTCAGAATTTTTTTTCTCCTCATTGGCCAAGATTCATAGGTAAAACTGTCTGTGCAAGGAGAATACAGCATGCATCCCTGCTGCAAATGCTGTTGAGCTGCTGATTGGCTGCTTTTCTGACCTTGAGTCCTTTTCCCAGATGTACTGGTAGTAGGGGGTTCAAATAGTATGGTCGTCTCCATGTTTGTTTAAAGTTTTTAAATATATATCCCTGGTGGCTTCTCTGGCTGCTTTCCTGCCATTCCCAGAGGTATAGTTTATATTAGCTCCCAGCTATGTAGCCTGACTTGGGACAAAGAAACACATCCCTTGTGAATGGCACATAACCACAATGAACTCTGCACCTTGGCATGAGGATCAAAGGCATTTACTCTTTATGAATAGTCTCCACTAATGCTGCCCAGTCCACACTGCTCCAAAGTACCTGAATGAGTTCCAGGATGTAGAGGAGTAAGAATTTTAACTGGAATTGTCCTGGCAATGTTGGGAGCCCCAAAGAGCCCAAAAGATAAGTCACCAAAATTTGTGAGTAGCTGCATAAAAAAAACAGCCTCGTCTGGTAAAACTGTCTTAAAAGTTCAATGTAGTTTCCTTTAAGAATGAAGGGTCAAAGTGGGGCCAAGTTGACAGCACCATTTTAAGAATGCCCTTTGAAGGGACAAGCAGAGCCGAACTAACAGCACCACTTTAAGAATTCCTTTTGAGGGAATGAGCAGTGCCAGGCTGACAAAAACATTTAAAGAATTCATTTTGAAGGGACCACTAGGGCCAGACTGGCAGCAACATTCCAAGAATTCCTTTTGATGGAACAAGCAGGGCTGTGCTGATAGTACACTTTCAAGAATGCTTTTGAGGGAACAAGCATGGCCAGGCTATCAGCACCATTTAACAATGCCTTTTGAGGGATAAGCAGGTCCAGGCTGACAGTGCCCCTCCAACTTGTAATCATTTACCTTCTGTATAAGTGCTCTTTGAGCTGCTGTATTGTTTTATTTCCTTGTATTTATCTTGGCAGCCTTTGTTACGGTATATATAGTGATAAACAAGATAAACTGGAGGTACAAAGAGCACAGACAACACAGATAAATAGATAATAAAAATATTTGTAATCAATAAAAAACATCCAGAAGAGACTCTTACAAAATAAGTAAAGAAACTGCACTTGGGAGAGAAAACAAATAAGTCAAAGGCACCAGTTGCCAGTCAGAGGAAAAACTGTATTCCATGAGCCCAATGGAGGACACTAAGCCCCAAAACTTCAACCATCAACTGGTCTTCATCAGGGGGTATGGTCTCTGTACAGTAGCTCTTACCATTTAAACATCAACCTTAAATGTACAGTACCCTTATTACAATCACATATATCATCTCCAAATACAAATTGCAAAGTAGTTAAGTGAATTGATTTCAGATTTTATCACTGTTTCTATTTCTCCTCTGTTTTATTTCAGATAGTGCTTTGAACAGGAATCCTGTACAGTTGGTTTAGAATTATGGCAGCGTGAAACTAGGAAACTAGGCATCTGGGAAGAATATGTTTGCCTCTTGTGCGAGAGTAATCTGACTTTGCTGTGTCAGACTACACAATTAGAATGTAAAATATTTGAAATACTTAGTCTCAATAATAGGGATGAGTGGACCAGGTCTGCTGCACCTCTAAACCTCCATGGACCAGGCTGACTCAGCTCTGACAAGGAATACTGAGCCTTTCATGGCTTGACCCAAGCTGCTGAGTTGGCCCAGTTTGGAACTGCTGTCCAATCTGAAAATAACACTCTCGCCTCCAGTACTGCATGCAAGTCACTAAACAAGGCAGCACAGGGTGCAGAAATTAAAAACAAAAAGCATTTTTTCCCCCGATCTCTAAAAAATACTCCAAAGTCTCTGGACCATCACATGACTAACAAAGGCAAACACTCATGATACTGGGGTACTGAAGGGAGCCAACCAATGATAATCTTTGTTCTGTGATTGACTGATGTTCTAGCCAATTCTGTGTGTCAGCCACAAGACGACATCCCTAGGAAATAGTGTATTGAGCACATTTGGGGCTTTGCACTGAAAATACATAGGGGTGTGTGTGTGTGTGTGTGTGTGTGTGTGTGTGTGTGTGTGTGTGTGTGTGTGTGTGTGTGTGTGTGAGAGAGAGATTTCAAAAAACAAATCAAATGAAAACAAAACAATCATTTTCATTTTCTTTCCTTAGTCAGAAACAGAGAGGGAGAGTGGAGAGACCAGCAAATTCAACAGCAGAGTGTAGACTCTGTAGCAGAGTACTCTGCAGTACAAAAAAAATTATTAGAAAGAGAGAAAGAGAATAGAGACCAATTAATGCAGCAGCAGACAACAGCAGAGTGGAGATTAGACAACAGCAGAGTGCAGTCGTAGCAGATTGCACAGTAAAAAATGAAACATCCACATTTTTTGTTAGTCAGAGACAGAGAGAGAGAGACAGAGAGAAAGACCAACAAATTCAACAGCGGACAACAGCAGAGTGCAGAACTGCAGATGCGTTCTTAGTTTAGAAAAAGTACAGCAAACAGGAAAGGGATTTTGGTACTACAAAAAACATGGCCTGCAGTCTGCAGTGTCATGAGTCAGGTGCAGTTCTCATGAAATCATCCAGGAAAAAGATGAATATAGTAGGACAGGTAGTTTCACTCTGTTGTTCTTGCAAAATCAACACCAAATAAAAATAAAGGTATACAACATCCAACAACTTACATAATTATTTTTCTTTTTGAAAAATATATTTTTATAAAAAAATGTTAAAAAAAAGTAAGAAGGGGAGCAGAGTCAGACAGACCAGGAGGACTCTGTCTGTGGTCATAAAAGTGCCTCACTGATTTTGAGTGAGGGGGGCTTATAGTGTTGTACAGATTTTGGAGTGAGAGTGTCACCCACATCTCAGATTTGTGTTACCTGTCTCTTAGCCTGAACTACTACTAGGTCATAATAATTCTTTTTAAGTTGGAAAAATATATTTTTGTAAAAAAAAAAATATATATATATATATATATTAAGAAGGGGAGCAGGCAGGACAGGAGGACCTGTTAGAAGGTCATAGTGCCTCACTAATTTTGAGGGGGGACTTATATAGTGCCATACAGATTTTGAAGAGGGGTGTCACCCACATCTCAGACTTTGTGTTGCCCATCTCTGTACTGCCCTGAAAGGTCATACTGCACTAGACTCTGTGTTGCCCATCTCTGTTCCTCAACTACTACTGGGTCATAGTGCCATACAGATTTTGAAGGGGTGTTTCACCTTTCAGACTCTGTGTTGCCCATCACCCTGACTAAACTACTACTAGGTCATAGTGCCGTACATATTTTGAAGGGTGCTCACATGTCAGACTCTGTGTTGCCCATTGCTGTGACTGAGCTACTACTCGGTCATCATGCCTCATGTATGTTGAGAAGGGGGTGTCACATCTCAGACTCTATGTGCCCTTCTCTGTGCCTGAACTACTACTAGGTCATAGTGCATACAGAGGGGGCCTCACATCTCAGACCCTGTGTTGCCCATCTCTGTGACTGAACTACTACTACATCATATAGTGCCTCACATATTTTGAGAGGGGGTTGTCACACCTCAGATTCTGTGTTGCCCATCTCCGTAGCTAAACTACAACTAGGTCATATAGTGCCTCACATATTTTGAGACTCTGTGTTGCCCAGCTCTGTGTCTGAACTAATAGTATCAATGCTGCTAATTAAGTAATTAAGTTGGACCCCCAAAAAACTGATTCTGAATCAGAGTCTGTTATAGAAAATGAACATGTGGCCAACACCAGCAGTATGGCTGAAACTGATATACGTAACAATCAAAAAAAATATTTCCTGAAAACAAATTCTGAAAAAGAAAGGGAAATTCACTGCTGAAGATATAACTAATACAACTGATAATGATGAAGCAATACAACTAGAAACAGATGAAGCAACACAACCAAAAAAAGAAAAGAATGTTGGTGAATCCCCTGACCAAAGTAGTGCAGCACTGTCGGCATTGCCAGACAAATCAAATAAAAAGCAAAACACAAAAACAGGTAGCCAAAACAGTTAGACCTAGAAAGTCAATGATTAAAGAAAAGGCTCTGTCTAGTTAGTACCACTAGACATGGCATTCCACAATATGCCACTCATGCATATCAGGCTCCTTCATCAGAAAGCTGTGCCTCTGATGAAAAGGAGGTTTTAAGTTTTCAAGAAAAAGATCACAATGTATCACAGTTATGCTCTCCTAAAGGTGATGAATCAAAATGTGATACTAATGAGGTAGAGGGTGCCACTTGGGATCCCCCACCCAAAAAGAAAAAAACCCTACAGAAAGCACAACCAGTAGCCACAGCCAGTAGTAGAAACAATCAATAATCATGGTAGCTCTTCTGTGGAAAGTCACAGCGTGCATGAATCAGGGTCAGAAAAAAATGCCACCAAAATTGCTGAAGTTCCTGGTATGTCAACAAAACGTTCCATCTCAGTTGTGTGGAGCTATTTTCATATAAGTCCCCAAAAATGAATGTTTTTCTTTCTGCACCTTTTGCCATTGGGAAGTTAGCAGGGGGACGTGAAGGGCCATTTCAGGACAACATCACTAAAAATACATTTGCAAGGAGCACATCCAACCATTCGACTGGGCAGCAGTCCTGAGCAAGGGAAAAATATCTGTGATGAAAATAATTCTACAGACAATGGTGATGGTGAAGAGACTGAGAGACAGGGCAAAAAAAGTGTGACTTTACTGACAAAAGTATTTGGACAAGCTACAGCTTCACCATTGCAATCCCATTTTTTTTGCCCCCCCCCCACACAAACTAAGAAGCAGACCATTACTGCACTGCTAGAACAAAAAACTGCCTACAGTAGATCACATCAAGTTGCAAATCAAAAATGAATCAGTTAGTAGGTGAATTTATTATCAAGGACCGGCAACCATTTTCTGTGGTGGAGAATGATGGTTTTAGAGCACTTTTAAAATATGTTTCTCCATGTTACAACATACCAAGCTGTAAATATTTTGCGACTGTGGCTGTTCCCAAAATGTACGAATGTATGCAAAAATAAAGTAAAATTGGCTCTTCAAGAGACTGAATGTGGTTCTGTGTACCTGACCACAGACATACGGATGAGTCCTAAAACCACTGATTATATGTGCATCACAGCACATTGGGTGTCATGGTCAACTTCAAACACCACCACAAGCAGCAGTGTACAGGAAGGAAGACAAAGAATGGCAGGTCTTTGCATTAGCATTTTTGGTAAGTATCACACCACTGACAATATTTTGGAAGAGTTGCAGGATAAAATTTCTGAGTGGTTAGAGCCCCTGGGACTCATTACTGAATTTGTGGTTTCAGACAGTGTCGCCAATATTGTTAGTACATTGAAATGTGGTGGTTTTACTCACATTCCATGCTTTGTACACTAATTAAATCTGCTAGTGTGACCTTTCCTTTCCAGAGACATCAGTATAGTAACACTAGTGGGAGCTGCAAAGAAAATCTGTGGCCATTTTAGTCACTCTGCAAAATCATGTGGTATCTTGGCTGACCTCCAGAACAAAAACAGCTTACCAATACAGCAATTAAACAAAATGTTCCGACAAGATGGAACACAATGTTTTACATGTGTCAGAGACTTCTCACACAAAAGAAGGCAATCCATGAATATATCATGGAGCAGAATGTAGAAGATGGTGTTGTTCTGAATTCATTCCAGTGGGGCCTCATAGAGCACCTTACGTTGTTCTTGACTCCCTTTGGAGGAAGCAACTCAACAGATTAGTAAAGAAACTGCTACTCTAAGCCAGGTTATTCCCATCATAAATTTATTGAACAAGGGGCTTAGGATTATGCGTAGACGTTTTGACCAAAAAGGAGACAAATCTGGTTTATCCATTACAGACCAACTGATACAGCAATTGCAAAATTGCAAAAGATTAAACATTTTTCTAATTTCCACTCTCCCTGACCCTCAGTTTAAGTTGCAACAGCTGCCTTCTTCAGATCTTGGTGACTCTTACCTCAAATACAAAAACATGCTGATTTCAGCAATTGCATGGGAAAAGGAAGGAACTATTTATTTATTTGCTTTTGTTAACTGGGTAAGCACACTAGACAGCCAAGTGCCTATTTTCAGGTGCGACCTGGGAGAGTTACAGGTAAAACTTCATACATGAACAATTGAGGAAGCATAAGGAATACATAGGAAGGTAGTTACAGGTAAAAACTTCATACATAAACAACTGAAGGGAGCATAAGGAATACATAGAAAAATAACAGGCAATTCAGTGCTGGCTCTAGAGCAAGGTAGGCATACATTGAGCAGTTGAGGAACAGAGAAGAGTATATTAGAAATACACAGGCAGTTACAAGGCTAGCTCTAGGGCAAAGTTGGTACAAAATTATATATTTGACAATACAAGTGAATCACAAAAGACGAGGTACTCAAGCTTCTGAAGAAGGTAAAACCTGAAATATCCAGTGGGTACGATAATCTAGGGCCAAAACCACTGAAGCTGGCAGCTGATGAAATAGCATACCCAGTTAGATTAATATTCAACCTGTCCTTTTCCCTGGGACAGGTCCCAGACCTCTGGAAATTCTCTTGCGTTGTGCGTGTTCATAAATTTGGACCTCTCTTTGACTTTGGAAACTAAAGGCCAATTTCTGTCTTACCAATCCTATCAAAAATTCAAGAAAAATTAGTGTAGAACCAAATGATGGAAAATATTGATAAACACAGTCTCTTATCAATAAATCAACATGGCTTCAGAAAAGGGCATGGAACTGAAACTGCCTTGGTTGAATTCATGAGTAAAGCATATTATGGCATGGAGAGGGGATGCCCCACTGGAGCAGCCTTTGTGGATTTGACCAGGTCTTTAGATCTTGTGGACCATAATTTGCTAGTGAGAAGAGTAGAGCAACTGGGGTTTGGGAAACTGGCCATAGACTGGTACAAAGACTATCTGACTGATAGGTACCAGTCCGTCCACCATTGTTGCAAGGACCCTCAAACTGTCTCATTTCTGCATACTGTGACCCTTTCTGGACTATATCTGCATGGCTTCTTCGGGGAGTACCAATTATCTTTGCTGCTTGTAGAGACAGATAATGGCCTTTCCAGGGTTCAATTGGAGGGTTACTTTTGGACCCTACTGGGTCATATAAGCTAACCCATGAGACCACATGTAAAACAGCTGAGCCACCTCAGCATATGACAATTACAGCACATGGAGCAGCTCATCGCATGCAGGAACAGCACAAGGGGGGAGGCATAACAGTGTATACAAGAACAGCGTGGGGGGGTGCAGATGAGTGCACGGCCATTACAGCGAATGGCAAGAGGGCACAGAGCAAAACAGCATACGGCCATTACAGCGAATGGCAAGAGGGAGCAGAGTGAAATAGTGCCAACTGGAACAGCTCCTGTCCCCAGTATCTTCTTTCTGGGGGAGTTCCCCTCCATGTGCGCAGTGTGCGCGCCCGACACCGCCAAAGTCTGGATGGAAAGGAGGCAAGTCACTGCCCAGCAGCACCCGTAGCATAGGGGGTGTGCACACACCAATATACACCAGTGCTTGCTGACAGCCAGAAGTTCAGGACCCGCTCCCTCTGCCACCGTACAGACACATCACCGCTGAACATGCCACAGCACAGCATTGGACCATGTACACCCACAGAATGAACACCCCGGTTCACAGCTGCCACGTCCTGCAGGCTCACAGATGCCCACCACTTGTGGAAGACAGTGCCACCCCACTGCAGCCCCCAGCCCAAGGG
This sequence comes from Neoceratodus forsteri, assembly GCA_016271365.2. NCBI lineage: Eukaryota > Metazoa > Chordata > Ceratodontiformes > Ceratodontidae > Neoceratodus > Neoceratodus forsteri. Next base: position 538,103,844 of record CM028129.1, read on the forward strand.
AGGGCCTCCTAGGTAAGCTCCATTTACTTTTACTTTTATCAGCATCCCTGTGGAGACCAAAGATTTTGGCCGTTGGGTAGCAGCACTGTACCGGGTGACAGGGAGACAGAGGGACTCACCGGCGTACGCAGGTGGAAGAGGGAGGGCCCCATGCAACAGGGCCAGGAGCTGCAGAGCACTGGAGGAAGGGAGAGGGGGAAGGCAAAATGCAGGCCCAGGCACGCCCCCCCCATGAATGGACAAGGGTGATGCAAACAGGGAAAGGCACACACCAGGTCTGGACAGACACAGGGCACTGAGAGACATGTAGCCAGAGCATAGGGACATAGCACGTGTCCATATGGCAGCCAGAACAGGCATGATGTGGGCTTCAGCAAGACGGGGCTGTGTATGCAACAGTGTGTGGGTCTGTAGGCGGTTGCACCTGGCCACCCTGAAGTGCATATGCACAGTCTCTGCAGCTGCAGGATGGGAGGTTTGCCTCCCAGTGCCACGCGTCCCCTGGGCCACAGCCGGCTGCACACAGTGGGCCATGCATGCTGTAGTAGTGTTGTCACATGGAGTCCCTCACCTGCCATGCCCTGATGCCTGCCCAGAGTACACACATATGATGGGGAGACAGACACACTGGGCTAGGGAGCTACAAGTGGAATACTGTGTAGCTGGACAGCAGGACATCTGTGTACCTGTGTGAGGGGAAGAATGGGGCATCTGCGGCCCCTTAAGTAGTGCACCACCACACCTGTTGCCTTGTTGTGCAGGCCCACCCACACAGTCAGCATGCAATGAGCAATGCCGAGTGTATGCAGCTGACCCTTTTTGTGGCCTCCCTGGCTGTTATAATGCCACAGTGCAGGCACATAACAGCAACACACATCCTGGGGGGTTTCAACCAGCCACAGGTGCAGCCACTCTGCCCAAGTCCAGTCCCCATTTAAGGCAGGCCACACTGGGGGGCAGGCATCCAGTATCTGTGAACCGCCATGGCTGTGAACATGCCGCAGGTATAGCCTGATCACAGAAGGGTGCAACCTTGCTGCACCACGTCGGGTACTTCTACTGACGGGAGCATGTGCACATTGATGGCACGTATTGGAAGTGCATCGAGTATGACAGGGCACGATGCCCGGCATGGGTGCATATGCAGGGAGAGAATGTGGTACATGACACCGCCAACCACAACCATGTGCCTGACATCACTGATATTGCAGTCTGAGGGGTGGCAGCACAGGTGAAGGACCATGCCAGATGTACCAACGAAATGTGCAGTGCACTGGTGGCAGCCTGCACATCTGGTATGCCTGCATCAGTTATGGGGAGACTGCCCGCCATGCCCCTTATGAAGTGTGCCTGTGCCAGTGCCAGGGCTGTGGCTTACAGGCCACCTGCACAACTTACATCTGTGAAGAACCTCAGGATACCACCTGAATACACCACCCTGGAGTCAGGGGACACCTTCCTCCAGTACAACGGTGGACCAGGGGAACACATGCATCTTGTATTCACCACACAGGCAACGCTTGCCCACCTTGCAGGCTGTACCACAATCCTGGCTGATGGGACATTCCGCGTTACACCGACGCTCTTCCATCAACTGTACACTGTCGATGGGTTGCTGGAGGGTACTACGTTCCCAGTCATGCACCTACTCATGAGCACCAGGACCATGGCTCCATACATGGCAGCTTTGTAGAAGATGGTGTCCCTGTGCCTGAGCCTTGCGTCTACAATGGTCCTCACAGACTATGAGCATGCTGCCATGAGGGCCTTTGCCATGGTCTTTCCTGGGTGCCAGCTGCAGGGGTGCTTTTTCCACCTGGCCCAGGCAGTCTGATGCCAGTGCCAGCGAATCACGGGATTCGTGGCCCGCTACTCAGAGGATCCAGAGTTCGCCCTTCATGCAAGGGTGTTGGTGGTGCTCGCCTTCATCTCACCGGCTGATGTGACCATTGCTTTTGATGCCCTGCATGACCTGGACTATGTAAAGGCCAATGGGGACATGCTTGCTGACCTGATGGACTATTTTGAGGACCCCTAGGTGGGGAGTCCTGTGGGTCCTACAGCATGATGTAGGCCTCTGTTTGCCATGGACACCTGGAACGTCTACCAGGCTGCTCGGGACAGCTCACCACATATCACGAATGCCATGGAGGCATGGCACAGGAGTTTTAGGGCACAGCTTGGGGTGTGCCACCCCAGCATCTGGTGCTTTATCAGGAGACTGGAGGTGGAGCAGCACCTCACAGATGTCAAGCTGGCGCAACTCACAGCAGGGAACACCATGCCGATGGCAAAGAGGTGTTACAAAGATGCTGGCAGGTGTATTGTGGCCATTGTCTCAGCCTATGCTGAGTGTACCACGGTGGACTACCTGAGGGGCATTGCATTTAACTTGTCCCTACAGGTCTAATGTGACTCATTGGGGTTGACCATCCAGTGGGTGGTTGTTCAGGGGCTGTTGGGCAGAGGTTGGTGTGGGGGTTGCTATGGGGGCTGCTGTGGGGTTGCTAGGGGTTGTGGGGGTTGCTAGGATGCTGCTGTGGGGGTTGCTAGGGGGCTGCTGTGGGGATTGCTAGGGGTTTTCTGGGGGTTGTGGGGTGCTGTGGGGGTTGTCTGGGGTGTGCTGTGGGATGGGTGGTGTTGTAGGGGGGTTGCTGGGGTGGTGGTTGTGTGTCACTGTCACCTTTCCACTATGTATTTGTGTACTGTACACCAGTAAACAACATTCTTCTCACATGTCTGTTGTCCAGCCTCTTTCATTGTGGTTTCACTGTTTGGGCCCACTTGCACTGTTCCTGTCTGCACTGTTCTGCCTGTTATCTGTATTAGTGTTAGCCATTTTGTATTAGCTCTTCCTGCATTAGCTGTTATTGCCATCTACATTATGACCCTGTGCCCTTTTGGACAGTTATTTGGGGTACACCATGGCGCCACCAACAAATTAACAGGTACTGCAGGGCTTTAGTATGGGCCGGCTCCCTTCTCTGTTTGCTAGTACTCGGGGGGGGGGGTCTTGCCTGTGCCTTAAGCCTTGACTCTCCTGGCTGTTATTATCCTTTTATCAATATTGGCGGTCCTATTTATGATGGGCTAGGTGTGGGGTGTGGTTTTATTAATTTTTCTTTTTTCTTACCTCCAAACTGTTTAGACCAATCTATACTCCATTGTAAGAACTGTGCCACTCTCCTCATACTTTGGTGACTGAACAGGCTACTCTTGCCAAGGGCCGGGGGGCAGGGGACCTTTGTCTAATTTGTTTAGGACAAATCAATAGGACCCCATTGTAAATTAGCTGATGCTAAATTAGGTTTTATCCTGTTTCTGATATCAGAAATAAACTTTTTACTACTACTACTACTAAAACTTCCTAAATATGTTGATGCAGACTTCGATACTGCAAATTTCTGAGTTACTGGTTGACTTAACCTATTGTCACAGTAGAGATAGATGTTTTTGTGTGTTTTAAGGAGTGGATGGGGGAGGAATCGGGAGGCAGGGCATAATATGATTGGCAGTGCATCATGCACCAGTTAATTGGGGATATGGGTTTTACACTGGCGGGTGGCGGGAGGCTGGGGTGGGGAAGGGTATCCTGGTACTATTATGGTTATTAGGGTTTTTATTGGTTTGAATACCAAGGGTCATATATTTCTTGGGAGGGGAAGATTCTGGGGAATGGGGGAGGGTCATTTTCTGGGTTTTGTTTTTGTTATTACTGTTCATGGTCTTGGTGTTCATTCTTTGGTATGTGGTGGGAGTGGGTCATTGGGGAACATTTGTTGGCGTTTGTCCTATAGGTTGCAGGGGTGGGAGGGTGGGAGGTGGTGAGGTTGGGACAACTCTCTGTAAACTAGCTGATATGTGGTATGTAGTATGGGGTTCTTCCCATAGGTTATATGTTTCCCTATGACATCTGCTGTACCTTTGATTGTGTTATGGCGTAAAATTTCAGGTATTGCTCTTGTAATATTAAAGGAGCCCAATCTCTGAAAAAACATGCTAAAATCTTATTGCATCTTTGCAAGCTGCAGGATGACATGGCTTTTTTGCAAGAAACCCACCTTCCCCCAGCTCAGATAATGTCTTTATGATTTTCCTGGGTTGGTCAGATGTTTGATCCTGGATTAGACTCTCGTAAGCGAGGTGTGGCCATCTTGGTGTCTAGATCATCCCTTTCCATCTCTTTCAGGAGGCTGGTGACCCTCAAGGCAGATATATTTTTGTGAGAGCACTACTGGGGCATCAGGAGGTGATTCTGGGATCAGTCTATGGACCTAATATGGATGACCCTTCTTCCTTCTCCCAGATCCCCCCTACTCTGTCTCAGTGGGCTTTCCTTTCTGTGATACTTGCAGGGGACTGGAATGAGGTGTTAAACAATGATTTGGACAGGAACTCAAGATGCTGTCAACCCCTTATGCCAGGTCAGTTTGCACTGTGAGACCTCATGGATTCATTAGGGTTGATAGACCCTTGGCGAATTGAACATCCAGAATTGAGGGAGTATTCCTTCTATTCCATCCCACATAATTCCTTTTCCCATATTGATTTCTTTTTACTGAGAACTGAAGCCGGATCGGTATGGTTCCCCTGCATGATGTTGCCTGACAAGCAGTATACCGACACTGATTTCCCGTCATGGGCTTTCGCTGCTAATTGAAATCCCACTTGACATTTCCCCGACAGCATTTAACAATAGTGAAATTGGCAAACATGTATAACAACACAACTTGCCGACATTAGTCCAACACACAACTTAGTAAGTGGCTGAAATAACTGAACAAATGTTCTGCATTGACCAGGGGTATACAACTAAATGAAGGCAGCTTGTGACACAGGGGAATGATGCTGGTATTTGCAAACATGTAAATAAAAAATAAGCTTACCGAGTTAATACTGTGTCCCATCTGCATTGGTATTAAATCCCTTATGAAATCCCATCATCATAATGCTTAATGTCAAACTTTATTAAATTACAAGTGCACAGTTTAAAATCAGGATAAAAAAAATCACAGCATCATGTTATGTGCTATGCCTCTCACAACGTCCTTGCCAACATACTGATGTCTGTCAGCAATAATGTTTACAATCTTTTCCTCCCGCTTCGAGTATTTCTTTTTTAGTGATGATTTTGGCATGCCCCTGTTAATTTTCTCAGTGTTGGACTCAGTGACCAGCTGCTTTTTTCTTAGTTCCTCAATGAAACGTAGTAGTCCAACATGAGTGGTCCCTACAAGAGTGCCCAGTCTTCAGCACCATGCTTCCACATTGTTTTGAGTTTGTGGCATAGCATAGAACATAGAAATGTTTTAGCCTGATTTTAATTTGTGCACTTGTCATTTAATACACTTTTACATTATTGAATGTGGTTTTGGAATTTCACACAAGGGATTTAATATCCAGTAACAGAAGACTTGGGGCGCAGTATACACTTAGTTGGCTCAATCAGGTACATATTAAAAATTCTGCCAGTCGAGCAAACAATGTTCAGGAAAACATTGTGTCAGCAAATAAAAATGTGGGAAATAGATTGCGGGCAATACAGAGTCGGGAAAACTTATGCCAGGCAATCATACTAGACCCACTGAAGCATTGCCAGGTGTCCTTTTGAGTCATTATAGTGTTAAGGTACTGTCTGACCATCACCCACTTCTGTTACAAGTCAACCTTGCCCCATCTCTGGTAGGGGATAAGACATGGCATTTTAATAACCAACTACTAAAACTCCCAGAGCTATTTGAGAGGTTACAGCACTTCACTTCTGATTTTTTTACTCTTAATTTGCCTACGATACTTAAACTTGATATTCTTTGGTGCTCTTTTAAATGCGCCCTTCAGGTGACATTATCAGACTGGCATCCAGAAGGGAAAGGGAACTCTCTCAAATCTTATTCTCCCTTCTGTCACAAATCCAGGCAGCTGAGCGGGAGTTTTCAGACTCTTCCCCATCATTGGATAGAGAACGTCTTGAGGCCCTTTGAGTGAAATGTAATGCCCTCCTTGGAGAGAAAGCTGAACATCTTCTCCAGAGGACTAGAGCCCAGTATTTTGATTGGGGGAGAAGCTGGAAAGCTCCTTGCCTTGTGCATGCATAATCAGCAAGCGGATTCTGGCTATCTACTTACTTCTCCCAGAGATATTGTTTTGCAGTTTCAGATCTTCTATCATTCTCTCTATGCAGCTCCCCCAGACCCCTTTGATCCTTCTGCCTTAGATACCTTCCTTCAGGATTTGGACCTGCCTGTGCTAAGTCATGCTCAGGTTGCCCTGCTGAAGGCTCCTTTGACTCTGGTGCAGGTGACTACAGCAATAGACTCCTTGGCACCAGATAAATCTCCTGGTCCAGAAGGCTTCTCTTCAAATTTCTACCAGAAGTGTAAGGACTTGCTGGTCCCATATCTTCTGGACTTATTTCAATATGTTTTTTCACATGGCCTTCTAGATTCCTCTCTTATAGCTGCTACCATAATGGTTCTGCCTAAACCAGGTTGGGACCCCTCATTAGTGACTAACTACAGACCTATATCTTTAAATAATGTGGATTTTAAAATCCTGCCAACAATTTTAGCTGTTAGACTAAATTCTGTATGGGAGTGGCTTCTCAATAGGGAGCAGGTGGGATTTGTCTCATGCAGATTGTTTGCTGATCATACCCTGAAACTCCTGCACCTTATCTCTGCATCAAGGGACTCCTCCATACCATCTGTTCTGGCCTCCCTGGATGAGGAGAAAGCTTTTGATAGGGTGTCCTGGGATTATTTGTTTCACTTGCTCCCCAAGTATGGCTTCCCTTTTGAATTTACCAGATGGCTCAGGGTTCTTTATACTAATCCCACAGTGCACATCTTTTGTAATGGGATTCTGTCTGACTCCTTCCCCTTGCAGCAAGGAACTCGCCAAGGGTGTCCCCATCCCCATTTTTATTTAATTTATACCTTGAACCCCTGATTAGGAAAATTTATCTTTCCCCATGAGTTCAGAGTATATCCTTAGGTGTCTCACAATATAAACTGTCTGTTTATGCAGATGACATTCTCCTACATATTACACCTCCTTCCACTTCTCTACTGGTGGTCCTATATATCATAACCCATTTTGGCTCTATCTCTAACTACAAACTCAATCTTTTGAAAACCAAACATTTGCCACTGAATGCTGCAACTCATTGTGCTAGTGTGGAACACCTGGGCCTTCTGTGGGTTAAAGATAAATTAAAGTATCTGGGGCTGTACCTTAGTACCGATCCGTCTAAACTTAAAAGATATAATCTGGACCAAGTGGTCACTCAAATTCAAAATGACCTTAATCGCTGGTCCTTGCTACCCTTGTCCCCATGGGGTCATGTGAGCATTCTTAAAATTAATGTTCTCCCATGAATTTTGTATACCCTCACCATGCTTGGCCTGGCCCTACCTAAGACATGGTTTCTCCAGATTAACAGAATCTTTTCTCACTTTCTTTGGCAGGGGAAACCTCCTAGGAGAGCCCTGCAAAGTTAATAAGACCTAAGGAGGCTGGTGGGTTGAAAGTTCCTAATGTCTATCTTTATTGCCTGGCCATACACTGTTCCCGACTTTCCTTCTGGTTTTGTCCAACTCCTGGGGGCCTTGACTTTGTCTATGTTCCTCAGTGGCTGGACACTGAACACTCATTGTGAAATCATTTTGGTCTGAACCCCTATGCCTTGTTTTATATTCCCTCTAAGAGAGTTCCTGGCCTCTTGAAGACCACCCCTGTTGGTTATTCTCATTATGCTCACAACCTGTTATGTCAACTGCTAGCTTTAGACCCCTATCATGATGTTACCCAGCCTATCCTCGAAAATCAGAACCTAAAGATTGCTGGGAAGAGGCTGATGAAGGCAATCTGGTCTTCTCTGGAGTCCTTGTCAGTTGATCAAATACTGCCTGCCAGTAAATATTACTTTTCAGGAGGCTCAAAAAAAATTCAACTGGTCTATGTTTATGTGTTTTAAATATTTACAACTTAGGCACATGTTATTTCAATATTTTGGTACTGGAGTCTGATCTAGAGAGTATGGAGATGCACTGCCTCCCTTGTTATCTGCTATCCCTACCTCTCATGCCATGGCTTTCTTTCGTACAGGGCTGCAGGATCTCCATGCTGAGAGGGAGCATGCATTCTTTTTACTCTTGGGACCAGGCTCTTCCCCCCCAAGAAAATCCCCGTGATTGATCTTGCATCTGGCAAGAGGTATACAAATATATTGAATGGGATAGGTACCATGTCATGCAGTTTCAGATACTGCATAACATGGTTTACACCACAGTTAAATGTCACAGAATGGGTAGGTTGAACTCAGATGTATGTACAAGATGTCAGGAGGAACAGGGTCCATTGTTTCACATCCTCTGGACCTGTGAAAAGATTAGGCCTTTTTGGGATGATATTAGACATCAGTTGGATCCTCAATTAGGGCTCAATCAGGCTTTCACCCCTGAAATTCTGGGGAGTTTGCTAAGGCTTTAATTGGTAATCAGAAACTACATATTGCTTTAATAGTGGCCTGCACCAAGAAGCTCAATCTTTGGTACTGGTGCGACCAGGCGACCCCTACTTATGTGGAATCGTACCAAGAGATTCTTTTTGTGCTGCAGGCCAAATGTATTATTGCAAGTATGTCACACTCCAACAAGAACTATAATCAGGCACGGAAATCCCTTTTTACCTTGTTGACTCTGGATACCGGGTGATGGTTGACTACTTGCTATTCACTACCTGCTATTCATTATTTATGGATTATTATTTATGGCTCCCACATTTCATACTCCTGAGAAGGTTTAGATCTCATTAGGCTTAAAACCTGCCACAAAACATGACTGGTAGTAAGGTGAACACTGAGGTACAGTGCTCAACAGAGGGCAGGACAGGGGTAAATGGAAAAATAGACAAGGGAAAAAAGAGCAGGCATGGGGGAAAAAAGGATAAAGCCAACTTTAAATGGAGGGCAATGAGTACCAATGCCCGTAGTCTGGGAAACAAGCTTCCAGAGCTAGTAGCCTTGATGGAAGATGAGAAATTGGATATTGTGGCAGTCACAGAAGCATGGTACATGGGGAACCATGACTGGGATGTCAACATAGCGGGGTACACAGTCTACAGAAGGGACAGGGAGGGGATAAGAGGAGGTGGAGTAGCTCTATACATAAGGGAAGGGATCAAAGCTACAGAACTAAAAAGTAAAGGGGAAGGACAAGAGGCACTCTGGGTCACCTTGGAGACAGGGAATGGCATCACAATCTGCACAAGGGTTGTATACAGACCCCCATCTCAAGGGGAGGAAATGGACAAGAGAATGATAGAGGACATTCTCAAAATGGCTGAAAAAGGGGAGATACTGTTGATGGGGGACCTGAATATGCCAGATGTTAACTGGATGACATGTACTGCAGCCACATCCAAGAGCAGGGTAATTCTCAATGCCCTGCAGGGGGCAGGCCTTAGACAGCTAGTGTTGGAACCCACTCGGGAGGGAGCAATACTAGACCTGGTACTCTCAAAAGGAGAGAGGATCAGAAATTTAGAAGTCAGTAGACATCTGGGAACAAGCAACCACTGCACAGCGTGCTTCACAATAAGCACAACCATGGAGACAAGCCATATAAAAACAAGCATACTGGACTTTAGAAGGGCTGATTTTGGCAAAATGGGTGAATACCTGAAGAATACACTAGCAAATAGCCAAAAAGGAGGGGTGGAAGAACAATGGAAAAAAATCAAAACTGCCATCATAGAGGCAACAAGCCTTTGTGTGAAACAGATAAAGAAAACAAAGCGGAGTAAAAATTCACTATGGTTCTCAAAAGAGGTGGCAGGGAAGGTTAAGGAGAAAAAGGCTGCATTCAAAAAGTATACGGCATCACAGAAGGAGCATGACAGGGAACTGTATCAATTAAAGCAGAAAGAAGTGGGGAAGGCAGTCAGAATAGCAAAAGCACAAACTGAGGAAAAAATAGCCAATTCAGTTAAGAAGGGAGATAAAACCTTTTATACAGTAGGTACATTAGGGAGCATAGAAAGGGTAAGGGAGGAATAGTGAAGATTAATAAAGGAGAGGGGAGGTGGGCAGAGGGAGACAGTGAAAAGTCAGAGATACTGAATGAATATGTTTGCTCAGTATTCACAAAAGAAGATGAGGAGGCGTTACCTAAACCAGACAATAGAAGCACTCTGGGTAGGGGGGTTGACACCAGTCCATTTACAGAAGAAAGAGTCCTGAAATAACTCCTAAAACTCAAGGTGGACAAAGCAATGGGGCCTGATGGGATTCTCCCCAGAATCCTAAAAGAACTAAGGGAGGACCTAGTGACACCACTGACCACACTTTTTAACAAATCATGGGAGAATGGGGTGGTATCTGAGGACTGAAGGAGGGCAGATGTGATCCCCCTTTACAAAAGTGGGAGCAAGGCAGAAGCAGGAAACTACAGACCTGTAAGTTTGATCTCAGTGGTAGGGAAAATGATGAAATCACTTCTGAAAGAAAGAATTGTTGAGTACCTAGAGGCCAGCAGGGCACAGGACCCAAAGTAGCATTGATTTACAGCAGGAAGGTCATGTCAGACGAATCTAATAGATTTCCTTGACTGGGTGACCAAAGTAATAGACCAGGGAGGGGCTGTGGATATGGCCTACCTACTGTAGACTTTAGCAAGGCATTTGACACAGTCCTGCACAAAAGATTAATAATCAAGTTAGCCAACCTTTGAGTGGGTCCCAGGTTGATAGCATGGGTTGCAAACTGGCTGCACAACAGGACACAGAAGGTAATAGTGAGTGGAACACATTCCGAAGAAAGGGGGGTCATTAGTGGAGTACCTCAGGGCTCAGTACTGGGTCCAGTCCTCTTTAACATCTTTATAGGTGACATTGCAGAGGGCCTGGAGGGAAAGGTATGCCTGTTTGCAGATGATACAAAGATCTGTAACAGAGTTGATACACAAGGGGTAGAAAGGATGAGAAGTGACTTGGCAAGGTTGGAGGAATGGTCAGACATATGGCAACTTAGATTCAATGCAAGAGGTGCAAAGTAATGCACCTGGGAAACAAAAACTCAGGAGAAGAGTACACAATAGCAGGGAGGTACTAACAACAACAAAAATGGAACGGGACTTGGGGTAGTCATATCAGATGATCTAAAGGTTGGTAAGCAATGTGAAGTCAGTAAAGAGGCCAAGGGGCTACTGGGATGCATAGAAAGGGCATCACAAGTAGAAAGGAAGTGGTTATCCTCTGTACAGACAGTTTGTGAGACCCCATCTGGAGTACTGTGTGCAGTTTTGGAGACCTCATCTACGCAAGGACATAGACAGGATGGAAGCAGTCCAGAGTAGGGCAACTAAAATGGTGCATGGTCTGCATCAGAAATCATATAAAGAGAGACTGAGAGAGCTTAATATGTATACCCTTGATGAAAGGAGGGATGGGGGGACATGATAGAAACGTTCAAGTACCTCAAGGGAATCAACAAAGTTCAGGAGGGTAGGATCTTTCAGAAAAAGAGATGTGTAAGAACAAGGGGGCACAATTTAAAGATAGAAGGGGGACGGCTCAGGGGTAATGTGAGGAAATTTTTTCACGGAGAAAGTGGTGAATGCGTGGAACTGCCTTCCTGGGGAGGTTGTTGGGGCTAAAACAGTGGGGGAATTCAAACATGCATGGGACAGACACAAGGCAATTGTAGTGGGGGGGTTGCAGGAAGTAGGCTGTTGGTTAACTAGAATCTGCAGCTTATCCAGTAGGTAGGGAAATGGGCAGACTGGGTGGGCCAAGTGGCCCTTATCTGCCGTCAAAGTTTATGTTTCTATGTTTCTAGTGTAATACATACTTTTCCTTTTATTTTATTTTCGGGATGCTTCCCTTTTGCAGTATTCTAGTTACAACCACGTGGGTTTTATCTGATGCCCCGATTTCCGGAGAAGGGGGGGATGGTTAGTGGGATGGGTATGGGGTGGGGTGGGATTGAATTGTTATAATTATACCTTGGTTGAGAAGTCTACAGGTTTTGAATAACCTCTTTATAAAATTGTTACATATCCAGATGTTATTAAAGCAAATACTATTTTGTTGGGTAATGATATATGTGTCGATGAGTTCATGTATTCTCTATGTTCTTGATGCTTTACTTCCAATCAAGTTTAACAATGTGTTTTGAATTTTAAAAAAAATGATACCAGTACATCTGGTATAGAGGCAGTATATCAGAAAACATCAGGGTGGGGTGTCCCAGAGGGTTCGATTCTTGGATCTATCTTATTTTTCTTGTTTTTTGACCCAATAATGACAGTTTTAACAAGAACAAAAATAAAGCTTTAAGCTTACGATGCAGTTATATACTGTTATGGATCATCAGCTACAGAGTGGAAGTGGTTTTGACAAGAGAACTAGGTATAGTACAGAACTGGTTATGTAGGAATAACATGGTTCCTCCTAGAACCAAGACAATGGTCTTTGGGACTCATTTCAGGCTGAGAGACCATGGTAATAGTCTAAGCTTGATAGCACATGATGGGACAACATATAAAAATGTCACTTCCTTTAAATATCTTGGGGTAACCTTGGATCCCACTCTGAGCTTCGGGCCACACATTGACATAGTTATGTCAAACGTTTGTGCAAAAATTGCTACTCAATACAGAATTCAAAACTTTCTAAAACCTGAAACCAGAATAGCAATCATTAACCAAAACTTACTATCTCTTGTTAACTACACTTCTACAGTGACTGACATGGCCCCTGCAAATATATTGTCTAAAAAGACAGTCGTCCTTCATAAGATAGGGAGATTTGCGCTATCAGACACAAATACGATGCATCATTGTGAGACACTTAAAAGAGTGGGTTGGCTTCCTGTCCCCTTAAATTATAAGCTTTCCATGTTCAGACTTGTCTACAGGATCCAGAAGGCAAGCACCCCTCCCGCTCTAAGTCTCTCACAGATCATGTACCAAATTTTAACTCATGCTCCTCACAAGACTTACACCTTTTAAAAGTGCCATTCGTGAATAAGTGGCCAAAGCACATTTGCTCACTCTGCAGCATTCAGTTGAAATGAAATACCCCCTCACATCAGATGTCTGCCTACTTACAATGCTTTTTCTACAGCACTATCAACCCATCTGGCTGAGCTTTCCAAATCTGAATGCTTTTACTGCATTGTATTAATTTACTGCACTGTTTAATTGATGTGGAACTTTATTGTCCCCATCTATTATTGTCCTGCTGTACCAAATTGTTGTCTGTTTAATTTATGTGGCACTTTATAGTCCCTATTTATTTCTGTTTTTTGCTGAACTCTCTGTATCTAACCTCAGGTTGTACCTGTAAATGGAACTGTACTCCAGTGTACTTACCTGAATAACAAAATAAAAATGAAATTAAATTATGCGGGTGCTGCATCTGATGATGCAACATCTACTGGTGGCGATAGCAATAATTTTCACTAAGTGCCACCATGTACTCCTTCATCAACATTGGTCAGTCCTGCACAAAGTCCTCTTTCATGGCCCTTGGAAAAGGCACATCATTCTGAAAAACACACGGATGACTATCACATTATTTTTGGGCAAAACTCATCGAGACGAATAATCCATATGTGTCTGTTGTTGATTTGCCTTTTCTGTGTTTGTCTGATATTGTGGATGCCTATTTACAAGAATCATTCATTAATATTACTGATGACCCTTTTGAATACTGGCTGGAAAAGAAAAAATCGGTCCTGCACTAGCTGCCTTTGTTATTAAACTTCTTAGATGCCCTCCCACTAGTGTTTACTGTGGGTGTATATTTAACACAGCTGGAAATGTTGTCTCTGATGGCTTACTTCTGAAATGCACAGCGCCTTGCCTTCAGCGTGGCTCAGTTGTTAGCACATCCACCTCTGAACCAGGAGGTTGTGGGTTCTCATCCCACACTGGGATTGGACTCGTACCTAAACACTGGCACCCAAGTGCAGTATTAGGGGGTGCTGTACTGCCAGGATGTGCCATCCTTCAGATGAGATGTTAAACTGAGGTCCCTTCTACCCATCCTGGTACTGTTCAGGTGGAAGTAAAAGAGCCCAGGGTATTCTTCGCAAAGAAAAGGGGACATTCCCAGTGTCCTGACTAACATTACCCTTCCCATAAAACTGATTTATGCAATTGTCCAGGCTGTGTGTGGGTGTTGATGTGCGATATGGCTGCCACTACACATTCAGTTACTTCACTACCAGTCTAGCATTGCTTGTAAAGTGCTTTGGGATACATTGTGTATGAAAAGTGCTATATAGATACTGATTCTTCTTTTTCTTCTTTGAATTCAGAGGACAAAGTTCAGCAACCATAACATAAAGATCAAGTATAAAAAAATATTTATTGTGAGGGCAGGGTGTATATTACATCATATGTATTGCTGTATGTCTTTTTTCACGTTGAGTTTGGGAACCTAGAGCGTAATTTGTTTATTCAGCAAAATATAAACAGGCAGTGAATTGCTGGATGTCTGGGGTGGATGGTAGCACCAAGGGGGCAACACAAAGGAAAAGACCTATGTGCATGCATGACCACCATGAATGCCAACCCCCGCCATCCTCGGGCCCTGCACCATTCAATTCCCTGCCAGCTTGACGACAGGGGGGAGGGGCGGTAATGGGGCTGGGGACTGGGAGGTGGTCTTCAAGGCTAGAATAGGTGGTGGTGGCTGTGGCCAAATAGCTCTATAAGAAAAAGTATTTTTATCCCATGCTGTAGTTGACTGTGCACAGCCTTTGTGAGTGCAGGCCCCTGCAGTCCTCTGGTCTCGCACCATGTAGATTCCCACCGTTGGGAGAGGCGATGGGGCTGGGGACTAGCAGGTGGGCCTCATGGCAGGAGTAGGTGGTGGTCAGAACCAAATACCTCTATGAAAGCAAAAAAAACCTGCAATGCTGAGGTGAGGGCAAGGTCAACCAGATAAAAAGTAAGTTAGAAAACACAAGGGATAAAAAATAATTGGCCAGTCAGGCAGGAGTGTGTGGGCTGGTTTGGGGTCCATGATGCTTGCTATAACACCAAGTAGGCAAGCAAAATAATTACAAACAAAAAAAAAAATAACATCTCAGGTCAAAAGGGTGGGAGTGATGGCTAGGGCCCCATCAAAAATCCTGCTCATGCTGCCTGCCTGTCTCCCACCAAAAAACATGCCAGACTCATTGAAGGTTTGCACTCTGCTGTTGAATTCATTGATTCTCTCTCTCTCTCTCTCTCTTTCTCTCTCTTTCTGACTAATTTTTGACACACTGCCTCCTTCCATGGCAAAACCCCATATGAGCTGCATACACTGGGCTGGATTCAGAAACGTTTTTGTAACTCCAGTTGCCGACTGAAATCTCTACAGCTGTGGAGATTGCAATTCACATCTACAGCAGATGCGGAAGATGTTACAGCTGGTTCTTTTTTTTTTAATTAAATGTACTTTATTTTATTTTGTTAGAAGCTTACATATGTGGTATAACAAGGCACATATACATAAAAAGGAAAATGCAACTGACTATACATACTTAAGGCCTTAAGGTAACATCGGCCTCCTAATATTACTGTCACTAATTCTAAATATAGTCTTAACAATAATCCCTTCCCCTCCCTTAGCCCCTCCCTTCCACTAAGTGCAATTAACATCATATGGTAACAGAATTGTGATTATATATATCTAATATTACCATAGATAATCTTAACAGAATCTTTGTTTTACCTTATATTGAGGTTAATGTATAAATCTTGCTCCATTTCTTATCAAAGCTAGCAGGGCAGTGTCTGAGGGTAGCTATAATCTTTTCTGTTCTTAAATTGTTTAAAAATTCTTTCAGCCATTCTGAATATGGGATAATTTGGGTATCCTTTCAGTGTCTTAATATCATTTGTTTGACTGTATGTGAAATTAAAGCCATAGCATATCTTCTTTCTAGTACTGGAATTTGGGTGTAATCCCCAAGAATACATATTTCGGGTTCAAAATATGGTTGCAATCCAAGAAAGGGATCAAGTTTGATCTTCAACTTATCCCATAAAGGCCTGATTAAGGGACACTCCCAAAGCATATGGTATATAGTACCTTCCTGTAAACCACATCTATTACATTGGGAATCTTGTAGTTTACCCATGGTAAACAACTTTGCTGGAGTGAAGTACATATTATGTACTATATGAAACTGAATCAGGTGCAATTTGTCATTAGAAGTATAGCAATATATAGCTTACCAGATACTTTCCCAACAAATTTGAGTATCCAGGAATTGATTCTTCCAGTATGAGGATTCCACTTGGAGATCTCGATGAATTCTAGGATATAGTTCTGCTGTTATTTTAGATACTGCATGAGAACTCCATACCAGATCACAGAACATGTTCAGAAGATCTAGTTGGTCATTATCCCAAACTTCAGAACCCATTTTAGATATCAAGAGGTGTCTAATTTTGAATGCTTTGAATATCTGATTGGGAGGAAGACCTAAGGTCTTAAGGAGTTCAGATGAAGTCTTAACCTTGCCCTGATCTAGTACATCTAAAACCCTAATTTCCTGCTTGGGAACCTTACTCCTAGTTTTTAAATATTGTTTATCTAGTAAGAAATTTGGATTAAAATGAATAGGCTGAGAAATATTCTTTGCATTATTATATTTGAGGGCTTTACATAATTGGCCATGTACTTTCAGGGACATACAGATTAATTCATTTTTTAGAATCGTATAGCCTTGCTTAGGGGAAGTGAATAACACACAATCAGGAGAGATACCAGATTGTCTTATGACTAGACATTCTATTTTTAGCCAAATTGGCTCATAGGTTGATACTGTTCTGTTAGTAATAGGGAGGTACCATGGGAAATATTTAGCTATATGACTTGCCAGATAATAATGGAGAAAAAATTGGCAACTTAAGGCCCCCTTTTTGCTTCAGGGCTCCAAGTCTAACATATGACTGCCTTGGTGGCTTTGCTTTCCAAAGAAACTTGGAAATAATCCATTGAACTTTCCTAAACCAATTTAGTGGTAGATAAAAATTTAACATAGTCATAGGGTAAAATAATCTCGGGAGTATATTCATTTTAATTACATTGATTCTTCCTTGCAAAGAAAGATACAAGGGAACCCATCTGTCAAGATCCTGTTGTATATGTCCCAATTTAACCTCATGATTCAATTTTAGGATTTGTAGTAAATTAGGTGTAAGTATAAGTCCCAAATAAGTTATTTGGGTTAACCATCTAAACTGAAGGCCTTCTAACTGTGCACGATGAGTATGAGAATTTAGTGGCATGATTGTTAATTTATTTATATTCAATTTATAATTTGATAGGGTGCCAAATTTCTTTAGAATAGATAATATCACTGAAGGGAATTTTGTGGATTAGTGATGTGTAACATAAGGTCGTCTGTGTATGCTGATAAGCAAAGATCCCATTCACCAATCTGTATATCCTGTACCTGGGGAGAATGTTGTAAATGATATAAGAGTGGCTCCATGTACAGGTTAAACAGGTAAGGTGATAGCAGGCATCCCTGTCACATTCCAGAAAATAAGGGGATTAATTTTGAGAAAACACCATTACAATAAACCTTGGCTGTGGGGCATGTACTGTATATAATAGTTGGATTCACTTTACAAATGTGTGTGTAAAACCAAATTTTTTGAGGACTTCAAACAAGAAAATCCAAAGTACCCTGTCAAAATCCTTCTCTGCATCCAGAGACACCAACACCATAGGGTAAGGTGCTGCCCTGGATGCAGAGAAAACATGAAAGAGTTTCCTAAAGTGATCTACAGAGGAGTGACCCACTACAAATCCCACTTGTTCCAGATTTAGTAGTGTGGTCCAAACTCGTGCCACTCTATTGGCTAAAATTGTTGCAAAAAGTTTTATATCATAATTCATCAGGGAAATTGGATGGTAATTAGAGACCACCTGAGAAAATGTATTTGGTTTGGAGAGTACTATTATTAGAGCTTCTAATAATGAAGAATCTGATATTCCAGAATTACAGAGATAAGTAAACATACTCAAAATTAAGGGCAATAGAGATTCCTTGAATATCTTATAGAACCGAGGCGGAAAGCCATCTGGCCCTGGGGCTTTATCATCTGGTAGTGAATCAATGGCATCCCACAATTCTTGCTGGGTTATAGGTCCCTCCAGAAAATTAACTTGCAATTGTTGCAGGATAGGAAGTGGAATAGCTTTAAGATAATCCTGAATTTCCTCAATAGAGGGGGTAGGTACCTGTGAGGAGTATAAGGATTTGTAGTATGCCTCAAACTCACTAACAATTTCTTTAGGGGTAGTAAGAAGAGAGTTATCTTTAATAGAGTTAAAAGATACTACAGTCCTGGATTCTTCTTGTTTTCTCAACCGAAAAGCCAATAAGTGACTAGCGTTATCCCCTTGTTCTACATATTTAATGTGGGTTTTAAAAAGGATATATTGAGCTTTTCCCTGCAGAAAATCAGAATATTGTTTTTTTTTTAATTTAGTCAGTTGTACCTGTGTCTCTTCATTCTGCTAATTAATTTGTTGATTTTCAAGATACTGAATTTGTGATAATAGTAAAGAAGATTGCTTCTCTCTCTCTTTTTTTTCCCGAATAGTAGATAACCAGATACACTCCCCTCTGACCACACATTTTAGGGTGCACCAAAGTTTATCAACATCTGGTATTGACCCTTGGTTTTGTACAATAAAATGGTCAATTGTTTCTTTAAGGGACAGTACCCCTTTTTCATCTTGAAGAAGTTGAGTGGTTAGTTTCCATATGCTATTTTTAGCCATATGCTGTGATAATACACCTTCCATCCAGATAGGTGCATGATCGAAGATAACCCTCGGGGACATACCACTACCTATTAAGCCTTCAAGTACTATAGTATTTACAAGGAAGTAATCAATGTGGGATAATGATTTATGAACAGGTGAGTAAAAAGTGAATCCCTTGGTAGTAGGATTTAACAATCTCCAGGGATCACTAAGGCTAAAATTCCTAATAAATTCCATTAGAGCATTTTGCGGCAGAGAGAGGGTTCTTTCTCTGCTAACTGATCTATCTAGAGTTAATGAGAGGACCAAATTCCAATCTCCAGCTATTATTATGGTCAGTTTAAGGAATAAGTTCAGGTGAATCAACATTAGGTCCATATACGGTTCCTAGGATAACTTCCACATGGTTTAAAAGACCTTGTAGAAATATGTATCCCCCTGATTATCCATATGGGAATGTTGTAACTTAAATGATATCCCCCTGGAAAATGAAATGGTTACCCCTCTTTGTGCCATTGCATTGCCTGCAGCATACACCTGTTCTATTTGTCTTCTTCTGAAAAGATTATCTTCTGTCTATAATAGGTGCATTTCTTACAAAAAGGATACCTGACATTGTAGAGTTTCCAGTTGCCTAAGGATTTGATAATGTTTAATTCTAGATCGGGGCCCTTTAACATTCCAAGATATAATCCTCACTGCCATTGATAACGAAAATCATACTCTGACTCAGAGATCTCTCCCCTTTGGATATCTGAATAGCTATGGCCTTTGGAGCAAGGAATAACAATGTAAATGAAAAGGTATAATAAGCTACTTATGTTTAGATCCTCTATATTAATCTGCCTCATCATAATCAATATAGGCAGTATAACTAGTGCATTTCCTCTGTTGTCCAGATTCATTGCTGCACTAAACCCCCTAATCCTAAACAAAACTATTCTACCCTAACAAAATATCTTTATCCCCCAGTTCACTTGACTGCCCTCCTCCCAATTAGTCAGTTGTAATCTTTTTTCACCCAGCCAGTAGACATCCCCAACCACCCCCTCCCCCCTTTCTTAAACAGCAGTCCAGCTGTCCAAATTCCAATTTCCCAATAGTTCTTTTTTTAACCTTAAATGAGAATCATCATAAACCTACTTGGATTATCCCCTACATTAAGTAACAAAACCTTTGGTCCATAACTATGAGCAGCATATAAGAATCACCAAACAAACAAAAAAACAATAGAAAATGAAACAGTATCCATAACCGGAAAATATATTAAACGTAACTCTGTCACAGTCTAGTCTCCTGTGACCTTGCGAATTTGCATCCAGGCAAAGCATGTATAAACATCCGCCATTTCACAGTCCTTGTTCTATATAAAATAAATCCTTGAGTAGGAGTTTGTTAATGACTTGCAATTACGACTCTCCCCCATCAAATCTTGCTGTCTTGAGTTGGTATGAGAGACTTTTTGGAATTCTGAGCAGCTAGAACAATGTTCATTCTAGTTTGCCTGTCCCAGATGCACTTAGACTAATATAACTATGAAAAGGCCACTTAGCAACTTGTGGTTAGATTCTTTACTGGAATATAATTTCTTCTATCAGCGATACTCTTATGCAGTGTCACCGGTTAGCACCTTCGAAATTTAGCTCTGCCACAATCAGCTCAATTACAAGGCAACTAAAACAGTTCCTTCTTTACTTTGTCTGTCTCACTGCTCTTAAATTGAAACCTCAAAGAACAAGTCATTTAACATTCTGTGAATAACTTTACCTCTGGAATACTGCTTCCTCACTCAATGAAACAAATTCGGATAGAGTTTCTTCAGTTCTACAGCCGCCTTATGCTCATCTTCTAATGAAATCCAATGACCATCTGTATTTACCTGCAGTATTGCTGGATAGCGCATATGGAATCGATCTCCTGCAGTGATAAGCTTAGCTACAATAGGATGTATTGCTGTATGTTTCTGTCTTACTGTAAGGGCTAAATCTTGAGCAATCCTTATTTTGGAGGTTTCCCAATGAACTTATTTCATCTCCTTTAATTTGTCCAGAATTGTTTGCTTATCCAGATAGTTTAGCAATCTGAAAATAACGGATTGAGGGGGAGAGCCAGCTGGTGGAGCGGGCCTGAATGCCCTATGCGCTCGTTCGATAATATATGTCGGACCATTTGGTGAGGGCCCTGCTAATTTAGTACACAGTTTTTGGATGAAACATATAGGATTATCTCCCTCCTCACCCTCTGGAAGACAACTATTACTAAATTATTCCTCCTGGATCTCCCCTCGAGATCCTCCAATTTATCTTCAATTTTTTTAGTCCGCTGTCTTAGGGAGACAATTTCTGGATCCAGCTGAGCCCTCCAATCATCTAATGAAGAAAAGCATACCTCATTATCACTGGTGCATATTGTTAGTTGATCCATGGAAGTTTTAAGCACTTGTAGGTCTCCGATTACTGCGTGAAGTGAATCTTTAATCGGGACAAGCTCCTCAAAGAAGGTTTCAACTGTTAAAAGTTGTGGAGCAGCCTCATCCACAACGCCACCCACTCTGGTACATTTTGATAGGAGATCCTTCTCTGGAGATGGCGTGGCATATATTTAGGCTTTTGTTGTTTCATTTGTACTGTAAAAGTCAGCTATTCAATACAAATATCCGCCGCTTGATTACTCTCTTAGATGCAATGACTGTGCTCTATATAAATTGCAAATTCCTCCAGTATTAGTGTGGGTTATTCATGAAATGGAGTGGATTTCAAATGGAGGTATGAGGGAGCATAACAGGGTGTGCCTATCTGGCAGCCATCACAACTGGAAGTTGCCGTTATGGCTGGTTCTATCAGCCATAACATTTTTCCACAGTTGCTAGGATTTCCATGGCAACACCACCTGCAAGCTGTCATAAATCATAGAGCCCGCTGTAAACCAGCTCCACTTTTGAAAATACCATGGCTGCAGGAGAAACTGTGGTTCCACAAGTGGCAACCCACCTGTGCCAAGTTTTTCCCCCAGCTGTGGGATTTTCAAGAGTTTTTTCCTATAAATGTCATATGGTGGCTGACACACAGGATTGGTAAGAACAGCCAATTTATATTTTATTGCACTTGGCTGCTTGTTGACCTTGAATAACATGAAAATACAGACACAAAACTTTTTTTTAACTATAATTTTGTTTTAACAGAGGGATCTAAAAGAATAATATTGATGCATTTCTCATAGATAGACTAAAATAGGTCTACAATTCATCAGAGTATGTCAGAGTAAATCAGAACCTTTTGGAAATAGATCAAAGTCAGAATCAGAACCGGGTTACAGCCGACCTGCCCATCCCCATTTAATAAGGTTGCATATGATTTAATTACTTTTCTTCTACTGGTACCATCAGCCTGATCATAGTTTCCACTGCCCCAGAGTCCTATGGTTTTCTGCCTGTGTTATTTTATTTGTACTTTTTACCCACATGTCCTCCCTCCCATTTTGAAATCAATTTGCATAACAATTTCACATTTTTTTATTTGGAGATGTATGTGATTGTAACATGAGGACAGTATCTTTAAGGTTGATGTTTAAGTGGCAAAAGCTACAGACAGAGTCCATGCCCCCTGACGAAGACCAGTTGATGGTCAAAGTGAAGTGGTTTGGCGTCCTCCACTGGTTCATAAAATAAATGTTTCTTCTGACTGGCAAGTTGAACCAATTACTTGTTTTCATTCTCCAGTGCAGTTTATTTCCTTTTTGCGTTGTGTTGGGGCTGGCTACCTCTAACTGCACCCACCAAGCTCCTAAGATGTGATACTTGTTTCCACTTTTAAGTGCCTTACAGCTCACATGCAAAATACAGAGCTCATCCTCAAAAGCCATAGAACTTTCTGAGAACTTTTGCCCTCTCTATCCCAAGGAATTGCTTGGTCTATCAATTTTCTAAAGAAGAAAGTTGATTGACTTCCTCATTGCCAGCAATAATGGCCAAGGACCCTGATGCATGGTGAATGAAGGACCAAATTCTGTTTTCGAGATCTGAAACTTATGGGACCACACTGGTGATTGCTAGTTTAATGTTCAGATTATGTTGTCCAGCATTTGTTATTTATATATATATTGAACAATAGTACAGGCAATTATTTACTGTAAAATAAAACTGTCCTATTATGAATAAAATGTCAAATTGAATGGAATTCTGTGATTTTTACTGGTGTGAAGCAAAGCCAAGTTCCATAATTTTTACTGAGAGCTTTCTGGTGAACACTGTTATGCATTGTCTGATCATGGCTCATTCCTCATCCTCCTAAACCTGGGAGCAACATTTGACATCCTTTGATCCTATACTCCTGTTCGAGTGCCTCAAGCATGGTGTTGGTGTCTCTGGCTCTGTCTTGTCCTGATTTATATTGGTGTTTTACAGATACCATTGGTTCACTGGTTCAGCAAGCAACTGACATACAGTACTGCATGTGTAAGACTTGTTATGAATGTAGATTGAATGTAAACATTTTCATTCCTCTCTCTCTCTCTCTCTCTCTCTCTCTCTCTCTCTCTCTCAGAAGGGGACTACCATCTTTCAAGATACTTCTGAGCTTGGTCATGTGGCAAAGGAGCCCGTCTTGAAGAGGGCTGCACCCCATGAGAGGCTAGTAAAAAGAAGTAGTGCTCTTCATCTCCCCTAAAGGTGCTGCTGCTGCTGCTAGGACTACACAAGGTGAATAAAAGAAAAAGCAACGGACATACCAGTGTTCTAAGGTCAGAAAAGATTTACTTTATTTGCCTCATATGAACGGATGTCAGGTTAGAATCTGTTGTGTATTACCTCATCTGAGGCTTCTTCAGAGGGAGGAGGCAGCATGCATGAACACCATCTAAATTCTTCAATTCATGAAACAAAAAACAGTGACTGGCCATCAACGTGACACATCATTGCAAACACAATGCACTTTTCACTTTAGTATATGCATTTTTAATGTGTTGTGATACATCATTACAAATACAATGCACTTTCCACTATGAGTATGAGTGCTTTAAATATGTTTATAGTGATGTATCACATTCATGCCTGCTAGCTCCCCCCGCCCCCCCCCCAAAAGAAGCCTCAGACAAATCAATATGTCAAAGTATCTAGCCTGGCATCTGTCCAGATGTGTCAAATGAAGTAAAACTTTTGAAACCTCTGAACATTGGCATGTACACTGTTTTTGTCTTCAGTTAACCCTATGAGGGGGTGCAGGGGGCATTGCTCCCCTTTGACTGAAGGTATCTTAAATAGTTTAATAATGATCTCCCATAAGGAGAGAGAGGAAGCTACCAGAGGAGAAATGGTGGATGGTTAAGCAAGAATAAGGGAGTCTGAGGAAAGCAGGAGCGTATGCTCTTTAAATAGTTGTTGGAGAGGGCTGAGTGTAAAGCCCATTACCCCATTGAGCCATAAGGATTGTTTTTTAATGCACTTGTTCAGTGAGCAAATATTTAGGCATGTGGGTGGATGATAAGTTGACTTTTTGCATACACATAGTAGCCATCTGCAAAAAACTGTGTCAAAAATTAGGATTTTACTTTCTCAACAAGTCTTGTCTCACCTGAGTAGATGAAACTATGCTGGTGCAGGCTACATTCCTTCCCCTGTTGGACTATGGTGACATTATTTACAGAGATGCCACAGCCTCACCATTGGGTCAGATAGATGTATTGTACCACAGAGCACTATGTTTCATCAGTGAGTTGCCCACTCACACAGCATTGCCTTCTCTACAGGAAAATACGCTGGCCATCACTTAAAACCAGGAGGTTGCAACACCTAAACCTCTGGTCCCTCGAAGCTCTTCTTAACTCCCTACTCACTTATATCACCTTACTTCTCAGTAGATCCCATATCCCTTACATGTTAAGAATGCACAATGTCATCTTGCTTGAGGTTCTTAGGCGTTGTTCAAAATATGGAAGGATGGCCTTCAACTGGGCCACCCCCAAAGGTTGGAATGCCCTCCAGAAATTAACTAAGCTTTCCACACTAGTCTGTCCCTGGTCTTTCCAATCACTTCTTAATCAATATTGCACTGATAATTGCATATGTCATTGATACTTCATTCAGTCAACTCTCCTTTCTGCCATCCCCCTATATATTTTGTCCATATTTATAGATTTGCCATATGTTGCATCCCTTAGATGCATGCCTACACACTGTATAGACTGCAGTCTCATTACTTCTTTCTATGCATAAAGTTGTTAGTTGTCTCTTAGCTCTAGTTGTATTTATGTCATGGAATATGTCATTAGTTGACACTGTGTCTAGAATCTAGTTTCCTTCAATTGAATGCCTTTTGTTTTTTATGTTCCTATGCATATACATACATACATACATACATACCAGTGTCGGCAGATAAGGACCCACATAGTCCACCTAGTCTGCCCAGTATCACCTCTCTACTGAGCCCCTCCCACACCCCAGATTTTACCCACCCCCCTTCTCTCCCAGGATACCCATGTACTTATCCCATGTGTGCTTGAAACCCTAGACCATCTCTGTCGCAACCACCTCCTCCGCCACCCTCTCCATGAAATAGTGCTCCCTTACATTATCCCTAGACTGTTCACCTTCCAACTTCATCCTGTTTCCCCTGCTTGTTGAACATGCTTTTATTTGAAATAGGTTCTTCCATGGTGTTCTGTTTATACCTTTTAGATATTTGAACATCTCTATCATGTCTCTGCTGTCTCTCTCATTCTCCAATGAGTACATATCCAGCTCCCTCAGCCATTCCGCATATGCCTTCCACTGCATCCCCTGTATCATCTGAGTAGCCCTCCTCTGGACCACCTCCATCCTCTCTGTATCCCTCTTCAGGTGCAGTCTCCAGAACTGTACACAGAACTCTAGATAAGGACAGGCCATGGCTATATACAGGGCATGATGATTTCCCTCCTTCTACTAGCTATGCCTCAACTTATACATCCCAACATTCTGCTTGTGCTCCCCACCACAGCCTGGCACTGATTTGCCACCTTTAGGTCAGAGGTGATGATGACACCTGGATCCCTCTCTTGTTCCACTACTGTTGTCCTTGTATATCTCCAATATTATATGCACTTCCAGGTGTCATTGTATGCATATATTGTTTCTTTACTTTCTCTGTCCTACCCAGGACCTCCTTGCAAATGAGCCTTGCTCAATAGAGCTTTATCCTGGTAAAACAAATAAATGAAATTAATTGTGTAGAATTGGTTATGAATGTTGATTCAATTCTACACCTGCAGCCTAGACATGATCAGATATTTCCTGAAATGTTTGTGATATCTCTAGAACAATTTCCTGCCTGGCTGCAGTATCACTAAAGGGCCACCAGAGAGAGAATCTGTTTAGAAACATTGGAAAATATCTGAAAGTATCTGACTAAGTCATTGTCTGCAACTGTATGTAATGTCATCTTTGGTTGTTTTTCTCTCTGTCCCTGGAGGGCAATACCCTTTTGAGGTACTCTTGAGCTTTGTAATGTGGCAAAGAAATCCATCTTAAGGAGAGCTGCACTTCTAGAGGTGCCATAGGGACATGGTCTCTTTTTTGGTTTTTAGTCTTTGGTAACTGGGTAAGGTCCATTAGGCACAAGTGCCTGTTTTCAGGGGCGACCTGGGAGCACTGGGAGGTTAAGTGACTTGCTCAGAGTCACACAGTATGCAAGTGGAGGTTTCCTTCTTAGGGGTGTTTCTTCTCCTCTATGCTGAAGGTAATAAAATAATTTCCCCTTTGAGTTTGGGTCAAAACTCCAAATTATTGGTTCCATGAAAGGAAATGCACAGAATGTTGTCCATACAAAGAAAACAACACAAAACTCAACTGAAAGCTTCAGTTTTTATTCAGACACAGTTAAATAGTGATCCTTTAGAGATATTAATATAATTTATGAAAACAGAGATATTTCAAACAGCGCATAAGTAATTAATTCCTTTCCCCTTTAAGCAATAAATGAGCTTGACTATGCATCCTAGGCTAGTCAGTGCAACTGCAACTCTGGCTACTCAGGTAACAGGACAAAGGTGGACTGGTGCTCAGGCTACAAAACAACTCAGGCTAGAATTTGATGATAGCACAATGATTATTGCAACTACAGTTGGTCCCTACAGAAGCTAATCCCTTTTGGTAGGCCATACTGCAAACTTGTCCCTACTCTAAGCCCCCAAGGAAAGGAAGGCCCAGTCAGATTGAATACATATGTGATGGAAGCCTTTCCAAGCACTGGTATAAATCTCCAGCTAAGCCCTGGTTATAAAAAAGCTAAGTAAGGAATCTGTTCTAGAATTTATCCAGAGGCCACATTAAAAAATAGTCCATTGCCTAATTCCTGAGATTTTGAACAGGATTTTGCCAAATGCAAACAGTTGCAGCAACTTTGAAGAGGAACAGAAATTAATCTAAACCAGCAAAACTGTAGAACACGGAAGGTGAAACACAGAAGCAGAGGCGAAACCATCAAAAATGTTAATGTAACATACAGAAATATAAGTGTGCTGTGTACATGCAGAATGCATGCCACATGCTTAATTGATTGGGGAAAACTCTGCCCTTTCCGGCTCTCTCCTCTCAAACAAACTGCATTCTGCAGTTTGGTAAGCAGATCAAAGAGAAGCTGCCCAACACTCACCCTCCAAGCGAGGGGACAACTCTGCCCTTTTGGTCTCTCTCCTCTCAAACAAACTGCATTCTGCGGTTTGGTAAGCAGAACAAAGAGAAGCTGCCTGACACTTACCCTCCAAGCAAGGTACGGGCTGGAACCCTGAATTTTGGCATCTACCGCTGGAGGAATCTCACTTGACCCTGTTTGCTAGTGTTTCTTACACTTTGTGCAGCAATACAGAAGTCTTCTAGGAACTGCTGCCAAGAAATTAATGCCAGGACTGACCTCTGCTTGACATGTTCTTGATTTCTCACTTTAAGTAATGTTTAGTCTGATCTAGAGATTTCTCAAGAGTTGATATAAGTTTTGAGAGAGGTCTTTAGGTGCTGTCATTTTACTATCTGCCCTGAGCTCTTTGGCCCTTCTCTTAGAGCTGTAACTCTGTGGGCTGCACCCTTGACCTCTGTGTCCTATTGAAGTTGCTGCAGTGCCCCACCAAAAAAACTCACGTCAGAACCTCCCTGCCTGTTTTCCATTAGCAGATTATATCCTTTAGCCACTAGAGGGCCCATTTATAAGCACACTTACCCTATCCAACACAATATACTGTAGAACTGATTATATTCGCAGGTGCCAGAATTCGCGATCAGCTGTGCACCGACTTAATCGCGGTTGATTGAATTAGTGCATTCTGAACAAGAAAGCGTGCAGGCAATTAACTGATCTAGTACTGATCTAGTGCTGTATTTAGTCAGTCAATGAATCATTGAATCAGTAAGTAAGTCTTAGGACAGCATGTTTCTTATCAAGTGGTTGAAGCCCTCCCAGCAGAAACGCAAATACCCACTTGAAACTTTAGAAATGGATTCTGAAGCACTAGCTGTAATCTCCAGTGTTGAACACCCTGTATCAGCCTCTGTTGTGTGAGAGATCGCAGCTGCTTCTCCTCCCTCCAAACATAGCAGACCAGCAAACTACACTAATTATACACCGGAGGTTCGGATTCAGCTAGACAAGTATGCAGCTGAGCACGGTGTCATGTCCGTAGTATGAGCTCATCACTCCTTAACCGGTGATATTGTGAATGAGAGCACTATCAGGAAATTTAAGCTTGACTACAAATCGGCATTGCAGACAAACCCTGACCCTGCAACTCTCTCTCCCATTTTGCCCAGAAAGTCAAGAGGTCGTCCCACACATTTGGTATCATATCTGGAAGACCAGTTAAAGAAAATTGTACAGTCACTCAGGGTAGAGGGTGCGGTAGTGAATGGCTGTGTGATCCAGGCAATAGCAATGGGAATTGTTAAGGCAACCAGCCCTCATGTTTTGGTGGAGAATGGTGGGCACCTGCAACTAAGCAGTAAATGAGCGTGGGGTTTCTTACATAGAATGGTCTACAGTAAACACAAAGGCACAAAAGTGGCACGCAAGGTTCCTACCAATTTCATAAATCTAAAGTCTGCCTTTTTACAAAGAATATCCAATTGTTGTGCACAGGAGCTCATACCTCCCCAGCTAGTAATTAACCTAGATGAGACCAGAGTTAAAATTGTGCTGGTATCTGAGTGGACTGTGGAGGTCACGGGATCGCATCAAGTCTCACTGAGCAGGTTTAGGGATAAAAGGCAGGTGTCCCTGGTTCTTGCTTGCACACTTGGTGGCCAAATGCTTCCCCCCCCCCAAGTCATCTACCACGGTAAGACAACAGCATGCCATCCACAGCACAAATTTCCATCCGAATGGGACATCACGCAATCAATTGAAATGTGAAAGAACAACTCGAACTGCCAAAAGGGCAAAAAGCCATTCTAATTTTTGACTTGTATAGAGCTCACTACACTGCGACCATTCTACAGAAGCTGGAAGAAGTCGGTATTATACCTGTGTACATCCCAGCATCTTGCACTGATTCCCAACAACTGCTGGATGTCTCGGTAAACAAAGTTTTCAAAGACCTGATGAAAGGTCACTTCACTTCAGGGTATGCCGCAATAATTTCTGACAAACTGGTTTCAGGAGTTGGCGATGCAGAACTGAACATCAATCTAAGACTATTGGTACTAAAAGAACATCATGCAAGGTGGTTGCAGGCAAGCATTGAATCTCTCGAAGTAAAACCTGATGTCATTATTCGTGGATTCAGACAAGCAGGGATACTGGATGCACATACCAACTGCCTGAACACGGTAAGTTTGTTTCTTATTGTTTCTTATTGCTAATGCCAGTATTCTTATTACCATCTTGATTTTAAAAATTAAGTTGCATTCTAAGGCTGGTCTGCATTCTTATGTATTGCAGACACAGCAAAGGGAGCTGGATCACACAGCAAAGGGAGGATCAGGATCATGATAAAATTTGGGAGCCTCTAACATAGACAAAATCTGCAGCTGGGATGAAGATACTTTTTTTCCAGTACCTTGATTGTATTAAAAAAATGGACTTTAAGTTGCTGTAATTACTGTAATTACTGAATTAAACTCTTTTTTAAATCATGCAGTAGCTCTGCTTCCTCATCATTACTGAAGGTTACACTTTCTAAATTAAATCACTTTCCGTTTATTTTCGCTGTAAATTAATGATAGCAAATATAGCGAAAACAAACTGAGTGCGATTATAATCAGTTCTACAGTAGTTCCTGTCTCATTTCACTTATTGTGTGGTCAGTCTATCACTATTCATCTGTCTTTGCCCCTCCCTCTTCTACTGATTGATACTGATTGTTCCCATTTGCAGCTTACAGTCTTTTCTCCCACTAGAGGGGTTTTCCCCCAACCATTCCAAAGCTGCTCTATATTTCCTTACTCTACTACTCCTGGCACTCTTCCTTTACTGCTCAGCTGCTATGGGTACTTACACTCCATTACTAAGTCTGCTCTCCTTCAGCCTCTTGGTACAGTCCTCACACCGACTGGAGCACCTTTCCTCCACACTAGGCACCTCATCCCCAGACTACCCCACAGTGACTCAGCCCTCCCCCACCCTTGACACACCTGTGACCCCCCAACACCTCCACCCTGCCAACACCCCACTCCCTCCGCCCTCCAAGGCCTGACCTGGACCCAGCTGTCCCCTGCCATTCCCACCCTTCGCACTTTATCTATCCCATACACCCTGATTGTGAAGTCCTCAGCTGGGTGTCAACCCAAGGGTCTCCATAGCCACCGGCCACTAACCAGAATAATTACACTGTTATTATTATTATCTGATAATGTGCACCCAAACCCAGGACCTATTGCTTCCAGCCCTTCTAAACCCTGTACTGCAACTGACCTCCACTTTGCATCCTTAAACATTTGCAGTCTCCTAAAGAAATCTGCTGCCCTCTAGTGCTGGGTCTTTCAACATCAACCTGACATAACTGCACTGGTAGAGACTTAGCTCTCCAAATCCACCCCTGACTCCGCTATCACTCTCCCTGGATATACCATCTACAGGGAAGACCGAGTAGGCAAACGCGGTGGTGGTTGCGCACTACTCATATGGGACTCCCTTCTAGGTCAGGCACTCTCAGCTCCTAAACTTGATTATGGAGCCCAAGCCCTCACCTTAAAAATCACACCTGACAGGGTCACATGATGGCAGCCTGAGGTGAAGCAGCTCTCGCCCGCGGCTCCGCTCTCCTGCTAGCATTTCCAGGATTTTATTCCATATCGAGAGCAGTTCCCATTTGTGCAGCAGTCCGGATCAAAACAAGAGTGTTCTGTGTCTGCTGGGTTTCAGATTGTGGACCAGAAATGGAGGTTTTCATGAAGAAAGCTCCTCCACGGCATAACCCCCATTGACACCCAAGAAGGAGAAGGCCGCAAAGCGGCCGAAGCAACAAGCTGCAGGGGGAGCTAAGCCGATTGCATCGACCACAGCCCTTTCCAAGGAGAGATTCCTTGAAATTATGCAGCCCTTGCAAGAGAAAATTCTGGACATTTCTGAAGATCTGCAGCAAATCAAAGTTTCGGTCCAATCACTAACAGTGCGGGTAGGGGACTCAGAAGCTAATATCATTGCTTTGGAGAACAAACAGGGGAAAATGGAGCAGGATGCTATACAGTTAGGTCGTAGGTTGAAGAGGTTGGAAGAGAAGCTCGAAGACCTAGAGGGAAGGAGCAGAAGGAATAATCTTCTGGTGATTGGCCTACCCAAAAAGTAGGAAGGGAGTAATCTGGTTAGCTTTGCCCAGAAGTTTTGTGAGAAGATAGCTGGGGCCTTCGCCAAACAATACGGTCCATATTATCGAGCTTGCCCACCGAGCCCTGCGCCCTCCTCCACCCCCTGATGCCGCCCCACGACCGTTCATTTTCAGATTGCTCAACTTCCAGGATAAGCAATTTATCTTGCATAAAATCTAGGCTCTGCAAGAGATCCTTTGGGAAGGGCGTAAAATTCGTATCACTCAGGATCTCCCACAATCTGTTCAGCTAAAAAGGCAAGATCTACATCTGACAGTGTCCAAGTTGATCGCAGCGGGGGTGCCATTTCGTATGCGATACCCAGCAATGCTCCAAGTCAAATCCGGAGAGAAATGGCTTTCATTTGATTCTCAAGACCAGGCAAAGAAGGAGCTTAAGATTTTGTTCCCTGATCTCTTCAAGTGAAGATAGCATGGTGCTGCATTTTGCCTGTTAAGTGCCTATATGTATAACTGTTTTCGGGCTGGGTATACAGTTTACTCCTACCCTCTGGTACTGCTACTTATGGTTGGTAGAAGGAGCCCACCCTTGGCAACTAGAAGAGTCCCTATATTGTAATTTCATCGAGACCAAGTAGCCCTTCTGCAATGTGAATTTCAGTGGGGGACTGGTTGCTTCAGCAAGCTACAGTGGGCTAAGCCTTATATGCCCTTTTTGACTGGGCAGGAACATTTGAGACTTTTCCATGCCCCTGATGATTGGACTTTTCTATTTTGGGCAATGAATGTGTACGGCAGGTAGAATATGCCCCCGGGATATATATATTTTTTTTCTCTTTTCATTCTCCCTCTGATGGGGAGGGGGGACCTGTTGATTTAATGGGACTGCTTTAGTAAAACAATGGCACAAAGTCAAGAGGGTTGAGTAGCATCAAGTATGCTGGGGTAGTTCTCCTCCTGCTTTTGATTCAGATTAGCAACTGCAGGAGTGGGAGAGAGCGGGTGGGGTGATGTGGAAGCAGGCTGCATTAACATCATGTACCAGAGACAGGAGAGTAGTGCAGTGTTAGAACTGGGGATAGAGTTAGGTAAATAGTCGGAGTTCGTTGAATTAATTTTATATATCAATACATGTGTACTGCTATGAGTTTGGGATATATTAAGGGTTGGATGGGGGTATCCTGGGAGGGGGGCCAAGTGTTCTCATTCCGCTCATTTCTGGTGCAGTAGCAGGGTTAAGGACACAGCTTGAATTATTTTATGGGTGGCCCATATACGTTTATAAGTTGGAATATTAAGGATGCCCATGATCACTGCAAAAGGCATATTATTCTCAGACACTTGCAATATCTAAACACCGGAATTGCTTTCCTTCAAGAAACGCATCTTCGACATGAAGATGTTGCACTTCTTCATAAGCAGTGGGTCGGTTATGTCTATGGGGCAGGCATCTCCACCAATAAAGGGGGCCTGGTTATCCTAATAAGCAAAAAGATTCCCTTCACCCTAGGAAATGAAGTCTGGGATCCCAATGGGAGATATGCCATAGTGACAGGTCTGCTGGAGTCTCACCAGGTGATGCTGGGAGCAGTCTATGGCCCAAACATTGAATCCCCCCATTTCTTTACTCACTTACTGAGATTGGTAGTTTTCAACCCCCCTCAACTCACTATATTGGGTGGGGACTGGAATATCACTCCCTGCACGCGCACTGATAGGTCCGATTCCCGGAGAAGGGGGTTTTCCCCCGCGCAGAGAGCTCTTCAGGAGCTCATGAGGGGGGCAGATCTTATCGATGTCTGGCGCATCCTGCACCAGGAGGAATGCCAGTATACGTTTTTCTCTCTGCCGCACAAAACATATTCGAGGATTGATTTCTTTCTTATCAGTTCCTTCACCCTCCCTGGAGTAATCGACGTTGATATTCACGCCAGGGTGGTATCGGACCACTCACCCGTGTCCCTTTTTTTCCTAGTAGGGCCTGGAGTGAAAAAGGACACCCTCTGGTGGTTAAATTCTCAATTATTGCACAAACCTAACTCCCTGCAACATATACAAAATTTTATCACTGATTTCATAAAAAACAATAGGGGGTCAGTTAGTAGGGCAGACATAGTCTGGGGGACTTTAAAGTGCTCCCTTCGGGGAGAGTGTATCCGGTTATCCTCCACGAGGTCCGGCAGCTCAAGTTGCAAATGAGCTCCCTGCTTTCCTCAATCAGTCAATTGGTATCCACTATCTCTGCTCATCTCCAGATGAAGATTGGTCCGAGCTGCATAGATTGCGAGCCCAGTACTTCAGTCTCATCTCCCAAAAGGCCGAGCTTGCTCTTAAATGTACCAAATTCCAATATCTGAAGTCTGGGGAGAGGGCTGGCAAGTTGCTGGCTTCGCGGCTCAGGCAGGAGGATGCATCTCGGTTTATCCCGGGTATTAGGCCTGACAAAGACTCACCCGTGGTGACTGATCCTCGGGATATAGCAGAGGTGCTAAAGCTATACTATCAGAGGTTATATGCTGAGGAAACAGATGCTCGCCCCTCTATGGCAGATATCCTGAGCTATCTTAGCTCAGCTGACCTGCCCAGGCTGTCACCCATTTATACCTCTGCTTTGGCCGGTCCCATCACGGCTGAAGAGGTGACAAGTGCGGTGGCACTTCTTTCAATGGATAAGTCCCCAGGGCCGGATGGCCTCCCCAATAGTCTGTATAAGTCCTGTACACCAGAGTTAGCCCCTATGCTGACAGAGGTGTACAACCACTGGTTCGATAAAGGACTATCTGACCCCAATTTTTTAAGAGCAATAATCACGCTTATTCCTAAAAAGGGTAAAGATCTGCAGTATCCGGAGAGTTATCGACCCATTTCCCTGATTAACACAGATATTAAGCTCTTGGCTAAGATCTTAGCCAGGAGGTTGGGGCCTGTTATGCCTCTTTTAGTAAGTAAAGAGCAAGTTGGCTTTATGGCAGGTCGTTCCTCTGGGGACCATATGTGGAAGTTAATGCACTTCCTCTCATTTGCCAATGACTCAGATTTGCCAATGATCTTGGTATCACTGGACGCCGAGAAGGCTTTCGATAGCGTGTCATGGGACTTTCTTTTTGCCACCTTGTCATGGTTTGGGCTCCCTGAGAACTTCATTCGCTGGATCAAGTTGCTATATTCCTTTCCCACTGCCCAAATTAGATGTAACGGGGTTTACTCTGAGGTCTTTCCACTTCAAAGAGGCACCTGGCAGGGCTGCCCTCTTTCCCCTCTTTTATTTAACCTATATTTAGAACCGTTTATCCGGCATCTGGAAGCCTCTTCGAGCATCTGTGGGATCTTAATTGGAGACCAGAGGTATACACTCTCCGCATATGCAGATGACTTGTTACTCCATTTAGAAGAACCATGAGACAGTCTGTCTGTGCTGTTAGACCAGGTTGGGGCTTTCTCCAAGGTCTCACACTACAAACTTAACCTCACCAAGACCAAGGTATTTCCCTTGAACGGTCAGGTCTGTCGTGATGATGTGACCAGTTTTGATCTGTCATGGGAACCGAAATCCCTTTCGTATTTGGGAATTCATGTGGCAAGAGATAGAAGTTTCATGTTGAAAGCCAACCTTTCAGATCTACTGACCAAAGTCTAAGCTGACTTGGAGAGATGGTGCGCTTTTTCCTTATCGCTGTGGGGTAGAATCTCTACGGTAAAAATGAATGTGCTCCCCCGTATTTTGTATCTAATGGTCATGATGGGTTGTTTTCTCGCTAAGAGATGGTTCGTCGAATTACAAGCAATGCTGAACACTTTCCTATGGAATGGCAGGAAGGTCAGGAGGTCTTATTTCAACCTGACTGCCCCAAGGGAGTTAGGTGGCCTGGTGGTTCCATCCTTTTTCCTGTATTATTGTGCCCATCACTTGAGTAAGCTTGCTCAGTGGGTGCAGGTACCGCTGGCCTTGGACCCACTCTCTTATTTGCCAGACTGGGTAAAAATAGAGCAATATCTTGCATCTCGGCATAGGTGTACTCTTCAAGCTCTCCTATATGCAACTCCTGGGGTCATTCCCAAGTCCCTTAGATCTACCCCGATGGGCTGGTCCATCAAAGTGCTGCACCAACTGCAGGCGGAGATAGCTGTTGATTGGCATGTTTCCTTAGATCAACCTATTTTGGGTAGTCCGCATTTTAAAACTGGGCATCGGCCTATCCCACTGTCATACCGGCCTAATCTGAGGGAGAAGAAAGCTGCAGATATGTATGATGGCAGAGGATTAATCTCCTTTACAGTTTTTCAAAGTAGATTCAATGCACATGCGAGTGACATATTTCAGAATATGCAGATCAAGG
This sequence comes from Neoceratodus forsteri, assembly GCA_016271365.2. NCBI lineage: Eukaryota > Metazoa > Chordata > Ceratodontiformes > Ceratodontidae > Neoceratodus > Neoceratodus forsteri. Next base: position 538,139,690 of record CM028129.1, read on the forward strand.
AGGCTGTTGTCTCCCATATAGGCAAATTCCCAAGACCAAACCCTGTGGATATTGGCTTGCCCCCTCTACTCAGATTGGCCAGACAACCTCAACCCATCTCTCTGGTTTACAGGAAGTTACTGGCATTGCAACATAATCTACCTCAAGGGGTTTGCTATTACTGGACTCAGGAGCTGTCGCTAAATACAGAGACTGGCTTCTGGAGGAGACTGTGACGTAATTCCTACATCTACATTAAGCAAAACAGATTGTGGCTTACCCAGTTTAACATCATGCACAACTTATATTTCACTCCTGTGAAGCTCCACTCTTTGGGGCAGCTCTCCTCCCCTGTCTGTACAAGATGTAGTGAGGAGAGGGGAACGTTATTCCATATGGTTTGGACATGCCCAAAAGTGCAAGTGTTTTGGCAGGCGATTAGACGATCCTTAGATCCCTTGTTGGGGCTAGATTCTTTCTTTACCCCTGAAGTTTGCCTGCTGAACAACCTCCCTTGGGGCATGCCCAAGGTTAGGAGGAGCCATATGGTTCTGATTTCGATGATCGCAAAGCTGATTATATTGAGACATTGGAGAGACAGGGTTCCCCTATCTGTTTGGGAATGGTATCAAGAAATGTTGCTAACCATCCAGTTGGAGAAGCATATTTGTCTCATGCGTAATAGATATGCAACTTATCAGAGTAGATGGGAGTGCTAGATGTTCTTTTATCCACTTGGAGAGTCAAATAGGTACAGTACAGATTAAGGGGGCATAGTGGGGGAGCAGTGGATGAGTAACACTTGACTGGGAGGCGATTTAGGGAGGTTTAGGGTCGGGGATGGGAGGGAGGGAGGAGGGAAATGGTGGGTGGGGGTGGGGAATTGCTCTGGAATCTTGATATGTATGTTTGGGTAGTTCTATTGTTGGCATCCCTCCTGGGAATTTTGTTTTATTTTTTGGTATGTTATCTGAAACTACTAAAGTTTACTGAATTAAAAAAATAATCACACCTGACCCTGCCGGAGGCCCTCTCTTCCTCACGGTCTCCTATGTACCCCCAAGAAATCAAAACCAAGCGGTCCAGTCCCTCATTGACTATCTCATATCTCTCCCTCACAAAGTGGAGCAAGTCATCCTAGGTGATCTCAATGTTAACTGGCTTGCCTCCACTGCCTCCCATATAAGGGACTCCTTTGCTGCTCTGGATATGTCACAGTTAGTCACCCAGCCCACCAGATTCAACCACTCTACTGGCAACAGCACTATCCTAGATGTTGTTATATCTAACCACCCCTACAAAATCCGGGATGTCTCTGTCCTCCCCAACTCTCTTAGTGATCACTCCCCAGTCCTCTGTCTCTGGTCATCCTCCACTCTGAAGCCAGTGTCCCAGGCCACTCTATTCCACCTTTTTTTGCCCCAGCAGCCTCAGAAAATTAAAACAATACCTAGCCCAGCTAGACTTGTCCCCTATCCAGCATGCCCCTAACACCGATTCAGCTCTTGACCACTTCACAAATGCCTTCTGTAAGGCTTGTGAGCTTTTCACCTCCCTCACCAGGATCAGCTCCAAAAAATGCAATGCACCATGGATCACCCCACTCCTCCTCCAGAGACTCAAAAAAAGATAATCTCTGGCACACTGCTGTAGAATCTGGAAATGCATCTTACAGACAGGCCTACAAAACAGAATGCAATAAGTGCACTTGGGCCATTAGGCGGGCCAAGGCAGAGCACTACCAGACCACCATCACTTCCACTTGGGGTTCAGCCTGGACCTTCTGGGATAATATGAAAGAGCTACATGGGAAGTCCCGCTCCCCCCACCATCTCAGCTCTCCATCAATGGCACCCCCACTACAGATCCACTCCTCATAGCCAATTGCCTTAACACTGCCTTCTCTGACCTAAACTTAGTCCTCCCCAGCAGCTTCTTTGACCCAATCCCCACCTCTCTCCCTCTGGTCCTGTATTGCCCACCATTCTACCTGTGCACCCTATCCTCCCAAGAAGCCAGGCCATACCTGCTAAAAGCCTTAGGCAGCAATAACCCCATCAGTGACCCCCTCGACTCCAGGATCCTCTGTATGGTCTTGGATGAAGTCCTAGTCCCCCTGACTGACCTTCGAAACTGGTCTCTATGCCTGGGTCAGTTCACAAGTGCTTGGAAAGCTGCTTAAATCACACCCATACATAAGAGTGGGGACCGATCACCCCCAACAATTACTGGCCCATCTCCATCCTTCCCCCATTCTCTAAAGCCCTTGAAAAAGTTGTATTGATCCAGCTCTCTGAATACCTAACTAACTATGACATTATGTGTCCAAAGGAGCACGGTATCTGCCCAGGACACAGTACAACCACGGCTCTCCTGGAATTCTCCCAACACCTGCATGCTGCTCTCAACTCTGGCAGCCTTGCAGGATTAGTGTTCATTGACCTCTCCAAGGCCTTTGACACTGTCTGTCATCCCCTTCTACTCGACTCTCTCCACCAACTTGGCTTCTCTGGTGGTCCCATTTCTTGGTTCTCTAGCTACCTCTCTGCTAGATCCCAGCGTGTTAAGATCAGTGACTCCCTCTCCAGCACTCTTCCCATTCACTCCGGGGTCCCTCAGGGTTCCATCCTAGGTCCAATACATTTTAGTCTGTACCTCAACACCCTCCCCAGCTCATGTACTGGTAAAATGCTCCTCTATGCTGATGATGCAGTCCTAGTTGCCTCACATTCCAATCCCACCTCCCTCCAATTATTCCTCCAGCAAGCTTACAACCAAGCCAAAAGGTGGTTTGGCAATCGCAGACTGGACATTAACCTAAAGAAAACCAAATCAATGCTGTTCTCCCACCACCAAAATAAAGCTAAAAATACCCCCCTCTTGATTATCCCCAGCACTCTGCATCCGCTAGAACAAGTGACCACATATAAGTTCCTAGGCATCACATTCGATACTGCCCTCTCCTTGCACACTCACATTAATGCCCTGTCAGCCTCCATTAACTCATTGCCTCCTAGAAACATCTGTAGGCATCAGCAGATCTAACTACAGTGTGTCCCAGAACGCCTACAGAAGTCACCTACAGACTTCCTGTGTGCCCTAGAAACGTCTGGAGAAGTCACTCACATATTTTAATATTACTTACCACCCAGAATTGATTAGAATTGACTGCATAGTACCATTAGAAAGGTAATGTTGTGCTGAACAACCTTGCCACTGACACTTTGTGTGTATCATGTGCACTTTAGGAGTTATTCATATTTGTTTATGACATTTTGTCAATCTAGAACCACCTAAGCACTTTGAAAAAAACACACATTCTGGGTATCTTAGCCAGTATAAAACAAAAACCAAATTGAGTACAGCTGATTGCATAGAACCGTTGGAAAGACAATTTTGTGTGGAACAACTGTGCCACTGATACGTTGTGTGTGTCATGTACACTTTAGGAGTTATATGCATTTGTTTATGGTATGGTGTGTATGGCTGACATTTTTTCCATCAAGACTCACCTAAGCAGCTTGAATAAAATGCACTTTTTTGACACTTCAGCAGGCATAAAAAAAAGTATTGATTACAATTGATCGCACAGCATCATTGGAAAGGCAATTTTGTGCTGGTCATCTTTCATGCTGATACTTTGTGTGTATTATGTATAATTTTGGAGTTATATGCATTTGTTTATGATATGGTGTGTGTGGTTGAGATTCATCCCTCAAATCTCACCAAAGCACCTTGACCAAAATGGGGAAAAATTATGTTTCATAGTAAAAAGATATCTTTTTTTAACAAACATAATAGTAAAACACCACCTAATGTCTGTATGCTTAATTTGGTGTTGATATTTGACATATTTTCCAATAAAAAATGGCTTATGTAGCCTTTTGTAGTGAAGAAAATTTTTTTTTCCATTTCAACCAGCATATAAAAAACTAAATTACTTATTATTACATGCATGCCACCCTTAGAAAGGCAATTTTGTGCTGAATAACTCTGCCATTCATACTTTGTGTCTGGCATGTTCGGTTATTGAGCTATTAGCATTTGTTTGCAACATGCTGACTATGGCTTGATTTGCTTAGAAAGGCCCAGGATTCACTGTTAAAAATATACAGGAGATTCAGGAGACAAGTGGTGTAATCTCAGAGTGAGCCTCTGGAGTCAATGAGTTAACTCTCGGATTGGCCTGCTATACTGGCACAGGGACTGCCTGCCTCAGGTTGCCCTCAGGCTGGCCATCACCTCCTCTGTCTTGTCCCTTGTGGACTATGGCTTGCCCATCTATGATGCTGCTGACAACACTGCCCTCTCCAAAATCCAACTCTCCATCAATAAGGCCTGTAGGCTCCTGATCGGTGCCCCCAGCCGAACTCACACCTACCTTTTCTATACTACCACCAATCTTCTCAACTTTGAGGAGCAACTGCTCTACCAGACCTGCCTTCTTGCTAAGAAATCACTGCTAGGACTCTCTCCCCCCCCCGGGGGTCTCCACCTCCCTACAGCAGCCATCTTCATCTGTCACCACCTGTAGCTCTGTTAAGGCCACTTTCAAGGTGCCCAGAACCAAGACCTCTCTTGCCCAGAGAACCTTCCTCTACCAAGCCCCCACCTGGTTCCACTCCCTTCCTAGCTGCATCTCCAACTTGCCAGAAATTGGCTCCTTTAAAACAGCCCTTTGGATCCATATCTCTAATACCCACTGTTGTAGGTGCAACTAACCCCCTGTTGTAACCTGTGGTTCCCGCCCACCTTGCCCCCTGGCTCAACAACATCCACTGGATAGCATCTCCCTCCCCCAGACCTACTCGTTCCCTACTAGGTCCAAACAGGGATGTAACCCACTGTCTTCTCTGAGGACCTACTATATCCACGAGTGTAACTCACAATTTTGTAACATTATGATGTAACCTAAGTAACATACAAACTATTACATTATTTAACCTAAGTGTATCTATGTTAAATGTTCCTTTTATTGCACCTCTAATGTTATTCTCTGTTTTAATCTGCACTGTAACAACTGTCTTGATGTCTGCCCCCCCCCGCAATGAGGTGCCTTTGTAAATGAGTCTCTGACTCAATGGTTGTAAACCCAATTTGTAATAAATAAATGAATAAGTGAGTAATTGTGCAATGTTTGCATGCGGTTTGTATACACAAAGTGAACCTAAGCTAACCAGGTCTGACAAGCAAATCAGGTTCACATGCTGCAAGCTTGACATGAGTGCAGCAGTTAAGCTGATGTGAATATCATTTACAAATCACATCAGGTTCACATGTTGCACACTTGCCATGTGTGTAGCAACTAAGCTGGTGCAAATCTCATCTGAAAAAACACATCCATTTCTATTTCTCATACTACTGCAAGCAATTATATTTATTTATTTATATCTTTGATAACCAGGTGAGCAAACTGATCCAGGGGACCGTTTTTAGTCGTGACCCAGGCCACTAGAGTAACAAACACAACAAACATCAATACAATACAGAGATACAATTAGAACAAAACAGGACTGCTGAATACACTTGGTATGAGGTCAAATTACATAGTACAAATATTTCAGAGACATCAGTACGTACTGGTGTAGTGACATGCATTAAGTGGCTGTGCAATTTTTTTTTATTTTTTATTGAATGTTCGGAAATACCTTTGAGTCAGAGACTCCTTTACAAAGGTTCCACGTCACATAGTTTACATACAGAGACATACAGGATATATAGCAGTACATCAGTACATAGTCAGGTTGTTACAGTAGAGCAGTACATCAGTACATAGTCAGTTTGTTACAGTAGTAGATTGTGAGGCTAACAGTGAGAAAACTTGGTTAGATCACACCAACATATAGGGCACAAACAAAGACTATGCTAGTAGGACATAGATTGGGGGGGTAGGGTCAGAGAGGCCAGCCAGCGACCTAGTCAGACCAAATAGAGGGGGAGATTCAAAGGCAGTCGCAGTGGTTTGAGGACTGTAACAGGCCCTTAAGAGAGGTTTTGAAGGGTTCAAGTCTTATCTCTTTAGCAAGTGGAGTGGGTAGGCTGTTTAACCAGATGGAGGCTCTATACGTAAAGGATCTTTGAAATTGGGAGGTGCAACCATAGGGGACTGAGAGGAGTTGCTTTCCAGAGCCACGTGTTATCTTGTGTGTCGGGGCCGGTTGAACTAGCAGGGTAAGTCCTGTGGGGGAGAGCCCTAGGGCAATTTTTTTTGCCATGAGACAGGTGTGGAACATTATCCTGTTGTCAAGGTTCAGCCATTTGGTGTCATTATATAGGGAGCAAGTGTGAGTTAGGCGGTCGCACCCCAGTGTGAGGTGACAGGCTTTATTTAGGGAGACACAAAGTCTTTGCAGTGCCGAGATGTTTGCAGCCCCATAAATGATTAAGCCATAATCAAGCAGGGAGAGTACAGAGGACGAGACAGCTAGTCGCATCTCGTCAGGGTTAAAGCAGTGGCAATACAGGAGTCTGATCCACACATTAAGGGCATTAGACAGAAGGTGGATATGTTGGTGGAAGGTAAGGGCAGGGTCAAGGGTAACGCCTAAGTATTTGTAAGAGTCCACTTGCTCTACAGGGGTCTGGTTGGCAGTACGTATTTGAGGTCAGAGATTCTTTCTGGCATTGAGTGGATAGGAAAAGAGCATAACCGTGGTTTTGCTATAGTTCAGGATAAGATGTTGTGAGGCACACCATTTTTCAGCTCTATTAAAGGAGGATTGCAGGGATAGTTGTAATTGCAAACGGTCGGAGTTGGAGGTATACAAGACGGCATCGTCCGCATAGAGGAGTAGGGTCCCTGGACAAGAACTGGAGAGGGAGTTAAGAAAGAGGCTGAACAATAATGGGCCAAGGACAGACCCCTGCTTAACATGGTGATTATGGTAAAGTATTACATGCAATGCACATACAGTCTCTGTGGAGCCAAGGAAATAAATACAGTTAAAAGGAAGCCATTATAATACCCATTATAGCCATTAAAATACCCTTTTCATTGAGTTCCCATTAAAATTAGGCTTTCATTAATTCTGATCCTTGTGCAAGTTGTTTAATGGCTTTTGATTTTTGCCATTAAAGTGCCATTAATTTTTAAAGTATTGTTTGCTTACAGCCTTAAATGCCTAGGATATAGTCAGCCAACATCCTCATTCCAGATGTGTAAAGAGGGGCCTCTGTGTTGTGAAGATTGACCTTTTTGTTTTGGGCCATGCAAATCCCCTTATGCATGTTTAGTGCTACAAATGTGTTTCTCCATGAACTGTTTCAGCTCCTTTGCTTCCCCTTTGTCATTCTGTATGGAGTATATATACTTTGGCCATGCTCAGCACTCTTTGTGCTGAGCAGGGTCTTCAAAGCATGCACCATATGTCACATTTTGTCACTGAAATGAGAGACCTGGACACTCAAAATGAGGGACAATGAGGGACATCAATACCTCATGATGATCAGAACACATCCTGAAACATGGAGATACAGTACCTCAGAACACAATGGAAACCACTGTATTTATCTGTACCGATATTAGCATCTGAGAATGAATTTGTTCCATAAAGCAGGGTTGCCTTTTAGGTAGAGCAGAGGCAGGCAGCCCCCCCCCCACCACCCATATTTGTGCCTAGGTTGTTCTTATGGTGTGGCAATAATGGCATTAAATCTGGATTTAATCTTTTGCACAAGAAGTGCCCCCGTACGTTGTGCTCTCACGCTGCAGGTGCACTCCTGGCTCAACTGTGTCTGCATTGTGTTGTTCATCCTCTCCACCTATTAGCAGCAGCACCACCACACATGATGTGGAGGAGCTCCAGCCAAACAAAAGTACATGAGTCATGTGAGTGCAACATTGTCTTTCCCACCACAGCATAGACAGGTTGCACACTACAGCTTGGAGAAGTCGGTGAGACTGAACCCTTAATAGCAGTGTTGTGGCAGCATATTTTTGTTGGTCTACTCTTAGCAAGTCTCCGTCTCCCCTGGTGGCTGAAAGGACAGGGGGTGAGCTAGAAGCTAACTTGAGACTAGGCTACTTACTTACTTACTCTATTAGGTTCACTTCACAAAATAAACAGCACGGGCCCCATGTGGCAGCAAGCTAGGCCTAGCAGCAGCCGTGACAGAGGTGTGGCAACCTTCATAGGCCATGATCAGTACAGTGCAGCAGCAGCCACAGCACCAGCCAAGCAAGAAGCAAGCAGCACAGGTTGGGTGAGTTCAATTAGTGAGGTGACTTGATCGTGGACGATGTTGAGGACCTGGGACAGTCGGTTCTAGCATCCAGCTTCTGGCAGAAGGATGGAAGAGGAGCAGACTGAAAACTGGGTTGGTGGCACACTGGGCTAGGCTGCAGGTTCTGGCCAGAAGGCTGGGTAAGGAAAAGTAATTTTTTTTTTTTTACAGGGGGATTGGTGAAAGAGGAGGGACTGAAATATTGATGTGTTTTTCATGTTTTTGCACCTTTGAGCAGCTTCATGACCCATTTGGGATGGGTATTGAATGGAATGGTGTTGGGGAGAGAAATCAGGACTTTTTTGGAGGTGGGTGGTCAGAATTTCATCCAGAAATAAATTGGTTAGTTACTGGGTGGGTTTAAGCCCATATCTGCTCCGAGGTATAGACAGATTAATCTTATACATTCAAATTTTTCCTGATTTGCATATCTCCTTTCAGTCACAACAAACAAGTTTTACATTTTAGAGACTTTAAAGACATTCCAGAGCTTGCCACCTAGGGGCTAACTAGCACCTGGCCTCCACTGATTGTTGGCTTCCCCCTCCTGAAATCTGAAATGTCACCCCTACCATAAAGCCTAAATTTACAGGACATCCTCTGTGTGAGTAGCATGTTTTCCATAAGGAATAGATGAGGGACAGAGCAGTTTACAGGGGAAAATGAAAGCTGTTCCTTTCATTCAGGGACAGTTGGATGGTATGGTATGCACAAACTATTGGGGCCCCACTACAGTCATACTTATGTCCCCCCCAAAGAAGCTGACTTCCACATTTTCACGTTCAGGCACATTATGACATAGGACAAGGGAGAGTGCAGGGGCATGCCCTATTGAAATGAATGAGGTTTTTTTTTTTACTATTTTATGCATTATGATGGTGAGTTGGAGATTAGTGAAGGCCACTGCTCAACAAACAAGGGCCTTGTTAGGAGAACAGTGGCCTTCATTATTCTCCAACTCACCATCATAACATATAATGGGCCGACTAGGTGGGCTGCATGGTCCTTATCTGTCGACAGATGCTATGTTTCTATATAAAATAGTTAAAAAAAATAGATCCATTCATTTCAAGGGAGTACACAAGAGCACTCTGAACCATGGACATCATCTTTTAAAGATTTTTGCCTCTGGCTTCCTAGTACTCACGTAAAAGTCTCAACTTATATCTATACTTGGTGGGTTGTCTCTAGCAGCATGGCCGCACCCACTACTGTGTGTGTGCATGGCAAGGGAGAACTGTCCATGTGGGTGGGTGAGTGTCCAGGTATTGCTACTTTTGTGTTTGCCCCTTAAAGTTGGTTTGCGTGGAAGCATTCAAAACTATGGAGAGAAAATAGTAGGAGTACAGGTGATACAGAAGTAATTAAGTAGTTTTGTATTTGAGTGTGTGTATTGGGGGTGGGAAGAACCACATGTGTTTCCATTGGTATGTGTGCTACAGTTCAGCTGTGCAAGTGAGATAAGGGGGGACAAGAAAACTAAAAAGTATAACACTGGCTATAAGCACGCCGCATGCATGCAGATGTATGCAGATTTGTATTGAAGAACAAGTGAGCCATATGTGTGCAGGCAGTATAGCCTAGAGGTTAAAGGCACTGAACTGCAAACCAGTAGACCTGAAGATCTGCATTTGAATCTCATCAACTCACAGTTCCTGAAGAAACACATAAGTAATGAAGGGAAGCAATTCACCCAAAACACAAAAGTCATACAAACACAAATGCAGGAAAGCAGAGGACAGCCTCAAGTCAAACAGAGAAGACAGGAAAATCTGTCAGCCAAGAAGCAGTTCAGCAAGGAAATGTGAGTCTGAGGGAAGTTGGAGCATGTTATTTATGTAGTGCTCAGATGGGGTGGAGCATACAGCATACAGCCTTCTGTCCTCTCTAAACCATGGGCAGTGCCTTTAAATATGACTGTAAAAAGGCAGATTTCAGATAAGCCATATCCCATCTCCAGCCATCTGACCTCAGATACTGGTTGGAGGAATATGATATCTGAGGCATTCAAAATTTTGATCATGGATGAAATAAGATCTGCCTGTTCTGGTGGGCTCACTTCACAACTTTTGTCAATTCACATGTTGGGCAGACACACCTACAGTAACTGCTTTCTAACCAAAAATACTGGGCTGCTCTCCAACAAGGACTGGACAGTTTTATCAGATATCTAATATCTGATGTGTGACCTTCCATTGACTAGAATACCTGATACCCATTTGATAAGTAACCTTTCTGACACATATAGTGCAATGCAGACTGAATATGACCCTATCTGACAAACCACAACATAAACCTGACCTTACCAATCAGAGGGAAGGGAAGGTGATTGCTGGCAGGAACAGTAAGCCTACAAAATAGCTATGCATGTTTCTGTTAGGGATGCTCATACCTGTTTTCAGTTCTATTTAAAACCCAACAAGGTTCTCAAAGGTTATTTTCTATTGTGCATTTCTTCACATATTAATTATATGCTATAGAATGATGTTTCCTAATTTATCTTCTGAACCATGAAAACAGTTTTTCTAAAGCTAAAATGAAATATAAAATACATGCAACCCCGGCCTGCCAGCTGATCCTGTATATACCCTGATGAGGTTAGAAATGACCAAGGGCAACTCCTGTGTCTAAAGGTAATTTGGTGTTTTGGCACACCAGGAGTCCTCTTACAAATGGCACAGCTGCTGTACTCTCACACTCACCAGTAAGAAAGTGATTGAAACAATATTGTTAAAAATCATTTTTTAAAACCGGCATGGTATTCATATGTGTTCTTTTTTTTCTTTTAGCAACCCCCAAAAATGTGTTTCATATTGACATGTAAACTCTACCTCCTACACTTCAGTTCTCTTGCTTGTTTTATTATTTATTTAATGTTTTAGGGCACTCCTACTTTAATTAGCCACTGGTTGCTGTCTGGACACTGTCGGCATTGCCATGCTGTGACCCACTGCAATGCCGAATGTTCATTTTATAGGACCACAGCATCAGGGATTCGTCTCAACAGTTTTAGATTTGGCCTACTGGTCCAGGGGAGCCTGGTTAAGGGGTGTGGTCTGTGATCAGTGTGAACTCCCTCCCATACAAATACTGGTGCTGCATCTGTAGAGCCTGGACTATACCCAGTTACTGTTTTTCAATTGTGATATAGACCTCCTCTTTGGGCAGCAGCATCCTGTTCAGGTACAAGATAGGGTGTTCCTCCCCAGCGTGCATGACCTGACTCAGCCGCCCCCCCCAAGCCCATGATTGGATGCTTCACTCACTCAATGAACTTAGAATAATCAGGGCTTCTGAGCACAGCTGCTCAACACAATGCCTCCTTCAGCTGGCAGAACACTCTCGCAGTACTCTCCACTGAACGTTTCTCAGCATTTTTTTTCTAGTCAGATCTAACAGAGATTTGGCCTTACTACTAAAGTGCATAAATGCCCAGATATTTTGTCCACATATGGCTTTTTCAGGGGACTCTATTAATAATAAAATACATAAAATAAATATTTTGGCCAGAAACAATGGTCTCTATACATTTTAGTTCATTACAACAAATTTCCACAAATAGGGCATTGGTCACCAAATCATATCTTTTTTTGTAACAGTTTGTACTAGTGAGGTGCTGCCTTTTTTCAAAAGTATATGGACACCTAAATTAAGGAGCATACACATGCTATGATTACTAGGGAGGATTTTTAATGCTCAGATAATGGGTTTGTAAAAATGTGTTACAACTGATGGTTATAATTATGCATTGCAACTGGGTGTTGCAATTGGTTCCCATCAATCATGCTCATCTCCACCATGCAACCATGCATTCTCACCTCTGACTCCAACTAAAAATGCTCACTAGTAATTATAAAAAACTAAACATATGTGCTGTGGTTTGTGTCACACAGAATTTTACACACACCCTCGGTGTGGGATGCTTTTATAAACCTTTTGAACTTCACTGTCAGGGTTTATGTAGCACCCTACATCATAGGTGTGTGTAAAATTCTGACTACATATACTGTACGCACCCATACATTATTCTCTAAGTAATTCTTGTTGTTATTTATAGCTCTAATTGCTGCTTCACAAGCACCCTGTTCAGTGATCAGGTACTTTTATAATTTATATTTTCTCCAGACCCTTTCCCTTTACTTTGCTCAGCCCCACACACAGCTTTTGGGTTTCAGTTTAAGGACTATATATGGGGGTTACACCCACAGGGGAAGGAGCTAGTTGCTCTCTTTACATGGGATGTGACCCACCTTTCACTATGGAATCCTCATTTTAACCCCAAAAGAGTTAAAGGGATATCTGAAGCCCTGCTTGAATAAGTTAAGAAAAGGATGCATACAGTATCACACACGATGGAGGATTTTTTATGTTGGCCGAGTCCTTGCCTTCAAATCCCTCAGACTTCCACCATTCTAGCTACAATTTCTGAGCCCATGGATCAGGCAGGGAAGAGAGGTTGAAGGCCCATTGCACTCTGTAACCCATATCAGAATTCTGCTTCAGAATGTAGCCAGCAGGGGATGCTTCTACTGGAAGTGTAATCATGTACTGAAAGCAGTTCTTTGATGGTATCTTCCTATGCAGTGCCATGACCGGAACCTGAAGATTCTCATTTTGCCAATATGCTGTGCCATCAATAACATCCCAACCTTACCCAGTCCCATACAACATTACGACAGAAGAAGGCCCTTGAGCAAGGCCCACAATATCAAGGGTGTTGGTACTTGTTGACAAAGTTCTTGGACGAGACCTCCCTGTCAGTGACTTTGACTTCCTGGTTGATGTTCTCCATCCCCTGCTGCATATTCACTCTCTTCTGTGCTCTAGCCTGCACATCTCTTTCCTCTTATATTTCACTCCTTGAGTGTGCCATAGCTACTTCTGCCATCCTTCAATGCTGGACTCCATCTTGGATGTGGTTTGCATTGCTGGTGTCCTGGCCCTGGATATAGTGCTGTTCAGGGCATGGGTACCAGGATAGCCACCACACATGTTCCTGCCACTGCAAGACAATGTGACATCTGTAGTTTAAGACACTGTGACATCTGCAGTTTTTAGAGAGTCAGAGGCCAGAATCTGGATGCAAACACCGGACCTACCTCTGGGACACCGAAGGAGTTGCCTGCTCTATTTTTAAGGCTGCAGTGGGCGGAGCCCTGTAGATATCCTGCGATCAAAAAGGGAGACTTTTCCAACTAGGCAACAATGTGTAGTTGCCTGACAGTTGCCTCCACATCCATGAAGCACCCTGCTCTCTCCATTAGCAGTCACACTGCACTATTTTTTTTCAGTTGGAGGTCACAGTGAAACATGACACAATCCACCATGTCCAAGATGGCCACTGAACTGTACTGTGCATGCACAAATAGTTGCGAAATACAGGTTGGCAGCCATCTTGGACACTGCAGACTGTGCTGTGTTCCACCGTGACCACTGTAGACAAGACTGTCTTGTTTTGTTTTTAATATATGCTGTATACTTTTTCCTCCTGCCCACCTGACCATCCCTCTCAGCACCCACCATTCCACCCCCACCCCACAAGCATTACAGTGACACTGGATGAGCCCAGTCCCTCAGCATCGTGATCATCAATCCTCTCCTCATTTTTTTAGTGTCTCCCTCCCCACGTTCACTACCACACATGCATTGTTATTTGTGTTTTTTTAAATATATTTTCCTCCCATCCACCTGACCCTCCATCTCAGCATCCACCACCCCACCCCCACCCCAGAAACATAACAGTGACACTGACTGGATATGCCCAATCCCTCAGCATCATGATCATCAATCCTCTCCCCCCCTTTTTTTTTAGTTTCCCCTTCCCTCGCTCACTACTGCACATGCATGGTCATTTGTGTTTTTTATATATATTTTCCTCCCACCCACCCAAGCTTCCTCTCAGCACCCACCCCCAAAACATAACAGTGAGACTGGGGCTGCCCAGTCCCCCTGTGTTGTGATCAGGAATCCTCGGTCCATTTTTTCTTTTTTCTTTTTTTTTAAACCATGTAAAAAAAAAATGGTACTTTGATGTCTTTTGCAGCCATTACTGTCCCCCACCCAACCTTCATACTCAGCACCCACCATCCAACCTCCTCAAACACTTACTTACCCATCAGGGATCCAATTCCATAATCCTCTCTGGACCGCAGACATGTCTTCACTGTTCAAAGTCGAACCGTGAACTGAAGAAACAGGTATGCAGTTCAATCTATTTCAATGGTGCTTTGAACTTAGTGGCATAACTTGGGCATTTTTGCATATTTTTGGGCCAAATTTTCAAAATTCCTGTTTTGTGGATCCCCCCCCCATATGAACAATTGCACTGACATTAGGCAAATCTTTCCCTAAAGGTGATTTTGCAGACCTTGCGTGAAATCACCTTTTGGGATGGAATTGAACATTTTCTCTGCTTTTGTTCATGAGGCAGGGTCATAGGAAGACTATGTTGAAAATTTGGTGTAAAAATATTACAACACAACAATGTTATGAGCCTACGCTGAATTTGGAAAATGCAGGCTCATAACCTTGGTAATTTTCAATATTTTACCCAAATTTACAACATAGCCATATATTTATAGCACCCCATGAATGTGAAAGCTGTCATTTTTCAAATCCGGGCCAAAACTTATTTTTTTTTACATCCCAAAAGGTGATTTCAAGGTCCCTGCACAAAATCACCATTCAGACACGAGTTGAACATTTTCTGTGATCTTATTCATGAGGTGGGGTCATAAAAAGGCTATGTTCTAAATTTGGTGTAAAAATATATATTTTTTAAAGTTATGAGGCTATGTTGAATTTTGCAAACACAGGCTCATAAAGTTTGGTAATATTCCGTATTTTTACTGCAAATTTTCACCATAGCCATTTCTTTACAGCTCCTCATGGAATGTAACAACTATCATTTTTCCATTCCTGCCCAAAATGTGTTTTGTGTCCTGAAAGCTGATTTCACAGTCTCTGCGCAAAATCACCAATTGGCCAGGAGCTGAACATTTTCTTTGCCCTCCTTCATGAGGCTGGGCCATAACAAGTCTATGTTGAAATTTGGTGTAAAAATATTACAAAACAACAGATTTATGAGCCTACATTACAGTTTGCAAATGCAGAATCGTAACTTTGGTAATTTTCAATATTTTTGACCCCACATTCTTTGGCTGCAGCCCTATCGGCTCCGGCCAGAGTTTGTTAGCAAATGCAGTGACAGCAAGATATCTCATGGAGTACTGAAGAGCCAGCCCTCATGTTCAAGTTCCTGTTTCTCTTAGCAGTGACTGGAAGGGTACCATGCCTCTTTCTCTGCCCAGGGATAGGATTCTTTCTTTATCTCTTTTTTTTTGTAATTAACATTTTTTATTATTTTCATATAACCACATAAACATTACAAGGAAAGCATAGAAATTTGACACATGTATATGGACTGCAAGTACATAGCTTTCAAGAGAATAACAACAGTGAATAACTACAACCCCCAACTACCCGTTACCCCCCTCCTCCCTCACCCAAATCCCAGATTGTGAATTATCAGAAGAAGGGTATACATAGAATATAACTTGAGTGAACGCGTGTAGTACAAAAAACATTATCTTCTAATCAGATGGTCTCCACATCAACAACAGACGTTCTAAGGGACCCCAGACAGAGACTAACTGTTCCCATCTGCCTCTCATACTTGCTATGTGCTTTTCAAGCTGTATCGCCAGTGTGCATTCCCTGTGCCACTCGACCAATGATGGGGTTTTGTCCGAGGTCCAGTGTCTCAGGATAAGTAATTTCACTACCGTAGAGTCCAAAGAGACACGAGCCCTCCAGACTTTAGTAGTATCTGCAGGGAAGGCGCCCAGCAACCAGATCCCTGGGGCGTCTAATCTAAGGGAGCCAAGAACAGGGTCCAAGAGGGTGCCTACTGATTTCCAGAGCCCCTGGACCTCCAAACATTTCCATAACAAATGATACAGTGTTCCATCTTCTTTCTTGCATTTCTGACAGAGAGAGCCAAGCACCTCTTCTATATAAATAGGAAGGAGTTAAGTATATGTGATGCATAATTTTAAAGTGCACCAGTCTTAGCCTATCTTGTTTGATATACCTATACATCGAATTCACAGAGCTTGCCTTATTCTCGGGAGGCACTGACATTCAAGCCTCAACCCAATAGAAACATGTCCCAGAGGGAAGTCTGTGGTCCCATTCTTGGAGGTCTCTAAACCCTGGCTACCGGATGCTGCTGCTAGCAATTGAAAACAGACTGTGAACATTCCTTTGGCCCTCATCCACTGGGCCAGTTGCAGAAAAACCTGAATGAGGGCTTTACTAACCTGCAGCCACTTATAAAAATCAGTATCTGCAGATCCACTTTTCCTTCAGAGCTTCAAACGCATAGGCCATTATGATCCCAAGTCATCTACCACACAATCATTTATTCACGGCCAAAAGGCTCCGGAGATAGGAGCTCCATTAATTTTGATCTGAGGATTATTTATAATGGGCTGAGAGCCACCGATCCACCATCGAACCCCAAAATAGCGCTGCAGCTGGTGATAGGCTTTAAAAGTCCATCCCAGAGGGGTATCCTTGAGGTATTTAGGTAAGAGTGACACTGGGACATACAATAGAGCGTGTAGGGAACACTTTGCCCTCTTCACTATCCTGATTCTATGTCCAACCAAAGAGGAGTGTAGGCTGCTATTGCTGGTTCTCTTTTCCAAAAGGCCATTTTGCTAACATGTTGAGCTAAATAATACATGAACAAAGAAGGGGCGGCTAAACCTCCCTTGGATTTGGGAGCCGTAAGCTTAAAATAGGATCGTCGAACGGCCTTATTTTGCCACAAAAATGAGTTGAATAGTTTCTGTATCTTCAAAAACCAGCTTTTAGACAGGTAAGTGCCCATCATATCTAAAGGATAAAGGAACTTAGGAAGAATCATCATCTTAATAAGATTTAGTCTGCCCCAGATTGATAATGATAATGACTCCCACTTTTTGAGATCTTCGGGAGCCTCTCGTACTATGCGGTCTACGTTATCCCTGTGCATACAAGACAAGTTCGCGTTGATGTGGATACCCAGATATGTAATGGATTTAGGCTCCCATGCAACCCCTAAGCCCTGCAAGTCTGTTTTTCTCGCTAAATAATTTAGAGGGAGGACTTTGGATTTAGTGTGGTTTAATTTATATGAGGATACTTGCGAGAAGCAGACAATCTCGTGTAAAATCGAGGGAATCGAGGTCACCGGATTCTCGATATGTAAAAGCACGTCATCCGCGTACGCCGAGCATACATATCTAGAATCGCCTATTCGTATACCCTCAATTGATGGGTTCCTCATGAATCTTCGTAACAAGGGTTCCAGATATATATTAAATAACAGGGGTGATAGAGGGCAGCCCTGCCTGGTACCTCGTTCCAGTTTAAAGGATGGGGACAAAACTCCATTACATTTCACTCTCGCTGAGAGGCAAGAATATAAAATTCTAATCCAATTTAAAAGGCTCGGGGGGATACCGACAGCCGAGAGGGAAGCGAATAAAAAAGGCCAGGAGACTCGATCAAATGCCTTCTCGGCGTCTAGTGACATAAGTGCCATTGGAATTTTGGAATCTTTAGCTACCACCATTAGATGAGTAAGTTTCCTCATATGATCGTGGGATAGTCTCCCTTTCATGAACCCTACTTGCTCTCTACATATAAGTCTATCCATTACCTTGGACAATCTATTAGCCAATATTTTTGCCAAAATCTTGATGTCTGTATTAAGAAGCGATATCGGCTGGTAGCTATCCAGGCTAGATGGATCCCTATCTGGCTTTAGAATTAGGGAAATTGTGGCTTCTAGGAACCTCGGGTCCGAGATGCCAAATTCAAACCAGAATCTGAAGATATCAAACAAGATTGGTGCAACGTCCAATAGGAAGACTTTGTAAAAATTGCTTGGAAAGCCATCGGGACCTGGAGATCTATCTATGGGCAACTGAAGGATAGCCTGGTGTATCTCTTGTATTGTTAGTGGTGCTTCTAATAATTTGGATTCAGCTTCTGACAGCTTAGATAAATGTGCTTCTCTTAGGTAGGCCTCAATTTCTGAATTAGATGTACTGGTACCGGGCTCCTGAGTATATAGTTCTTGAAAGTAATCCCCAAAAATCCTTGAAATTTCCCTCGGGTCTGTGCAGATCTGTCCCCCGTGACCTGCCCGAACCCCTGCTATAAACTGTAGTGCTTCTTTTTGTTTTACCCACCAAGCTAAGAGTTTGCTAGCCTTTTCTCCTATATCTAGGTACTGTAGTTTAACTCGAGAGAGGGCCAGCTCTGCTTTTTGAAAGACTATATCCGAATACTGGGCCTGCAACTGGTGCAGTTTGACCCATTCAGAGTCAGTTGAAGTACGGGATAGATTATATTCTAACTTTTGAATAGAGGATAACAAAATCCTCAATTTTTCATTCTGTTCTCGTTTTCTCTTAGAAGCCATCTTTATTAGTTCCCCTCTGAGGGCACATTTTAGGGCCGCCCGTATCAGATCAGTCCGTGCCATGGAGTCTTTATTTTCTGCCATAAAAAACGCTATATAATTCCTGATATCCCTCAAAAAGCATTCATCCTTCAGCATTTGGTTGTTTAGCCTCCATTGTGGAGATCTATGCAACTCTGGGCCAGGCCTATACTTAACACTAACCGGGGCATGATCTGATATTACCCTCGCTGAGATCTCTGCTAAAGAAACATTGGGAACTGCAGATAAACTCATTAAGATGTAGTCTATTCTCGAATAGGAATGATGTACTGGAGAATAGAAGGAATATTGTTTCCTATCAGGATAAAATAGGTGCCAGATGTCAACTAATGCTAATTTATTGATGAGACCTTTCAGGGCTCTCTGGGATGGAGTAAGGCCTCTGAGCTTATTAAAGGATCTATCTATATCATTTTGGAGAACCAGGTTCCAGTCTCCTCCAAGAACGGCTATGTTCTGAACATCTAGGTCTATTATATTACTAAGATCTTTGAAGAAAGCCGGCGAATCAGTATTAGGGCCATAAATCGAACCCAATACGACCGGTTGAGATGCTAATAATGCATAGACAATTACAAAACGTCCCTCTGGGTCCCAACATTCACGTAACAATTTAAAAGCTACACCTCTGGCAATTAGGATAGCTACCCCTGCTTTTTTAGATGATGTTCCAGCTCCAAAGACTTGGGCTACCCATGATCTTCTAAGTAATGCAGATCCACTCTTTTAAGTGAGTTTCTTGCAGAAACGCGACTATGCTCCCTAGGTGGAGAGGTGTTTTAACACCACCTGCCTCTTGACCCTGTCCTTGGCTCCTTGATATTCCAGCTAACAAAATTATATGGCATCATCATAAAGCTAGCAAAAATCACAGGGAGGACTAATCTAGTGTCTAATTATAATATTGTGAGAGACCTATCACTATTCTAAAGATGCAAGCACACTCAATATAAAGCAAGGTCCAATTGCAAGTGTACCCTTGTATATGGAAACCACTCAAACCCCTCCCCAACCAGCTCACTGAAACCAACCCCCTCCCCCACAATACCCCTTGCCCCCTCTCCCCCTCCCTACTTCCAACCCCCCAGTTCAAGAAAACCGCACTCCTCCCACTGTTCTGCCACATGATGTTTGTCCAAGCAGCCCAACACCGAATGACCCACATCTCCCACTCGGAGCTCCCCGCACCCGCCCAAACCAATGTAGTCTATAACAGGTTGTGCAATAATGTAGAAATGCTTTGAGCACCACATAATGTGGTAAAAACAAACAAAATAAAAAAACCTCAGAGTCTATCTTCCGTATTCCATTCTTTTTATCTTCATTCTTCCATCTCGGCCTGGACTACTGCCTCCGGTTCAATCCTTCCTTAAACTTGATAGGCCATTCCGGTTAATTGACTTACGATTGATTTACACAGGTCAGTCTTGTAGACCAATCCTAAAAAAAAAAAAAAGGGAAAAGGGCCAGGGAAAGGGAGTAAAGGTCCGTCCATTGCGATGTGCAATAGTCTATTGACCAAAGCAGACCTAATTCACATTTTCATCACAGGACTCATAGTGGAAATCCACTGGGCTTGAACGGAAGAATGAGAAATCATTTAAATAAGTCCGGCAGTATCCGCTGCAACTCTTGATAGGCCTGCTGTTGAGTCTCGAAGGATAGCCACTTCCCTTCATGCAGCACCAGCAAAATAGCGGGGTATTTCACCTTAAATGGCTTCGACGCAGCAATGAGTTTAGAAACTATCGGATGTAGTTCTTGTCTCTTTACTCTTACAGAATGAGGGAGATCTTATACGATCCTTACTCGATTGCCCTCCATAGCAGCTCCTTTATTCCTCTGACCTTATCTAAAACATGTTGTTTATCCTGGAAGTTGAAAGCGCATTATCATGGGCCTCGGAGACTGCCCCTGTGCAGGGGTGCATGAGCTCGATGTGCCTCTCTATTACATATTCCCCTCCAGGGGAGAGCTGACGATCTTGTGGCAGAATTTTTGCATGAAAATAATTGGAGTGCTCCCTTCTTCCTTTTCAGGGATACCCATTATCACCAAGTAATTCCTTCTGCTGCGCCCCTCCAAGTCCTCAAGTTTCTCCTCTAATTTTTTAATTCGCCTTTTAGCCATCACCATCTCCTTATCAGCTGCACTTTGCCTGTTGTCTAGGGAGGAGAGATTAGTTTCTGTGTCTCCGACCCTTTTATTGAGCGTTTCCACAGACACTTTAATTTTCTGTATGTCTCCTGTTAGTGCTGCCATGGACGCTTGCAGGGGCTTCATTACTTCCATAAACTTCGCCTCCATAAGTGGTGCGTCCAGTATGGGGAGCTGTGTCAGGCTAGCAGCCTGCTGTTTAGCCCTTTTTGCGGCCTGCATCTTTTCAGGCGTCTGCGGGGGCCAGTGCTTGGGCCAGCGGTTTCGCGCGAGCTCCCGCCATGCATCAAGGAACTCAACGCGATAACGAAAACTGACTCCTGACATCTAATTATTTTATCAGATCTGCGTTGATCAGCTGCAGAGAAGCGGTAATTAATGGGTGAACGGCAGAGCTCCGAGAAGGTACGTCCTTCAGTTAGGCAGCCATCACGTGATCCTTCTTTCTTTATCTCTGAAATGGAGGAATTTAGAAATTATAGAGCAGAGACTCTTTCCTTATTTTGGTAGCAAAATTGTTGCCTGCAGGCCCACTTGATCTCTAGAAGCCTAACCTACTGAGTGGGCAAATAGAGAAAGGGACACACTTCATAAATGGCATGGTGAAGGACCAGGGGTAGCTAACCCCATATCTTTAAACCAAAGCCACACAGCAACCCACACGCGATAGTAGGTGAATCTAGCGAGTACCCCAAATCAATAAATTTTATGAGATCTTGTTGACTAGAGGAGTGCAAAACAACTTCTTGTGTAGTCAGATTTGTTCTGCTCTGTGAAATTTATAAGGCAGCTCTCAGACAACTGTAGAGCTGAAAGCTGATTGCACCCTTCCTCCATGCTCCTTGAGCTATCTTAGCTGTTCTTAAAGGAGTCTATATTCATCAACTAGCGTGTATGGACTGCTGTTATGATTTTTATCTAACTAGTGTTCTCCCTGGGAATCATTCTTTGTCAAAAGAATATCTAATCTGGACCCCTAGTTTTCTCCAGTAGCCCACCATCCCTGATGTAGCTAATCAAGGTCCTATATTTGAGGAACTTAACCCAAGGTCATAGGAGTTACAGCATCTTATTGTTGACTGCAAGCCCATCATCCATCCTGTGGCTACCATCCTTTTCCAGGGGCTACTTTATGAGAATCTGCTTCATCGAAACAGCCTGCTGTGCACCGACTTCTGTTTTGATCCCTGCCATGGATGTTTTGACCAACGCCATGTCTGCTATCAAAATACACTGTATACCACATTTTTTAATGTCTTTCACATCTTCCACTGTAGTCACTGTCATCATCTTTGATGCCTCATCCTGAGTGCACAACAAAAACTAAATTTTCTCTTGAGCTGGTATGTGCATTTTATAAATATTTAAATAGAAATGTTGTTCTAAAAAGGACACTGCTATTTTCTAGGCCCATGCTGCATGTAAGATGCCTGAAGGGTCGGGGAGAGCCTAAAATCTGAGCAGCCACATTGTTTGTTCCTTGTTAATGTCCCAAGGGATTTGTTTAATCTAACGAAGAGTATATGTTTTTTCCCATTGAAAATCATAAATGCTTTGTAACATTCTCCATGCAATGCACTGTAAATGTTTATTTGCAAACAAACTTCTCATCATAAGCCTGACATGAGTGTGCAAAAACTATCACAATAAATGATATGCAAGAGCTTTTCAGCTTAAGAAAGCTTGAAAATCCAAAGCTGAGTGATAATTAAACATTGGACATATGGATGGAAAAATGTTCACAGCTGTGAAGAATTATATTTATTTTATTTCTGTTTATTAAATGTTTTCAATACAAAACCAACACATTTTCCCAGTTATCTAAAAGTTCTAACATTGATTGATCTGTTATTATACCAGCCCCCTCTATTTTTGCAGACCAGGAATTATCCCTGGGACCTTGAGATCCAAAGGCACCATCTCTACCAATTCAACTAAAAGGAAATGTCCCACTCACTGGAAGGTAAGAGTGCATTTCTGACATTGTACATCAAGATAACATAGGAACATAGACTAAGACAGCAGATAAGGACTGCTTGGCCCACTTAGTCTGCCCATTTCCCTACGTATTGGATAAGCTGCAGATCCTAGTTAACCAGCAGTCTATTTTCTCCCCTCTAAAATTTCCTTATGTCTGTCCCATGCATTCTTGAATTTTCCCACTGTTTTTATCCTCACGACTCCCTCAAGATCTTAACTGCCATAACCAGAGATCTCTGCTGTTGCTATTACTCATCACAGAAGAAACTCTTGTCATTCAGTTTCAAAGCTAAATGGCCCTCCTTAGCATAAACTGCTTTTTCTCAATCATTTGGAATGTAAGTGACCCATCCTCTAGTTTGAACATGCCACTAAAGCATTTGTTCTTCTGTATCAGATAAAGACTTCACATTCCCTTGCATGTTTTAAAGGGAACATAAACAAGGGGTCCAAGATGGCAGACATGCCTGGAGCTTGAGAAGGCAGGACTATTTGTCCCCCAAGCAATGTGCTGCATTCTCCTAATTTTTAATTGGTGCATTATTTTAAATGGCTGTTCACTTTTTCACCAAGGGATGAGGGAATGAATGGTTGCTGAAAACTTGATTGGTAGTGCCTGAACATTTTTGAAGTATCTCAGAGGCTAGAGAGTGGAGTAAGGCAAATGGAGATCCAGGTGAATCTTTTTCCACAGTTGCTTGTAAGGTACTCTTTCAATCATGCTTGTTAGTCCTGGACTTCACACATGGGAGAGAACATGGGGGAGATATGTTGTGACTAACCTCTCTCTTTTCTCATTTGAGGCGCGTTACAAGTGGGCCCACTAAATGGTTCTAAACCTACCAAAAACTCAGTCCATGCTGTTTTACTCCAAACAAAACCATTCCAAACTATTCCCTCTGTTTAGTGTCAACACTGGAAATGGCTTCCCTCTTGAAAAGATCCTCTCATTTTAGTACCTTGCAATACACCTCGACTCCTCCCTTTCTTTTCAAACACACCTACAGCACACCATTTCCTCAGTTCCCAAAAAACTGGGATCACTCTAAATAGTCTGTCATTTCCTGACTCCCAACACCAAGATTAAAATTACTCAAGCCAGTCTCCTTCCCATGCTTCACCACAGCTTGACCGTCATCAGCACTGCTGGTAAATCTACTCTACAAAATAAGAATACCCTTTATTATAATACTGTATAGCTAAATTCACCTCTGGCTGCAGCCACAACACCCATAATTGTATGGTACTCAGCAACCTCAAATGGCTACCTCCCGAACTAAGAGCAAATCTTGCTCTCGCCTTCCTCATCAACAAAATTTTGCACTCTGGCAGCCCTCCATATGTAGACAGTCAGATCCCTCTCATTGATCTCCCAACCTCCCGATCTGCCTCTCATCACAAAATTGTCATCCCATTGTTTCACACCAGCATGGGCCAGCGGTCCTTCTCCTTCCATTCTGCCTCTATATGGGACTCAATACCCCCTCCCATTGGAAAAATGACCGCTATCTCTGCCTTTACAAATCTTCTGAAATACCATTACTACTCCTATGTCATATGTCATTGCTTACACTAACCTCCTCCCAACCCCTCCCTACCCAACTCTGTTACCTTGCATTACCTGTACTCTTTTTATCAGTATTCCTTTCAGTTTCTCCATCAAACAAAACTACATTCTAGCACATCGCCATACCCCTTCCTACCTTCTGTATTTGAATCATGTGAATATTGTCCTACATACTGTACACTGTTACTTCTACTCCTGCTGTATATGACAAGTTGTTATTGAATCATGTAAATATTGCTTTGTATATATTGTTACTGTTTCTTCTACTGTATATGTAGACTGCACATACTGCCACTCCTACCACACTTTGTACTCCTGTTTCCATCTGTGCATTTGCACCCGGGTCATGCCTGAAAAAGGCTTACACTGCTAGTGTACTTACCCGGTCAACAAAGTTAAATAAATAATTTTTTTTTCCTTTACAGCTTTTTCCTGCCAGGTCCAGCTGGAGACTGAGTGTCCAGATTTTTTTTTACCTGTGCCTCATGGCCTGCCATGTAAGACTGGCTATGAATATTCATGGCTCTGGTCCTTGCCTATTCAGGGAGCAGGTGAGCTGGGATTGGTGTGGTATGGTGGTCTATCTTCTGTTGATGCAATTGTTAGTGACACTGTTCTGATAAAGATAAAGAGGAACAAGAGAGAAGTGCCCTATCTCTTTGTCCCTATGGAGGATAGGAGGGGCCCTCTTCAAGTCCGTGGAATGGATGAAGATCACGGTATCACTGCCCCATGGGGGGGAGCAGAACACCGGAAGATTACCACCAAGAGACATTTAGGAAGGGCACAATGAAGGAGTAGTGGGGGTCTCCTCTCACAGGAGGTTATCAGGGCCATTATTGGCCCACTCCCACACATGGAAAGACTGCAGTACAGGAGTTTTCTTGCATGGAAACACATAGAACTAGAAATAAGGAAGACCCAGAGTG
Source organism: Neoceratodus forsteri (assembly GCA_016271365.2). Classification (NCBI taxonomy): domain Eukaryota; kingdom Metazoa; phylum Chordata; order Ceratodontiformes; family Ceratodontidae; genus Neoceratodus; species Neoceratodus forsteri. The sequence goes on from CM028129.1 coordinate 538,165,044, forward strand.
CACCACTAGGAGGTCAGGTAATGCAGGAGTAATCACCATGCCGAGGATGAGCATGGTAAGAGTGATTCAGACAGTTTTACTGGGTTTGGCTGGGATAAAGGCAACTGAGTCAGGTCAGTTAATGGTCATGGTAACTGCATGGTGCATGTGGGCATCAAGCAAGGGCTTTAGTAACTGTGCTCTGCATTGTGAGGGAGTCATTCTCTGGCTCTATGGGCTATTAAGTGTCAATAGCTAGAACTTATTTACATACTGGCCTTTGTCCCTAGGACAGTGTCTAGCCCTGCCTGGGGTAGGGGACAACTGTTGTGCCCCATAGAGATCCTCCCCTTGGGGTACTGCCTAGAAAAGCCCTTGATACAAGTAATGAAATAGAAATCCTGAGGAGATGTGCCTCAATGTAGTAATATTGCTCTCCTGCTATGAACTCAGAAGGTGGAAAGAAAGAACAAAAGTGGTTTGTGAAGTGAAGCAGTCCTTCTTGGTACCACGAAGGAAAGTTAAAATAAACAGCCCTACTTCCTTGATTTCAGCTTCAAGTGTAGACATTTTGTTTGTGTGTGGTCTCTCCACTACTGGTTCTCCAAGATTTCTGAATTTCTGGTCCCCACCACCTTGATCTGCTCTGGCAAGATATGGTGTAGGTTGTTTATCTGCCCCTATCATGCCCCTAAACACAAGGTGGTGAAGGCATTACCCTGTTAAATGACATTTGCTCCACTCTGCTAGCTACTTGATTCCTGCCATAGCATTCACAAGGGAAAGAAACCACTGTGGCTATTTTGGCAGCAAGAACAATGGGGCAATGTGAAAAGCTACACAGACGGTAAGCAGGATTTAAAAAAAAAAGGCAACCAACAGCCAGATCTTTTACTGACAGAACTAAGGCAGACCTTTTCAGCCATTTATTTATTTCATTTTATTTGACCAGGTAAGCACACTAGATAAGTACATATAGGATACTGTATGGCAGCCCATACACAGCCGCACTATTCTAATGCCAAGTGGTTTCCATGATGACAAAGACCTCGAGAGCGAAGCTTGAGAGGTCCCTGTTGTTATGGAAACCACAAGGTTTTAGAACAGTGGGTCGTGTATTGGGGCTCCCATACACCTTTCTATATAGTGTATGCCTCCCCAAAACACATGTCCCTTACTTTTTGTTGCTGCTGTAGTCGCCGGGACCCGAACTTCTCATCTGTTTGCTGGCTGGTCTGCTCACATGCACAACTCCTCAACCACCCCCTGTCCTATGACAGGTGCTGTTGGGGGTGGTTGCACTGTGTCATAGCTACTAAAGCAGAATAAAAAGTCGTTCTGCTTTAGTAGCTACATTACTACTGCGGCAGAACCACTTTTTTTGAGTTTATGGATTTCCATACACAATAAAGTCTGGCCATACACTATGGCCTAGATAGTCAAAGGATTTGCACCTGGCAGAACTGAGTTGCACCAGAGCAACCCCAGATATGCACCCTGGGGCCATATTCAATAGGAGGAATTGTGCAGTGCAATTCCTGATGTGCCACGCCGCAAAGATAATGTATGCAGCACATCTCCAGGGCAGTGTACCCATGCATATGTGGCACATCTCGACATTCAGCCGAGATGTGTGGTGCATCTGCCAGCACATCCTGGAGATGTGCTGCATACATGGACACAAAGTTGAGGATGTATAAATCATGCTCAAATGGCAGCCACCCACAGGTGGAGCTGCCATATTGCAAGGCGCAACACAGCAGCTGCCAGCCATGGGTGGCTACCCCCCAGAACACCATACACAAGCACCCACATCATTCCCTAGTAGTCTAGTGGTATCCCTCTCCCTGCCCATAACCCCAATTGCCCATAATTATAAAATATTAATTTCCCTGGTAGCCCAGTGGTACCCCCTTCCTGCCTGTAACCCAGATCGCCCGAAATAAAGATGTATTTAATTCCCTGATGTTCCAGTGGTACCCCCTTCCTGCCTGTAGCCCCAATCACCTGTAAAAAAAAGGTTACTCACCTGTAACAGTAGTTCTAGGAGTGGTATATGTTGTTCATCCACACTAGTTGGCATGTCTCTTTCCCTTTAATTCTTGCCGGAAGGTATAAAAGCTGGCTCCTCCCACCCACCCAGGTGGTATATGCTTTGGCTCTGCCCCATGACAACAGATCTTGCCTGCTGGAAGCAGTGGTTGTGCGTCAAAGCTGGGGAGGTCGAGTTGGTATGTGTGGATGAACAACATACACCACTCCTAGAACTACTGTTACAGGTGAGTAACTTGTTTTTCTAGGATCATGGATATGTTGTTCTATCCACACTAGTTGGCATCCTCCTAGCAGTTCTCCGGGAGGAGGGAGGCAAGACGCACACCGCGTACTTAGGGAACAGAGATTGGAGAACTGAGCCCCAAAACCAGCATTTCAGCATGACTCTAGGTCGATGTGGTAATGGGTAATGAAGGTGTTTGCTGACTTCCAGGTAGCAGCCCCACAGATATCCTGGATAGGGACATCCCTAGAAGCAGCCACCAACACATCAGTATGGCGGGTAGAGTGAGCTCTTATCCCTACTGGAGGCTCCTTGCCCGCCAACCTATAGCAGAGATTAATGCAGGATGTTATCCATTTGCCAATCATCTACTTTGCTGCAGGTCTGCCAGGTGCAGCTTCAGCACAGGTGACAAACAGCTGGCAAACCTCTCTCTCTGAACTTCAGCCATTCACTCCTTATAATAAGAGAGCGGCCATCTCAGGTCCAAAGTATGGAGCCTGTAGTCGGCCTCCGAGGTGTAATTGGGGTAGTACACCGGTAGAGTCAACACCTGGTTGAGGTGAAACTCCAACATCACCTTCAGAAGGAATTTCAGGTGGGGGCGCAGAACAACCTTGTCCCTATGGAAGACCAGATAGGGAGACGCGACAGAGAGTGCTTGTAGCTCCCCATTCCTTCTGTCTGATGTGATAGCCACCAAGAAGGCAGTCTTCTATGACAGATGTGACATCTCACACCTGTGCATCGGTTCGAATGGCTTGCCCATGAGCTTTGCCAAAACCAGCAGTAGATCCCATGGAGGTGGTGGTTTATGCACCGGAGGGAAATGTGGTCAAGGCCTTTAAAGAAATGCCAGACCACCTTTTCCTGTGCCACCGTCTGCTGACCGGTCCCTGCCTGGTAAGTAGAGATGGCTGCCAGGTGCACCTTAAGGGTCATAGACCGAAGATCTCCTTTGGAGAGGGACCAAAGGTAATCGAGGATGCTAGCCACCAGGCAGGATGAAGTGTCCAGGCCCTTGCCTTGACACCAAATGGAGAATCTCTTCCATTTGAAGGCATAACACCTCCTGGTTGACTCCTTCCTAGATGCCTCAATTACATTGAGTACATCATCGGACAGACTCAAAGCCTGGAACTCTAGCTGCTCAGGAACCAGGTTGTCAGGTGCAGGGGATGAAGGTCTGGATAGAATACCTTCCCCTGATTGATGGAGAGCAGGTCTGGGCATGCTGGAAGATGCCTTGAGAGTCTGGTGCTGAGGCTGAGGAGATCTGGATACCAGAACTGGTGGGGCCAGTCTGGGGCTACCAGGATCACCCATGCTTTGTCCCTCCTGACCTTGAGGAGTACCTTAAGGACCAAGGGAAGTGGAGGTAAGGTACAGAAGAGGTCTGGGGTCCACGGCCTTGAGAAGGCATCCCCCTGCAATGAGCTCTGCTGAGGAGGGTGGGCATGAAACAGCCTCAGCTTTGTGTTCTCCCTGGAGTCAAACAGGTCCACCTGAGGGGTGCCCCACTGAGAGAAGAGGCTGTGAGCTACCTCTAGATTGAGAGACCACTCATGGTGTGCCTTGCCCACATGGCTGAGGGCATCTGCCAACTGATTCAAGGCTCCTGCCACATGAATGGCTAGGAGATCTGCCTCCAGTCAGCTCACTAGGGTCCAGATATGGAGTGCTTCCCTGTACAGAGACTGGGAGTGCATGCCGCCCTGTTTGTTGAGGTAGTACATGGTCATGGTGTTCTCCATCTGGACTTGGACCACTTAACCCTGAAAGAATGGAACAAATGCAGCCAGTGTCAGCTAAACTGCTCAGGGCTTCAGCAGATTGATGTGACATCAGGATTCCTCAGGGGTCCAGAGCCCATGGACTCTGTGATTCCCCATGTGGGCACCCCAACCCATGACAGAGGTGTTGATCATGAGGATAACCATTGGCTTGGGGCAGACAAATGGGATCCCTCCCTGCAGATGTTCCAGGACAGTCCACCACTGGAGGGCATCCAACATCTTCTGGGTCACAGTGATCTGCTGGTCAAAATGACCATGTCACTGAGACCACTGACTGGCCAGCTCCCATTGAAGGGGATGCATATACCACTGGGCCCATCGGACCATGGAGGTGCAGGCTGCCATTTAACCCAGAAGTTGCAGAAAGTCCTGGGCAGGGTGCAAATGCCCAACCAGAAATGATTGGACAAAAGAGGAGAGAACCTCCACTCTGTCCACCAGGAGCCTGGCTCTAGCTCAGCTGTGAGTGTGTGGGTATAAACAACTTAAGAAGCAGAGACTGGAGACAGTACTTCAGGTTAAATACACATTTACTTCATGTACGTTGTTTATTGAAGAATCAAAACAAAATAAGTAAAAGGAAAAATAACACTGTTTTGGATGAAAAAAATTACAAATCAAAGCCTGACTCACCAAGAGCATTTCAGCTACATCAGAATAAAACTTACACCATAGAGTGGAAGTTGCTAAAAGGTCCCACTACATCTATGGTATTTCCCTGGAAGAGAGGATATGTGCTCTCTCCCACCAATCTGTTCTAACTGTGTACTAGAGCTCCTTATATACCTCTATGGAGCAGAGAACAAGAGGTCACATGATTGTGTAGATCTACCCCTATTTTTATTATTAACAATTCCTTCCTTTATACAAATTATAGGAATATCAAATCCTAAGTATACTTTGCATAAAGATATAATTGCATCATAAAGTATTCCAATTTCCAGAATATGTTAATAGAAAAGACAAAAAACAAGGTTGCATATCTAATGGCTTATTAGAACAAAAGGTTCTGCCTACAAGGAGGAGTTAGGTTAGTATTCTGTCCTATAAATAAGCTTCATGTTGGGCTGCTGTTCCCCTAGTAGGAACCTATCCCTTTAAGGCACAGAACCAAGCTTTAGGTAAGCAGCAAAATGATTTTGTTACATACATCACTTATTCTTACTTCTTAAAAGACCTACTAGTTTGCCTTAACTACCCTGATTAATGTGGCACAAATAAATGTAAATATAAAACATGTTTTCTCCAGAGAAATTGTGAAATGCAGAGTTTTGCTTGCTGTACAGCTGACTCCCCCATTTAAACCTAGAGAGAAAATGCAAGGAGAATGGCTGAAACTGTACAGCAGACTGGCTAGCTGACTGCTGCCACTGCCATTACCAAAGTGTGTTTGACTTCATTTAATAATTAAACAACAAAGAAGGGGCAAGAGAAGAAGTGGGTCCTCTTGTTTTATGTAACAGAGAAAAGGCAGTTTCACTGTAAAGTGCAGGATTAGCGCTTTCATTTTTCCCTTTACAGCGTGACCTAGCACTTTCATCTGCAAAAGCTATATTAAGCCTACTAATACTACATATTTCAGCATAAGACTGCTTATTTGCTAAAGGGGGTTTTGAAAGGAACTTATTACTTTCTTTTAATGGGGCATTTTCAGATGAAGCTAAATGACATCTCCCCCCCATTTCTGAGGAAACTATATCCCGAGGCAGGAAAAGAAAAACACTGGGGAAAGAACAGTGAGGAGCTATAATAGGAGGCCACCCTATTATAGTGAGAAAAGAGGAAGTATAATAGAAAAGGAAGACTGCTGCAGCAGATTTAATAAAGAGTATAGGGCATAGAAAAGTGGGAATGCCTTGAGATACTGGGGCCAAAAAACAAACAAAGACAAACCCATAATTTATAGGGGCAGAACTGCCACATCAGCAAGAGTCAAGCTCTGCCCCGATGAAGCAGATATACCTGCAAGGGCATGAGTTGCAACTTGACCTCATTAACCAGGAGGCCAAGGCTGAGGCTGGTGTGGAGGGCCACAACCCTGGACCTCTCCACCTCCAGTCTGTAGGGACCCGCTATTAGCAAATCATTGAGACAGTGGTACACTCTGACCCCTCAATGCTGAAGATGAGCCGCCATCACTGCTACACATTTGGTGAAGACCCTGGGGGCTGATGACAGGCTGAACAGCATGACTTGGAACTCATAGAGGGTTCTCTCTACCCTGAAACAGAGGAACCTTTGGTGGGATGGACAGATCAGGATGTGGAAGAACAGGTCCTGAAGATCCAGTGAGCAGAACCACATGTTTTGCTCAAGAGATGATATGATCTGGGAGACAGTCACCATCCAAAAGGTGCACAGCCTGAGAAACTGATTCTAGTCATGCAGATCTAGAATGGGGCACCAGCCCCTAATCCATTTTGGGACCAGGAAGTACCTGAAAATGAACCCTGGGTTGACAGGAGGATCCACGACTCTTACCTCTACCTCGTTGTGAAGGAGTTGAGCAATGTCATCTCTGAGATCCAACTGAGCATGGGCGGATACCTTTTCCTCCTGTGGGGTGCAGGCTCGACTTGGAGGGTACTGCTTGAATTCCAGAGGTAGACTCTGGCAGACCACTTCCAAGACCTACCTGTCCATTGTGACAGCAGACCAGGAAGAAAGGAAAAGGTGGAGCTGGCCCCCCACGAGGAGACCCAGAGTGGTTGTGACAGGCATGGGGATGGCTGCCCCCATCCTGTCACTGCGCAGGCTTGGAGGTTAAAGGGCAGGTAACAGGACCACTGGGACATCTCCCTCTGGGCTTACAGTTTGCCAAAGCCCCAGACTTGGGCCGTGGGTGCCAAGATTGAGTCTGCTGCTGCTGCCCAGTTTGATACTGGGGCTGCTTAGCCACAGGGGTAGAAGGCTGAAAAGGCTTCTTCTTCTGTTGTTTTTTAGAACCCCGGGGTTCTTTCTGGGCAGAAGTAATGGAATCCAAGGTGGCATTGGACTTCTCAATATGTTGGAGGTGACCATCAACTCCTGGACTGAACAAGTGAGTACACAAGAATGGAATGTCCACCAGTTTGTGCTGGGTATCTGCCATAAAGATCAAGACCCTCAGCCAGGCCCTGTGGTGCATGGCGACTGCAGCTGTCACTGAATGGGCACAAGAATCTCCGATATCCAGAGCCATCTGGAATTGCTGTTTAGCAACAGCCCAGCCTTGGTCATGGACCTGCTTGACCATGGTCTGAAGGTCCACAGGGAGATAAGGAAGCACCTCATCCAAAAAGCCCAAAAGGGCATGGGAGAAGAGTGCCATAATAACAGCTGCGCTCACTTGTCAGAGGCCAAGTGAGGAGGCAGCATAGACCTTTCTGGCTGCATGGTCAAACTTTTTGGACTCTTTGTTCAGAGATCTAGCCATATCTCCTGAGTTGCCTGAGTGCTGGAACACAGACTTGGTCACCAATCCCTCAGCTGAGGGATGCTGTGTAAACCCCGAGAGGCAGCCAATGGGAACTACATACTTGTCAGCCATACAAGCGGAAGGCACAGGACAGGAGGCTGGATGCTGCCAAAGCTCCAAGGCCGGACCAACTATGGCTTTGGCCACTGGGAAGGCCTCAGATGGAGAATCCCCTTCCCTGAGGATATCAGTCAGACATTCAGCCCGTTTTTTTTGACAGGCTCAAAAGGCATCCACGTTTATTTTGAGATGACACAGAGGATGCCCAGGAAGGATGTGGGACCTTCCTCCATTGACAGACTCATGGAATCGTCATCACACAGATGCAAATGCAGGTCCAAGTCCTTGGACCCTGAGTCTGGGTAATGTGGCTGACCACCAGAGTCACTCTTGACCCATCGAGGGTGGTCAGGAGTAAGAGTGATTGACAGCCTACGTGGGAGACCCTGAACAGGCCAAGACTCCTTGGTAGGAGCCCCTGATAGATGCTGTTTTGGTGGCAGCACCACCAAGATAGGTGGAAAGGCCAGCTTCAGTGAGCCAGGAGGGTCTTCACTGGCTCTGCGGGTGGAGGAACAGTGTTGACCAGCTCTGGAGGAGTCAGAATTGGCCTGCGGGGTGACAGCCAAGTGATTGCTGGAGTAGAAGCTGGGGTAGACTTCAGACTGGGCAGCATTAACTGTTGCCCATGAGGTCCCTGTAGCATTGATGGAGCTTATGTCAAAGTCTCTCCTCACCTAAGGAGGATGAGGACCAATGGCAGCGGTGCCACTTCTTGGAGTGCTGCTTGAGAGACTTCCTCGGCCTATCAGTCGAGGGGGTCCAAGATCTAGAAGATGACCATCGGCAGACTGATGGGGCTTCTCAGAAAGGGCTAGGGTGAACTGTGGCTCCTCCAGATTGGGGACTGTGACCACGGGTGGAGCCCCAGCTAGCTGGGTCTCCTCGTCAGTCAATAGGACCATAGTTCTAAATAAAGAATTGTCGGCCTCATCAGTTGACAATGGATTGATGGGGTCAATTATAATTTTGACCTGGTTGTTGTCCCACATCTGAGCTGGCTGGCCTGATGGGGGTACCGTGAAGACTGTGGCTGAGGTCACAATTTCGACCAAAGTCAAAATAGGAGACTCCTGGGACCAAGGTCTCTTTCTTTCCCAAGAATGTTGACATTGTGAAGACTCTTCTCTCGATCCTCTGTCCTTCTTTCAGGACTGGGAGTCATGTGAACTGGCTGGGCCCTCTCCTTTCATAGGGAGAGACTGACACATCTCCTTGAAGGATCCAGAGAACGAAGTGCCCAGTTTGAGTGGAACAAAAACTGATATGGAGGAGGACTGCTTGGTGGTATGAGCCACCTCCTCCTCCTCAAAGGCTTTCATCTGTTCCAATTGGTCAGTGGATCATGCAGCCACAGAGACAGCATGATGGGCATCTTTAGATTTGACCAGAGGGGGCCATTTTTCTTGTCATCCAAGCTGCAAGTGTGTGAGGTGATCATCCAAAACTTGCAGATGGAAGACACAACAAAAATCGCAGGCCTGGGGGTCCTGCACATAGCCCAGACAGTGGATGCATGTGGAATGTGGGTCAGTATGGGACATTTTCTGCCCACAGAACCCGGGTGAGAACTTGTCCTCCATCATGGTCACAATCACGAATTTATGTGGAGAAACTCAAACGAGTTTTATTTTCAGTAAATTAACTGAAGTATTAAGTGCCAGGGCTACTCAACGCAGAGCGGTAGGGAGGGAACCTGAATCTTCCAAGTGGAAAGGAAGATCTGGCATCATGGGGTGGAGTGGAGGCATATACCACCCAGGTGGGTGGGAGGATCCAGCTTTTAGACCTTCCGGCAAGATACAAAGGGGAAGGGACATGCCAACTAGTGTGGCTCGAACAACATATACATGATCCTAGAACAATGAAATATTAATTTCCCTGTAGGTCCAGTAGTACCCCCTCCCCATCCTGTACCTTGATCACCAGTAAAATGCATCCCCCATCCATGCGTAGTCTAGTGGTCCCTGCCCCACACCATGTCAGGACCCCATCCCCTTGCTCCCCTCAGGTCACCACCATAGCAGCTCAATGACAACTTACAGAAGAGCGTTGCAGCTCATTGGTCCACACTGATGAATGTTTGTAGTGTGTACTGTATCATCATTCATGACTCTGTGAATGAAGACTTTCATTCACAAAGTCATGAATAACTAGTACAGTACACACTGCAAGCCCATTAATTGTCAGTGTGGACCAATGAGCTTGCAGCATATACTGTAAGCTGTCATTTGGTGGGCAGCCATGGAAGTGTGCAGGCGGGTCTGCTGCCTGCCGATGACCTGGGGGTGAGTGGAGTGGGATGGGTTCCCTGTGTGGGTGGTGGGCAGGGGAGAACACTAGACTACTATGGATGTGGGGTTGCATTTTACTGGTGATTGGAAGTATGGGATGGGGAGGGAGGTACCACTGGACTACCAAGGAAATTAATATTTCATCATTATGGGTGATCGGGGTTATGGGAAGGGAAGGAGGGTACCACTGGACCACCAAGCAATTAAATAAATCTTTATTACAGTGATCAGGGTATCTCTACTGCGCTGGCACATTTCCCATTCCTGATGTTCAGACCTGTCTGGGGGATATGCCAGAGCACTCTATTTGCACCGCAGGCATGTTTTGATTTATTCAGACGAGATGCGCCATGGCACATCTCTTTTGAATATATCCCTTTGTTGCTTCAGTGCAACTCAGTTGCATGGAGCAACCACTTGCTCCAGTGCCAGACACACTTTTAAATATCTAACCCACTGTACTTATTTTCAGGTATGACTCAGGAGATTACAAAGGTGAGGAGAGACATTAACATATATATATTATATATATATATATATATATATATATATATATATAACATTTTAAACATTGGAACTAAAGATAATGAGAGCACCAAACAAGTGATAACAGAAGATAAATAACAAAATCAAATCAAGTAGAGTACATATGCAATGATAGCCCAGATTAGGGGATTTCATGTGAAGACAAATTATAGTGCACAGTGTTTAAATGAACATAGTAGTAATATTAAACAGCAAGATGAATTAATCAAAGATACAGGACAGTAATTTTGAGGATAAATACCCAGCAGTATGATTGAGTGCAGTTACAGGCAGTTGAGGGAGGCGTTCATATACCTGAATGAATATGTTACTGCAATCTCTGCTAACTTAAATTCTTTATCCCTTAGAACCACTGAATTTATTTATTTATTTATTTGATATCCAGGTAGGTGCACTGGTCCAAGACCCATTTTCAGGCATGACCCAGACCATGGAGAATGGCACAGGAACACAGCAAGTACAACAGCATAGGATACAAAGCATAAGGATACATCAATAAGCACTGAGAAGTGATAGGCATTATACTAGTAGAAAAATAAAACGACAGCACAATAAAAAATACAATGAAAAAATAAATGATACTGTAACTAGCAGACAAATTAAAATACGATGCAAAGGCCTACCAGGGTGGACAACAAGAAAGAGAAGGATTATATAAATTTGTATGGGCATTGGGTCAGAAGAAGGGGGCAGTGGGGAGCATTAATCAGCTAGGGGAGCAGGAGCAAGTCGTAGAGGACAGTAGGTGAGACCTGAGAAGAGAGTGGAAAAGCCACAGGGAGCCTGAGGTCCTAAGGGGAGGGGGAAGGCTATTCCAGAGGGTAGGGGCAGTGGACGAGAAAGCCTGTTTGCCCATGAATGAGAACAAAGAGTGAGTAACATAAAGGGTTTCACTAATATGGGTGTGTGAATACCTTATTTTGAATATTCAGCTGAGTATTCAATTTGGGTGCCCAATTATTTCTTATTTTTGCTTCATTATTTGATATTCAGCCATTAGAACACTGTGTAACAGTTCAAGACTTCTTGAGACTTCCTGTCCAGAGAGCACTGTGGAAGCTCACTGAAGGCAGCCATTGTGTGACTTAGCACTTGCAGAAGCTACAGGCTGGAGACACAGATATCTGCGCTATCAAAGTAAATGTGCAAAAACAAAGATGAACTTCACTAAAGACACTACAATTTTAAATAGGCTACTGCTTTATTTCACTTAAAAGACACTTGTAATGAGGCCCTCATTTCAAGTGTCTTTAATGTAAAATAAGGCAGTACCTTACTTAAAATTGTAGTATCTACAGTAGAGTTCATCCTTGTTTTTGCACATTTACTTTGATAGTCTTGTCTAGATATGATAACCCAATTCTATGTCAAATTCCCTTTACATTAGGGCAACCTAGACCTGCACATTTTACAGATATCTGAGCTACCATGAAAGAGCAATCTATTTCCATCCAGTCTACTTGTTGAAATCAGCCAAAAGGCAGAAAATGAAATTGTCACTGCAGAGTTTTATTTAACTCCAAAAATTGATTAGCGTTGTTCTCATAAAACTGCTAAAACATTGTGAAAATGCGTAGCACTTGCCTCACTTTGTTTAACAAACATAACACTTCTAGAAAACCTATATAAATATTTTCTGTAGAGTTAGCATCGTCCCAGGAAAAAAAAACTACTAATCAATTATTTAAAACCCTGTCACTGGGACACTGAGTACAGTAATCCCAGCAGTGCATATCTTGAAAATATCCTTGGATAGATACTGCATGTACATGAACACAGGGAAATTCCAGATGAAGCAGCTGCGCTTACTGAGCACCTGCAAGCTGAACTAGATTCAAGATTTGCTAAAGTGGATAGCCACAGTCACATTGTTGCAACAGTGCTGGAGCCCCTGTTCAAATGCAAGATCCCTCATATGGCCATGGATAGGCACAGAGTGAGTCACTTTCAGCAAGAGTTGTGTGATCGGCTGACTGGTTGCATGCAGGGACTCGTGTAACTGGCTGGGGAAGAAGCTCATGAGACAGAGAGAAAGGTATCTACTGTAGCAGGTCTGTTCTGGTTCCACTGGTGAAGATGGGGAAGACATACCTAGTACTGGTGGCTGCACCCATGTGACTGAGTGGGCACTGCTCAGCAACACCAAGAGCAGCAGAAGATAATATAGTCAGTCACAGACTTTACTGCAGAAAATGTCTGCCATAAAGCCTACAAAAACAATATTCCCTGTGCTAGCGCTGTGCCCCCGGGGGAAGAGACTCTGTACTGTCTTCTTTATATCCTCCTTTAAATCTGTTATGCAACAGCACCTTTCTTTCCTTTTCTTTACTATCATGCAGGCTGGCCACCTACAAATCTTCCTTCTTATTTTCCTTTCTGTCTCTTTCCCTCTCTCCCTTTGCCTCAGGAGAGCACTGCCTACCACCACCTGGTTTGTCTGCTTGACTGGCTGTTATGCCAGTAAAATAAATTTGTCAAAAAGGCCTGTTTTAGAGTACTAGAAGCAGACCTGCTCTATTAAGCCATTCTCGCACTCCTGCACAAATGTGCACAGGATCGCAGAGCTGTGTAGCTGCTATACTGAAAAGCGCAGCTTTTGTGGCTAGAAATAGCACCCATGTATTTCCTCCCTTTATGGCTATTCTAGTACCTGTGTTGCCTACCAATGTAGGCTGTTAGGAAGTCTAATAAAATAGATGTTTGCCTCGGGATGTTTAAAAATCAAGAAAGAAAATGTCCCTGTATTAAGAGTGAGAGAAGGATTTGGTGTTCACCTTCTTATCCCTCAGTCTTATTGTAGAGTTAAAATAAAGTGTTTCCCAGATATGTGTCCTTTCTGCTCAGGGTAAACCAGGACTAAAATAAAATAGAAGCAAGTAATTTAGTGCTCTTACACTGTTCCTTTTAAGAGCTGAATTGTGGTTGTCAGCTCTGTTTTGTGCACTGTAGCACACAGAGACGCTGTCTCCCACAAAGTCAGCCTTTTAATAAAAACAATTCCCAAAGCAGCAAAATGCTATAAAACTTAGTTGCTAGATGCTAAATATTTTCCTCTGTGACTTGCATATTATTGTTGTACCTTTCAGGTTGTTTTGGGGAGCGTGTGTTTTTTTGCGCTATTATCCCTGCAAAGTCATGTATGCACTGTGAGTGACTGAGGTGCACAGTGGCCCTAGACCTCTGAAAAAATATAATATCACTCACTCCACCGGTGTTAATGGTACAAATAAAATATACATCAAATAGTCTTTCTTATCTTTATTCTTTACATACTGCGATAAGTCATATCATGTGTATGTTTGCACAAAGCTGGACAATGTCTGCACACACATGAAAGAACACTGATGGCACACTTGCAGTTTAGCACAGCATACTTGCACTGCTCAGTCCTACTTTTTGACAAACACGTCACGAGTCCCGACACAAAGTAAATATTACTGAGGCTTCAGAAATATTTCTTTTTTGAAATAAACATTAAAGCAGCAGTGCAACAATCTGGTGAAAATTTTGACCTGTACTTTTTTATGCTATTTTGCATTGCCACTTTACTTACCTCCTGACTTGTATGATACCATTCTTTCCAGTATTTTAGTCTGTTTTAATACTTTTTTCATGTCTGAGAAAATTTTATTTTATTTTATTTCTTTATTTAACCAGGTATAGCACACTAAGCTGAAAGCTTTTTTACAGGAGCGACCTGGGAGCACAAGGAGGTTAAGTGACTTGCTCAGGGTCACACAGTATTCAAGTGGAAGCTGTGGGATTCAAACCCAGGTCTGGTCTGCTGGATATCACCAAATTTACAGCTCAGAGCAAGTATTAGCAAGTATTAAAACAGACTAAAATACTGGAAAGAATGGTATCATACAAGTCAGGAGGTAAGTAAAGTGGCAATGCAAAATAGCATAAAAAAGTACAGGTCAAAATAAAAGAGTGCTCCTTTTAATACGGTGTGGACCAGGTCTTCATCAGTATTTTCTGCTGTTTTTGTCCTTCAGTTGTTTATATATCACTTCTGCTGTGACTGAAATTAACAATTATGCAGCAGGCAGTGTTTTTCTGACCTCACAGAACAATATTTGTTCAAAAACAGCTACAAATACTGATGAAAACCTGGTCCAAGCCATATTGAAAGGAGTGTTCCTTTTATTTTTTCAAACATGAGAAAAAGTACTAAAGCAGACACAAATTGTGAAAAGGATGGTATCATACAAGTCAGGAGGTAAGTGGCTGGCAATCTAAAATAGCATAAAAAAGTACAGGTCAAATTTTTCACCAGATTTATTTTTATTTTTTATTTAGTTGTTTAACCAGCTATAGCACACTAAGCTGAAAGCTTTTTTACAGGAGCGACCTGGGAGCACAAGGAGGTTAAGTGACTTGCTCAGGGTCACACAGTATGCAAGTGGATGCTGTGGGATTCAAACCCAGGTCTGGTCTGCTGGATGTCACCAGATTTGCAGCTCAGAGCCTTAGACCACTGCGCTATACTGCCTCCTTAAAGATTGTTGCACTGCTGCTTTAATTTATAATTTAATTATGACATTATGTGCTCACAACACGCAAAATGCAACTGTCTTGTGTCCAGAAAATTCCCAAGTGCTGATGTCTAGGTGGGGGGTTGACATATATATACACACTCACACTCACACATATATACATGTACCCATTGTATTGTTTTGTATCGCAGATCACATACTGTTGGTGTGCACATTCCCATGCTTGATGAGAAATGTTGATGTTGGAATTGGAAATGGAATATTCTCAAGCCAATGAAGGTAAATATTTTTTTTGGGGGGAGCATATTTGCAAGTAGGTCTCATTAATGGTTTATTATTAGGTTACTTCTTCACAGATTTTATTTGCATCCTTCTCCAGTCCGGTAATGATGGTCATGGTCATAATCAATTCAAACAACTTCTGCTTATTGCATATCTGCCCCAGCTGGGGGGGAGGGCATGATGTTGAAGAACTTCTTTGGATAACACAACTATGATAGCACAAAGCATCTGGTAGTTTCCTATAAAAAGAAATGAAGGACTTATTACAACTTGATTGTAGCAGTAAGACATTATGTTTAAGCCATGGCTGTTCCATCACGGGTATCTGGATTAACACAGATAGCAAGCTGTCCCTCTGCAATCATCAGATCACAATTTAATTTAGTACCAGGCTGTAACAAATACACTGTGTCAGGGTCCCTGCGTTTCAACTCAAGTTACATTTTAAAACCACATCTTGTCAAGTAACACAACCTGGGTCCAACTTTTTCAACACTGTCATGGCTGCACAGCTGCAAATTTGGAATACAGTGCATGATATGTTGCTGAAATATTTTTTGTGATGTATGTCACCTAGTTTAAGAATCATCAGTCTGATTTTTTGCACTCTGATGAAAAAAAGGAACAGATGAAATAAAATTGATATACTTACCAGTATGGATTGGAAATGGATATCCCATAGGTTACTGTAGACAGTACTGCTGCTATACCATTGATACAGACCTTCAGTGAAGGACAGTCATTTGTTGTTAACCTGTAAAAAAACAAAGTAAGTTGACCATATGTGTTTCACCATTGCAGCTGAGAAAAGCAACAGAAAACAAAACACACAGCTAAAGGAAGTTGAATAGCGTGAAAAACATTAGTACACATACTCACTTTATAGTTTTAATAGTAAGAAGCCTTGTGCCTGTGGCTGATGGATGTGGTCTCCTGTTCAACTCCCTCTGCCTTGCCATGGTCAAAACATGTAATGGAAAACATTGTCACAATGGTGGTCTTGGGTGGTGGTGGTCATAGCTGAGGCACATGATGACATTCGCTCTCACATCTTCCTGCATCTGGTGGTGGTGGCAGTGGCTAACAGTGGTCTTATGGTGGTGGTAGTCCAGGGGTACACCTGGTCACATTCCCTATGGTTGCAGTGGTGAACAGCAGTCTTATGGTTGTAGTAGTCCAGGGGACACTCGGTCACATTCCCTATGGTGGCTGTGGCGAACAGCAGTCTTATGGTGGTGGTAGTCCAGGGTGACACATGGTCACATTCCCTATGGTGGCAGTGGCGAACAGCAGTCTTATGGTGGTGGTAGTCCAGGGGGACCCATAGTCACATTCCCTATGGTGGCAGTGGTGAACAGCGGTCTTATGGTGGTGGTAGTCCAGGGGGACACACAATCACATTCCCTATGGTGGCAGTGGTGAACAGGTAACAATGGCTTATGGTAGTGGTGGTAGTCCAGTGGTCCAGATATACTGTGCTCTGTGTTATAAATGTGACGTAACATATGGAATTTGAGTCACTATCAGTGGGACACTGATTTAACTTTATGAAAAAGAAAACATGTATCATACAAGAAATGTGACAGCCTTTTAACCACTTAAGTTAAAACCTGCCAATATTAACCTCATCATCATTCATCATCAGCCTCATAAAGATAGCCGCCCTCGCAGTCTTCCATGTCTGAATTCTGACCAATGGGAAATTCTTTCTCCATTGTGTTATCTACTTCAGTGGTAGGCCATTTCATGCTGCCAGTGCCACCAGGATGGTCCCTTTCTACAACATCAGCAAAACCATGGGTATGCCAGGGTATGAATACTGAGGTTTCAGTCTGAGCTGGTATGTGCCTCTCATTCATTTTTATGAATGTCAGCAAACTGACATTTGCAGGAGAGAGGTTTGTACAATGATCCTGTGCTATTGCACCTGCTGAGCTGAATACCCTTTCGACACCCACACTGGAGGGTGGGCATGTCAGGTACTTCAATGCCACAGTAGTCAGCTCTGGCTATTCACTGACCTTTCCACTCAGTATAAAAGGGGATCATCAGTGATTGACAGATGCCTGTTTTCAGACAAATATGACTCAACCATTTGCTGTGCTGCACTATGTCCAGTGGTTGATGCATCATCCACTTCTCCAGAATCATTTATGTCACAAATCCCCACTTGGGACAAAGCCTCTCAAAGTGGGTAAATGCCAACTACTATTGATGACAGACCACCTGGAACTGCAGTCCCCTTCCCCTTAGAGGATATGCTTGACACTACTCCTCCAGGTTCACCTTCAGCCTGATTATGCTGCTGAGGTTTGCTGACCTTGGCATGTGACTTCTGTGCCCCACGAACCAAGCGCACCAGTTGCCCACTGACAGTTTTTACCTGTTCAGGCCCGCCCTCCAGTAATGAGGCAATTCCATGTTTGTATCATGGGTCCAGCATTGTTGTTATTGCAAAGTTGTCACTATGCTGAATGCTCAAGATGCGATGATTCTGGTCGAATACTGTCAGCATGTGTTTCAGCAACACACTGCTAGCACTGTCTCTGGCAACATCAAGGCTATGCTGTACATTCACCAATGTTTGCCTCAGCACCCGCAGCAGTGGAATTGATTGGCTAATGGAGGCAGACTCACCACTCACTGCCTGTGTGGCATGTTTAAAAGGCCTCAAGATTGTTATTACAGAGTCCATGAGGTGTCACTGTTCAGTCATCATAGACATGGAGGCCCTGGAACTGTCACGGCTAGTGTGCATGACAAGATATTCTGAGATGGCTTTGTACTATTCATACAGCCTCTCTGCCATGTATAAAGTGGAGTTCGACTGGATGACAACTTCTAGCTTCAAGCGGTGCCTCGGGTGGCTGTATTGGATCTGCAACTGTCGAAGTTGGTCACAGGCCTTTGCAGATCTTACAAAGTAAGAGCAGATATGGCATGCAACTGTCAGCATTTTCTTTATATCAGGGTGTTGCAGAAACTTCTGCACCACAAGATTTAAACAGTGGGCCATGCATGGAACCTGAATAAAGCCGCCATTCATGATGCATTTCACCACATTTGACCTGTTGTCACTTGCTATGAACCCAGCTGTCAGGGATAGGTGGTTCAGCCACTTGTCAGTTTCAGTCAGTACCAAGTCCAACATGTTTTTACCAGTGTGTGAACAGGTCACATTGTGCCTAGCAATTGTTGTATGCTGTTGAATTCCTGGAAGATTGCTACCATGACACTCCACCTCACTACACTGATTATTCACACTACCATCAGCAGAAACTACACCTGGCACCTGCGCCCACTGTGCAGTTATACAAAAATATGGACTCCCTGCTGTTTTGCCACTTATCCACATATCCATACTTAAAGTGATGAATGCAGAGGAGGAATGTTGAAAGGCATGTCTCACAGAGTCGGACACAGCACAGTACAACTCGGGGAGAGCATGGGTGGAAAAGTATGTCCTGGATGGGACTTTCCATTTTGGACAGGCACATGCAGCAAACTGCCAGAACCCAGAATTCTCCACAAAGGAGAAGGGCAAAAGATCAATTGCCAGCATTTCAGCTACAGCAGCATTAAGTCCACGTGACACTGTATGATTGGGTGGGTACTTCAGCTTATGCACAAAAACACTGTCTAACATGGGCTGACTTAAACATTTTACAGGGGGTGTGATGACATATGGTTCTGCTCTGCGCATCGCAGGGGATGAAGTGTGGACATGTGATGAAGACGGTTGCACAGGTGATGACAAACCCAGAAATGCAGTTATTTTCCCAGATTTATGTACAGGGGTTGATGTACCACTTACACTAGACATACTGCATTGACCACCACCACCACCAAAACTGCTGCTCTTACCACCACTGGACAACATTGCAGAATCATTATGCTCCTCCACCTCATCATGCCTGTAGTAATCTTCTGCTCTTATTTCATCACTACTACACACATTTAATTTTCTACTTGATGTTACAGTCATGGAAGGGGATAACATTTTCATTATTGTTGATGAAGAGGGTGAATGCCCCACTGTGGTATAGGTATTAGTTGCCATCTTGTGCTGGGTCCACAGTACCATGTGCCTGTTCTTAAGATGTGTATGCTGTCCCCCCTGTGCCCAGATGGCACCCCTTTTTACCTGCCTCACATGTACCTGGCAAACCTGACAGATTGCAACTGACTCATCATTTGCGTCTTGCACAAAAAAATCCCAAACAAGGGATTGTGATGCTCTAGTTTCAACATGTCACTGATGCTGCTAATTGGACTCTGTTTTTTTAAGCCATGAAGTGGGGGGTGTGCTACATGATTTTTCAGGCGGGACACACTTGGACTGCAACTGACCACCAGGATTACCTATCATTATTACTGGGTCATCATCATCATCAAATGAAACTGGTAAATCACAACTTTTTACGGGGGGGGGGTTAATGCAAACAGACCCAGACACAGTCACCTTGAATTTCTTTTTCCCTGGTTCCTAACAGGGGGTCACTGACATCATCATCATCATATTCATCAACATCATCCACATCTTCTGCTTGGGTGCTGGCATGTGGACTGCATGTTGCAACCACAGTGACATCATCATCATCAGATTCATCATCATCAGCACCTCCATCACCCGATATTTTTTCACCACACTGTGAATCACTACATGGCAACTGTGTGACCTGAACCACAGTGGAATAAATGTTCAGTTACAGGGATGTTACTGGCGATTATGACATCATCTACACTGTCACTCACAGGCACTGCTTCACACTCCACTATATTTCTGTACACAGTAAACTGGTCAGAAGTGGAACTTGAGGCAGCAATACTCATGCAATACTCATGCCACCACCACCAGCAACTGCACTAACACTAACACCAGCTGGGACAACATCATCTCCCCCAACTATGACTGAAGCTGTCAATTGCGCTGTAAAAAACATTGAAGGAGGAATACCTTTCCTCACATTAGCAATGCACTTCTGTGACTGAGTACTACCACACCCACAGACCATCTTACCACTGGTAGCAATGCTATAGTGAGTAACAGCTTTGCTCGCACATCTCTTTGTGGGCATTTTGGTGGATCAACACGAATATTCTAAACCAATTTAAGCTTTGGAACATTCACTCTGGGAGGGGGCTGAGGGGTACGCTGGATGTGAAGCCATAAAAGCAACTTTGGCTTCAACAAGAGATACAGACTCAAAGTCACAACAAGTTCAACATAACCTTAACTAACCAGTAGTGCTCTCAAGTAACAAACAATCCAATCTGGGAAAGTGTGGAGGGGAGCACTGACTGCAGATTACGGCAGTGCAAAACCAAGAAAAGATCCCAGAATGGCAGTACAAAATCACGCAGGTGAAGTGGATAGCTGGTTCACACTGCTGCACCTGCAATTACATTGTGGCACAATAAAAGGTGTATTATTTGATGTCATGCACCGCACACACACACTCAGACACACAATTTGTCTACAAGTAATGTGTAGCAAATTGAAAACTTCAGTAATATACCATGTATTTTAAACAGCCTGAAATTATGCTCTGCTGCACCAGGTCCACAACACACACACACAATCAGCAAACAAATGTCAACAATTACTGAAAATATTACTGTGTGCACATTAACACAGTCAGTTATACAAGAAAAATATAACCAAAAAACAAAGAACTCCCTATTTCTCCAACTTAAGTCTATGTACACTACAGCTATGCCCTCCCCCACAGCACACTTCCATTGTCTATAAGTACACAGATTGAATGTTGCACATTAACATAATTCAAAATCCACACACAAACAATATGGTCTCAATGATATGAGCACAGGAGGGTTTCCAACAATTGATGAACTAAAGTTTCAGCAAAAAAGTGACTCAAAAAGGCTTTTTTAACAGCTTTTAGAAGGTTTGAATTGCAGGGAGCTCTTAGAGCAGACTGTCTCCTACAGCTTCCTACACATACTACCCCCAAACTGAGGCTGTGCAGAACAATCTAGAGCCCATGTGACCTGAAATCCCATGAACCACTGGAAAATTCACCTTGGAGCTTAAAACAAGGTGAAGTGAGGTGAAGTACATTGTTTTCGATGTACTTCGCCTTACAATTTGTGGAGTAGTGGTTTGGCGAAGGCGAAGCAAAGTGAAGTCATTGTTTTCAATGGACTTCGCGTTACCCATTATGATGTGAAGTACTCCTCTTCATGCTGTGCTGCACTTTGCGAATTCGCCTTCACTCTGTGAATCGCTTCATGGAGCGAATTGAGGCCACTTCACCCACCACTACTCACAGGAGGATGTCTGATATTAAATTTAAATTATATTATTATGAAATAAAATAGGCATTCAATACAACAATGACGGCGAGCTGACAAGCCTCTCTCACTAACAGTCAAACCAGACAAAAAAAGTTTTGTTTTTTTTTCTCTCTGGCATGAAGCTATAAGCAAGAAAAAAACTTGTAGGTGCCTAACAGCTGAGCTGAGTGAACTGCACAGTTTGCTGCACAATACACTGGCGCACACAAACACAGTGCAAAATGGCAGACATCCACACACAGTGGTGGCGGGGGTCAGCCTGCTCTGGCCTTTACAAAACAAATGATACATTTATTAGAGATGGATGAATTTTCTCTTTTGCCAGTGGAATTATGGCAACATTTTTATTTTGCTTCTGTGAAATTTTACAGAATTTCAATGAAAATGTCTAAACATTTGCCAAAATAGTGGTTTCAGTTATTTCCATCCAATTTAAAAAGTGTTTGTCCACAGTGCACTACATTTGGTAAGTTGACTTCCCCCTTGCCTATACAAAAGTCTACCAAGTTTCAGATCTCTAGCTTTAAACATGACTGCAAAAGCCAGCCTGGTGGCACTGAGGGTTGAGGCTCTGGACGCTACACCTCACACCATGCTGACAACCCAGGTTAGGAAGTGAGCTCAGGTGCTGGGGGTCAGCAGGGGGGAAAGAGAGGATTGAACACCCACAGGCTGCTTTTCTCTCTCTTGGGGAGGACCTGGGGATGTCCGGTGCTACAGCAACTCCCAGTGGAGGCCAAGAGTGCTGTAATAGCACTAGACAGCACATTCACTGAGTGGCTGATGCTGGCAGGGTTGCCAGATGTGCACCATCAAGATGTGCACCACACATGGGGGAGGGTGGGGATACACAAGGAAAAACCATCCCACCCCGGATAGGTAATGGCCCTTCCAGTGCCTCTGCCACACGCCCAATGCAGGATGCCTGCCACTGCCCCTTCAGTCTCCCTGGGGAGATTCTGTAATAACTTTGAAGATGGCAGGCATCACAGCAAGTGGTAGAACAAGAAGGTGAGTGGAGTGGCCTGATAGAGTTCCAGTGATAGGAGCAATAGATATAGAGTTGGGGAAAAATGACTGAGTTATAAGCTTCCAAAGTGTTGGAAATGTTAAAATTGCAGGTAACAATTATGTAAACTAAAAGTGTTTGTGCAAATTACACCAAATTTGGTATGCTGCCTTTACTCATGCCTACACATATGTGTGCCAAGTTTCAAATCTATAGCTGCTTTAAAGGTGACTGATGTATAAGCCTCTGAACTTTTAGAAATGTTAAAAAGTTACATTTTGCAATTATATAATCAGCTGAATTTCAAGCCCCTATATGTTTAAAGCTAGGGAACAGAATATCAAAAATATTGTTAAGTTCATTGATGCTAAATGTTAGCCTTTAAGGTAGCCACCACGGTCCAGCATCAGAATGTTATGTTGCCATGCTGATGACCTGGGTTCAGAAGCGAGACCCTGAAGGGTCGTGTTGGGAGGCAGGTCATAGCTAAACCTTACAATCTCTATTTTACAATTTATATTAATCTTCCCAAGAAGGCATGCATCTAAGTTTTCAATTATCTAACTCCAAGGGTGGCTAAGTTCTAAGCAGAGAAATATTTTCAGAAATGTTCACATGACTATTAAATTGCTAGATTTTGAGCCTCTATAACTTCCCTAACTTTCATCCAAATGTTGTGAAACATGATACACATTTACAGTCTGCCCTAGAACATATGCATGCCAAATTCCAAATGCCTACCTTTAACATGGACTGAGTTATTGTCGAATAAAGAATTTTGGAAAATTCCAAAACATTTCCCAAA
Organism: Neoceratodus forsteri; assembly: GCA_016271365.2. Taxonomy (NCBI): domain Eukaryota; kingdom Metazoa; phylum Chordata; order Ceratodontiformes; family Ceratodontidae; genus Neoceratodus; species Neoceratodus forsteri. The sequence continues at coordinate 538,188,367 of CM028129.1, forward strand.
AGTTCGTGAAAATTCAAAGAATTTCACAAAATTCTACAAATTCAGAATTTGCTAATTTTTGACCACCTTTAACATTTATTCAGCACAGTTCTGCACTTCAATTAGACTACTTAAACTAAATATGCTTACTTTGCTTTGGTCTTTGTTTCAGAGAAGTCCAACTATGTTACAAACAAATTGTTAAACTTCCATTTATTAAATAAATACCTACAACATCTCCCTTACTCCCTTAAGCTGTTCAAAACACTGCAGCTTATTTTTTTTTAGTACACAAACAGGCTGTGTGTATCTGCTGGTCTAGGGCCCTGCCTGTCTCCATCAGCAAACAACCCTTTTTTAGGTTCATGTTCTACTCACTGTAGAAGTTCTCCTGGTATAAAAACTATTTTTCATACTACAAGTGTAAATAAATTGATCCTCTCAGTTTCAGATTTAGAAAAAAAAACTGTTAAGTTTTCTGCTTTTTGGCTAATTTTAATGAAGCGATGGGGAAGCAGATTCTTTCACATTAGTTTAAATGTCTCTCTCTCTCTCTCTCTTGCCTGTAACTAATGCAAGTGCTGGGACACAGGGTTTCCAAACTGGCCTCTGATTGGACAGGAAGTCTTGGGAAATTTTCATTGCCCACCAAATAACAAATCACTGAATAGTTCTGAATAGAGCCAATTGTTTGTTTTCTTCCTGAATAATAAATAGTCTTTATTCATGGTATTCAGGAAATACTATTACTTGCACACCTCAAGTACTGTACTAGACCCATGAAAATGTTGCTTGAACTGCATGCTAGGAAATTAGCCATGCTGCAGTTAATTGTGGAAGAAATAGAGACCAGGTCATAGTGAGGCACATTTTGCATCTCCATTGTCTGAGGAAATGGTCAGACAGTATCCTTCAAATAAAACAAGCTGGACAGAGTCCACTGAGGCTTTAGTAGCACAGACTACAAGGGTAATAAACACAGATTTGTTTTTCTAAAACTCCTGAATTATCAGGACAGAGAGGTAAGTTTATGAAAAGCAAGAAATAACAAATGCCTGAATGTTAGAGAACAGGTCATTGAGATATTTCCAGATTTACCAGCTGAGTTAAACAAACAAACAAATATGCACGTGTGTGTGTGTGTGTGTGTGTGTGTGTGTGTGTGTTTATTGTTATGTGATGTCATATTTAGATTTGATACATACTAAGGTGGTAATATATTGCAAAGCTACAGATCTAGCATATTCAGGACTGTGATAAGTATTTAGGGTTCATAAGAGCTGTAATACACTGAAGGGATTGAACTAATGTGTTACTGTACTAATGTAGTATACTGAGGCAATTGTATTAATGTGTTACTGAGTAAAGGCCAACAAATGAGGACCAGAGGGTTAAAGAAAGACCAATATTGGACTACTAATAGAGCATATAAGTACAAAAGTAAGGACTGGGGGACAGGTGTGGAGGTACATTTAAGTCAAATGTGAATAATGGGGAGTAGGTGCAAAGGGCTTTGGGGGACGCAAAGGGCAGTGGAAGTGGACTAAAATGGATAAGGGTGGGTGGAGGCTGCAGAATAGAGGGTGGAATTATTGGCACCATGGAGGGAGGGTGGCAGGCACAGGGAGGATAGTGAGTTACAATGGATGTGGGGTGGCTGTTTGAGTAAGTTTATTTTGAAAACTGGGAGGCTGTACAATTTGCTACAGGCTAAGGAAATTGGAGGATGAAGTAATGAGGCTATAGAGGGAATTAAGGAGAGTGAGGGAGGGGGGAGCTGAGGCAGGAGTGACTCCACTAATGAGGGGAGGGGAGATGCAGAGAGGGAACTGCAGAGCTAAAGATGGGGATATAAGGAGGATGAGGGAGAGTGGAGGTGCTGTAGGAGGAGGGAGGGAGGATCAGGGAAGGAGGAAGGAAGGAAGCAATGGGCACCATTGCAGGGTTATCAAGCAATAGGTTTGCAGCATTGTCATAGAAAGGGGAAGTGGAGGTATCAGAGCTATGAGGCGGGATGGGTAGGGTAGGTCCAAGAGGCAAGAATTACAATGGGAAGCAGAGATGGGAGAGGAAGAATAGGGTACAGGAGGAGGAGGCACTAACAGGAGGGAGGCAATGAGGAATGATGCAAGAGCACAAAAGGTGCAGATGAGGATGTAAGAAGTCAGTGAGTTTCACAGGGGAGTGGACAGGGATCACAGTGGAAGGGGGGGTCAGGATCAGAATGATGGGGGGTGTTGGTGCCGGGGGACTCCATACTGAAAGGGATCAGATGGGGAGGAAGGAGGGAAAGGCACAGTTGTGTCTGGGTCAAGGCAATTCTAGGGTTGACCGCAGACAGGACAAGGTAGGCACTTCTCAAGTGTGAAAGCATAGAGAGGATGAAATCACACATGGTGGTGCACTTGGGAACAAATGACTTGGCCAGGGAAATTGAGGACATGTCAAAGGGGAGGTTTGAGGAATTGGGTAGGCAGTGTGAGGAGGTGAGGGTGTCAGTGGCATTTTCTGAGGTGCTACCAGTACCATGTGCAAGTACAGGGAGAAAAAAAGGATAGAGGAGTTCAGTGGGTGGCTAAAAGATTGGTGCTGAACCAGGAAATATGGACTGGTGTTAGACTGGGGCAGAACCTGGGACAACAGTGACCTATACACAGGGGACAGGTTACATTTGAGCAAGGAGGGGAAGTGCATACTCAAAAAGGGAATGTAGGGGTATATTTAAACAAGGGTAAATTTAAACTAGGAAGGGGGAGTGACGAGAGAACTGTTGTTAGAAACAATGTCCAGAAAGGGGAGCATAGGGTGCTCACCCACCTAGTTAGAGGTGAAGGCAGTGGGGGGGGCACAAAGAGGACCAATGGGGAGGAGAGGAATGGTAAGGTTGGGAGACAACAGGCTGGAAGGTGGTTTCACTGAAAGCAAGAAGCTTAAGGCACAGAACTGTGGAGTTATAGGCTCTCTTGGCTGTGGAATTGGTGGACATAGTGGCCATCATAGAAACATGGGCCACCCAGTACCAGGACTGGGATATGATGATCCCAGGGTACAGGCTATTCAGAAAGGATAGGGCCAAGGGGAATGGGAGAGGGGGTGGAGTTCTATGTGAGGGAGGGGATTAAGTGCATAAGGATGGAAGGGGAGGAGGGGAGGACAGAAGCTCTGTGGATGCAGTTCCAGGATGCGAGGAATAAGATGCTGAGGATGGGGGTAGTGTACAGGCCACTATCACAGGGTTGTGACCAGGACCAAGAACTGATAGATCAAATTCAAAGGGTAAGCAGGAAGGGAAGTATGGTGGTGATGGTGTGGAATTTCAACCTACCGGGGGGGTGGATTGGAGCACACCTGTTGCCATGAGTGCAAAAGAGGGGGTCATGTTGGAAGCTTTTCAGGACAGCATCTTGATACAGCTGGTACAGGGGCTGACACAGTTGGAGAGGACGTTGGACCTTTTACTGAATAATGGGGAAGCTGTAGGGGAAACCACTTGCTGGGAGTGACCACTACTCGGTGTGGTTCACGTTAAACATGGGGAGGGACACAGGGGGCATGGGTACGAGGGTGGTTGAGTTTAGGGGGTGGACTTTAGCATGATGGGGAAAATTCTGAGCAAGCACCTGGCAGACATCCAACAACACATGGATGCAGATCAGAAATGGAACATTATAAGGGGAGGGCTGGTGGAGGCAACAGAGTACTGTACTAGGAAAATACCAAGAAGGAAGGGCAAAGAAACTCAGTTAGCTGTCAATGGAGGTCAGAGAAGGGGTGAGAGCCAAGAGGGTGGCATTTTTGAAGTATAGGACAATGGGGAAGGTAGGAGATAAAGATGTATGTAGGGAAAAGTCTAGGGAGGTCACCAGTCTGGTCAGGGGGGCCAAAGCATCTTGAGAGCCGAGACTGGTGCAGGGGATCAAAAGAGGAGAAAAATACTTTTTTCATTACATAGGTGAGAAAAGGAGAAGAAAAGACCAGCCTGTGAGGATCAAGAAAGGGGGGGGGGTGGATGGAGAAGGAGGTGGAGCAGGCAGAGGCACTGAATGAGTATTTCTGCTCTGTGTTCATGCAGGAAAAGGGGGGACAAATACCTCAGGCAAGTGGGGGGTGGGTAAGGGGGAGAAGATAAAAGATGTAGGGATTACAGAGGGCAGGGTGCTGGAGGGGTTAAGGGCATTAATTATTAATGTCATTGAGGCACAGGTCAGGAAGCATAGGAAAACCAGAAGCTGTTGTAGAATTCACCAAAAATATTTATTTACACTAGCAGTGACATAAAAAAAATAAACTTGTTCAGTATAACTATTTACAAAAGCAGAATAAAATAGAGCACATCCATCAGAGTTTTTCTTTGGTTTCTGTGTGTCTTTTTTCTCTCTCAAGTAGTTGCAGCTCAGCTGTATTATAAGTCCTTCCAACCCCCGTTCTTAACAAGCATCCTGTTCTTGTAATTATCAGGCATGTGCAGCTAGAACAAAATGTCCCTAAGCTGAGGCCCCTTTTCCACAGCTCTTCTGCAAAAAGCCTAAATATTTGCACTCAGTTAACCATTTGAGTTTGCAATAGCTTTTTGCAATCATCTCAGACTATAATTATATACATCTCAAAAATTAACACTGTAATTTCTAAACAAAAGGGATCCGAATATCATTACATTTCCACATAATGATTTGCATATATTTTTATATTAGCAGATATGCAAGGGAAAAAAAGACAAACAGCAAGGGAAGACTTAGAGATAGCAAGAGCAAAGAACTGCGAGACTGTCAGGGTGATCAAATCCTAGGTCTCACAGGAAAATTTGATTGTGCAACCAGACAGACAAATAGGCAGGAAATGACAGATCCTTGCATTTAAACACTTTCTATAACAACTGGGACAGGGTCCTTTTCCACCTTATCACAATTAGGAGTGAACAAAGCATCTGATACAGATGGTATTCACCCTAGAGTACTGAGGGAGCTGGCAAAGGTCCTTGCAGAGCCACTGGCAGACCTGTTTAATACCTCCCTGGACACAGGATGTGACCACAGGACTGGAGGATGGCCCACGTGGTGCCCATCCATAAAGGTGGACCAAAGGATGAACCAGGGAACTACCGGCCAGTGAGCCTCACCTCGATCATGGGCAAACTCATGGAGACCATCCTAAAGGAGAGGCTTGTGAGCTTCTTGGAGGCAAACAGTATCCAGGATGACCAGCAACATGGGTTTGCCACAGGCAGATTGTGCCAGACAAACCTGGTAAAGATCTATGACTAGGCTACACTGGAACTGGACAAGGGCAATGCTGTGGACATTGTGTCCTTTGATTCAGTGCCACATGGGAGATTGGGGTGGAAGCTGGAGTATATTGGAGCAGGACCAAAAATAGTGACCTGGATCAGGAGCTGGCTGAGGGGGAAACAGCAAAGGGTGGTGGTAGGGGGGGACTCTCATTACCGAGATCAGCGATGAGCAGGGTACCACAGGGATCCATACTGGGACCAGTACTGTTAGGGATTTTCATTGTAGATATCTCGAATGGGATCTGGAGCAAAAGCAGTCTGTTTGCAGATGATACCAAGATGGGAGCTGTGGTAGATGGCACGGGTGGGAGGGGTTGCAGGAGGACCTGAATAAGCTGCAGGAGTGGGCAGATAAATGGCAGCTGGGGTTTAATGCTAAGAAGTGCAAGGTTCTGCACTTCGGAGACTGGAACCAGGGGAGGGATCATCACTTAAACGGGGTTCAGTTGGGTTGCTCCACAGAAAAGAAGGACCTATGGGAGATCATAACAGGAAGCATGACAACTCTGTTCGGTGCAGAAGGGCAGCGGCAAAAGCCAACAAAATGCTGGGGTGTATAGCTAGAGGGATCTCCTTCAGAAGTAGGGAGGTTATCCTGCCCCTGTATAGGTCACTGGTTAGGCCCCACCTGGAGTACTGTGTGCAATACTGGTGCCCGTTCCTGAAGAAGGACATCAGATTGTTGGAGGAGGTACAGCGTATAGCTACAAAGATGATCCAAGGATTGGAGGGCAAGCCATATGAGGAAAGGCTGGGGGAGTTGAATATGTATTCTCTGGAAGAGAGGAGGAACAGGGGAGATATGTTTGAGACCTTTAAGTACCTAAAGGGAATAAACAAGATTAATACAGAGATGATTTTCCAGTGGAGAAAGGGGAGGGACATGAGAGGACACCAACTGAGATTGGAGGGGGGTAGATTCAGGAGAGACATGAGGAGATATTTTTTCACAGAAAGAGTGTTGGACAAATGGAACTCCTTGCTGGGTGAGGTAGTGGCCTGCAAGATGGTAAACAGCTTCAAGAGTGATTGGGATAAGGTAAGGGAAAGGGGTAATAGGATGGGGGAAGGGAGGGGCAGCAGCATTGTAAGGAGCTAGCTGCACACTCGAGCAGACTCAATATACCATGAGGCCTGTTTCTGCTGGCATTTTCATATGTTTGTATGTATGTATGTATATATATTTATATATCTATATATATAGATATATATATATATATATATATATATACATCTTCTTCTAAATAACTTCATTAGTGCATCAGTTAGGAGTTGTTTCCACACTGATAAAAGTATGGACATTCAATGTTGAGTTACCACACCACCTCACCCCCTCCTCCTCAAAACCCTAATTCCACATTTCCCACCCTGACCCCCCACACACACATATGCAAGCAAGGCAAGGGCCAAGGCAAGACAACCAACCAGAGACAAGCAGGATCAGGTAACTGAAGTAAGATACGACTCTGTAAACATTGCACAAGACACAGGCATCGTCACGGTCCACCAACTATATGAGTTCTGCTGCCATCATTCTGCCTTAGGGGTACACACACATGCTGGGCAATCATGAGTGATGGCTCACGGTAAGCATTTTTGCATTAGAAACATCAATAACAAGATTTAAGCAGATGCTAATATTTCAATAGTTAACAAATGATGAAACACAAAGTATGTTATCCATGCATAGTGTATTAGAAATGACAATTTGTGACAGCCTAGTAACAGTCATTGGATGTTCGCATTTTTTTTCTGATACAGTGAGTCAGTCCAAATAACGAACAGTGGTAACAATCAAAGTAATTTTTTTGTCACAATGTTTACAAGTAAGACGTAAAAGCAACAGTTGTAACATGCAAAGGTAACCATAACATAGTGTTAATGAGTATTTCCAGGTAACACAGCACTATAACAACATGTGATGGTGGTAGTTTCCACCTGAGCAGAATCTCCGAAGTACTGTTTATGTGTCAGCTCTATATTTCCTGCTACCACATGCCTATGTGGTAGCAGCGATACTTGCAGTGACCCAATTGTTAAATTATGACACATACAAATCAATATTTTGAAAATGTGTACAGACTAAGTGTCATTGTATGAAGAAGATACGCCTGCAGTAATGTGTCATCATATCGTGCTGGCAGCATAGAGTCAATTATACTGTATTTGTTTTTTCATTACATATGTTATGTGAAATCAGAACAGTGTTGTGATTATTGTGCTTACAGATGTGCCAGAGTGGTATAGCATCTTGCAGTGTTGCATGTGTCTTGTGTGTGTGTGTGGGGAGGTGGGGGTGGGGGAATATGGAGTTAGAGTTTTGAGGAGGGGGTGTGGGTGTGGTGTGGTAACCCTAACATTGAATTTCCACAGTTTTATTGGTATAAACAACCCTAACTGATGGATTAACAAAGTTTTAAGCAAAGAATTTCCATTCTCTTTGAAAAAGTGTAATGTAAGTAGTAAATGCTATGTGCTGGTGGGAGCATGGGGCCCCAGCTGCCCATTTATGCATAATGATATGTGTCTGTGGGAATGTAGGCACTCCGGGCCCTTCGCTTCCACTTACATATAAGTAGGGAGCCATACAGCAGCCCAATAAGACAAGAAACTCTTGTAACACTAATTTGCCAATATCTAGGGAACCGTAGCAGCTAGACAAAAAATTCAAGTGCCGTAATCATGACAATGAGTAGTTCTCACAACAAAAGCAGAACAAATCCATAGCTCACATTGTTTATAAGATATGGACACTGAAAAGCACTGTGAATGCAAATTCTGTGGGTATAACACTGGCCCAAGTACTTGAAAATGACTGACTGGAATACGAATTCCAAAATTTCTCTGGGGACTAAGAATTTTTGCAACAAAAAATCTATATCTTGAACCGTTTTCGTGATATGGGCACCGAAAGACGTCACAGGCACTGCAATGTTATCCTATGGGAAAATTTCTGAACTTCAGAATGCTGTAACTATGGGCCTGCTCAATGTTTTCATACCAAACCACCAAAAGGCACATCTGCTAGGGCTTGCCACCCTGAAAATTTCAGGCCAATAGTACAATCCACCTTGCCACAATGAAGTGACAAAAAAACAACAGCCACAATGTTATCCTATGGGAAAATTTCTGAACTTCAGAATGCTGTAACTATGGGCCTATTCAGTGTTTTCATACAAACCACCAAAAGGCACATCTGTGGGACCAGGGCTTGCCACCCTGAACATTTCAGACCAATAGAACAATCCACCTTGCCACAATAACGTGACAAAAAAACAACACATAGCAAAATGTGTTTGTGCAGTGTTACCGTGATTACTTTAATGTTATCGCAACACTCCTCTCTCTATAATGGGAATGTTATCATGCACACAGAAATGTTTCTGCAGTCACCTTTCTTCCTGACCTTGAATGTTTGCGAGGCAACAAAAAATGTTGGCGCAACCAAAATACGATAACAATGTTAAAAACATATTAGCAGACCAGCTGGTGAAAAACTAATGTCAGGGGCATGTTCTTCAGGGCCCAATTAAGTAAACTCAACTGTTGGTGATTAGCAAAGTGCATCATTTTTTGAATTACAGCATTTTTTCTCTCCTGCTAACTGAAAACAAGATGGCGGCAGCACAACAACAATTCCGGGGAGCTCGACAACAAAAATTTGATCACGAATGTTTTCACAATTATTTATTTATTTAGTTTTTGTTGACCGGGTAAGTGCACTAGACAAATCCTGCCTATTTTCAGGCATGACCCGGGGCAGGGGGGTACAGATGAATGCCAACTGACCTTGAACCATTATGCACATATACATTTTTCCATAGGCTATAATGGGACATGAAAAAAATTGAATAACTTTTGAATGGAGCAATATTTTTTCACCAAATCTTTGAAAGGCACCAGTTCAACCCAGGCCACATATAGATCCACAAATTTGAACCCACTCAAATGCATTCTTCAGTCCACTATGACTTACCAAAGAATTCACAACAAGCATCAAATTTAACTTTCTGAGTGTGCTACAATTCCTCAACTGTACATCTAACCAGAACAAAACTTTTCAGATCTAGAGCTCTATCATAGATGGTTCTACATTCCAAAGTTCCAGCAAATCGAACAAACGGTCCCAAAGTTATTAAAGTGCAAACTTTGAGGTTTAACATAGAAGTGGCTGCACAACCCTAACTATAGTGGCACTACCATGCCACTATTATATACATATATATATATATATATATACACATATATATATAGATAGATACCCCCACACACCTATCTCTCTCTCTCTCTCTCTCTATATATATATATATATATATATATATATTAGAGGCAAAAAACTCCGTTTAATGCATTAGTTAGGGTTGTTCCACAGCGACAAAAGTGAGAAATTAGCTGTTAGAGTTGAAAACCCCCTTGGACGCCCACCCCCAACGGCATTGGGGTGTGCATTGGGATAAATCAGCCCTAACTCTCACCCATGACATGTAGCAAAAGCAGCAGAAGTATAGGAGAATGGGGTGAGAGTTGGGACCCCGATCCCAATGCTTCCCAATGCGGTGTAGAGGGGGTCAGGGAGATTCAACCCAACAGCAATTCACTTTAAGCACAATGAACATCTAACTAATGCATTAAATGGAGTTTTACCTCTAATTCCTTCTTTTGAGAATGATAACGAGAAATAGTGAATGTAAAAGGGCCCGCTCCCGCACATGATGTGTTGTGGCATACTAACAGGGACAGCAACGCAAAAGAAATGCTAACAGTGGCACACATGGTAACACAAGCACAATGAGAACAGAAAAGGTACGCACATGGTGGCGTAGGAGGGAACGGTCTGCCACGTGATGTGTTGTCACATAGTAACATGGTGCCTGCAAACAGAAATGTCAATGGGCATGGTGATGTAAAGTGAAACAGTAAGATAAACAGTACTGTAGACAGAAATGGCAAAAAATAACAGAAACGCAAGCGCAAATGAAAACGCAAAGGATAACGCACATGGCGCAGACGTCAATGGTAAGTGAAACGGGTACGGATCCGCAAGCGGAAAGGGCAACAGTAACAGTAATGTAAGCGCACAGGCTGGTTTTCCCCAAAACCTGCATTGAGAAAGACAGTGAGTACAAATAATGTATGCAAAATAATGAGTATCGGCGCAGAAAATGAGATCTTGGAATACTAAATACATTATATCTCAGGAACCGTACGACATAGAAAAAAAATTTAAAAGTCATATTATTTACAACTGTCCTGGCTATTTTGAATCTTAGCCCCAATGTGGGGCTAAGAGATTTTCCGACGAAAAGTCCGTATCTCGCACCGTTTCCGAGACACAGGCCCTGAAAGGCGCGGCGAACGCCGTAATGTTATCCTATGGGAAAAAAAGAAAAGTTTGGAGTGCCATAACTTTGCCTCCCTGTAATATTTTTTCACCAAACTACTGAAAGGCACATCTGTGGGCTGTTGGCTGTCTACCCTCCAAATTTCAGGAAAAAAGACCAAACCGTTATTTTGCAGCAGGGCTCCAAATGATTTCTGTTAAGTGTCGGGCGCCGTAATGTTATCCAATGGGAAAAACCATCAATTTTGGAGTGCTGTAACTTTGCCGCCATGTGATATTTTTTCACCAAACTACTGAAAGGCACATCTGTGTACTGTTGGCTGTCTTCCCTCCAAATTTCAGGAAAAAAGACCAAACCATTATTTTGCAGCAGGGTGCCAAAGGATTCCTGTAATGCTTCGGGTGCTGTAATGTTATCCTATGGGAAAAACTGTCAACTTTGGAGTGCCATAACTTTGCCGTGTAATATTTTTTCAATACAACACTGAAAGGCACATCTGTGAGATGTCAGCTGCGTTCCCTCCAAATTTCAGCCCAAAACTCCCAACGGTTATTTTGCAGTGCAGTGCCAAAGAATTGCTGTCATTTTCCCACAGACTAGAAAATTACTGTCACAATTTGCGAAAGCTTTCGCAAAAATTTGCGACACTTTCATGAGCACGAAAGTAATTTGTGAAAGTACTTTTTCCAGAAATTTGAAAAACATATTTCTGGGGTGTTTTACCACAAAATAAAGACATGGCAAGCATCCTCAGGGCCCGACTAGGTGAATACAAAAAAATTAGGTTGCTAGAGGGTCCCAAATTTAAATGCCAACCATTTTTCTGATCACCAACTGAAAACAAAATGGCCGATTTGCGAAAGTAACAGGCCCATTTGCGAAAGTAAAAATGCATTTGCGAAAGTGTTGAACTTTTTGTTAACTTTTCCCATTGACTTATAATGGGAAACTGTTTTTTGAATAACTTTTGAACCGCTTAATATTTTTCATGAAATCTTTGAAAGGCACATTGGGGACCCGGCTGCATGTTCCCTGAAGATTTTGGGCGGTCCGCATAAGCAAATGCGACCTGTGAGCGCGACCACAGAATTCAAGCGTGGCCGCGCACAGATCACATACCATTAACTCCGCAGCCGCATATCCCAACAGTACGAAACTTGGCAGATCCCAAGGCCTATGGTTTTTGATCAAAAATTCCAAATTTCAGGCAAATCCATAAAACGGTTGCAAAGTTACTAAGGTGCAAAGTTTTGGGGTTTAACATAGAAATGGCTCCTCAACCCTAACTATGGTAGCACTACCGTGCTACCATAATATATAGGTGCAGTCTTGCCCCTATAGTTAGGGTTCAGTAAGCAGTTTAATGTTAAACCCCACATTTGGCACGTTAATAACATTGCAACTGTTTGACAGATTTACATGAAATTCAGAATGTGTGGTCTTGGATGGTAGATCTCAATATACAAAGAAACAAACAAGGCAGCACCAGCAACCATTGCATTTGAGGAGGGGGTACAGTCTGCACTTTTCATTTGGAGACTATATGAGCGGTTTGGATTGAAATAAATATACATCAATCGTGGTTGCTTGTGATGCCTTGTTTCTGTCTTAGTATTGCCTGTTTTTTTGGCATTGTACAGCAGTACTGGAGCTGCCTTCTTTCTGCTTAACAGATCTCTTGATATGCTAAGTTGCATTTTGATTGGATTTGTGGTTTACATGCAGCAAAGCACCAAAAAACACAGTTTTCCCTTTTTTTTTGCCCATTTTTTTCTGATTTTTGCCCATCGCACTGTGGCCACACTGTTTAGAACTTTGGTCTGACATTTTCAGGGTTGAAAGAGGTTTCCCCAAAGAACAATCCAGTGTTGGTTTGGTGAAAAAATATTAATCCATTCCAAAGTTATTTAATTTTGAAATTTCCAGATCTGAGCATGCTCAGTTCAGTCTTTGGAATATATATATGTTTTGCAAAAGAGGATTTGCTTCATAATCAAGGATGTTGTCACCTCATTAACAGGGATTTATAAACTCTCCGTTCGTGAAGAAAAGTTCCCCTTTCGAAAGCCATCTTGTTTTCATTTTTCCCCACAAACAAAATGTTGTAACTTGCCCCACGGATGTATTGTGTGGTAATTGAAGCATGGGTTTTGTTCAGGGTGATGCCCTCTACAAATCCATGGCTTTGGCTTGCTTAGTTTTTGTGAAAAAATGGCTGTTTTTAATTTAAAAATCCTTGATTGTCATTTGCTTCTGATCCTTGTTCGCAAGGTGACAAAATCTCCTTTTGTGAGCCAATCCCCTTTCGCAAACTAACAAAATCCTAGGTAGCAATTTCCATACCAGATGGCTCTATCTCATGAACAAGGATTAGCTCACGAACAGGGATTTTGTCAGTTCATGAAAGGGGATCAGCTCGCAAAGAGGTAACGCTTCATGAAAGGATTTTTAAATCCCCTTTCACGCTCTGTCAAAATCCCCTTTCGTGAGCTGTCAAAACCCCTTTCATGAGTTGACCCCCCTTCACAAGCTGACAAGCAAGGATTTCTTGCAAATGGTGATTCTGACAGCTCGTGAATGGGGATTGACCTAGCGAATGGGAATTTTGCCACCTCATAAACTAGGAATTTTAAAACATTTCCAGTGCACTTTAATTAACGGTTTGGTCTTTTGGCTTGGAATTTGTAGGGTATAAAGGGGGCATCCCAGAAATGTGAATTGTGCTGTTTAGGTGCAGAAAATGTAATCTGTTTCATAGATATGCCATAACGAAGTTGAGATTTTTCCCATAAGATAACATTGCATTGCCCACAGCGCCTTTCCGTGCCCGTATCTCAGAAATGATACGAGATATGGATTTTTGCTCCTGGCAACTTAGTTCACTTTTAGGTGAACTAAGCATGCGTGGAGGTTACGAAGTCATGATTAATACTGCAGTGGAATTTTTTCATGGCTGCTACGGTTATTGAGATATTGGCAAATTAGTGTTACAAGGGTTCTTTTTCAGCCATATAGGGCTACTGTAAGGCTTCATTGTTTAGTGTAAGTGGGAGGCCAGGGTCTGGAGGGCCCATACTCCCACAGACATATATCAGTATGCAAACAATTGCCAGTTTGAAGGGAGTGTGGGGCCCGGAGGGCCCCCACTCCCACCAACACATACCACTTACCAGTTACATTACACTTTCTCAAAAAGTAAGGAAATTAATTGCAAAAAACTTCATTAATACATCAGTTAGGGTTGAAGTGACAAAAGCAGGGAAATGAGATGCTAAGGTTGAGCCCCTAACCCCCAAACCCTACTACCCCACCCTCCATCCTCCACATACCAACAGGCTTTGGTCTGTGTCATGGGGTCGTTAGGCCTAACTCTCACCCCATTCCCCTATGCTGTACCATGTTAGCCTCTTTACACATGGAATGGGGTGAGAAGTTGAGCCTGTAACACCACCCTGATGCTTGTTGGTGTGTGGAGGATAAAAGAAATAGAATAATGAGTGGGGAGTTAGGGCTCTAATCTAATGTCTCATTTCCTACTTTATGTCACTTCATCCAATTACTGCATTACGATATTTTTGCAATGAATATATATAATATATATATATATATATATATATATATATACACACATACACACACATACAGTATGATATATATATATATATATATATATATATATATATATAGATAAAATACCACAGTAATGATGTTTCTTTTTAGGGGTATGATAATGAGTCATACAACTTGGCATCACTTCTTGTTGTGCATGTTGCACCAGAGGTAGAACTTAGAATTCCGTTCGACTGGTCATATTTTTTGCTAAGGAGCAAAGTGAGCAGTGGCCACCTACCTACACTACTGTATACTAATAGTCTATCCCAAAGAAATTTATTTGGAATAATAAAACACTGTGAAAAATATGAAAGTTTAAAAACAATAAATGCTCAAGCAAATGAAAAAAACAACTGATTCTTATCAGAACCTTTTTACAGAGGTTCTACAAGGCGAGGTAGAGTAGGGATTGTATGACACAATATTGGACTGCTTAGAAGAAACACAGAAACATAGACAATATCGGCAAGAAAAGATCATTGGTCCATCTAGTCTGCCAAATGTTACCCTACTTTACCAATGAACTATTATTCAGAAATGGGTTTTGCCCTTCTCTCTCCCCTCATTCCTTGCCCTTAACCACTCTGGATAACTGTTAAACCCATTACTTTTTCCAAGCTGTGCTTGAATCCCTTAATGTTTTTTGCTTCCACTACCTGCTAGTAGGCTGTTCCATAGCTTAACCACTCTCTCTCAGTAAAGTAACATTTTCTCATCCCTCCTGAATCTTCCCCATCCACCTACTCCCTTTAGTTTACATTCATGTCCCCTTGTTTTTGACCTGCCATTTATGCTAAATAGTTCCTCACAGTTTGCCTTGTGTATTCCTTTCAGGAAGTTAAAGGTCTCTATTCCCCCCAACACACACACACACACACATACACACGCACACTTCTGGTCTCCAGCGAGTACATGTTTAGTACCCTAAACCAATCCTCATAAGAGCTGCCCCATTGGCCATGGATAATTTTGGTCACTCTGCACTGCACTGTCTCTAGCGTGTCTTTGTCTTTCAACAGGTGAGGACCCTAGAACTGGGAATAGTACTCCAAATGGAATCTCCAGTGATCTATAGAGACATTGTATTACTTCTTCCCACCCTTTATTGAATCCCCATTCAGTACACCCCAACATTCTAGTTGCCTTGCTGTAGGCCTAGTTACATTGACAAGTTTATTTTAGAGAGTCACTTATGATGACCTCCAGGACCTTTTCCTCTGAAGTAGGTGTCAGTGTAACCCCTCCCATCCAGTATTCCTTCCTGGGGTTTTTCTTCCCTATGTGTATTGCTACACTTGTTGGTGTTGACTGTCCACAACCAGACATTGGACCACCTCTCAAACCTCTGCAAATCACACTGCAACTCCCTTAACCCCTCCTTGATGTCTGCCTACCATAGTGCTTAGTGTCATCTTCAAAGAGACACATCTTGCCCTGTATCACCCCTCTAACCCTGCTGCAGGGAGTGTGTGTCCCCCTCCTGGCTCTGAAATGGCATCAGGTGACTAGACAAGGGCTGCAGGTTAAGAGCTTGTCAAATCTTTACACCACCACCAACCAGGCTTACAGCTGGGGGGAAGGGGCATTTCATCAGTTCCAGGCCTTTGGGAACTCCCATGCCCAAGGTCTGGTGCAGATGTCACCTGATGCTGTAAGTTGATTTTCATTCCAGTAGAGGGGACTCTGAGTTGTTGCATACCTTACTAAAAAAGTCACTGCATGCCACTGGGATGCACAACCTGGCTGGGAATGCTAGGTGTTCCTGTGTTGAGCTTTGCAAAGCAAGCCAGCAGCAGACTAGCTCAACTCTGCTAAACAGCTAAATTAGTACATCCTGTCCCTGTGAAAATGACATAAATTTGGAGGCTAGCTCAGCTCTGCAAAACAACTAAATTGACTTAACTTCCCATGACTACACATCCATACTACAGCTTTCATTTTTCCCGGAATTCTTTTTTCTAATGTAACAGCTAAAATTTACTGCTCTTTTATTCCTTTTTCTACCTTAAAAACTTGTTTTTCCCAGAAATTCCTCTCCATAATTTCTTTATACATCTGTTTCCTGTTACCCCTAATTTGAGCATCCACTGTTACCCTCCACTGGGTTAAATAATTCCTTCTAATTTCCATATATATTGACTACAGTTTACCTCCTACTATATTCCCTTTCTTCCCAGTACATTTAATGAAAGGTACATTCCATTGCTGTGTTAACCAAGACCAAGCTGTGTTCTCACCTTTTACTAATGGTACAATATTTGAAACCACAAAAATATTAATATAAAAAACAATTGTATTTATCATGTTTAAACCCCCATCTTTTATGGTTCTATATGTTATCCCCCTTTTAATAGGATTTAACTTGCTACCCCACAATAACTGAAAAAAAAGACTTTAAATTTTGGATTGCATTTGAAATGGTACTGGAAAAATGTATGCTAAACATAAAAAATATTGGGACAATAAACATGTTTAATAAATAAATTTGTTTCTCTCACGTCATACTCCATTGTTTCCATTTATGTACTTTTATTTGGGCTTTTTGATAGTTTTCTTCCCAGTTTTGTTGTATTGCATCATCCCCTTCAAATCTTATTCCCAGCACCTTAATGCTTCCTCCTACTATCTCCAGATCTCCTCTTTTCTTTGTCTCCACTGCCCCAACAGATAAATTATACTTTTCCCTTTATTTATCTTAATCCCTGTATATTGACTATACTTCTCTACTATCTCTATTAACTTATCCCCTGAACTCTGATCTTTTACTAAAACTAAGCAATCATCTGCATAAGCACTTGTTTTATTCAGTTCCCTATTTTGCCATACAATACTTATAATCTCTTTCTCCACCTCCATTCTCCTCCGAAGAAGTGGGTCTAGACAAAATACATATAGTAGGGGACTTAATGTGCACCCTTGCTGAACCTCATTCCTTATATACATTGACGTCCCTAGATGCCCATTAACCATAGGACAAATTTGCACTTCCTTATATATTGCTTTTATTAAACTAATTAATTCTGTTGGATTTTTAAACTTTTCTAAGGTATCCCATACACACTGATGCTTTACAGCATCAAATGCTGGTTCTTGATCCAAGTAATACAAATACCCTTGCAAAGAATCCTCCTGTCCTTTATTTATGACTTCTCTAATATAAATTAAATTGTGTTGTATGCTCCATCCAGGAATAACACACGCTTGGGACTGCATTATCAATTTCTCTGAAAAAGACCGTAACTCATTATTTATTACCTTGGCTACAATTTTGTAATCTGAAGTCAATAAACTAATGGGCTTCCAATTTTTAAGTTGTGTTTTTTCCTCCTTTTTTATGCAAAAAAAGCATTATTCCTTTTTCCATACTTTCCGCCAAATTGTCTCCATTCATTATACCATTGTATACTCTTGTTAAAATGGGAGCTATTTGTTTTTCCATGTTATTTGACAAAGATTGTATTGCCTCTTTCACTTCTTCTTCTTTAATTTCTCCCTTTATCGCCTCTGCCACATATTCCTCCAACTTTGGCATCTCAGTTGTCAGAAAAAAATCCTCACTTTTCCTACTTCTTTGTTGCTGGTATTTTTCCTTCAAAAACTCTTGTACTGTATATTTAATGTTTTCTATATCTGTATATATATCCTCCCTATTCCATCCTGTAATTTGTACATAACTCGATTTTCTATTATTTCTTTGCTACTACCATACGGATTTGTATGGTATTTTGTTCCCTGGTTGCCACTTTTTTGTTCCATAATTAAAGACATGCCTCTATGATATTGGTATTCTTTCATTTTAACCTTAATTTCTTCAATTTGTTTAGATTCATCCACCTTATCTTTAACCTGCCTCGTCATAAGTTTATAGAATCTAGTCCTTAATTTTAAATACTTCCCATAATCTGTTGCCTCTACTTTCTGTCCTTCTTTGATCATATATTGTTTGATTTAATTTTTAGTGTCTTCCCACCATTCTGTTCCACTATCATATAATTCCATAACTGTTAACTTATCTTCCAGTATTATTTAAATCTTTTCTATACACGTATCTTCTTGTAGCTTAGCTGTATTCATCCTCCAATAGCCTTTTCCTATTCACATCCTATTCCCCAAGTCAGTTTCAACTTCTACTGCAATATGATCTGATGTCTCAATCAGTATACTACTAATATCAACTACCTTCACTTTTTTTATACCATCCAGAAATCTACATGAGAAGAACATGAACCCTTGAAATATGTGTGTTCTCCTTTTTTCCTTTTTAACTTATTGTATATCCATCCTCCATTCCAGCTTTATCTAACATACTTTTCAAGTGAGTCATATCACACGCATTTTTTATGTTGCCCTCCCTCAATCTGCCTTAGATAACCCACAATTAAAGTCTCCCCTCCCACACCACAAGTTTTGAAGTATGCAAATAAGCCTCTGTTTGATCCTTTAGCATATTCCTTTCTTTTTTCCTTTGTGGATTATAAATTACAATAATTCTCACAGAATTCTTTTTTAAGATAACATCAATAATCATAGCTCTTCCAGGTAACAAATTGATTGCTTTTAAAATTTGAACATCATGACAAGAGAAAGCTACTCCCACCCCTGTACACCTTTCTCTCCCAAAGGACCATAAGGATGATCCCCATGTCCAGTCTTTCTGAGTTTGCTGAATTCATCTATAGTGTGTAACCTTGTATCTTGGAATACATATGTCACTTTTCAAGTCATATAGTATTTTAAAAGTTACCAGCCTCCTCCTTCTATTTTTAATACTATTTGTATTATGAGTGAGGCATTTTAAACTTCCCATTTTGTTTTCCCTTCATTGTCACCTTGCCTCTTTAGATGGTTTCCTTTTCTTTGACACCTGCATGTCTGTTGTGTCTCCATCTTCGTTTTCTGCACCTTCAGAAAGATCCGTGTTGGACCGATCAGAGCCCTCCTCCATAGTGGACCATTCCTTGTCTAGTAATAAGGTGTATTTATTTGTTAACTCTACACCTTCATGATCTTTTTTCCAATGAAAATATTTGTTTTGCTGCACTCTTCTTTTGTTTTTAGATCTTGTAGCCACTGTAAATCCAGTTCCTTTTTCTGGCTTCCCTTCCATTTTAAAAGTCCCTGTTTTTTCTTTTGTTTCTTTTTGTTCTCATATTACCAACCCTTTAGTCCGGGGTTGTACCTTTATTCCTTTTTCCATGTCCTCTTTGATAATGGCTTCCTTATTACCTTATCTTGTTTCTCTTTCCCTTTCTGTGCCACAGTCAGATAGACATCTTGCTCTGCTCTTTCTCCAGTTTCTGGGCTGTTAAGGGAAGCCCAGGGACATTTTGCAAAGGTGTGCCCTTCCTCTTCACACAAACTACATTTAACTTGGTTTGTGCATTCTGCCCCCAAAATGCCCAACAACCCCACATAGGCCACACTTGACTTTACCACAGACATTACTTAAGTGACCTCGTTCTCCACATTTGTAGCAGGCCCGCACTTGGCCTGCATAAAAAAACAATGCCTCTGTCTTGGCCTAGAAAGAAACAGTTCAGCAAATATTGAATTTCCCCATCTACTTGTTTAAATGTTAGTTTATATTTCCATCCACCTGTCCACAGACCATTTTCATCCAATATCGGTTCCAGCGGTCCATGTATTACACCCCTCTACTTGATCCAGAAATTAATGTTGACCACATTAATGCCTCCATTTCGAAATAACATGGTCACTATCTTAAAAGTAGGTTTTGATAAGGGAATAACTGAGAAATTCTTTCATAAGTCTGTATATTTCATTTGCTGACATAATTTCCAAAAGCGATCCGACCCTCCTCCATGTTTAAAAACTTATGTCAAATTCTGTACTTCCTGGTACATGAATAAGGGCATATATTTCATATGGATAAAACTTCATTTTATTCATTAAGAGTTCTTTCCCAATCAAAATTCTGTTTGGCACATCCTCAGAGGGTCCTCTAAATCTCAGGCTTACTGCATTTCTTCTTTTAGCTTGCTGCGGTTTTATATCTTTAGGAAATAATCTTTCTTTAGAAGTCCCACCTCAGGGTTTCTCCTTCTGGTCCTCCCCTTCCTCCTGCATTTCTTTATCTGTTAATATCATTTTCTGCTCAAGCTCCATAGATGACTCTTCACTATTGCTATCATGTCCATCCAAAATTATCTCTTTTATTTTATCTGCCTCTGATGTTACATCTTTCTGTTTTTCAGCTTCATCCACTTTTCCCCAAATTTACTTTCTACATCCCTTGTGTCTTCTTTTTGTTTTTTACTAAAACAAAAGAGTAAAGAAACTTGATGTACTGGGCCTGTTCAGATCCCACCCAGATCCATCATCCTTTATTTTCCAACCTGCTTGTAATAAGGCTTCTGTTACCCATTCAGGTGTGTCTGCAAAGACTCTAAACGTTCTCTCTTCTAAAACTGAAACCTCCTTTTTTTCCTCCTTTATTGTTTCCTAATGGGCCCTTTTTTTCTGTGACTTCCTCAATATCTTCAAAATCTGTGTTTTCTTTATTTGTTTTAGCTCTTTCTTTACTTTCTGTCTGGCTTTCTACAATCCTTTTCAGGCCAAGCCGTGTCCAACTTACTTTCACCTTTCCTTTCTGGGCTGACACTTTCACTTGTTTTTTCCCCCTGTCTCAGCGGGTGCAGCTTGCTTTGATACTGCCACATCATTGCTTCTCAATTTAACCTGACAGGAGTCCGGCCTATTTTCTTCACTTTCCACAATAGAAATATCTGGCTCTATAAGACATCCTGTTTCTTTACTCTTTTGCTGATTGTTTTCAAAACTTTTTTTACTTGCACTTGCAATGTCTCCTCCCTTCATCTCCACTGAAGGTGTTTTCTCTCTTAATTCCTTCTTTTTCTTTTCCAGCTCCTCACTTCAATCTTCTTGATCCATAAAAGTGTGTGAACTCATTTTCTGGCCTCTAGTGGTATACAAGGCAGGGGAGGAGGCCCTCTCCCCTGCCACATCAGCACTTCCTCCTCCTCTGCTGTCCAGCTCCAAATTGTGCTCATCCACTCTGCTCTCAGGAAGTCAAGCCCCCTGCTGGCACAGTAGGGGAATTTCCCCAATGTCCTGGCCAAATTTCATTCATTCACTAAAAATACCACCAACAGCTTAATTTGTTCAAGGTTAGTTGGCATTCATCTGCATCTCCCTACCCCGAGTCATGCCTGAAAATAGGCAAGATTTGTCTAGTGCACTGACCTGGTCAACAAAAACTAAATAAATAAATATTATAAATAAATACAGTTTTGTATTACTGTAACTCTAATACCAACCAAGCCCAAGTGCCATTCATCTGAAGGCCTTATAGCCTGCCTAGGTATAGTCTCACATCTTGCGGATGTGGGTGGTTACACTATAGTGGGTAAATGTATTCTTTTAACCTAATAATGATGTCATACAACTTAGCAGACTCACTAACAGTACATAGAAACATAGAATTTGATGGCAGATAAGGACCGCTTGGCCCACCTAGTCTGCCCATTTTCCTACATAACGGATAAGCTGCAGATCCTAGTTAACCAACAGCCTACTTCCTCCTACCCCCCCACTTGAATCGCCTTATGTCTGTCCCATGCATTCTTGAATTCCCCCAATGTTTTTGACTCTATGACCTCCTCAGGAAGGCTGTTCCATGTATCCACAACCCTCTCTGTGAAGAAATACTTCCTCACATTACCTGTAAGCCGTCCCCCCATCTTCAAATTGTGCCCACTTGTTTTTGCGCATCTCTTTTTCTGAAAGATGCTACCCTCTTGGACTTTGTTGATTCCCTTGAGGTATTTTAAAGTTTTTATCATATCCCCCGTCCCTCCTTTCCTCGAGGCTATACATCTTTAGTTCCTTTAGTCTTTCTTCATATGTCTTCTGATACAGATCCTGCATCATTTTGGTTACCCCCTCTGGACAGCCTCCACCCTGTCCATGTCTTTGCGAAGATGGGGTCTCCAGAACTGTACACAGTACTCCAGATGTGGTCTTACCAAATGTCTGAATGAGGGCCAACAACTTCCTGTTTTCTACTGGTGATGCCTCTCCTATGCATCCCAGTATCCCCCTAGCCCTCCTTACTACCTTCTCACATTGCTGGCCCACCTTTAGGTCATCTGAAATGACTATCCCAGGTCCCTTTCCATTTTTGTTGTTGTCAGTGTCTCACCCCCCCATTGTGTACTCTTCCCCTGGGTTTTTGTTTCCCAAGTGCATTACTTTGCACTTCTTTGCATTGAATCTAAGCTGCCATACATTTGACCATTCCTCCAACCTTGCAAAGCCCCTTTTCATCCTTTCCACCCCACCTTGTGTATCAACCCTGTTGCAGATCTTTGTGTCATCTGCAAAGAGACATACTTTCTCTTCCAGTTCCTCTGCAATGTCACTTATAAAGACATTAAAAAGGACTGGCCCCAGTACTGAACCATGTGGTACCCCACTAGTAACCCCCCTTTCTTCACTGTGCACTCCATTTACTATTACCCACTGTGTTCTGTTGTCCAACTAGTGTTTTCCCCAGGCTACCACCCTAGGACCCACTCCCAGGCTGGCTAATTTGTTTATTAATCTTTTGTGTGGGACTGTGTCAAATGCCTTGCTAAAGTCTAAGTAGGCCATGTCCACAGACCCTCCCTGGTCTACTGCTTTTGTCTCCCAGTCAAAAAAATCAATTAGATTTGTCTGAGATGACCATCCCACTGTGAATCCACGCTGCCTTGTGTCCTGTGCCCCACTGGCCTCTAGGTACTCAACAATTCTTTCCTTCAGAAGTGATTCCATCATTTTCCCTACCACTGAGGTCAAACCAACAGGTCTGTAGTTTCCTGCCTCTGTCTTGCTCCCTGTTTTGTGCAGGGGAATCACATCTGCCCTCCTCCAGTCCTCAGGTACCACCCCATCCTCCCATGATTTATTAAAAAGGTTAGTCAGTGGTGTTACTAGTTCTTCCTTTAGTTCTTTTAAAATTCTGGGGTGAATCCCATCAGGTCCCATTGCTTTATCCACCTTCAATTTTATGAGTTCTTTCCGAACCCTTTCTTCTGTGAAAGGACTAATACCAACCATACTATCCAGAGTGCTTCTATTGACCGGATTAGGTATTTCCCCCACTTTTCCATTGTGAATACTGAGCAGAAGTATTCATTCAGTATCCCTGCTTTTTCACTGTCACTCTTTGCCCAACCACCTTCCTCTTTGTTCAGCCTCAGTATCCTGGCCTTAGTCTTTCTTTGATCCCTAATGTACCTATAAAAGGTTTTATCCCCCTTCTTAACTGAGTTGGCTATCTTTTCCTTGGTTTGGGCCTTTGCTATTCTGACTGCCTTACCCGCTTCCTTCTGCTTTAACTGGTATAGTTCCCTGTCCTGCTTCTTCTGTGTTTCCTTATACTTCCTGAATGCTATCTTTTTTCCTTACCTTCCCCACCACTTCTTTTGAGAACCATAGTGTTTTTTTGTTTTGTTTTGATTTTTTTGCTTCACACAAAGACTTGCTGCCTCTGTGATGGCAGTTTTGATGTTTCCCCATTGTTGCTCCACCCCACCTTCTTGCCTGTTTGCTAGTGCTTTTCTGAGGCACTCTCCCATTTTGACAAAATCAGCCCTCCTGAAGTCCAGTACCTTCACTTTTGTGTGGCTTGACTCTACAGCTAAGTTTATCATGAACCACACTGTTTGGTGGTTGCTTTTTCACAGATGGCTACCCACTTCAAGATCAGAGAACCTCTCTCAATCCCCATTTGAGAGTACCAGGTCTAAAATTGCTCTCTCCTGAGTGGGTTTCAAAACTAACTGTCGGAGGCATGCCCCCTGTAGGGCATCGAGAATGGCCCTACTCTTGGATGTGGCTGCGGCAAAGATGCTCCAGTCAACATCTGGAATATTCAGGTCTCCATCAGCAATATCTACCCTTTCTCTGCCATCCCAAGAATGCCTTCTATCATTTCCTTGTTCATTTCCTCCTCCTGAGATGGGGGTATGTATACAACCTCTGTGCGGATTGTGAGGCTATTTCCAGTCTTCAGGGTGACCCACAGTGCCTCCTCTCCTTCCTGTTTACCCTTTAGTTCTGTTGCTTTGATTCCTTCCCTTACATAGAGAGCTACTCCTCCTCCTCCTCCTCTTCTTCCCTCCCTGTCTCTTCTGTAGATTGTGTACCCTGGCATGTTGACCTCCCAGTCATGGGTCTGTGTGTACCATGTTTCTGTGACTGCCACAATATCCAGGCACCCCTCTTCCATCAAGGCCACCATTTCAGGGAGTTTTTTACCTAGACTACAGGGATTGGTACTCATTACCCTCCATTATTTTATGGCTTTATTTCTTTTTGCCCCATCCCTGTCCTTACTGTCTTTGTCTCTTTCTCCATTTACCCCTGCCCTCTCAATCAATCAATCAAATCATTATTTATCCAGGTGATCATCATTGAGCAAGCTCATTTACAATATGGACCTGCTGTTTTCCAATACAGTTATACAAACATAGATAGAGGATACAAAATATAACATGTGCAAAGAATTACAAATTTACAGAAAAGTGGTAGGTGCATGGTATACATTCCAAGCATTCATGTAGGAACATATATGCATCACATAACTTTGTTGTGGTACATACAGCCTCCATGTATACAGAAGTTGAGATGATATGTTTAGGCATTCTTAGTCAAGCCTCCATCGGAGGGTACAATTCTTTGCATTTCAATGCTTAGTGACCATTTAACATACTTGGGTGAGGGTCCTAGGCTGCATACGGGCTCCTAATGAAGTCTGTATCTCCTTATCAACTGCTCTATTTTGGCATTTACCTCACTAATTACCCTGATTTTGGGGGGACTAGGATTTCCCTTCTCCTCTTCAGTGCCTCCCCCTTGGCTAGTTTAAATGCTTGCCACTGAAGCATTTAAACCTATCACCTGGGATCCTGGTTCCCCTCCAGAATAGATGCAGACCATCACACCTGTATAGGCCTGCATCCCTCCAGGTGGAGCCCCAGTCCCCAGTGAAGCCAAATCCCTGAGCTCTGCATCAGCTTTCAACCAGTCATTGAATCCCATGGTGCGGCGTGCCCTAGCCTCATCCATGCCATAGACAGGTAGCACTTCTGAGAAAGTTACCGTGTGTGCTACTTGTCTAAGGCCCCTCCCCAAGTCCACAAACCCCTGTTGCATTGCTGTGATCCCATTCTCAGCCAGGTCATTCATCCCTAGGTGGATAATCACATCCAGCTCCCTCCCCCTTGCCACTGCTCCCATGATCCTAAGGATTCATTTCCTGTCCCTCCAAGCCTTGGCACCTGTCAGGCACCTTACCTCCCTTTCCCCTTTCTTCCCAAGTTCTACCCTCCAACAATTGAGTCCCCCACCAGGAGTTGTTTCCTTCCCCTGTGGGGTCCTGGGACACCCTCCTGTGGGTCTCCATTGTGGAGGTTCCCAGCATCCTCCTTGGTCTTCACTGCATGTGCCTCCATAGAAGAACCATGCTTCACCAGAGTGGTGAATGAATTGTGGAGAGGCACAACTGGAGGAATGCACCTCTGTTCCACCACCCTCACCCTCCCTGAGCCCACTGTGGTTCAACCACTCCTCTTTCTTAACAACCTCTGAGGTAGTGGCCTGCATGGTCCCTGGGAGGGGGAGCAGGTTTCCCGAATCCTTGCCAGGTCAGCATGGAGATGAACAACCTTCTCCCTCACACCAGAGAGGTGCCTGCAAATAGGGCAGCAATGCAGTTTCCAGAATGCCTTCTGGAAGACTGCTGTTCCACAGCCAGTGCATTGCACCACTCCCCCACATGTCTGTGTCCCTTCCAGTTACAGATGCTTTTTTGGTTTTTGTTCTTGTTTTAGTGTGTGCAAGCTTGTGAGTGTCTCTACCCCCTATTCAGTGTGCTGTGCATTTAAGGATATGAACAGGTGTATGTTGTTAGCAGTTTTGAGGAAGTGATGTCAGAGTCCCTGCTATAGAGGAAGTTATGCACTTGGGGTGGGGGAGGAGGGTGGGTGGCAGTAAACCCATGCTGTCCAGAAACAATCACCTGCAACTCTTACCCACCTTGGGAGGTTGGTCTGGAATCTATTTAGAATCAAGTATTTGTCAATGTTGAATGTTTGCTTGCTTGTATTTACTATGTGGCAGTTGGGTGTAGATAGCACAGAGGGAACAATAAACAACAGCTGTACTCAAGATTCAGTGGTCTTAAACATAGAAACATAGAATTTGACAATAGATAAGGACCACTTGGCCCACCCAGTTTGCTCACTTTTCCACTAACATTATTACCACAGACTGTACTTAATCTACAGCTCTTTCTCCCTCCCTCCCCTTCCTTTCCATTATAGAAACATAGAGTCTGATGACAGACATGTTGATGATACCCCCCCACATGCACACACTGAATGTGTTTCTGTACAATGTTGAAAGAAACCAATAGTACATGTTAAAATAAAATGATTTTATTGCAGAATGAAAATGCTCATCACAGTAAAAGTATTAACATTAGGTACGTGAACTACTTTAAGAAGAGGCAGAGGAAGAATTTTTTAATAAAGGTTTTTATCCACCTGGGCTGACTGGGTGGCTGTTCAGCCCTGTCCCTGGGTGCCATCAGCTGGCTTGCTGTCTCTCTCCTTTGGGGAGGATGCTAGATTGATAGCACTGGAGATCAAAGATCTCAGGTTATACAAATGACATATATAGCTCAGGTGACCACAATGCAGGCTTTCCCATGCTGCCCTGCTAATGCTTCTCAACTCCTGTCATGAAAAGACTCTAGTGGGTGAAAGGGTCATTCAGACTCCATGCTCACTCAATCCAAGGCCTCTAGTGTGAGGCTTCCAACACAGGTGTCAATTAGTGACAGTTATGATGGTGGTTTTGTATTCTGGATACCAGTATACTAGGAATTAGACTGAGAAAATCATACCTCATGCACATTGCTCTCTGAGATTTCAGCAAATAGTAATCAGGCTGGATTTCAGCTAGTGGCCTGGTGGTAGTGATATATTCTGGAACCTACTGTCAAGCTGGAAAGCAATACATGTCCTCTCATATGCTATGTTGTATAGTTTTATGTCCTACTCTTCATTTTCTGATTTTGAAGATCTTTATATACAGATTTCTTAGCAGTCAAGACATGGGCTTGCCATATGTGGGCCCTATAATCATGCCCTATTGTAAAAGAATAACGCCTGACAGGGTGGGTGTTATGCTGGGATAACATCCCACCTCAGGTGGTTGGGCCCAAGGCCACCAGCTGAGGGCATCCAACACCCAAGAAGGGATGTTATCCCAGCATAACACTCACCCTGGAGAGCATTATTCCTATTATCAATGGCTTGTTGTTTTATAATAAAAAAAAATAATTTTAAAGAATGTTTTTGTTAGTGTATAAAAATATTTTTGTTTCTTAAGAGAAGGAGGAGGATATCCTCACCCAAATCATCCAAATCCAACAAACAATTAGCAGGGATGTTATGCCAGGATGACATCCCTGCTGTGACAGCCAACTGACCAATCAGAAACCAGGATTCTTTCTTGCCATTGTATAATCAAGAATATCTCAGTGGGTCAATAGTAGGTTTGAGATGCCTTCCAGAGGATGATGTCCTCCTCAAGGGGGTGGGTAGCGGAGCCAGGTGTACATGTGATTTCACCTTGACTAGGCAGGTTTTCACAAAGTGCTGTACTACTGTTGTCAGGTGGGAAGAGATAACTGGTGATTTAGTGTAAGCATGCCATTTCATACTCATGGATCAGACCAGAGTGCTAGCACTTCCTAGTGGGAGCCTGTATAAAGGTTAAAAGGACAAGCCAGATGGAAGGATAACAAGGTGGGTCACTCCTTGATCTGTGGATCTAGGATAATGGCCTTGATTTTATTTATTTATAAAGAGGATGCCATTGCAGGGGGAACTGTAGGTTTTTGGTGAGTGAGATGATCGGTGGGCCCAGAGATAAAATGAGGGACTCTGGAGTTTTAGGGGCAGTGTCAATTTAAACAAAGCAACAGCAAGATACAATAACATGCATGTGCTGGCCAGTGAACTCTCTTTATTGTTACAACACTGAGACTCTCTTTAAATGGAATGCAGTCTTTTATTTTTATTACATAGATTCTAAGTAATATTGTTGGATTTATTGGGTTGTTTTATTCATTGGGTTATTTTCTCATTTTGATTTTTCCCCCAACAAAGCACAGCATATTTAAACAGTTTACACCTTTCACTTGTGTCCTTCAGTGTGGATACAGAAATATTAGTTCACTGTTTCACTTAAAAGCATGAAGTCTGGAGGATCACGTGATGCAGGGTACCGGGTAGAAGCTCCTCTGTACAGCTTCAGCCTCCTAACTGTAAAGTTTTGTTATTTCAGGTTACTGTATCTGCCTAAAACCCAGAAAAGCTGCTCACTACTGCCTTCTTAGAACCCTGTGCTCCTGCTGGCTTGATTTCGGTGAATATGGAGGTTTATATGAAAAAAGCTCCACAGAAGCACACCCCGCCGGTTACTCCTGAGAAGGCCCCAAAGAAATCAAGGGCCTTAAGTGCAGCAGATAAGCCAGAGCCTTTGAACCTGATTGCCAAACAAGAGCCGCTAACACTGAATAGATTTTTGGAGGAGTTTAAACCCTTCCATGAAGAAGTAAAAGAAATCTCAGCTGAAATCAAATCCCTTTCTAAAAAGCTCGAGGATGTCTCAATGAAAACTTCAGATAATGCAGCTAGAATCTCCTCCCTTGAGAAGCAAGTGGTAAAAATCGACCCCAGTCTTGTGGCTATGCGGCAGAAATGTTCTCGATTGGAAGCCAAGCAAGAAGATTTAGAGGTCTGCAGCTGAAGGAATAACATAGTTATTTTGGGGCTCCCAGAAGGAGAAGAGGGCCTGAACACAGTTATCTTTGTGCAGAAATTGATGGAAAAGATCGCCAGTCCCTCTCCCTTCGGGGCCAAGTACATCATAGAGAGGGCGCATAGGTCTTTGCGACCCAAACCTTCCCCAGGAGCAACACCACATCCCATTATATGCCAATTTCTAAATTACTTAGAGCGGCAACATTTTCTGGCAAAAGTGAAAGAACTGCAAGAAGTCAAATGGGAGAGTGCCAGGCTCAGAATCGCACAGGATTTACCGGGGTCAGTCAGAGTAAAATGCACAGCGTTTCATCCCATTGTTTCAAAGATCATAGCAGCAGGCTTTTGTTTTAAAATGGGCTACCCAGCTAGATTGCAGGTACTGGTGGTGGGTACCTGGTCAACCTACGAAGACCCTGAAGCTGCTCTTATGGGACTCAAAGCTGCCTTGCCTGACCTGTTTCAGGACACCTGACCTGCTTTCTCGGTCTCAGTCAAACCAGCGATGGAAGGGAGAAGTTCTTCTCGAGCTACTATCCAAAATGGGAAAAGAATGCTTGTCTGATTTTGTGTGTTTCTGAGAAGCTACAGCTGAAGGGACTATTCTCATCAGGATCATGTTATTCTCATTGCATACTTTATTGCTTAGTATTACGGGGCAATTGTATATCCCAGGAGACTGTTTCAATGGGGCTATATTTTGCCTTGGGGGAGGATTCTCTCTTTGCATGGATCGTATTTTATTAATCATTTACAGGGGCACCAGAGTATCTCCTTTTGCGCAAATGTCAGAATGAGTGCCTTCAGATTTGTTGTTTCGGGCTGTTGCGACTGTGGTCAGGAGAGTGACCCCCTAGTTTCAATTCAGATGGTCATGCATCACCGAGTCTATATCACCAGAAGGTGCCCTTGCTATTAACTTGGGGGATCAGCTCCATTACTTGTTTGGAGAGCCTGCTTTCCCTGATGGAGTTTCTTAGTGGGGGCCTGGGAACATATTGAGATTCTCTTCTAGGGAGCATCTAGACCTACCGTTAGCTAGGAACAGTTTTAAAGGGTTTTATTATTGCTGGTAACAGTAGTTATGATAGCGAGCTCAACTATCACATGTTATACTACCGCTTTCCCATTCTGACATTCAGGTTCTCTAGCTAGCTCCCAAATGGGGAATGCTCTCTCTTCTCTTTCTCGTCTCTCCTCTTCCCTTCTCTAGATTTCAGGAGCTTAATGGCTGTGTGTTTTTATTTACACCATCATTCTCTTTGCATAGATACTAACACTTATTAGTTTTTAATAGGAAGGTTTGCATATAGGGGTAGGGTTTTGGGGCTACGTTGGGGAGGCAGGAGGAGGAAGAAAATGGTATTGTGCTGAACGTTGCTCGTGATAGTTGGGTGGGGTGGGTATGGATAAGGTTATACTCAAGTCCTTCAATTTACTAAATTTTTTGGGTTGTTGAGGGGTACTTTAGTGAGGGGGTTCATGGGGGATCAGAATGGGGAAGGGGATGTTGGGTTGAGAGGGGGATACAGCAGTAATCAGGGGTTCTGGACACTTATTTTTTGTTGTAGTAACTTCCGAATGTTATATAGGAGACTTGTTTTTTCCTACTTAGATGGTCAGTAGTATCAATCTGGCTACTTGGAATGCGAAGGGGATAAGGAAAAGAGTTAAACAATATCAAACGTTAAAACATCTAAACTTATTGTCTTCTCAGATTACATTCTTGCAAGAATCTCATTTACTTGAGAGTGAAACTCTGCAACTTAGGAGGCAACAGATTGGGCAGGTATTTAATGCCTCAGGGTCCACTAACAGTTGTGGGGTTATGGTTCTGGTCAATATAGGCATGCCCTTTGTCTCTAAGCAAGTCATTAGGGACCCGGGCAGTAGACACATCCTGGTTCAGGGGAATCTTTGGTCCATACCAATTTTACTGTGCAGTATATATGGGCAAAACGCAGATGATCTGGGCTTCTTTATGAAGCTTATTTCCATCATCCTTCCCATGCTTCCCATTGTTATAATTATGGGCGGAGAGTTTAATCTGGTTTTGGATCCTGAAGTGGACAGGTCTGGTAGTGGGTCGAGGAGTTTGTCTCCCGGACAGAGGGCATTCAGGGATTTACTGGATCAGTGAAGTCTGTGTGATGTGTGGCATGTATTACATCCCAAGGACAGGGAGTTTACCTTCAACTCGCCCATGCACAGAACCCAGTCTTGCATTGACTATCTCTTAATTTCCCAGGCCCTCTTTCCAGGGGTCTTAGCAGCCTCGATTCAGCCAGGTCCAGTGTCCGATCACTTTCTGGTGATTTGCAATTTGGCTTTTCTTAATATTCTCCAAAAAGAAACCAGATGGAAATTAAACGAACAATTATTGAAAGATGTTAAATATTGTAACCTAATAAAAGAACAGATCAATTTCTTTTTTTCTACCAACTCCTCAGAGGGTATGGCACCTGATATGTTATGGGGTGCCTTCAAGGCCTATTTGAGAGGGATTATTATTAGCCTAACCACAAAGAGGAAAATGGCTCGAGAGGCTGAATTATTATCCTCATTATCACTAGTTAGGTCTCTGGAAGCCAATTTATTCCCCAGCACTTTGGAAGAGGATATAAGGAGACTCTTGGTGGCTAAAGACAAATATTTAGATTTGTTGAGGGAAAAGGCAGAGATATCTATTATCTGCACTAAAGCGGGCTACACCAATCAGGGGGAAAAAGCAGGTTGCTTGCTTGCTCTAAGACTGAAACAGCAGGAATCTGCTAGGTTTATTCCTCTAGTCAGGGCCCAGGCAGATGAATCCCTGAAGGTATCCCCTTCAGAGATTGTGCAGGAATTTGCCTCGTACTATGAGCACTTATATAGGGATATGGCTAGTCCTCCTTCTTTGGAGGCGTTAGAGGCATACCTGAGGGATTCTTCTCTCCCTTCCCTGTCCGAGTCACAGAGGAAGTTGTTATCTTCCCCAATATCTCTGGAGGAAATATCAGCGGTCATCGGGGCTTTGCCCTTGGACAAAGTCCCAGGACCGGATGTTTTTTCTGCATTATTCTATAAAACTTTTTGAACCCAACTATTACTGGTACTTCACCAGCTGTACAGTCACATTCTTTCTGGGGTAAGGGTAGATACACATTTGTTTGAAGCCCTGATTGTTCCTCTTCCAAAACCTGACAAAGACCCAGAGTCAGTTCAGAGTTATAGGCCCATTTCCCTATTGAATCAGGATGTTAAAATTCTCTCGAAGATATTGGCCAATAGAATAACTCGGGTCCTCCCAGACCTGATTAGTATGTCCTAGGTGGGATTCATGAAGGGGCGTTCATCATCAGACCATTTATACACTCTTTCGCATGTCTTCTCAGTGTCCAGGTATGCCACCTTTCCCGTGGGATTGGTTTCTCTGGACGCCGAGAAGGCATTTGATCGGGTCAACTGGAATTTCCTGTTCCAGGTTCTAAAAGTATTTGATTTTCCTACCATGTTCATAGATGGATTTGGGCCTTATATCAGACCCCCTCTGCCAGAATTTCTGGCAATGGAGCATTTTCCAAACCCTTTTCTTTATTTTCCGGTACCAGGCAGGGTTGTCCCCTTTCCCTTCTTTAATTTAATTTGTATTTAGAGCCCCTTATCCGAAATATTCTTAATAATCTGGAGATACGAGGCATACCAATAGGGAATAATGTGGTGAAGATCACGGCTTATGCTAATGATCTTCTCCACCATCTCTCTCACCCAATAACATCTATCCCTGTTATGTTAGGAGAAATAGCCAAATTCAGTACTTTCTCGAATTACAAACTGAAAGTAAACAAATCTTCCATTTTCCCTCTTAACCACAAGGTTTTTAAGAGTGATGTTTCCCCTTTTGGTCTTGGTTGGTCTCCCCGCATTCTTAGATACCTGGGTATCAACTTGATGTGTAACCCCTCTTCCTCATTCAAAGAGAACCTGGAGCCCCTTTCCCAAGTGATAGTTCAGGAACTCAATAAATGCTCTAAGCTTCCTGTCTCTCTTTGGGGTCGCATCAATATAATTAAAATGAAGATTTTCCTCGCTTATTCTATCCCCTCTCACTCCTTAATTCCTTCATCCCCTTATCATGGTTTCAGAGAATGCACAAGATTGTTATCAACTTTATCTGGTCCAATAAGCAATCCAGGTTGGCATATCATAAGCTGGCTGCTCAGAAAATGGATGGAGGATTGAGAATCCCACATCTGGCAATCTATTACTGGGCCAGTCACATTGCAAAATACATGCACTGGGTGAGTCCGGGTCCTGAGCACCTAAAACCAGTCTGGCTTAAAATTGAGTTAGACTTTATCCAGTATGAGAACATGGATCCCTTGTCTATGCTCCATGTTAAAATTGTGTCCCTTCAAGACACTTGCAGATGTCCCAACCTTCGGACGTCCTTAAAAGTTGATGTACAGCTTTGCTCTTTTTTATGGTACATCCCACATCTGGATTTGTCTCAGTCCATCTGGAACTCCCCATCCTTCATAATAAATAAACAGAGGATCTCTCGTACATAGTTACCCCAGATTGGGGATGGGATAATTTCCACTTTTCTGGATGATGAAGAGGAATGGCTCTCAGTTTCTAATATAATTCATAAATTTGACATTCCGGTAGTTCATTGTTTCAGAGTGGTCCAGTTAAAACACCTGCTTTCTACAGTGCTCTGTAATACCCCTCCTCGCCCACCTGTCTTTTCATTTGTATCCGAGCTCTCCTCCCTGATGGGTTTACCTGGTGTTATTTCTAAAATATACTGAGTTCTATTCACTGGAAATATGAGAGACCTGAAGGTCCTACTAAGCTCTGGGTTTCTTTTGTTCCCCATTACACTCCCAATTGGTCGGTTTTATGGAAGTTCTGTCACAGATATGTCTCTCAGGACAGATTACGACTTATGCAATATCATATTATGCACAATATGTATTACACCCCAGTTAAGTTGAGGAAATGGGGCCTTATAGGGTCGGGGACTTGTACCAGAGGATGTCAGGAGGATGGCACACTTCTTCACATTTTTTGGTCATGCCCCAAGATAAGGTCATTGTGGGTGGCTATCCAGACTAACTTAGATCCTATTCTAGGTTTGCAGGATTGCTTCACCCAAGACATATGTTTGTTGGGAGATCTATCCTCTATCAAAGTTAAAATCAGGAGATTTCACATTTCCATGATTGCATTATCTGTTAAAAAAATTGTACTTTGGCATTAGAAGAATGTGGTAAGTCCAACATATCAAGAATGAGTTAATGAAATCCTAGCTAACCTTCGTACAGAGAAAGCGATAGCGAGCCTCCACAACAAGATGCAGAGATACAAGAGTGTTTGGGATCCCCTTCACACTCTAATTATGATCAGTATAGATAAATGAGTTACTGTAATAGTGAACCTTAATTTATGTCAGTATATTGTACTGTTTTTATACTACAACATGAATTTTTTACTGCTGTATGGGGTGGGGGAAGGGAAGGGGATGGGGAAGCTCATGTAACATTCTGTACATATGCAGGGTATGTTGTAACTTTCTGCCTCCTATATTGTGAAAATCTGTTAATAAAGTTTGAATTAAAAAAAAATAAATAAAAACATGAAGTCTGGCAGGCCCTTATGATGACTTATATCATATGGCTGCTATACACCCACAGACCACTGTTGCATATAAAATTGATTCGTTCACAAGTACTTTTGTTCTAAACTAAGTAAAACCTGTCAGTATCTTTTTCCCTACAACATGCACCTTGCAATAAAAGGCAAATTGTTTTTCTCCCAATCACACTGAGGCATTCCAGTGTATTTTGCTCCATTTACTCATCGTGAGCTCAAGCTTTTATTTTTATGTATTTATTGAAATGCTTCACCAGGAAGGCACATTGAACAACAAGTCTCTCATCTTACAGTGCAACCTGGGAGGAAGGGGTACAACTGGAATGAGACATTATACATTCAACTTGCAGGATCAACATTAACATACATGAGTAAGGCTGGTGTTACAAACAGTGTTACAACAGTGTTGTGCATAACATGTTGAAAGACTGGACAATAATAAGTGTTGGGTTAATAAGTAAACAAGTGCTTACATGAAAGAAAAGGGGAAAGGGGAGGGAGGGGTAAGGTGGGGGAGAGGGAAGAGTCATGTCCCTGGAGACCCCTTCAGGATGCAAGGAACCCTGCAAGGGGACTGGGGGGACCAGAGAGAAGGAAAAACAATCAGTGTCCCAGAGAGACCCCTTTAAGATGGTGGGGGAAAATGTAGATGAGAGATACAAGCCCCTCAGTAAGGGGGAGCAATTAGGGGGATGGGGAGATGGTGTAGGTGTGCACAGGGTAAAATGAAGGTGACTGTAGGGGGGGCTGGGTTTGTGTAGGTTTGCTCAGAACTTAAAGAGGGTCTCTGGCCAAAAGTGCTACTGTGCAGAATTAGAATAAGCATACCCACAATAAATCACATACCAAAAATTAGGTTTCTCTTTTACTTCAGTTTAAAGTTATGAGCTATTTTGTAACCCTGAATTTCACTACCTGTTCAAAAAAGTCAGTTTCAGTGAAGAGCTGCTGATGATGTCATCTCCAGAACTCACAGTCTAGTCTTCCCTGTCAGCAAGCTTACAGGACCTGTTTCTCCAAAGTTTAAAAATCATGTGCAATGTTTTTTACAAGTAAAACACACAACAACATTCAAAAAACATTTCTGTAAAAACTATGTGTGTTTCAGGTTTTGGAACATAGTTGACAAATTGATATTTTTAATGCCTTTTTGATGTGATCCATTTCTCCAGGGTTGCTGAATGCTGAATCAGCATGCATCCAGGCTGCTGATACTGTGTGGGGTGCTACTCTACTGTGTGCTAGGAAGTTGTATTGCTACTAGTGTTGCATAGTGTTGGTAACTTCACTGCTGTTTGCCAGTGTCTGCTTTATAACAAGTTGAAAACAGCACCTTTTCCAGTCCTTTTGACTTCCATGCATAAAATACCCCTTCTTGCATTGCTTCTGGAATTGTATTTCATTACAGTCCTCCGCAGTTAGTTTTTGCATTCTGCAAAATGAATGAAATGTAATTCCAGAATCAGTGTAAGAAGGGGTAATATATGCATGAAAGTCAAAAGGACTGGGAAAGGTGCTATAAATCTCAGTCTCTATCTCAACAAAATACTGTTCTGATTTATAAGATGTCTTTTCCTAGCAGTTGAAATTTGACCTCCTGTTCTTGTAAGTTTCATGTCCTGTCTTTCACAAAATGGGGTAATTTTTGCATGAAAGTCAAAAGGACTGGGAAAGATGCTGATAGCAACACTATCTTCTCTCAATCCCCACTCTTCGTTACAAAGGCAGAAGAAAGTCAATTTTACAGAAAAAAAGCATACTGACAAGGCATTTGGATTTTGGCATAATGCATTGCTAACAGAGTGTATTGGGGGAAGGGGGAACATAGTATGTACATTGAGTACTAGTAGTTTCCCCTTGTAAAATTGCTGTGACTGCACTGTACTACACAATGTGAGTTACTTCTCTGCCCTACAGTGATGCCATTGGGAACCAGCAGCCCAGCAGTTGAACAGCAAGGGCAAGTTCAGCAGGGCTAAATAAGGGCTCAAAAGTAAATCCAAATTATGGAAGATAGAGTGAACCTTGGCCAAAACTAACAAATGCACACACCCTTTCAGGTCTAGTACTGCATATAATGACTACAAGATATAACTTTTTGGACCATCATGAAAGGTGCTCTTCAACAGGGGCCTAATATGTGTTAATACCTGCTAGTGGTGGAAGTGTTCACCCTGGTATAATTATCATTATAATGTGGAATTCAACATAGATGAGTCTGAATGTAGGTTAAGTAATAACCAGTCAGGGAGAAAACACTAGATGTCAGATATTCAAAACTTTGTGCCTGGCACAAATTGATTATACCACAATTGCACCACATTTGCACAGGAGTGCTATATTCAAAGGACCAAATAGCACCGATGCAACATTACAGCACCAACGCTATGAGATAATGTATGCATGGCGCAAAGAGAGGGGCCGGGACATACATGCAGGTGCAATGGTATATTCAAAAGTATAGAGTCACACAACATGTGTTAGCACATGTAGTGTGGCACAAATTACCGCCCATGAAAAGGTGGTCTTAATGCTGGGCAAACCCAGGATGGAGAGTGTAGACACAGCAGCAATAGGGAACAAGGCTGTCTGCATCAAATGAGGAGGAAGTGTGGGTGGACGGCCACCCTGGGCCACTCCATATGCACAGGCCCATAAACTGTGGAACACAATGCCCCAACAGTGCTGTGAAGTGAACACTCATGTAAATGTTACAACTGACCTAGAACACCATTTGCAGCAACAAACTATTTGTATGGTATTGCAATGTATTGTAATGTGTACCTAATGTGATATTTGTGTATTGTGTGTTATTGTGCATTGCATGTCTTTATTATACACCATTTCATCTCAACCACACAGTGTTGCTGGGTCATTCTTGACACTGTGCCTTGGCTCAGTGTGCTTACCTGGTGAACATGGTAATAAAAAAACAATGAACAGAACACATACATGGCAGAGACATGTTGCACACAAATGGCACTGCCCATGTCACCATCCTCTGGCACCGGTCTTAATCTTGCCAGGCATTAGTGGGTTCCCCAGCACCCAGTGGATGCCATGGCAGTGCATCCATGCAGCACACACCTCCAGTTCCCCCATTGGGGTACACCAACACAGTCCAGCAAACACATGCTGTATTGGGGGAAAGAAGGGTGTTGAGGGGAGGGTGTACAGGTGGCCAGGTTGCACCACATAGTAGGTATTGTGACATGGCTGGGGCCATTCACACAGTGCACATGTTCAACTAATGGGACTGCTCCTAACAGTAGTGTGCCAGTATGATGGTATGTGCCCCCCCCGGGGCACATACCCTACACCTGTCTGGGATCACCAAACACACAGACAGCCATGCATATTTAGTATGGGGATACCATGCCACTGGTACAGCACATGAGGGTCACAGGACAGTATGACTGTGGTGTCCACTGTCAGACTTTATCTTCCACCTGTGCTTGTCACTGTGAGGAAAGCACCAGTCACTGTTGCCTGACACACCATTGGCATTGCTGTGTATCTCACAATATTGCCTACTATGGTATTGCACTGTCTGATAAACACTGTGGCAGTAACAATGATTTGCCTCTGGCATGCAGCATGACCATCCGTTTCTGTAGTGCTACTCCCCTGGGCCACATTAGCCTTTGCATCTGTGTCCAACCCAAGACTGCAGCTAATGTTCTGTGAGCTATGAGCACACAATTAATGTGGCAACTGACTTGTAATACCAGTCGGACCTACAGGTGAAGCTGTGTGCACCATGTTATAGCACCAGGCAATCCACATGCAAAGCAGGCTCTAGTGAGATGCTAATGTGGCTGTTTGCCCATGGATTGCCAGAGTAGGCTCATTTACATGACAGTTTTGAATACAGTGAACTTTAGCACCGGGCAAATCGGATTGCATCAGGCAAACATGTCAGTGCCACGCAAACGTGTTAGTGCCATGCAGTATGGTAATGTTCCATTACATGGTTCTTCAGTATTTGGCCTGCATTCTTGTTTGCTGTTGATGTGTTCCACTGCTTTGCTAGCAGACACATTGCCCATATTGTTCAGCCTTACCTCACTCCATCTCTGTGTGCACTGGGCTGCTGTTGCAGTTTGCACTGCTCTTGGTTGCTATATTCAGCACGGTCTTATTTGCTGGGTATTGTTGCACTACACTCTCAGCCCTGTTTGCACACCTTCATTTGCATACTATATTCAACACATTTATCCCTGAGGCTATTCCACTGAATATGGTGTGCAACTGGTTCTGGGATAATTTTGCCCACCATGCAGTACTAATTTTGCCCGAGGGCAAAGTTTTGAATATATGGCCCTAGGTTTGGCCACTGCATAGAAACGCAGAGTAAAGTTTCAAAACAGCATTACCTCTCCCACCCCATTTACAGGGAGGCAAAGTAATTGTTTTCAAGTGCCATCCTGAGAAATCACTTCAACTGAATGACAGGTATGAATGATCACAGCCTTCCACCACATCAGAAAATTATTCAGTCTGCAAACCTCATCAGTGAAAACAGGAAATTTTTGCTCACATGCCTTTTCAACATAAAAAAATAAACTGAAACTAAACCTCACTGCAGTGTGCTATGATTCAGCATTCAGCAACCCTGGAGAAAAAGATTACAATATAAAGGCACCAAAATAAATAACTAAAAAGAAAACACATTTGTCAACCTTTTTACAAAACCTGAAACACACAGTTTTTATGGCAATGTTTTTTGAATGTTGCTGCCTGTTTTACTTGTGAAAACTATTGCACATGAACTCCAACCTTTGAAGAAATAGGTTATATAAGCTTGCTGACAGGGAAGACTAGACACTGAGTTCTGGAGATGACATCATAAGCAGCTCTTCACTGAAATTAGCTTTTTTGAACAGGCAGTGAATTTAGGGTCTTAAAATGACTTGTAACTTTTAAGCAAAGTAACTTACAGATCTCATTTTTGGCATGAGTCTAGTTGGGGCTATGCTGATCCAAATTCTGAAATGTATTGATGCCAGCAATTTTGACTCTAGTCCTTCTTTAAACATGGTTTCAAGACATTCAGATTCCCAGCAGCTAAACAGTATCATGATGTGCATGTTTCATTAGGAAAATACCATAGATGCCAGGGACCAATCACTGTGCACCCATCTATTGCACATTCACGTGTCCTTATGTGTAAGCTGGCAGTGATCTATAAGAGGCTGTTGCATGTTCCAATTCTTCAAAACCACTCTCTTTAGCAATGCAGGTCCTGATTTAAACATGTCTGCTTCTATAATGTTTTCCCTTCCCATGCTCAGTATGTACATAGACAGAAAAGGGCACAGGGTCAATATGTTGAGGTCAAAAACAGCACAGCAACATACTGTGCTGTCATTACAGTGTAAACATCTGTAGCACTCGGTAAAAACACTGAGGTAACAATATCGAACACCACACAGAAATCATTGCTGTGCCCCCCCTTCCTGAGCGCCCCATATTAAAATAACCACCTACAGGGGCTAAGGCAATTCTGACATAGGGAGAAACCTGGGTGGGGGGAGGATTGTCAACTGCACAGCAGTTCAAAAAAACAAAACAAAAATACACACAGGTAATCTGGGACCAGGACTCGAACCCTAGTCCACAGACACTCCACTGCCCTCCAAAGCCGGCAGCTCTACCCTCTGAGCCATGGCAGCTGCTCAGAGCACTGTCACCCAGCAGAGGTCTTATCCTCTGCATCACTGCCCTCCAGACAACAGCTACAGGGGTACACTACCGCTCCTTCACCATTTTTTCTATGTAGTATTTTGTCCCCTGTATCTGTTTTACTGCACACTGTTTATACTACGCAGTTTTGCCTACAGAATTTTGTACTCAACATATTGACCTGGTGCCAGAGAAAAGCATAAATTTTTGAAGTATTTGGTATAATTAGATATCAACTTATTTCTGATAAAATAAATATGTGCATTATGCTCTATGGGAAAAAATCTTAGGAGTACTGTTGTTTGAGAGAGTCTTTTACCTGTTCTGTACATTATGTAAGATTGCTCTATAGTGCCTTTGTTCCATTGTGCAGTGGCAACTTCTTTTATTTTTTAAGCACAATATATCCAGAATATGTTGAATGACAGATCACAAATTAATAAAGCAACAAGTGCCATGAAATTTATTTATTTATTCTTTTCGTTATTTATCATTTTTATGTTTGCTTGCACGCATGTGCAAGAAACAGAGTGCCATCATCCGAGTTTTTGGAGGTGTGTCGCCCCCTCTTCCAATACCCTCCGTGTGTTTGCAGGCACGGCCACAGTTGCCCAATTCATGCTGCAGCTGTCTATGACAGCACCAGAATGCAGTGGCTTACAGTTGAAAGGGAGAGAGCCCCTTCAGTGAGCACGATCAGATAAGAGAAGTGCTCACTGAAGTGCTCTCCCCCTCCAAACAGTCTTCCAGGTGCCACGCTGGGAGCCCACCCCAGTGTGGCAACAATGTGTTTGGCTGACTGGGGTGCCTAATCTCCAGTTGGCTCCATGGAACCCCTCAAGATGCCGAGTGCCACGCTAGAGCCCACCCCAGCGTGGCAAAGTCGAATGGCCGAGGGGCTGCCCAACCCCTCTGCCTCCACTGCCCCCAAGCTTCCAGCTGCCATGCTGGGAGCCCACCAGCTTCAGAAACGTCCTGTCGTGACATTGCCATACTGGGAGCCCACCCCAGCATGGCAAACACCCCAAGGCCATAATAAAAACAAACAAACCTGAAAACACAAAACAGTCCATCGCAGTCTCCCTGCCTCCTTCCCCACCTGCGCCCACCTCTGCGCAACCTACCTCCCACACCCCCCACCTCACCTCATACTTACCTCCGGAGCTCAGCGCGATGATCTTCGTGGACCAGGAACACATCTGCACTCTTCAAAGCCAACCGCAAACTGAGGAAATGCCGGTAAGCTGTATAATGTAATGAATAGGGTTTTTCAACTTGCTGCATATCTCAGGCATTTTTGGAATTTTGCTATCAAATTTTCCAACATGGGGTTTTTGGGACCCCTCCTCATGAATTCTGTCACTGTCATGGTGTTAATCGGGCCCGAAGGTGATTTCGTGGTCACTGCATGAAATCACCTTTTGGGACTGATTAATGAAATGACAGTGCCAGTGTTCATAAGGTGGGCTCTCAAAAAGCCAATGTTGAAAATTTGGTGAAAAAATTCCTCAAAATGACTATTTTCCGAGCATGCGTTGTGCTGTTCCTACGCACGCTCATAAGTTCAAGAATTTTCAATATTTTCACTCCAGATTTTCAACCTTGCCATTTTACCACACCTCCTTATGAGCAGTACAGCTGTTATTTCTCACTTCTCACCCAAAATGTGTTTCCACGCATGTAGCGTACAATGGCGCAGTCGGTGAGCAAACTCAATGTATGGGACACATTAAGAAAATCATAGTCACACTGTTCATGAGCAAAAGTGTTAAAATGGCTATGTTAAAAATTTGGTGAAAAAATTCCAAAAATGACTGTTTTACGAGCGTTTGTTGCGCTGATCCTATGCACGCTCATAAGTTCACAAATTTTCAATATTTTCACTCCAGATTTTCAACTTTGCCATTTTACCACACCTCCTTATGAGCAGTACAGCTGTCATTTTTCACATCTCATCCAAAACATGTTTCCACCCATGAAGCGACAATGGCGAGTTGGTGTGCGTAAATCAATGTGGGACACATTAAGAAAATCACAGTGACACTGTTCATGAGCAGAGGTCTTAAAATGGCTATTTTGAAAATTTGGTGAAAAAATTCCTAAAAATGAATGTTACGAGTGAGCATTGTGCAGTTTCCACACACCCTCATAAGTTCATGAATTTGTAATATTTTCAGTCCAGATTTTCACCAGTGGCATTTTTCCACACTTCCTTATGAATAGTACAGCTGTCATTTTTCACAACATGGCCAAAATGTGTTTTCACACTTTCAGCACAGAAATGCATGGTCGCTGTGGGAAATCATTGATCAGGACAGATAAAGAAAATCACAGTGACACTGTTCATGACCGAATGTCCCAAAATGCCTGTGTTGACAATCTGCTGTAAACAATTCCCAAACTAATTACATTACGGGTGCACGTTGCACAGTTTCTACGCACGCTCATGACTTCACCAGTTTTTTTAATATTTTCACTGCAGATTTTCAACATTGCCATTTTTTACACCTCCCCATGAACAGTACAGCTGTCATTTTTCACATCCTGTTCAGAATGTGTTTTTGCACCTGTGGTGACAAATGCCGTAGTCGCTGTGCAAAAGCAGTTTTCAGCTAACAAACTGATATTGCCACTGTGCATGAGGTGGGGGTCACAGAAAACCCATGTTGAAAATTTGGAGTGAAAATACCAACGAATGCCTGAGGCAGTAGGGTTTCTGACCATAACACCCCACCCTGTAGAGAATGACAGGCATCAGGGCTGTGACTTGGGATTGTCACCTGCAATGCTCATACCATTCCACCCCCACCCAGGGGCATAGGCAGGGGGGGTGTTTAGGGTGTTCAAACACCCCCCGAAAAAATGACCGCAAAATTTAATTTTCAATTTGTACACAACAGCGTGGAGCGCGCTGTTCCTTTAAATTTGTGCCTTAGTTAGCACCGCGCCACCCGACCACTCAGGGAGTCTGTGTCAGTGGTGGTCCTCCTGTTTCCATGGCATTGGCTTGTGAGAGGAGGAGAGTGGAGATGACTGTCAATGAGACTGGGTCACCTGACTGGATGGCGGGAGCAGACTGCAGTAAAACCAGCGGGAACCTACAAGAAGGTGAGAGAGTGCGATGGAGCGAGAGGCTAGAGCGCGAGACCGAAAGATTAAGGAAATTGGCAGTTTGGCAGCAGTTTACACTGGGCGGTGGGTGAGGCGAGTGGAGACAGTGTGGATTGTGGACCTGCGGTGCGCAGACTGAGTCGAGATTCTGAAGCAGTGCCACTGGAAAGCAAGAATTTTGTTTTTGCCACAGACTGTGTAAGAGATCATCAGATCAAGTGAGGTGTTCAAACCCAATGGTTGGGAGAGAGAGAAGAGAGAAAAAGTAAGTCCCTTGCGATGGTGTGGGCTCAGTTTTGCTCCTTTTTTTAAATTAAATATTTAATAATTATTTGGTCCTTGTCAGCAGCTAGTAAAGGAGCTGCATTGTGTAGTTGGAAGAAGCTATTGGCCCTCCCGAGGTCCCATGTCACCTGCCGCACTGCCTGCTGTGATCTCTCCCTTTGCTGGTGTGAACCTCCCTCCACCCTACATCTGCTTCAACCCAGGCTGGGGCAGTGAATCCCTTG
This sequence comes from Neoceratodus forsteri, assembly GCA_016271365.2. Taxonomy (NCBI): domain Eukaryota; kingdom Metazoa; phylum Chordata; order Ceratodontiformes; family Ceratodontidae; genus Neoceratodus; species Neoceratodus forsteri. The sequence goes on from CM028129.1 coordinate 538,232,390, forward strand.
TGGTGGTGTGGGCTCAGTTTTGCCTCTTTTTTTTTTTTTTTATTAAATATTTAATAACTATTCAGTCCCACATCGGCGGCAAGTAAAGGAGCTGGGGGGGGCGCTTGGGATAACAATTTGAGTGGCTGTTTGTACCATCTTTTTTTTTAGAGTATTTTTTCTCAGTAGGTTGCCTGGTTCCTTCTGGCACAGGGGGGTGTCAGCATTTTAGGTTCTAGTTGCAATTTAGGAACATGGGGTGATATGGAATAGTGATGGTGCACTGCAGTACTGCAGTGAGGTGCTGTCTCGCACTGTCAGTTTGTCAAATATAACCCTGAAAAAAATGTCAAAGCAAACAGCAGTGTGTCAAGTCTGCTACTTCCAGTTATTTGCCACAGTAAACTCTTTGTAAAAGCACTACACATCCTTGATCATTGTGTAGGTAAAGGAACTTGTATATAATTGTAAAACAGTTCATTAAGTATTAGTTTTTTTCTTATGCTGGAGGGCCCAGAGCATAATGCATAATAATATTTAAAACAGATACATGTGCTTATTATTGTGTACTACAAATGAATCAGGCTGGTAACTTACAATAAACAAACGTCAAACATGAGATGCTTATAGTAGGCATAGGGGAAAGGTGAATGAAGCAGAGGGGTTCGCAAATGAAACCTGGGAGATTGCTTGTGTGTTTCAAGACGGTGAATGTATTATATCTCATAAAAGTCACATTAAAATAAATGCAGAAACAGTAGGAACACATTTTGTTCAGATGCTGCCCATCACTTAGATTCTGGTGCTTCCATATCAAATACATTTTAAAAAAAATTGGAACTGACTGCAATACTGTGGTACCATGAACACCATCTGTATTACTAAACATTAGTTTATAGATGACTCCAAAAAATGAGCTAATCAAAATGTATTTGTGAAACATAACTGAATTGTATTATACCGGAACAAAAAAGATAAGCTATAAATGCATATTCATTGACAACAATTCATGACCTGGCTGAAACAATTATGGGAGAATCAGAAAACAAAACAAAATAGCAGAAGAAGGAAAGAAACAGGATCCGCTATGTTTGTATATGCCTATGAATTCCTTATTGTGTGCTATACTCAAATTCAATTACAAGTGTCATTGTTAACAAGTCAAGTTTGGATTACATAATTTTTTTAGTCTTTTATAAATTAATGTTTACTAATGCAGATGGCGTTTGATGTTCCTCTTAAAGTGTATCATAAACTGTAGTTAGGGACAAGTTGATGACTGCACTGCACATTCTACTGTTTCAGGAGTAGTGACTAAGGATCACATATGATAGAAGTTTATAATTTGTGGCATATTTAGGAGGCTTTGATGACACTTAAGAATAGTGCATTAATGAGAAAGATTAGCCAATATTCAAATCATCATTCCAAACAGACCGATTCATTTCTAGTAAGCAACAATAATTATATTTACTCTGCTAGCTCTTTTTATGTTCTGCACCCAGTAGCATGACCGAATACCTAATGGTATGTTTTAACATTATATACCAGTTCCTCTCAACTTTAACAGAGGTTTGCACCATTTGCAGAGTGTTCTGTGGGACCAGGCAGCTTACATGGAGTACAATGAACTTTTTGCAGGTTGGCAGTTAGTCAACTTCAAAGACCTAATTGGGGCCTTACACTGTGCCTGTGGTTAGCAATGTTTAATTGCAAATGTCGGATCCAGCTCTTGTTGGGGAAGGGGTAAATGTGTTGTGCATTCAGCAGTGGTGAGAGCAGGTTGGTAGTTAGACCAGGAGTCAGAGAGCCATGGTAGATGACGAACAGGTGTGGTGAGGCACTCTTGTGGAAATAGGGCAAGGACAGCACAGGGATATTAGAGCCATGACTTTCAGCAATTAATAGCAGAAAGCATGTGGACTGATCATCTTCTGTAGCTGGAAAAAATCTTTAACATAAAAACTATACTTAAAACAAATTCTTGTAAGGATTTCAAGAACCACAAAACTTCTTACTTGTGGTTCAACTCAGAATTATTTCTTCTGCTTTTATACATCATCACTAAACAAAAGAGGAGTCTCTTTAAAGACACATACCTATCAGCTATCTTTATATTCAATTTTTATTAATATCTATTATTTTTTTGCAAACTTCCTTAATATGTGTCAACCCATATAACTTAATAGCAATTCAGTTTTATGAAGTTCTAACTTGCTTAAATGTTCTCTGTTTATATACTTGAACCAAACCTGTCTTCTCCCTCCAATTCCCTTTGCTCAAGATGTCATATATTAATCATTTTGTGCAGCACACATTTTTTATATTAATAAATAACATTATTTGACTAAAAGAATAATCTTAATGGTGAACTGAAATGTGATTCTATTGCATATAACAGAGAAACACTGTCTATTTAAAAGTGTCAAGTTTTAATATTTTAACAGTCTGAGGTGCTGACAGCTTTGATAATAGGCAGATCAATAACGAAAGTGAAGATACAGCCAGTATTAATGAACATATGTCTGCATAATTAACAACTATGTGGTATGAATACAATAATCACAATAGTAAAAGAAAGACCATTATAAAACAAACAAGTCAGATGCACCCTGCTTATGAGACAACATTTGGGAAAAACATTGCAACTAGCAACAGTTACAGTATGATCTATCAAATATACCTGCACCTCCATATCCCTATGCACTGAAGTGTACTAACGCTTAATTCATATACACATTAAACATTATTTAATCATTTTAAACAAAACTGTCAATACTGGATGTAGATGCATCTCAGTCCTGCTACCATGCTCACTGTTTGCATGCCGCTTGCAACTGTTCATATTTAGCTTTAAATGGTTGGCATTTTAATGGAATACTAAGAAAGACATTTCTGCTCTCCACATTAGGTTCTGACATTCGATTGTCAGTGATTAAACAGATTAAATAGCTATGAAAACATTTTTCACAGTGCTGATCACCAAGCATGAAAGCTTGATTTATGGGATGGAAACCAACACAACCCTAACCTTCAAAAACAAAAATCCATTGCTACCGGCATCAGACGATTGTGTAAAATCACCCAGATGCACATTCTCTGTATGGAATCAGAATTTGCCGTTTAAATAATGAACATGTTGCAAAAGGTATCATATATGATTCACACGCGACAAGTACTACAAAAAATACCTGGTTCCTGTCTTTTACACAATCTCATTCCTAATGAAAATGTGTAAAAGACAGGGACCACTCTGAGGGAAAATATTGGCTATACATTGTAGGGCATCTCAGGGCAGACGTGTTCTAGTTATAACAAATGGAATATCTACATCACACAGTCATGCTGACACTATATCTGGGTCAGCACAAAGGGTAATCTTTGACGTGCCCTAAAGATTACCCTTGTGCTTTGAGACCCCAGATATAGTGTCAGCATTGGCTATATTGATGTGTAGACTATTCCATTTGTCCACCACTCTTTCAGTGAAAAATACTTCCTAATGCCCTTGTTGAATCCCAACCCCAACAGCTTGAGATTGTGCCCCGGTAGATGAACTTTCCTCAGCTAGAAAAACTCTGTCCTGTGTGTTTGCCCCACAGCCCCGGCCTCAGCTGCTGCTCCGTGCTGTCAGAGGATCGAGGATGTTGTTTTAAACCCACTGCCCTCCTTCATCAGTGCAGCCCACTACCTGTGCTGCAGGAAGCCCGATTGGTCCACCTGGTGCGAGTTTGTTGTCTCCCATCTCCACTGGGTGCTGTTGTTGTCTGAAGAGATCGAGGCCAGGAGGTCATGGTGACTCTCACTCCTTCGGTTGCACTGCAGGCCCTGACATGCCGATGATCCTGGTTGGAAAGATGTACAGTCAGATGTCCCCTGGCTTCCTTGGCTACAGTTTACTCGGGTCCTGTGTTTCAGGGAGATCTCAGCAGGCAAAGGCTCTCCCCCAATCCCCATGTAGTTTTCTGACCATTTGTGCACAAGTGGGGGGGAGGGACTTCAGAGGCAAGGTTTTGGATCACAGTGGATTGCGTGAGCCCATGTGAGTAGCCAGATTTTGAGCAGCCAGTCTTGCTATAGGTGAGAGACGGATCCCACCAGCAGAGATGTGTGTGTGTGTGGGGGGCTATGCCCTGCTACATAGGGGGGCAAAGTCTGTAACCAGCAGGCAGTTTAGATGTTCTCTGGGCCCTTTGGGGGGGGAGTCTGTGCCCTGGTGTGTGTTCTGTTCTCTGGAACCTCAGACATGCACCGCTGGGGGCCGGGGTTACAGTCTGTGGCCACTAAATCATGTTCAGCAACTCTGGGGACAGTGGTCATACTCACTCTAGCACTGCCATATGCTGAGAGAGTGCATGGGGACTTGGACACATTTCTCAGCTGAGCAAAGGAACATGCCAAGTGAGTCCAGCAGAACGGGGTGGTGGTGGGGGACTTTGAGCTGCACGCAACTTGACGGGAGACAGAACTCAAGTTCTGTGACCTACTATTGGGGAGGAGGGGCTGGCAAAGTTTTTTCTCAGTGTGCCCTGCTGTGGTGGAGGGCAAGAGAAAGAGCAAAGTGTATTTACAATGATTGGTTAATTACTCATACCAAGTGCACATCCCTGTAAGACTAATGTAAGGGTATACTGAAATTCTTTTAACATTTACTTATATGCAGCTCCTCCACATTGATTCACCCATTTCACCTACCTTGTTTTGCTAAGCTAGCCAAATTCGAGCTGTCCCTGAATGTTGATGGAGTGTGTACACAAAGGCTGGTCAGGGAGAGACAACTCTGGGGTTATGCCCAGGGAGCCATGGAGGGGTGTGGATATAAATCTGCTATTATACAATGTTCAACTTGTTTTTTTGTTTTTATAGTGATATAAAACGTTTACAGTGGGTGTGCTGGAGGATTTATCACAGTCACGTGATGTGTTTTGACCAATGAGGTTACAGGATTTTCATACCCCATTGTATAATTTCAGTTTTTCAGTGTGAGCTGTTTTCTGTAGGAGCAAGATAGGGCAATCATGACAAAGTGGTTTGGTGGTGCTTTCTGATACAGTCATTGCATTGATGTTTGCATGGTCACATCATGTACTGTTGCCACATGACCAACAGGCACTGGCAAGAACATTTTTTTGTGCTTTAGTATCACATTTCACTTGCAGTGGCACATGTCACACATCTGGAACAAGAGCCACTCTAACATGTGGTGTGACGGCAATATACCATGAGGAATTGAGGATGCCAGGATTTATCCACACCCTGGGGTATTGTTTGCCACAAGTCGCAACCAAGTGGCTAAAACACCCCAGTGCATGGGTAATCCTGGCATCACCAACATTTTCAAGTGGTATATTATGATTATACAGTGGACATCTGTATATTTTGTGTGCAAAATTAACAAAAAAAAGTGGTTTGAATGTTTTATTAGTTTTTATTAGACTTGTTGTTGCACTTGGTAAAATAATGCTTTGATGGTAGGTATGGGCAGGAGATAACCTTTAATGGTTACAGTTTGGGTAAACCGAGACTGAGGACACTGCGGGTGTGAGACCAGTCATGTAAGCTGTACTGCATGTTTAAAGGAGCAAAAATGAAGCAAGGTAATTTTATTGTGGGATGTTTTCTATAGTGTGGCTTGTGTTCTAATGGTTGCAGTGACTTCAAGTCAACAACTTAAAAATTGAAATATAATGCTATCTCCAGTGTCCCTCTTCTGTTACTGTCATTGGCTCACTGAACAACTAAACTGGTGAGATAACTGCAGTAGTAGGAATGGTCGCTTAACTCGCCAATGCTGGACTGGGGTTCGGGGTAGATAGTATGGCGGAGCCTCTAGTGTCTAATGGCAATGGGTCATCAATCATGTATGTTGAAGGAAACTCCCATCACTCTTCTAAGTTCCATGGCATTGTTACGTTTTGTGCCAGAGACTGCCTGGTGTTTGCCATCTCTTCCTAACACATGATAATGGGGACTGATGAGCTTGCAGCAGTTGGGAACGGCAGCTCATGTTGTCAATGGTACATGCTCCTGGAAGAGAGCAGGAGAAGGAAGATGAAAGAAACTCAGTTCTGGACCTGTTCAGGGGTGCTGAGATGTTGGACATCCTCTTGGCATGCTGGCTATTCAGGTTCATGTCCTGAGCTTAAGATAGCAGCAGTGGAGGTCAGCAGGAAGGGCAAAAACTTGTGGTGGCTTGTATCCTGTGTGAAGCTCTGGAATTGTATGCCTGTTAGAACTACTCCTGGTGACATGTTTGCAGTGCAGCACTTGTGATGTGTTTATGGTCACAGAGCACCCCCCCTCTGATGCTGTGTATGTACAATCCACATTGAGGGGTGGAGGAAAGATATAGAAAAGGGAACATGTCCCTTCCACCATGCCAACTGACCCTCAACTCACAGTCACAGGATGAAGTAATGAAATATAATCATGAGGTAACTGATACCCTTGACAAGCCTCCGGGTGGGTCCACCTCTGATCCAGCATGTCTACTATGGAGGAGGTGTCAGTAGCAACCAACATTACCTTCCTTGATTGCCCCCTAGGGTGGGGTTCAAGCTCAGCAGATATTTGTGGTGAGGCTGAGGCTCGGACTGGTGTATTTTAGCTTTTTCTTTCTGCACATACACCAAGAGACAGCAACACAAAAATTGCTAGTCTCCCTGTCTGGGTTATATGTGATAATGGTGGGCGCTGAACAGCGATTCACATTATCGCAACGTCAGGGCGGTGACAACAATTTCACCACCTGACTTCCTCAGTGCACAGAAGAATGGCGTTGGTGTTTAAATCCCTTGCCCCCCTACTTAAGGATTTTCAACTCTGGAGGGTACATGTTGGGGGGCAAAAGCAAAACAAAAATAACAAGTTTTGGGCTGGGTGCAACAAAACCACAGTAGCGCCCAGACCAGAACCCGGAACCCCAGCAGTGCAAGCAGAGGCCAACCCCCAACACCATGACGCCGATCGTCAGCCGACTGCAGTGCCAACCCCACATCCCACTACACACTGACTGCACTTCAATATCATCATTCTAAAAACTGTCAACTGATTCCATTGTGGCTCAAGCTGCTGCAACAGTTCTAATGACATAATCATCCTCTGCTGAGGATGAGGAACAATGATGTCATGTGAAGAGCTTCTAATGAGCCTCTCTACTAGGTACCCCTATCGTCCTATTAGGAAAGTAGGGGCAGCTGGTAGATCATGGCTACACAGATGGGATTATCATTCTTAAACTCAGGACTGGGCCGTTATATAGTTTTTTTAGGTGTTAAAAGCTCCTATGTAATAGGAAGCACAGTGCAACAAAAACCCAAACTACCCCTTTCCCCACACTTGTGTCCCCACGGTTTCATGCCTTATAACAGCTGGTGGCTCCTGATGGGAAGTGGAAAGCATTGGGGTCCCACCTCCTTCTGCTTTTCAGATTAGTGTGGCAGTGTTGCTGAGTCATCTTTATTGATGTTTCACTTGCAATTTCAGTGAATGAAGCCTTAGGCACACTCATCAGCTATCAGGCATAGCGTCAAACAGTTCCTCAGGCTGAAGAAAAACTGGAGGATTTTATCACTGGTGCCTGATAGAAAATTTGTGTTTATGTAGCCTTTATGGTTTTGTTCGCATTCATCTTGTGCTTTATTCAAAGTTTACTCTACTTATAATGTTTACTTTTCTTGGTGAATCATAGCACTGATGACAATTAATTGCTTCTGTTACAGCTTGCTGGAGTTGTAGTCCTGGTTAGTTACTACCTGTGAGCAGTCTTATCACTTTGCCCGAGGATCACATTGTGATCCAAATAAATAGCACCACAAGATGGATATACGAGAAGGGAAAAAGAAAAAATCAAGCAACACACTGCTAAACTATTTTGCCAAGAAACCCCATGTTGAAGATGTACCAGAAAACACTGACAGTACCCTCAGTGGCCGGGATCCTCATGTTGTACAAGTGAATAATCACAGTGACAGTTCTTCAGAACCACAACCATCGTGTTCCACCAGTGTACCTGATAATATAGGGAGTGATCGTGCTGGCGCTGCTGCTGCTGGTAGCACTGGCACTTATAATGCACTTGACATAGGACAGTATGCAGGGATAACTGATTCTATTGGTGTATCTGAACAGCTGAAAATTGATTTACTGAGAAATGTGGCTGCACCTTCAAATGATTATTCTTTCCTGAAAAATGATCATAAATTAGCATTTCAGGCTTCATGGTTAAGCAGATTTGTCTGGTTGTGTTCTTCTGCAAAGACAACGGAGCATTCTGCAAAGTTTGTGTTCTGTTTGCTAAAAGTGCTGTTGGAAAGGGATCACATCAGACTTTAGGGGCACTGGTTGATAAACCTTTCACAAAGTGGAAGAAAGCACTGAGGTATTTAGTCATCATGCAAAAATGGCTTATCATCAACGCTGCCATGAACTGGCAGAAAATTTTTGAAAGAAGGCAGGATCACTAGTAGACATCGCACACAAATAGATTCCCAAAAAGAAGACTGTGGAACAAAATCGTAATAAATTGACATCAATTATTGATACAGTGCTTGTGTGTGGGAGACAGGGACTTGCTTTTTGAGGCCATAGAGACAGTGGACCAATACAGTCCTATGATCCAGTACTCTCTATATAGAAATGATGGAAATTTCCGTGCTAATAAGGTTTAAGGCTCATAGTGGAGACCAAGTGCTGCGAGATCATCTCCAAACTTCCTGTCTTAATGCGACTTACATTAGTCCACACATTCAGAATGAGATTGTCACTACATGTGGAGCTATAATCCAGAGAAAGCTGGTAGACAAAATCTGGAATGCAAAATACTTTACAGTCCTTGATGATGAAACAACAGATATCTCTGGAATAGAGCAGCTTTCAGTGTGTGTCCGATATGTTGATTGCCAAGTTAGTGAAACTGAACCTTCACAACTTATAGCGAGAGAAGATTTCTTGGGTTTTATGCCTGTATATGATATGACAGGAAGAAATCTGTCTGATAATATTCTGAGGTTTCTTGCCAGTGTTGGAGATCGTGGTCTCAACCTTAGTGATATGCGAGGTCAAGGTTATGATGGCGCCAGTAATATGTCAGGCAGAGTACAAGGTGTACAAGCATTAATTCAGCAGCAATACCCAACAGCTCTTTACTTGCACTGCACTAGTCACTCACTAAATTTAGCTCTAAGCAAAGTTGCACAGTGCCAGCTATCCGCAATTGTTTAGGGACTGTCAGTGATGTTTGCACCTTCTTTCGAGCTTCTGCATAGCGTATCGCTATCTTAAAGGAACAAGTAGGCATGCTCCTTTTCCAATCAAAAAAAGACAGACTTTTACCTCTGTGTGACACTCGGTGGGTTGAACGACATGACAGTTTAATAACCTTTAGTGAGCTGATTTCTCCAGTCGCAGCAGCATTGGAACACTTCTTAGAACATGGAAACAATGACTGTTCTTCCAAAGCTACCCAGTTTCATGCTGCAATCTGCCACAGCGAATTCCTTGTTGCACTGCACTGCTGTGTACAAGTCTTCAGTGTCTCACTCCCTCTGTCCAGGTACTTGCAGCAAGAGAACTGTGATATAAGTTCTGCCCTATCCCATGTATCCAGTGTCAAAGATGCCATATGTGAACTGCGATCAGACTGTGACAGTTCTTTTCATAAAGTCTTTGAGGGCACTCAAAGAACAGCCCATGGTTTGGGCGAAGAGTTACAGATTCCAAGACTAAGTGGCAGGCAGCAACACAGGGCAAACTACCCAGAAGACAACGCAGAGCAATATTTTCGGAGAGCTGTGTACATTCCTTTTCTTGACTTTTTTTTGTCTGAACTAGACAATCGCTTTACCTCTCATTCAAAAGTGCTTTCTGGTTTCAATAGCATCTTGCCAGTATACCTAGCTGATGGCTTAGCAAGTCATTTACAGTCTGGAGCATCAGATCTTGTAAAATTTTATGAGTCTGATCTTGATTCTGAACAAGTTGTATTATCTGAAATGAAGCTGTGGGGCTATAATGGAAAAATACTGCAGAAAATCTAAATCTGCAATAATTGCACTTACTCAGTGTGATGCATATTTTACCCAAATGTACACAAGCTTCTGCAAATTTTGGTTACGCTACCTGTTTCTACAGCATGCTCAGAGCGATCTTTCTCCTCTCCCAGGCAGTTAAAGAGTTATCTTCGCAATACCATCTGTGAAAACAGACTTGTTGGTCTTGCACTTCTAAGCATTCACCGGGATATTCCATTGCAAAGTGAGGAAGTGATTGACAGACTAGCGACCACACATAGCTGGCATTTGAACTTACTACTTTAGAGTGTTTGTCCAGCAACAAGAGTGCTTGCAATCCCACATTTCAAGAAATATTCTAATAAAATGTTTCCAGTAACAACTGATATAGGACCACTATCTCATGATGACTGGTGTGGGACTACTTTCCTACAACTGGTCTGAAACAGTTTCCAGGAATACTGCTCTGTCAACAGTTTCAATGAATGTCTGAGCACTGCTCCATCTGGGACTCTGGCACCAATTCCCAAACTTATCTGGGATCACTAGCTGACAGATATGTGTATAACTACAAGCTTGCCATGAAAAAAAAGGGCTTGATAATTGATGAAAAAGCCTAAAACAGGCTTCTAAATATTACCTGCTGGCTGGTAAATGGCCCAAGGAATTATGTCACAAGTCTGTCCACAGGCAAGTGTGCAAAACTCCTTTCTGGTACACCATGACATAGAAACATAAAAGTTGACGTCAGAAGTAGTTCGCTAGCTCATCTCGTCTGGCCATTTGTTATAACCCTATTTGGACTCTTGATTTGTCCTTCGTAGTCAGGGCTCCCTTGTGTCTCTCCAATACAGTCTTGGTTCCCAGCCACTGTTGACCCCCATAACCTCCTGAAGTAGGCTGTTCCAAGCATCCACCAGAGTTTCTGTGAAGAAAAACTTCCTGGTGTTGGTAGAGAACCTCTCTCCTTGCAGTCTAAGATCATGGTCCCTGGTCCAGGAGTTCTTCATGAACTGAAAACATTCCTGTGCCTGTTAATGCCTGTTATGTAATCAAATGTTTCATTCATGTTCCCATCCTCTCTTCTCTAGGGAGTACGTATTCTCTACAGAGGCAAAAAGATCCACCTCTGAGGTGTCCCACCTTCTCAAAACTGTACTGAGTATCTGGGGATTCAGACACCACTGTGGTGGTCCTGATTTATCCTGCTGAGGGAATATATCAATACATTTTCCTTCCCTGAAAGGTGTATGGCTGATAAGGATACTTTCATGGAGTATGTCAGTAACCACAGCCTCATTGCTTCTGCACAAAGTTGGGCTGACCTGGTCCCTCCCTGTTTTGTTGATGATGTACATAGTTCACTGTCCTAGCCAGCCAGTATTCATTTCACTAGTGCTAGAGATTGCTGTGCATGCTGTCAGAATTGACCCACTACTAGCCAGTCATTCAGGTATGGAAAAGACTGTTACCCCCAGTATTCTCAAACACTCTACCATTACGGCCAGGATGGGGCCAGGTACTTTGTGAAGGCCCTTGTAGCAGAAGTTAAGCCAAATGGAAGTACTATTAACTGACAGTGGCATGAGGCAAGCATAAATCTCAAATACTTTTTGTGACATGGTCTGATAGGGATGTGAAAGTAAGTATCCTTTAAGTCTAGGGAGGCTAGCTAGTCTCCCATTTGCAATGTGGGACTGATTATTGAAAGAGTAACCATTTTGAACTTTGGCTTCAAAATGTGTCTACAATTCTTAGATGAAGAGTATGTCACCAATCACCATTTTTTCATCCTTGTGAGAAGTATCTGAAGTAAAATCCTTTACCCTTTGACTTGGGGCACTGGCTCCATTGCTTTGATTGCCAGAAGATGTTTACCTCTCTTCCAGAAAGATTCTGTCTGCAGATCTACCTGGTGCCAAGGTTCTTGTTCTCAGCTTGGGAATGATCTTAAGTGAAGTGCTAGACCATGACTCCTTATCTCCAGGGCCCACTTGTCTCCTTTATCTCCTTGATTTGGAGCCTGTACACAACGCCTATTCTGAAACATTTTCCTTGTCCATGCCTACTGTTAGCCACAGTGACTCAAAGCCCTCAGGTTGCTCTTTTACTGGCTTCCATCATATCGAAAGAAAAGCTTTTTTTTCAGAAAAGTTGTGCTACTTCCATATGTAATGGTATCCTGTGTCTTAGCACCAATCACACAGCTATGAGTTGAATTCACATATTGCAATTTCTCTGACTCGCTTGGTGCTTTTCTTTTCACTACACTGGCAGCACTTCTGAGAAGGAAGGCTGCTTTGCACGGAAAGGAAGACTAGGTGGGCCAAGCAGTCCTTATCTACCATCAGATTCTATGTTTCTACATGTGCAGCATGTGTATTCCTACAGAGGATTTCTTTTAATTTGTGCTGCTTGGTGAAACTGCTGATTGCACATAAGATACCATTCTAAAACATTTGCTTCAATAAACATCTTTCAACAATTGATACCAAGATGTTGAAGTATCCATAGCACAACCTTACACAGTTAGGAGCATCTCCAGTGATGTGGTGCTAATGCTTTTTCACTTGTTACAGGCCGACCCAATGACAGACAGAGAAATTAAATCAGCAGTCAGTGATTGGAAAGTGGGCATCACGGACTGTGATCCAGGTGTTCATTTCAACTGTTGACTACAATCCAGGTGGTCTCAGTTTCAGTCACAATTTCCTCTAAATGTATTTCAGCCTCAAATTTCACTTGAGCGGTGATCATGGTGAAATGATGTTGGAATAGTGATTCTACACTAACTGGTGTAAATGGCAATAAAATAAATATGTCAGAAAAACTGTTCCCAGACCAGTAAATTCATCATTTTCTGACCAGTTGTCTTGGGAAACTTGTCTTGGGCCAGCCATTAAGAAAAGCAGGACCCAGAACAGTCATCTCAGGAACAAACTTACTGCAGCTCAGAACTGAGTGAAATTGAATACATAGTAAGGAACGGTACTGTCATCATCGAATGCATCTCTGCACCATGTCATTGCAGAACTCCTACTCATGAAACTAAATACAACAAAAGAGTGATTTGAGCATTAAAAAATCTTGGGACTGTGAATTGCAACAGTTGGTTGGAAGACAAAGGCACTATTGAAGACTACTGAGGCAACTGGTGATAGCACTTCAGCTTACAGTGCTTTTGAAAGCAATGTATTTCTTGTTGAATAAACACTGCCTAACACAATTTTTGTAACATGAGTTAAGTCTGTCAAAGACATTGAATGTCCACCATTCTTCAAAAGATTGCATATTGAAACAGACTGGCCTGCTCTTATGACACCTTCATGAATGCTACTACACTATCCTCCCAGAGGATAGGTACCACCAACGATGTCTCCATAAAATCCTCCCCATCAAGTGGCAAGACCACCACACTAACGTCAGTGTTCTCACTGAGGCCAATGTCACCAGCATTGAGGCAATGATCATCCGACATCGATTCCGCTGGACTGGACACTGTGTACGGATGCCCAACTCTCGACTCCCCAAACAAATTTTATACTCCCAGCTCCGTCATGGCCAGAGATCCCGTGGTGGTCAAAGGAAATGCTACAAAGACACACTGAATGCATATGTCATGAAAACAGATACGGACATAACAAGCTGGCCACCAACCAATCTCAATGGCGCCAGAACCTCCATCAAGCGGGGGCCTGCTTCGAAGAGAAACGCCTTGCCCTTGAAGCCGAGAACAGAGAATGTAGGAATGAAAAGGGAAAGAAACCCCAGCCAGCGGGCAGCTCTCCCACATGGAAACATCTGCAATTTCTGCAGATGAATCTGTGGCTCTAGGATTGGAGTACTGAGCCACCTCAGGACCCATCAGTGAACCATGGTAGAGATCATCCTGGAATCTAGGATCGCGACGATCCTCCCAGATGCATGACACTATTGCAGATAGCCAAATACCATGGAGAAGCTAGATGATGCTGTGAATGAAGAGCCAGTAAAAGCTAGCTTTATACCAGATGAGTCCACACAAGACATCAGTAATTGCATGAATAATCCTCAGTCTGGCCCCCAACAGAACATGAAGAATAATGAAAACAAGAAGACACTAAATTGTAAGTACAATGTTTATTTAACACTCACATCAACGTGTTTAACATTTTTTTTTTTTTACACAGTAACTTTACTTCAAATGTCTCTCACAGGCTTTAAGGACTGGTGTTGGTGGTGTGGTTTATCATGGCACTGTTGGTCAGTCAGTGCACTACCATAGTTACTTGCAGCCTTGCTGGCAAACTGCATATTGTACTGCATGTGAGTGGAGGTTGATGGCACTGTTGGACAGTCAGTTGTCCACAGCCATTGGAGGTCCTACTGACTGTAATGCCAACAAGAGTTTTCCACACCCCTGATTCTTTTGTAATAAAACATTCCAATGAAATTAGCAGTGTGGAACATGTAACTAAACTGCGCTTTTACTTAAAAAAAAACAAACACTAAAACTCACCACAGAACATGTAAACACTATAGAGCTTCTGGGGCTTACCAGCCCCCAGACATTGAGCAGCAGCCTTTATGTAGAAATATTTCAAACATCACAGTATATTACAAAAATTGCATAAGCCTAACAGCTCACTCTCAGAACTCGGAGTACATATAACTGCTCATTTTTGACATACAGATATATAAAAGGGGCACATGCTTGCACACTGGCAACATCGGGGGGGCAAATAGGGCACCATGACAGAAAACATGGGGGAGTTTAGATGGTGACCTGGTGCTCACGGCATACTATTCCACCATAATCTGTGTACATAGTGGTACAATGCCTTGTTACCAGGCAGCGCTACTAACACAGCAGGTAGAACCACGGTGGTTGATCGTACTGTTAGATAACCAGTTGTCCACAACCACTGGAGGTTCTGTAGACTTAGGACAGTCACTGCCTCCCACACCCTGATTCCATGTGAAAAAAAAGTTTCTCATGAAATTAGGGTAGAGAACATGTAACAATGTGTGTGTTTTCTTCCAGAAACCCCCAAAATTCACCACAGATCATGTACACACTTAGAGTTTATGTGGCTCATGCCCCCAGACCCCCGGTTTTTATCTCTCCTTTTTCAACAATGTCATATTTAAACACCCCTCCAAATAGAATTCTGTCTATGCCCCTGCCCCCACCCACACCCTGCAGCCACTAAGAAGCATCAAGGTGTGCCTTGGACTCTTCGGACCCAAAGTTCACCCCATTCTCCTATACTGCACCCATCTCACAATATTTTCTGATGGAATGGGGTGGGTGCGCATAAGGGCCAAAGACCCCAAGGCACACCGTGACACTTGTCGGTGTCTGCACGGTAGGGTGTGGTGAAATGGCGTGGCGTTATGCCTGATGACCCAAAGGCACACCCCAATGCCTGTCACTATCTGCAGAGTGGAGATGGGGTTGGCTTCAGTTCAGTACTTCACTGCCATTCCTATTATGCAGCTCTGTAATGACCTACACTACCAATGCCAATGCCAGCAAGCAAACATTCGGCATTGACAAATGCTTGTTGTTAATGAGGTAGGCACACCAGCGGAACATGTTCCCCATTTACAAGCGTGACCTGAGAGTTGTACACTCAATAATCCATAGCACATTGGTGGTTCAACAGACACAAACCATCAACCATAATTAGATTTTACGGTGAACAATTTAAAATTAATAAAATGTTTTCTGCAAAGCAAATGCATACAGATTCAGCATGTGCAATGTCTCCTAATGTTTCCTTGAAATGGATAGAGGACACTGTTTCAGGTTTTGAGGCGATATATTTCTTTTTGTGCCAATTCACAAAATGTTAATAAACCTACATTTCAAACATTATACTTTCTTTATAAAAACACAGAATCTGATGGCAGATAAGGGTCACTTGGCCCACCAGTCTGCCCATTCTCTCCTACCAACATTCCCACTGCAGACCCTGCTTGCTCTACAGCTCTTTCTCCCTCCACCCTCCCTTTCCACTATGATTCCCTTGTGCCTATCTCATGCATTCTTGAACCCCACAACTGTTTTCATCCTCACTATCTCTGCTGGAAGGCTGTTGCAGGAATCCTCCATTCTTTCTGTGAAGAAGAACTTCCTCACATCTCTCCTGAATCTACCCCCCTCCAGCTTCATAGCATGTCCTCTTGTTCTTGAATACTTTTTTTCTGAGAAATACTTCCATCCTGTACCTTATTTACCCCTGTAAGATATTTAAAGATCTCTGTCATATCTCCTGTCTCCCTCCTCTCTTCTAGTGTGTACATATAGAAGTCCTTTAGTCTCGCCTCATAGCACTTTTGATGCAGACCCATCACCATTTTAGTTGCTGTCTTCTGGACTGCCTCCACTTTGTCTACACCCTTCCAGAGATGTGGTTTCCAGAACTGGACACAATACTCAAGGTGGGGTCTTACCAATGATTTATACAAGGGCAACAACACCTCCCTCTTTCTGCTGGTGATACCCCTCTCTATGCACTCCATCATCCCAATAGCCCTCATGATTGCCTTGTTGCACTACCTGGCCACCTTTAGGTCATCTGATATAACTACCCCCTGATCTCTTTCTTGTTTGGTTGTCATCAATATCACTCCACCCATTTTGTACTCTGCCCCTGGATTTCTGTGCTTCAAGAGCATTATTTTGCAATGTTTTGCATTGAAATTCAGCTGCCATACCCTTGGCAACTCATCAAGTTTTCTCAGGGCTCTGCTCATCCTTTCCACCCCCTCTGCCAGACTATTACTTAAATTACTTACTTATCATGTAGTTGGCTGGCAAAGAGAATATTACTTTTTAAAGATGTTTATTTTTATTTTACAAATTTTGGCCAAGAAAGACACACTAAGCTGGACTTGTTACCAGGTGCATCCTGGGAGAACAGGGAAGTTAAGTGACTTGCTAATTTTCACACAGTGTGCAAGTGGTGGCTGTTGGATTCAAACTCAGTTCAGCAGGTTTGCAGCTCTGTGCTGTTAACCACTGTGCTATACTATCACCTACAACTTGTGCTGTGTGCTGTGTCTGTCTGTATATCTGTTTGTTGGTTTTCTATTCTTTCTATTGGACAGACATTGCTAAACACATTTATCTTTTACCATTACACTGGTGCATGTGCAGTTGCTACAAAAAGAGGTTTTGAGAATTGTCTTTAAACAGTATTAACAAGGAACACTGCAAATTAAAATTGTGAGTGGTCAAGTATTTCTTGTGAGCCTCACTAGTTTGATAAAGTAGCTGCTCAGCTCATAAAGTCACATTAGAGCAGTCTATTTCTCCTTAAAAGCACAGGTTTTGTTGTAAGGAGATTATTTATTTAATAGCAGAATATCAATTGTTTTTAATCTAGCACTGCTGCCATTTCTTTTAGTCTCGGGTAGCACACTGGAGGCAACTGTGGGGAAAAAACATTTTCATCTCAGCAGCCTTCCCAAATCTTAATGAGTTAAATGAAATACAGAAAGTTGTGTCACACATCAGGAGTGTACCATTTCACTGAATAGTTCTAGTATTTAAAACCATGGCAACCTTATAAACTGACAAACTAAAGCTGAGTACTTACTGGTCTGGAGTGGAGAAAAGAACAGCAGCAGAAAGCGATAAAACACAAGCCATGGAACATCACAGAGAAATGAGTGATTTCAGGTCACCTACTTAGAACTTAGTGTAGGAGGTCAGATAAGTGGAATAATAATGACGCCTAAGGTGGAATACTGCTGGGGCTGCTTAACCTATGACCTCCAGGTCAAGTATGATTGAATGAGGAAGAACAGTGGACCAGTGGTGCTCCTGGAAGGAAAGGTACAAAAGTCAAAAGGTTAAGGGGAGGAGGTTGTCCATTATCAATTAGAGCAAAAGAAAGCAAAGACCAAAACACCTGGTTTAGGAGAGTGATCACAAGTTGCTGAACAAAAAAAAAACATTTTTTTTTCAGACCCAACATAAATTTCTGCATCATTTAAAAAGGGTATGTCTATGAACCAATTTGAACTTCTTCACAACATCACACATTGTCATCTCCACTGTCTGCTGTACAAATGGTGGTCAAAGGAATCAGAGTATGGCCCCATAGGCAGCTGCATTCCTAGTGCTGTCCTCTTAGAAGGACATCTGTTTGGTGCCAAACTGTTTTTAGATGCAGATTTTCTCATACTGGATTCTCAAGGTAATGAAATGGAAAGGCTGTTGGAGTTAAGGCTCAATTGCAATGTGAACTGTGTGGTGTTTTGTTTGTTTACTGACAACATCTATTAACCAGTACCTGGTGTTCTTTCCATGGTATTTCACATCTGTGCACTTTTCACTGTTGCCCCTTTCCTGAGCTGTTAGTCACAAATTCACAAAACATTTCATCCAACTAATGGCCGTGATTTTCTAAGGGGCATTTTTCACACATGAAATGTGCATACCCCTCCTGCACAGCTCACCTCTCAATGGCCCCACTCCCTGGCACACAGGTTTGCAAGGGGAAGGTGGGTAAAAAGCCATGGACCAGGCAGGCATCCAATGGGATGCTCATCCTGGGTCCCTGAGTGGATACTTTGTGCCACAGGAGGAGGGGTATGCAGGCAGAAAGGATCCAACCATTGGGCAGAGCAGGGCACATGGCCGACTGGCTGCCCCAGCCCTCCCTGTCACCCCAGTGGGCTGGGGCTTAATCAGGGGTGGCCACATGGTCCTGCCATGGGCAGTGGCTGCCATCCATTGGGGGCTCAAAACACTTATGCATTGTACTCCCTGGTGTATGTTGTGCCCCCCCCGAGCCCAGCACTCCATGCCTTAGTGACTAGCATGGAGTGTGGGCACTACCTCTGACATGCCCCCATCCCACCCCTTGAGCAGCACCTGGTGGCCAGCCAGGGATCCAGGGCACTAGCATGCCCATTGGTGAATGCCAAAAGGGGTGTGCAGGGCACTGCCATGCAGCATTCGATCTTCTGAATGTCTGCATGCTGTTCTTGTGTGCTGTTTAGGCATTTGTGAAATGCAGCCAATATGAGTAACTTTTTTTTTTTTGCATTATCTTTTTACCTTTTCCTCCCTACCAGCCAAGCTCATCTCTCCTTCTGGTGGCTAGCCCCCACCACCATGATCTTCCTGTCAGCCATCTGCTGCCCCTCATCTTGCTGCTCTGACTGACCTGACATATCTCTTCATTGGGGGTCTCCCTTCCCATGGGGTGCATCTGGGAAGGCAGACTTCCAAATGCCCAAAGGCACCATCTTCAATCCTTTGCTGGTGCAGAGAGGGTGCAGCATGGGGCTTACCTGGGCTACCATGGCAATGGGAGGGTGGGCCACTGTTATCCTGTGGCTAGGTAGCCATTTTTCCCTTTTCTGGTGCCTCTACCCACTTTGACCACATGCTGCGGTATCCTGGTAGATTGAGCATGCGACCCACACTGCAATCTGTGATGCCGTACCCAGCCACCAGGAGCCACCAAAGGGCGGTGCATCCATGACCTTCCCCTCCCATCCCCCCAGGAGAAGAGTGACCAGAGGACACTCTTCAGCCCTCCCTGATGGACTCTGCTTCTGACGCTCCTGGCTCAAGGCACGAACCTAAGTCGCCAGTGTACCAGGTGATCCCCCATTGCCTGGCACCACAGAGGTGGCTGAGTAACTTTTTTAAACTATTCATAGCTCCAGCCCATTATAAAAAAAATATTTAGAAAATAAAAGGCATATGCTGATATTGACAGACAAAATATTTTTAACCAGGGTACAAGATGCCTCATTTCAGTAGAAGAAAGATCATGCTGTGACTGCACCAACATAATGCTGTCACTCACAAAATGTTATGGGAAAGTTATAGAAAAGACAGCAGTGACACAAAAAAGCTAGTGTCACATTCCAAAATCATTTCTGATTTTGAAAGGATAATTTAGTTGCAGATCCACATTAAAGTGAAACCAGAAATAAAACTACACTTTTTTATTGCGGTGAGTTCGATAGTTGTGCACCTATCATCTTTTCCCCATTTGATGGCTCTGAGCAAGGTGAGTGAGTGCTACTGATGTCCGGGACCAGCAAGTATGCACTCTGCAACTTTTAATTTAAATTTATGAACCACACACTCACTGAGTCACTGCTCACTGTGCATAGGTGCTGAAGATTACATCCTGCCAGAGTATAAACATGTCATCTCCACTGTCCACACACGCTTTCCCTATAGAGTGCTGGGGGGATTCTCTGAAGCCAGCAAGGAATGAGAACTTTGGTATAAAAAAATAAATATTACAAAAATAATTGTTTTGAGTTCTGTGGATGGTTGAAACAAACATGATATGTTGCACTAGGGGTGATGTTATCACAGGGGCAAGGAAACACAGTAGTAGAACCATAGAAATAATAGAGACCACACTGAATACTTATTTAAATTTAAATTGGGCAATGGGAGTATAACCACCCTGGCCAGCTCCTACTAATTCTATGAGTGGAACAAACACAGTTTTGTGAATGAATGAAATGTACAAACATAGAATCTGATGGCAGATAAGGACCGCTTGGCCACCTAGTCTGCCCATTTCCCTACCTGATGGATAAGCTGCAGATCCTAGTTAACCAACAGCCTACTTCCTCCTACCCCCCCACTTGAATTGCCTTATGTCTGTCCCATGCATTCTTGAATTTCCCCACTGTTTTTGACTCTATGACCTCTGCAGGAAGGCTGTTCCATGCATCTAAAATCCTCTCTGTGAAGAAATACTTCCTCACATTACCTCTGAGTCATCACTCCCCCATCTTTAAAGTGTGCCCCTTTTCTTGCACATCTCTTTTTCTGAAAGCTGCTACCCTCTTGGACTTTGTTGATTCCCTTGAGGTATTTGAAAGTTTATATCATGTCCCCCCTCTCCCTACTTTCCTCGAGGCTATACATCTTAAGCTTCTTTAGTCTTTCTTCATATGTCTTCTGGTGCAGACCCTGCACCATTTTGGTTGCCCTCCTCTGGACAGCCTCCACCCTGTCTATGTCTTTGTGGAGATGGGGTCTCCAGAACTGTACACAGTACTCCAGATGTTGTCTTACCAACTGTCTGTATAGAGGACAACAACTCCTGTTTTCAACTGGTGATGCCTCTCCCTATGCATCCCAGTATCCCTCCAGCTCTCTTTACTACCTTCTCACATTGCTGGCCCACCTTTAATTCATCTGATATGACTACCCCCAGGTCCCTTTCCATTTTTGTTGTTGTCAGTATCTCATCCCCCACTGTGTACTCTTCCCCTGGATTTTTGTTTCCCAGGTGCATTGCTTTGCACTTCTTTGTGTTGAATCTAAGCTGCCATATATTTGACCATTCTTCCAACCTTGCCAAGTCCCTTTTCATCCTTTCCACCCCACCTTGCATATCAACCCTGTTGCAGATCTTTGTATCATCTGCAAAGAGACATACTTTCCCTTCCAGTCCCTCTGCAATGTCACTTATAAAGACATTAAAAAGGACCGGTCCCAGTACTGAACCCTGTGGTACCCCACTAGTAACCCCCTTTCTTCACTGTGGACTCCATTTACTATTACCCTCTGTTTCCTGTTGTCCAGCCAGTGTTTTACCCAGGCTACCACCCTAGAACCCACTCCCAGGCTGGCTAATTTTTTTATTAATCTTTTGTGCTGGACTGTGTCAAATGCCTTGATAAAGTCTATGTAGGCCATGTCCACAGCCCCTCCCTGGTCTACTACTTTGGTCACCCAGTCAAAGAAATCAATAAGATTTGTCTGACATGACCTTTCTGCTATGAATCCATGCTGCCTTGGGTCCTGTGCCCACTGGCCACTAGGTACTCAACAATTCTTTTCTTCAGAAGTGATTCCATCATTTTCCCTACCACTGAGGTCAAACTGACAGGTCTGTAGTTTCCTGCCTCTGTCTTGTTCCCACTTTTGTGAAGGGGAATCACATCTGCCCTCCTCCAGTCCTTAGGTACCGCACTATCCTCCCATGATTTATTAAAAATGGTAATCAGTGGTGTTACTAGTTCTTCTCATAGTTCTTTTAGAATTCTGGGGTGAATCCCATCAGACCCCATTGATTTATCCACATTCAGTTTTAGGAGTTCTTTCAGAACCCTTTCTTTTGTGAAAGGACTAATATCAACCCCCCTATCCAGAGTGCTTTTATTGATTGGATTAGGAATCTCCCCCTGCTCTTCCTTTGTGAATACTGAACAGAAGTATTCATTCAGTATCCCTGTTTTTTCACTGTAGCTCTCTGCCCAACTACCTTCCTCTTTATTCAGCCTCAGTATCCCTGCCTTAGTCTTTCTTTGCTCCCTAATGTACCTATAAAAGGTTTCATCAGTAGCACATCAATTCAGCATGTTAATTTCAGTGAGTCATATTCAGTGACTCAAATACAGTGATTTCAATGATAACGAGTAAGGAATATTAGCGACAATTGAGAACAGTGAGACGTGGTGTCATAAAACCTACCTCCGAGATCCAGGTGTACCTTGGAGGATGTTAATTTAGAAATAGTGGGGGGTTCGGTGGGGTGCAGCCACCCGGTGGGGTGCAAGGGGTGCAACCCATATGCATAACTATAATTAATTGGGTACAGGTGTAGGGTGGGTATTTAAAGGTGCAGTCTCTGGTGGAGTGTGATCGAGGATGCCGGTGGAATTTATACGGAGCTTTATTGTAGATGAAATTGCATGCGCTGCTATTGAAGCTCACCGTATTTACTGTCTCTATTTAAAAGTCGCTGAAATTGTAATAGCCATTGTTATTTCGCTGAATTGACATGGAACTGGTTTTATCCCCATTCTTAACTGAGTTGGCTATTTTTACCTCAGTTCGGGCCTTTGCTATTCTGATTGCCTTCCCTGCTTCCTTCTGCTTTAACTGGTACAGTCCCCTGTCCTGCTCCTTCTGTGTTTCCTTATACTTCCTGAATGCTATTTTTTTCTCCCTAACCTTCCCCACCACTTCTTTTGAGAACCATAGTATTTTTTTCTTTCATTTTGATTTGCTTTTGTGCTTCACACAAAGGCTTGTTGCCTCTGTGATGGCGGTTTTGATGTTTCCCCATTGTTGCTCCACCCCACCTTCTTGCCTGTTTGCTAGTGATTTTCTGAGGCACTCTCCCATTTTGACAAAATCCACCCTCCTGAAGTCCAGTACCTTCACTTTTGTGTGGTTTGACTCTACAGCTAAGTTTATCATGAATCACACTGTTTGGTGGTCACTTGTTCCCAGATGGCTACCCACTTCTAGATTGGAGTTCCTCTTTCTGTCCCCATTTTAGAGTACCAGGTCTAAGATTGCTCCCTCCCAAGTGGGTTCCAAAACTAGCTGTCTGAGGCATGCCCCCTGTAGGGCATCGAGAATGGCCCTGCTCTTGGATGTGGCTGCAGCAAAGGTGCTCCAGTTAATATCTGGCATATTCAGGTCCCCATCAGCTATATCTCCTCTTTCTCTGCCATCCTAAGGATGCCGTTTATCATTTCCTTGCCCATTTCCTTCCCCAAGATGGGGGTCTGTATACAACCCCTGTGCGGATTGTGGTGCCATTACCTGTCTGCAAGTTGACCCACAGTGCCTCCTTTCCACCCTGTTTACTGTTTAGTTCTGTTGCTTTGATCCCCTCCCTTACATAGAGAGCTACTCCTCCTCTTCTTCTACCCTCCCTGTCCCTCCTGTAGGTTGTGTACCCTGGTATGTTAACATCCCAGTCATGGTTCTCTGCGTAGCATGTTTCTGTGACTGCCATGATATCCAGGCATCCCTCTTCTATCAATGGTAACATCATCCTATAGAAATGTCTGAACCAATCTGGTATTACTGTAACCCGCCAGTCTCCTTGGTTACTACAATCCCATCAGTAAGCATTGGGCAGATAGAAAAGACAGCTGGTAAGGAGCTCATTTAGGGGCTGCTTATATAATGACACCATTGCTTATTCACCTAGCCTGAAGGAAGGATGTCTGTGTCATTTAGAACTCTTGCAGCAGCATAACCATTTTCTGAGTTAGTTGCTCTGGGGAAGTTGTAGAATGTTCAGTTAGTTGAATAGTGGATGTCAGAGTGGCAGGAGGTCTGCCAGTGAGCTCTGTGTCAGAGAGCCCTTTGTTTCTCACACTAGTTTGGACTACAATCACCAGCTCTCAGTGAAGTGGTTGAGGCCTTTCTTCAACAGCATTCCTTGATTTTCACTCCAGGGGGAGTGAAAGGGACTGCTAGTTCTGTGGACTCAAAGGGCAATACCCTGAAGGTCTTTGTGTGTGTATACAGCTGCCTTTGAGAAGGACATTGTGTGGACTTTTCTGACAAGCTACCGTGGAAAAGGGTGCTCTCTGGTTGTTCTCATGCCTAAACAAAGGGGCAACAAATCTGTAAGTACAGAATGGAAAAGTGTGCTTTCTGGTTGTTTCCATGCCTAAAGGAAGAAGCAACTAATCTGTGGAAAAGTGTGCTTTTGGGTTTGTTTCCATGCCTAAAGGAAGGAGCAAATTAACTGAGTACAAAATGAAAGACAAGTTCTCTAGTTAGGAGGTTGTCTGGGGTATGTGTGCCTAAAGATAAGGCTAGATCACACCTGTCAGGGCCCCTGTTGACCTAAGTGTGGAAATTTGAAGTAAAGATTGGAGTCTTTCGCATTTCAGTGGGGAATAAAGGCATCCGTGGTGTAACCCTGAAGGAATGGAAGAAACTTTTGACTGGGACAAAGGTTGGGAGGAAAGCCATCTGGAGTCTATAAGGCAGAGCTAATTGATTCATTGATGGGCACCAGGCTACCCTGAGTGAAAGCCACTGCTGCAGGATGAGGTAGGTGATTAAATTCACAAGCATACACCTATGGGAAAGAAGATGTTATGAGTGTCTGGCACAGTCCACAAGCATACACGCTTGGGGAAATGGAAATATTTTGGGTTTGTGGCAACAGGCCATGAGCATACACCATGGGGAAGGGATTTGCTTCTGTGGAGAACTGTACTGCTTAGCAAAGAGTTGTGGAAAGAAAATGTACTTGTTTGCCATACCTGACGCTTGAGGGTCCACGTATGCTTTAGTGACGACTGTGAATAAAGCCATACTGCACAATCCCAGTTGCTGCTTTGGACAATCTGATCTTCGCTTCTGTGTGGAATTCATGGGGCCCCCTCAGCAGTTAGATCTAGCATACACCTAGCATCCTTTCCCCTGGACTTGGTTGTAATTACAAAGGTTCACTTTTCATTATTCTACCCCCACTCTACTTCCTCTAGATAATGAGCTTGGTACACATCCTAACTTAGGGGTGGTACCAATCTAAGTAATTTCTGAAAAAGTAAATGATATGTTATATGAGGGTACTAGCTCTGTTTATGGGGGGTGCCAACTTGCCCAAAGTGGCAATGGGGTTACAGAAAAATGAGGGCTTGTCCAAAGGGATATGTTTGGGAAGAGATAAAATGCTGAGAGTATGTCTAAGATCTTCCTGTCTAGTGGTGGTGTGCCCAAACAGAAGATTGTTGCAAGAAAAGCAAGGTCTGTGCCAAGTGAAATGCCATCTGAGAATATTTTGCTGTCTGTGGTTCTGTGAAAGAAAGTGAAAAAATTTGCTACTTGTTTGTTTAATTTGGAAAAATGAACTGTGAGCTGAGCAATGATTGCCCATGCCTTGCCGTATTAAGTTCTTGAGAAACTGTTAAAAGTTGCAAATTTCCAAGAAGTAGTGTATTTGTGGACTTTGATGACAGTCATTTCTAAGTGCTCAGAAAGTTTTATGTGTGTACAGTAAAATTTGGGGGAGTTGCTAAGGAAAATGCACTAAGAACTGTGTCAAAATGCCTTAAAAGTGCTTTGTCCCACTGAAATTGCCAGCCAAGAAAAAAAGTGAGTTTGCTTTTTAAATTTGCCTTCTTGACAAGTGCCATGCAGGATCAGAGAGAGGGAGGGCTGATTTGCATGGCGTTGTGTGACTGGTCCAGTGACCCTAAGCCCCGCCCTTTGTCCGAGTCTCAGTGCTGTGGAGCATTCGAGGAGGAGCAGCCAGCAGTGTGCGAGCAACATGCTAGTTCATGCAGCAGCAGGAAGAATCGCTGAGAAAGAAAGCATTTCTAAAACAGCATTTTTTTTGGACTTTCACAGTTAAAACCAGGCTCAACACATTTTCCAACCAGCAGTAGCAGCGATCACAGTATTTTTGCAACTGATCCGCAGGTCTCCCAGTCCAAACATCAGAAAGCCCTGCAAAATTAGCAGCAAGTCATTCAACATCAGCGGAGAGAACCAGCTACTGCCTAGTAAGTACCTAGTGCAAAAGTTAAATTATTTATTTATTGAAATGTTTCACCAGGAGGGCACACTGAACAACAAGTTGCTCGTCTCACGGTGCGACCTGGGGCAGGGGTTACATAGGGTTGCGAAGGATGATCAGTTACAATAGTATGTGGGTAGTACAAATAGTACAACATTGTAAGATTGTGCAACAGTTGGAACACAAGGTATTGTACAATAAACAGTAGTGGAACATTGGATAAATTGCATGTCCAAAATCATACAAAAGAACATATGAACGTACAAAACAGTAAATATGCGTTAGAACCATTTATAGTGCATGAGAGTACCAGGAGCAGGCTTGAGGTAATACGCAAGTGCTGTTGAAGTAAAAAGGATGGGGTTAGACTATGCACACTGGTGACCCAGAAGGGCAGGAGGAGAAGAGAGGGGGATAGGCAAGAACTGAATATGAGGAGAAGGGGTAGCCATTTCCTGATTTTCCCCTTCAGGATGTTGAGAATCCTGACGGGGGGGCATGGTAGAAAGGCGGAAACTGGGGATAGGTATTAAGGTGGGTTAAAGCTGGAACAGCTGAGGGAAAGGTAATTATATAGGGCAGAGGTAAGAGAGTAGTTAGAGGAGGAGTGAGGTATTCCAGGGGAAGGGAATTCCAGATTTTAGGGAAATGATGGGCAAAACCAGTCTGACCAACAAGGGTGGAGCACTGAGGGACCGTCAAGGTGTGGGCGTCATTTGATCTGAGAGAGTGGATGGGGGGAGGTGGAGTGTAGAGAGAGGATGAGAGACAGGAGGGGAGCCCCCCGAACCAGAATTTGGAGGTTAGTTTGGCACAGTGAGAGATGCCTCTGTGAGATAGTGGAAGGAAGATTAGAGAGTGATTGAGTTCACAGTGGTGGGATTGGGAAGGGGAAGGGAGTCAACAGCAGAGCAGCAGAAAGAGTTAAAGAGAGTGTCCAACTTGGTCAGGGAAGATTTGGGAGCAGTACCATAGACTTCGTCACAGTAGTCAAAGATGGGGAGTATCATCTTCTGGACAATTTCACTCCTCGCAGTCAGTGGGATGCAACTACAATTCCTGTACAGAGCACCAAGCTTGGGGCACAGTTTCTTCAATGTAGCATCAATATGCACAGAGAAGTTGAGGTGCTGGTCCAGCCAAACTCCCAGATATCGAAATGAGGAGGTGTTCTCCAAGATGGTCCCATCAAGGGTGTGGAAGTTGGATAGGGCTGGGAGCCTAGAGAGTGTCTCTGCCTGGTGCCAAAGATCATTGAGACTGTCTTCTTGGCATTTAGAAAAAGCTGGGATGAAGTAAACCAGAGCTGAACTTGGTTGAAGTCATGCTGTAAGCTGGTTTGCACAGCAGCAGGTTATTTGCCGGAACTGTACAAAACAGGATCGTCAGCATACATGTGGATAGAAGAGGAGGAGCAGGTTGTGGGAAGCTCATTAAGGAAAATGGAGAAGAGTAGGGGACCAAGCACTGAGCCCTGAGGGACACCAGTGTTGATGGGGAGTGGAGGGGAAGATGGAATCAAGGATTCTCACCGACTGGGTCCTTCCAATGAGGTAGGATTTAAACGAGTTGGTGGCTGACAGAGCAAGGCCAGCTGAGAAGAGTGAATCAAGAAGCAGGACTGTGAAAATGGACTGTGGTTCAAAAAGTTGGAAAACAGTAAAGTAATCCAACAAAGTAACAGAGAGAAAGAGTCTTGTGAACTTTTAAAATTGGATTGCATGTGTAGTTACTGTTTCAAAACAGAGAGAGGGCTAAGGCAGTAACAATCCAACAGGTCCAAAGAAATGTAAAGACAGTATAAATGTGCTGCATAATGCTAAGAATAAAACTAAAGTTGTGCCCTAAGTAGAACAGTTAAAATGCAAGATCAGAGAAGCACTCTAGCAATTTTGAACTGTGTGTGTAATGGAAAGAAAGTTGCAGCCACCATTTTGGGGTGTAGTCAGCAAAAGTAAACAACACAGCACCATCTTAGACTAGTGTCTCAAATGCAGAAAAGTTTCAAGTGGTTGTGCTAAATGTTGTGGAACAAATTGCAAAAGCCAGGCAGTCTATTAGAGAACTGTTGTAAGTGTGTTTAAAGCCAAATCTGTTTGCAAAAAAGTAACTTGGGACACGTGTGTGTTTATTTATAGAAAATGGCACAGCAACACCCCCACTACCCACTCCATGCCAGGGCATGGGTTACCAAACAAGAAAAAGCTTTGGCAGACACTGTAAGGACTGACCTTGATGCTACCAAATACCAGTGCCACTGGCTCACTTCTTCTAGGAATGGCAAAACATCACCACAGACAAGTGGGTCCTGGAAGTGGTGGGCCAAGGGTTCACACTGCAGTTCAAAAGATTTCTCAGACTGCAGGCTCATAGGAACTTCAAATCTCACACTCAAGCAGAATGGTTTCTACTGTAGTTGGAAGTAAAACAAGTTGCTGCAGGTAGATGCACCAGAAAGAATTCCCTCTTCCCAGTGGAGAAAGTGTCTCTATTCAAGGTACTTCCTCACCCAGAAGAAAAATTGGGAGTGGTGACCCATTCTTGATCTCAGGTTTCTGAACAAACATCTAAAAAAGGAAAAGTTCAAAATGATCATCATGTCCACAGTGAACCCATTCCTGCAACAGCAAAACTGGATGGGGTCTCTGGACCTGAAAAATGCATACTTCCACATTCCAGACAGGCACAGTCATAGAAAATATTTAAGGTTCAGGCTGCCTTCTGGTCACTATCAGTTCATCATCCTCCCTTTCAGTCTCTCACCTGCTCCCAAGGTGTTCACAAAGTGCTTAGCCATAGTGGCAGCACACCTCAGGAGGCAAGATGTGCTGGTCTTCCCTTACCTGGATGACTGACTATTTGCAGAGAAGTCATCAGCAGGACCAGGATTCCATCCATTTAACCCATAGCACCTTGGAGACTTTGGGTTTTCTAATAAATGCCCCAAAGTCCCAAACAGAGCCAATGCAGGTCTTAGAGTTCATGGGAACAGAATTAGATGCTCTACGGGGCAAGGCATTCCTCCCCTAGGAGAGAATGGAAAGCCTCCTGAGTCTGGCAAACACCTTTGTCCCGGGCAAGCCCAGTCCCACAAGACATTTCCTTCAGCTCCTGGGTCACATACCTCCACCATAGCTGTGGTACCAGGAGTCAGATTTCAAATGAGAGACATCCAGTATCACTTAAGAGCCCATTGGTCCCAGAAGTGACACCCCTGTCAAGGCTGGTGCCTGTGTCAAAGACTCTTACAAGCTCTGGATTGGTGGAAGGAGAGAGACAACCTCAGGGAGGGAATACCCTTTCAAAAACAGTTCCCCACAGTGATTCTGACAACAGATGCCTCCCTTCTAGGCTGGAGAGCCCATCTGGGTGACCAAACAGTAAGTGGAGTGTGGTCCACATGGGAGGCCAGGGAGTACATAAACTTTCTGAAACTAAGGACAGTCTTCCCCACCCTTCAGTAATTCTTTCCCCAGGTAAAAGGCCAGTCAGTTCAAATCAGAACAGACAACACCACTACCATGTATTACATCAACAAGCAGGGAGGCACAGCATCCTCAAAGTGATACACAGAAGCTACGAAGATCTGAAATCCGGCTTACTCCATGGAAGTGCAGCTATCCACAGTTCACCTTCCAGGTAAAGACAATGTTCAAGCAGATTTCCTCAGCAGGATCAGCGAGGGGCATCATGAATGGTCTCTAAACAAGCAGGTGCTGGCCACAATTTTCAGGAGATGGGGCACACTAGAGATAGATCTGCTTGCTTCCAAAAATAACCACCAGCTCCCTTTGTTCTGCTGCAGGCCTCCAGCAGTGGCTCAGTCCCCATGGATGTCTTGACCCTAGACTGGTCAGAGAGGTTCCTATGCTGTTCCCTCTGTTTCCTCTACTACTAAGAGTTCTCCTGAAATTGAGAAGACAGCTTGCAACCAAGATACTTGCAGCCCCAGACTGGGCCAGACAGCCCTGGTACCCCCTGCTCCTGACCCTTTCAACCAAACAGCCCATTTGTCTCCCACAAGTGCACAATCTACTGACTATGTCTCAGGGCAGGATAACCTTTCTGAGCCTCAAGTCACTGCACCCCAAGGTCTAGTTCTTGAGGAGTTAGAGTTCTCTGGTTTTCATTTTGCAGAGGAGGCCCTCAAGGTCCTCAGGGTTTCCAGGAAGCCTGTACCAAAAAAACTCATGCTTCCAAATGGAATGTTTTTCCTGTGGTGTGCTCCTATGCAGCTCAATCCTTTACAGGCAGGCCTGCTCATACTCTTGGACTTTTCTGTCCACTTACAGGCTTTGGGCCTCAGTCCCTCATCCCTCAAGTGCATCTGGTAGCTATTTCTGCCCACATGTCAGCAGGTAATTGATAAATGGTGACTTCACATCCCATTTTCAAGAATTTTTTAAGGGTCTGCTATATCTATATCCCCCTGTTAGGGAGCCAGTCCTTCCATGGGATTTGAATCTGTACATAGCCAAGCTCATGGAACCCCCCTTTTGAGTCCATGGCTATGACAGACTTGATGTATGTCACCTAGAAGGCAGTCTTCCTTGTGGCCATAATCTCTGCCAGGATGGTATGTGAGATACCGGCCCTCTGTACTGACCATAACTACATTATCTTCCACAGGGACAAGATAGCCATTAGGACTAACAGAAAATTCCTTCCCAAGGAGGTGTACAAGTTTCATTTAAACCAATCCATCACTATTTCAGTGTTCTTCATGGCAAAGCCCAGCTCTGGTGAGCAGAAGCTCCACAGTCTCTACATCAAGAGGGCACTTAGTTACTACCTAGATCATACTAAGGGCCTCAGATCTTCCCACTCACAGTAGTTCCTCACATATGGTAAAGTGGGCAAGGGCAGGCCAGTTTCTAAAAGGACCATTGCCTGTTAGAGAGTCTACTGCATCCAATTGTACTACACTAAAGCTAACAAGCAGCCACCACAAGGCATCAGAGCACACTCCACTCATGGCATTGCTGCCTCTGCAGTAGCTGCAAGGGAGATTCCTTTACTAGAAGTTTGTAAAGCAGTAACCTGGAAAACTGTACACACCTTTACAAAACACTATTGCCTGGACATACGGTCCAGAAAGGATGCCAGCTTTGGCACTGCTGTCTTGCAGAGCCTTCTCCCTAAATAGGTTATGTACCCCAGATTCCCAAGGTACTACTTCGTAGTCTGCATTTATTAAGCATAGTAAGGGATTCCTGGGGTTTGAAGAAAATAATTATTTACCATAGTAATATTGTTCCTTCCAAGGGATCTCTCACCATGCTTATATCTACCCCCTGTGTCTCCTTCCAGAACCTGGACAAGGTTCTACAAGAATCAGTGTTTGTCTAGTATTACATGCTTGAGCATTTCTTGCTGTTCATTCTCAATCAATTTTTCTGTGGTTCTTGTTTGGTCTGCCATAGCCTGGCCAGATATGCCAATCTTTTACTGTTTTTTGTCTTTGTACTTCTCATTTTAGGTATAGTCTTAGGAAAGGTTAGTAAGATTCATGGCTACTAGCCAACTGGCTTCTAAATGAATCTGATGTTAGGTTGAAGAATGCAGAACCGCCATGAGGCTGAGATTTGAAACTGCATTCTAGTTCCATAATTTGCATACATTCCACTATCTCTGGGGCAGTTAAACCTTCCAGGCTAACTGCATTTGTTAATCATTGTAAGGGATTCCTTGGAAGAAACAACATTACTATGGTAAGTCATTTTTTTTCCTTTGTGACATCCAGTGCTGCTTTGGCTGTAGCTGCCAAATCATCACCTTCTCACATGCAGCCTTTTCCCACAATGCCAAAACTGTGTTCTACTGTACTTTCTGGTATGTGGTTGTGTATGCCATGTAAGCTGCTTGTCTTAATTGCAAGGTGGATGCTGTCAAAACTTTCCTTAACATGTGGTCCAGTTTTCTGAAATTATTTTCTGGTGAAAGGGATGATTTATTTATTTATTAAAGCCATGCATTTAGCCACCAACTGTTCTTGTGCCTAACTCATTTCTCTTCTCTGTGACACCTAGTCCTTACCTGGTTACTCTGCACCAACTTCGAACCCCCTTACTCAGTTGTTTCCCCATACTTATGCCCATTCCAGTTCCTCTGGCAAGGCAGTATGGGCTGCACTATTGTACCTTCAGTAGGCCTTATTTGACTGGCTCTACCTCAGTTGTCATAACACTCTTTGCAATTTGCACTGGTACATTTGTAATTTGTACTATGCACTTGCACCCTGTACCGTGTTTACTCTGTGTAGTGTTGCAACCTTGCTATAATAGTGCCTGTATCTGTTATCTCACCTGTCATATTGTATGCCTCATGTTGTATGGTGTATTTGTCCCCCAGGACACATCTGGAATTGAGTGGTACTCCGCTCAGTATGCCTTCCTGGTAAAACTCTTAAATAAATAAATAAAGCGTTTCACCAGGAAAAACATACTGAACACAAAATAGCTAATTTCCAGATGTGTCCTGGGTGAAAGGGGAGAAGGAAAGCATAAGAACGTTCTAAAAAGATACATACAATTGCACAGGCTGACATGCAGAGAAATATAATGAGTACAGAAGTGGATTAAATATACAGAATGTAACAGAAAGACTTAGGTATACACAATAAGTGCAATATACAGTTATGATGATAATGATCCTTGGTCCTCTTACATGCTTGACTTGTACCATTCCCTCATGATCAGGATGCAAACACAGGTATTCCATATCCTAGCAGGCAATGTTCACCCCCTCCCTGAGGGAGAAAAGCTGCCCTAGGGACACTCAAACCTCCCTTCCCAGCCAGCCCCTGAGTGGCCCACATCTGTTCTTGAAACTGGGTCACTGGCATAGCGAGCTGTATTTCTACTGCCATGCTACATGGCCAGCCCATATCAAGACTATTATGACTGATACTGTTGCTCTTCTCAGGAGATGTTTAGCCAAATCTTGGAACCACTCCTGCTAGCACCCAGGTGTCATCCCCTTTGAACCCCACCTGGTCTGAAATTAGGCATCTTAAACTGGTGCATATGAACATTGATAGC
This sequence comes from Neoceratodus forsteri, assembly GCA_016271365.2. Taxonomy (NCBI): domain Eukaryota; kingdom Metazoa; phylum Chordata; order Ceratodontiformes; family Ceratodontidae; genus Neoceratodus; species Neoceratodus forsteri. Next base: position 538,265,684 of record CM028129.1, read on the forward strand.
TTAAGGCCCAAGCTGTAACAACTTAAAGCTTAGGTAGACCTGCATATTCCTGACACTGTAGTCATTGCTAAAACCTGACTGAAGCCACTTGTGCTCATGCATGAGGTCGTGGTACCTGGCTATAGTGCCACTAGAAAGGAGTGTGAGTGAAAAAATATGGCAATAGCCTACTAAATGTGAAATTATCTATTAATGCCAAAGAAGTACACCTATATGCTATAGGTAACTCCTGTGAGTGTTTGATAGAAAACCTCTTGCTGTGTAATATGAAACTGTTATTGGTTGGCTATATTTATTACCCCCCCCCCATAGCCAAGCTTGCACTCACTGTTCTCACTGGTTGCTTAGACAAAAAATCTCTTGGTGAAGTAAATTTTACTAGGAGATTTTAACCTTAACTGGGTGAGTATAGGTTCTTGTGAGTATAAAGCAACCCTGCTTAGGTTTAATTTAGCTAAATCATTGAGGAGTCCACTAGACTAAATAAATCTGGGAAACACACTCTGACTGGTGTTGGGTAACAGATCTGAAAGTATAAGATCTGCAGGCATTCTTGCAGACTCCCCTAAGTTACCACTCGCCAGTGTATTGCATATGGAAGAGTATACAATTGCAAGAGAATTTCTTGTATCTTGATTGGTCAGTGTGTGTGCCTTGGACAGTGATGCTATTGAACTACAGCATCACTGTATAAAGTCCAGGCACACAAGTGACCAGAGAACACTTAAAGAAACCCCTCCATCTCAACACAAGTCACAGCGAAGCCGATGATGCCCTGAAGCTGGCATGGCTTAGCCCCTCCCCGCACAAAGTTCACTGCCTGTGTGTCTCGCTCCTACAGCTAGTTCCCCCATCAATTTCTAACTTTGATTGTAAGTTTAAAAAAAAAGTTAAACTAAAACAAAGCCAAGCTGTAACTCCAGCACTACTCAGTCCCCCCACCCCGACATCGTAATTGTGCAAGTGTGCACAGACTTCAGAAGTTCCATGCCCCCCCAGAAGCCTTCTGCTTTTCTAAAACACAATCTCTATTTTTTTGGGGGGGGTCCTGTGACAAGTGAATTCATTAAAAATAAACAGAGAAACAGCTGCCTTGTCCTGGCTTCCTCCAATTTCAATGCCGTTATCAAGCACACGCTTAAACGTTCCTCCAGAAAGCCGCATGCAGCCACTGTTTGTAAAATTAATTGGCTCATTCAAAAAACTTACTGGCTCTTTCTTTACATTTACAAGCAGCCAGAAGAAGCCTAAAAACACCTCCTTCAAGCAACAGTGACTTACCCATTGAATCGGAAGTCTCTACCCATCTCCTTTCCTAGTGTGATCGTGGTTCCAGTGGGTTGTGCTCTTAACATAAATAAAAGTAAAATAAAAACCACATTTTCTCTTGCTCCCATAGCAAGAAGCAGGACTGGCTCAATTAAACTCAACTGCAGGTGGTAATTACCAGAAACATGTGTGTGTGCATGTGGGGGGGGTGGCAGAGACGGAAAGAACAACCCCAAACTACTACAAAAAGCAACAGCAGCACTACCTACTGGACAGAAAAACAACATACAAGGCACTATTTTCCTTGTAGGTATCCCTACCCACAAGAAAAGTGACTTAAAAAAATATTTTAAAATATATTTCTAATCCATTTTCCTTTTTATTACACATGAGCCATTGTACAATAGCGACAAGGCACTCCAGGGATGTGTGTTATTGTGTAATAACATCACTCCTGGAGTGGTGGAAGCACTCAGCTTCACCTCATGCTTCAACCCACCCCAGGAGTGACATTATTGCACAATAACACACACCCTGTCATGCCTTATTGCTTAAATAAATCCTTGAAACCTTCCCCAGCATTATAGTGTTTCAGGATTACACCAAATTAGATGAGTTTGCTTTTCTACATAACTTAGCTGCAGCAAGCTTTGGGGGGGGGGGCCAAGAGAAGATTAAGAATGTTGATCTTGCCCTTGATTTCTTCATCAGTAATTCCCTTAGCATAATCAACAAAGCGTGCCCCAATACAGAGAAGAGTCAAAGGCCCCTGCTCTGGCTGGATAGTGGCCTCTGTAAGTCAATGAGGCTGAGGGACAGCTAGGCTGAGCTACAGGTCTGCAGCTCAACTGGAAAATTACAGAAAACTTAGAAATACCTATAAAACTGATCTTAACAGTGACTAGGTAAGACATGAAAAGCCTGCAAACCAGTAACTTATCAAACCCAAAAAACTTTTGGATACAGGCTAATTGCCTATTGAAAGGCTGAGCTGGAGCTCCAGCTCCTTAAGTTGTCTGTGATGGGAAGACTATATGTGACCCAGCATCCTCAGTAAATGCTTTCATCCAATTTTTCTACAGATCTGGGCAAATTTGAGATAGGTTGATACCAAGTCCCTCTCCACTTGACCTCACCACCCTCCCAGATAGTCCTCAGGAATTCTGTTTTAAACTACACACCAGGATGGAGATATTTGACCAACTGAAACAAATTAAGAATGATAGCTTGGCTGGCTGTGACAATCTTGTGCCAAAAGTCTTCAAATTGACTGTCCCCGGCATTGCCTGTCTTCTCTGAAGTTTCAACAGCAAGTCTCTGCTTCAGGGATCCATTCCTAAAAAATGGAAAGCAGCCCTAGCTGTGCCTATTCATAAAGGGGATTCCAAGTAAAGAAGACGAAATCTGTTACCCTGCTTCTTTACTTATTCTCTAGGTTAAAATCTAAGAGTGGCTGGCTTATTACATGCTGCAAGAATGCCTTGAGAGACATGCTGTAATAACTGACATCAAGCATGGTCTTAGAACATCATGGCACAGATACAACCCTTATATGCTGGAGCACTGACATCTTCAGTACCATAGACTCTGATCAATTCACAGATGCTATCATTATTAACCTAACAAAACCATTTGAACTTGGTGACTCATGAATGTCTACTGGTTAAGATAAAACAGATGGACCTCAACCAACTCTCTGTTCTTGATTCAGGCACTACCTATCTGAGCAAAAACAAATGGTTATGAGGAGAGGCAGCATCTCCTCACTAATAGATATATCCCCAGGGTTCCACATCAAGTCAATAGCAGTTTTTCCCTATTTGTGAGGGGAAATGCAAGGTAACTCTGGGGTGCTACATTGCAGCTATATGCAGACAATGTGGTACTTTACAGAAGTCACGCTGATATAGCATTGATTAATCCCTGTTCTAGGAATAATTTTAGACAACTTGAATTTTCTGATGAATAAGCTGTTCCTAAACACTACACAAAAGAGTAATGTTGTTTAGTGTCAGCATACTCTTGCTAGTTTTCAACTAGAAGTTGCTGGATGAGCCGGCCCGGTGGTGCTGAGGGTTGAGGCGTAGGACGTAGCACCTCACGCCGCAGCGGCAACCTGGGTTTGGGAACAGACTCGGGACGCTGGGGGCTGGCAGGAGAAGGAGAGGATTGAGTGTCCATAGGGACTGCTCTCCTCTCCTGGGGTGGGTAGTGGGTTGACGTCACTTGGTAGAGGCTTCTGGTGGAGACCAGGAGCACTACTGCATCAACGCGTGGGGAATAGCACAGAAAAAGCAGAAATCTGCCTCCCAACTGACTGGATGATGGCTGCCAATCCTCTGTTCCTGCCGATGCCTTGAAAGAGCTCCGCCACTTTACCAGCACCCTGGGGCCAAGTATGTGCTGGTTGTCCCCCCTAGTGCCTTTCCCCACAGAGGAGGGGGACCAGCCCGGTGAAGGGTTATGTCCAGGTTACCCCAGGGGTGGCTGTGATGTGAAGTTGGAGGGTTCAGGATGGGACAGGCAGAACAGATGTAAGATCTAGACAGCCCGAAAGAGTGGTGGGTTGTGAGGCAAGTAGAGGAGAAAAGAAATAACACAAAAAAAAAGAAGTTGCTACAACTATCCCTACAACTAAGCAAAATTAGTCTGATGTAATCTATTATACTACAGTAAACAGTAAGTGAACAAAATGTTTTTCCCACAAAGTTTACATGCAGACCAGCTCCACAATTGACCGTGGGGTCCTTTGTGCTGACTTTTCCCCTTTAAGAAGAGTGCTGGGTATGACAAGATGGAGTCATTTCTGAAAATCGGAGTGCCTATTTTTGTCAGATGTTAAACTTTTTGATTTAATTTCTCATTGACCACTGCTGACATTCTTCAAGATTTTAAAACTGCCTTTGTAACCCCCATTTTTACAGGGGTGATGTTTCTGACCCAAACTGTTACTGATCAATATCCATTTTGTCATCAATAGCAAAGATTTTTGCAAATAAAAAAACTAAAAATAAACAACTTTTTTCACACTTGACAAAACTCAGTTTAATTTCTGTTAATCTGGTTATTGAAAAGGCCACAATACTGGGGTCACGTGATGGAGGTCTGAAAGGCGTGTGTAGCGAATTCTTCGCCCGGGCTTCACCACTGCTGGATAATCGCATTCAAACCAGCACTTCGGCTCATTTCATCTCACTAAAGTGATCGACTACTACAGAAGAAAGATTAGGCACTGATTTGAAAGGAAGAATGGAGTATGCATGAGAAAAGCCCCCGCAGCATACACTGCCTCCTTCACCAGAAAAAGTCAAGCTCGCAAAGCGACCAAAGCAGCAGGCCACCAGCCTACCCAAATTCTCCACAGACCAGGTTGCTCTCTTGGAAGAAAGATTCTTAGAGATAATGCACCCACTGCAGTTCACGATCTCTACTATATCCGAAGGTATGCAGCAACTGAAATCTTCTGTGGCAACATTAAATACAGTAATTGGGGATCTGGAGGCAAGAACTTTATCACTAGAGAAAAAACAACAGAAAACCGAACAAGGGACTACACAAGTAAACAGACGACTAAAGAAGCTGGAGGAAAAGTTAGAAGATCTTGAAGGGTGAAGTAGGTGAAACAACTTGATTATAATTGGTATACCAGAGAAAGAAGAAGGAGCATCCCCGATTATGTTTCTGCAAAAGTTATGTGAAAAAATCGCAGGGCCCTCACCTAATGGAGGGGCATACATCATTGAAAGAGCACACCGTCCCCTCCACCCTCCGCCATCAGTGAGCTCCATCCCATGCCCTCTCATTTTTAAATTGCTGAACTTTCAGGATAAACAATACATCATGAGCAAAATCAAAGAGCTCCAAGAGGTTCAGTGGGAAGGTAGGAAGATTCGTATCACTTAAGATCTGCCACATACTGTGCGTGTCAGGAGGCAAGAGCTCCACCCAATAATATCTAAGCTTATTGCAGCTGGTAAAGTTTTTTGAGTCAGGTACCCAGCAGTTTTGCAAATAAAACACAGGGATCAGTGGATGTCCTTTGAAAGTCCTGAACAAGTGCTTCAAGAACTGAAAACCTTGCTCCCTGATCTTTTCAAGTGAATGAAGAAATTCAGGTTTGGCTTATTTTTATGAATACAAGAGATCGTGATGAGATGGGATGGGCCTGAACAGGTCTGACTTTCTGTTTTCCTCTAGGCGGACACTTACTTTAAACTGATAGGTCTCTCGGAAAGGTGCTGACCTTCGGGGTACCTGATCATTAATGTTAAGGAGATAAAATGTTTAGTGTTTTGCCAATTATCTCATTTCCCACATGACTGAAGGAAATTCAGGAATGAGGCCTTGCTTCTCATCTCGCCTGTTGCGGCCTGGGTTAGCAAAGAATCTGGGAACAATCCTGGTTCTTCATTAGTGACTACTAACTGAGCTAATACATGCCTGGACTAGATCAAAGGCAGAACTGCTACCCCTGGGAATTCCCTCTTTTTGACTTTGTGGCCGGCAGATGACCAGGGATTTGTTGAATTCCCTTGCCAGATTGATGCAAGATCAACTGTTACCCATAAGGGACTTATAATTTGACTTTTAATTTTAAATTGGAATGTGCTGGCTTCACAAAGGTTTCTGTTCATGATCGGGACTTCCTAACTTTTTCCTATTGACTTTTAGAGATAGAAATTTGCTTTCTGGTGTGAGAATAAGGTGGCAGGAAATACACCAGCTGCTGCATTGAAATGGAAACTCAATAACTATAGAATAACTGTTTAGATTTAAGATAAGATGGTTTTGGTACGATTTGATTGCAGGGAGGTGGGGGGAAGTAGCAAGGGATTGCTTGCTGTTATCAGATTTGTGCTACAACATCACCTCACCTAGCGGTATTAGACAAGTAGTGTGGTTGTTAAGAACCGAGGTAATTGTTAAAAGATGAGGGACCTAAGCTTTACAAGTTGCCTTATTTTGATAGTTTGGGGGAATGTACATTTTTCTTTTAATAAGGCAGCATACAGGTTGAAAAGAAACTTCTTTTGGGGGGGTTACCAAGCATGATCTTTATTTACTTTTAGTGAAATGTCTCCAAATGAGTGTCTTGGAGTTGATAAGTTTTCCTGCAGAACCAGATTCCTTTTTCATATGGGGGGACCGTATGTGTTTATGAGCTGGAATGTGAAAGGGGTGCAGGATAAGTGTAAAAGGCAAATTATATTGAGATATCTTTCGCACCTTTGAACTGGGATAGTGTGCATACAAAAAACACACCTTTGGAGAGAAGATATCCTCCTACTGCAAAAAACATGGGTGGGAAAGGCTTATGGTGCAGGGGTGTCCACAAGTCAGGGTGGGGTTACAATACTGCTGGCGAAAACAGTCCCATTCAAACTAATCCAAGAAATTTGGGATCCTAATGGTCGTTATATTCTGCTTCATGGAATGCTTGAGTCCTACCCAGTATTAGTGGGTTCAATTTATGGCCCAAATGTTGATTCCCCCCAGTTTTTCACCCACTTAATGAATCTGCTTATTACTAACCCCCCCAAACTAACAATACGTGGTGGTGATTGGAATATTACCCCCCAGCTGGATCTAGATAGATCAGATAGGAGAAGGTGTGGCCTATCCCCAGCCCAAAAGGCTCTGAAGGATCTTCTCAGTGGTACTGGTCATTTGGATGTCTAGAGAATGTTAAACCCTATGGAAAAACAATTTACCTTCTATTCCCCTCCCCATGGTTCCTATTTCCATATAGATTACTTTTTAATAAGCTCTTTTGCCCTTTGTGGTGTACTGGTTGCGTCCATACATCCCAGAGTTTTATTTGACCTTTCCCCCATCAGCCTCACATACCTACTAGGCCCAGGGATTAAGTGTGACTCTATATGGTGCCTAAACAATCAATTGCTTCAGAAACCAGACTCCTTAGCACATATTAAAGAGTTTATATCTAATTTCCTTGAAATAAATACGGGGTCAGTCTGCAAAGTATTGTAGATATTGTTTGGGCAGCCTTAATGTGCGTGTTAAGAGATGAATGTATCCGGATGGCTACGAATAACTCATGGCAAGCCAAGGCACACCTGATGGCTGTACTTAATTCCATTTGTTCCCTAGAACGGTGCCTTATATGGTGATCTTTGGACACTGAATGGGTTCAATTACATCAACTCCAGGCACAGAATGCTGAGTTATTGGCTCACAAAGTTCAGTTATCCTTGCACCGTACCAAACGCAAATATTTAGATTCAGGTGAAAGAGCAGACAAATTGCTTGCACTAAGACTCAAGCAAGCTGAAGCCTCATGATTTATACCAGGTATATGTATTACAATGGGAAGCCCAGTGTGTACCAACCCCCAAGACATAGCTGAAGCTTTCCAGGAATATTACTAAAAGCTTTATAATGTTGACCCCTCCATGCAGCCATCCAGTGAAGACATAGAACACTATCTTGACTCGGTCACCCTCCCTAAACTTTCCCCAGATGAAACAGCTTCTTTAAATGCTTGCATTACAATAGCAGAAATACGACAGGCCATTGAGCAACTACCATCAGACAAATCTCCGGGCCCTGACAACCTATATAAGAAATGTCTGCCCATCCTTGCCCCAATGCTTGAAGAGGTCTTTAACTATTGGTATGTGAATGGGTTTTCTGACCCTGGTTTCCAGGAAGCTCTTATAACTCTAATACCAAAACCAGGGAAGGACTTGTTATTTTTAGAAAACTACCATCCCATCTCCTTATTAAACTCAGACATAAAAATCTTGGCCAAGATTTTGGCTAACAGGATTGCCCTTACTATGGGAGGCCTAATAAGTTTAAAACAAGGGGGGTTTATAGTGGGAAGGTGCTCTGGAGATCATATGAGAAAATTGTTGCACCTCATCTTGGCATCTAGGTACCCAGGCACACCAGCTGCGCTTGTGTGCCCGGAGGCCAAGAAGGCATTTGACCATATCTCCTGGGATTTCCTTTTTGCTACCTTAGCTCAGTTTGGGTTACCTGATAAGTTTATCCAGTGGGTATGACTGTTATATGCCTCCCTATCAGCTCGTGTTTGGTGCAATGGGATACTATCAAACCCTATACTACTGCTTCGTGGTACCAGACAGGGATGCCCATTATCCTCCCTGCTTTTTAATTTTTATTTGGAACAGCTTATTCATAAAATACTATCTTCTCAAGAAATAACAGGAATTAAAATTGGACACCAAAGGTATACTGTCTCTGCTTACACAGACGATTTGTTGTTGCATGTAGAAACCCCCCAAACCTCCATCCCAGCATTATCAATGAAAATTGAAGAGTTCTCTAAAATATCCTACTATAGGTTAAATAGATCCAAGACCAAAGTCTACCCCCTGAATAGTGGAATAACCCAGGCTGATCTAGTAGCCCACCATCTCTCAAGGGAAGCAAAATCCCTTACATATTTGAGTATTGTGGTGACACAGGATATGTCTACAATGATAAAGGATAATCTTTCCAAATTATTAAAAACTCTTTATTCGGATATGGATAGGTGGGGTTCCCTTCCACTCTCCTTCTGAGGAAGACTCAGCTCAATTAAGATGCTCCCTCGTGTATGCTATCCAATGGGTATGTTGGGATGTTTCCTGCCCAAAGACTGGTTTATTAAACTCCAGAAATCAATAAATGCATTTATATAGAAGGGGAAAGGAGTTTGCAGAGCCTACTTCAAACTCACGGCACCTAAAAATAGGAGTGGTCTGACAGCTCCTTCCTTCTTTACATATTATGGAACATTCCATATTAGTAAGCTAGCCTATTGGACCCAGGGTTCAGATCCCTCCATTATATCAAACTACTCTCCGTTACGGCTTGAGATAGAAAAATATCTAGCCTCACAATATTCATGTTCATTGTCCTCTCTATTATATGTTACTCCCTCAAATTTGACAAAATCGCTCAAAAGCACTCCAGTAGCATGGTTCATTAGAGCCTTACACCAAGTACAAAACCACCTTTCTTTAAACTGGCATAAATCATTAGAACAGCCCCTTATATACAATCCCCACTTTAGAATAGATAATAAACCAATGCAGCCCTCTTTGTGGCCAGTGATTCAATATTCTAAACTAGCGGATTACATCAAAGATGGAAAACTGATTCCTTTTGGTGAATACCAGTCTAGGCATAGGGTGTCAGGTGCTTGTAGATTCAAGTTTATTCAGGTTAAAAAAGCTATTCATTCCTTCGAAGGGAATGTACCTTTAACTCCCTCCATCACTGAATTGCCCCTGATTTTGCAAATAACAAGACAACCACATGCAGTTTCCTCAGTATATAAAAAGCTACAGGAAATAGATCCTGCTCTCCCTACAGGTGTCTGTTATTACTGGACACAGGCACTACAAGTACCTGCTGATCCTGACAGGTGGAGAAGGCTTTGGCAGAATATGTATAAGTATATTAAACAAGACAGATTCCATCAAGTTCAATTTAACGTCATGCACAATATATATTTCACTCCGGTGAAACTAAATACAATGGGTCTTCGCCCGTCTCCAGCATATGCTCAGTGTGAAATAGAAGATGGTACCCTATTCCATATGTTGTGGACCTGTTCTATGGTACAAATTTTTTGGCAATCCATTAGAGGTCTTTTAGACCCCTTACTGAGCCTGGACACATTGTTCACCCCTGAATGCTGTCTCATATACTCTTTTCCTTCTCAAATGCCTAAGATTAGGAAAACTCACCTTGCATTGATAACTGCTACTGCCAAATTACTCATTATGAAATACTGGAAAGAAGATTTTCTTCCTACAATCAATGAATGGTTTAAAGAAGTATTTTTGGCTCTACAACTGGAAAAGCACATTGCATGCATGAGAGATAGGTTTACGAACTATCAGAATATTTGGGGCTGTTAAAAGCCTTACTTTTCATACGGAAACCATAATCCATGTATTATCTTTTAGTAACCTGCAGGCTCTTACATTCCAAATTTGCTTATGATTTAATACTGGATACCAATGTATAACTGCTATTAACTCTGTAAGGAAATGTTTGGTATAGTGGGTGTAGGGAGGGAGTGAGGGGTGTGTGTACTATGTGTGTATAATTGTTGTATGTCTTTTGTGTTACTTTGTCTGTAATTCCTTCCCTTTTTGTATGACAATGTGCAGTCTTTCTGAACTGTCTTATCCACCTGAATTGTATGTATGACTGTTTTACAGTGTAAAGGGAAAACAAAAAGTAAAAATAAAGTATATTTAATTAAAAAAAAAGAAAAGGCCACAATACTACACATATTGTATCCAGAGTGGTGAGTGACATTTCACTCTGCTTTTGATGACAGATCTTATTCTACAGCAGTTTTCTTGGACAGATCGAAGGCTTTTGACACAGTGACAACTGCCTTTAATTAAATAGGCTGAGAGCCACTTGTTTGAATTGTTCATCTTTAATGTGGTTTGCTTCATACTTAAACCAATGACTAGAATGTTTGTTCTGACATTTTCACAGCCATGCAAGGAGTTCCGCAGGACTCAGTGTGGGGCCCTTTATTATTTTTACTATATATCAAATATTAATGATCTGCTGAAATATTATTCTGTTCACATCACACAAACTCGTTTATGTATGCAGATGACACAAAACACAACAGTAGCCATAATTTAGTCCAGAATGATGTTAACACAATGTAGGAGGCTTTGTTTGATCTTAGACTTTTGTTGAATACAAAAACAGACAATGGATATTGTTTTGCAAACAGGCTTATATACTCTCTGGTCATCCAATCCATGCCTTGGATGATACTAAACTTGCAATGGTTAGTTCATACAATTATATAAAAAATATCTGGACAGTAATTATACTTTTAAAAAGCATATTTAACATCTCTCCTGAAAACTAAAGTGGTACTATCTTCTTTTTACAGAAATAAGGCTCTCTTTATTGTTTTCATTCATAAACAGCTGGTCAACTCATTATTTTGGCATAATTTGATTATGGGGATTTTATCTATCAAAATGCCACCACCGCTTTGCTTGACACATTGATCCTCTTTATCATAGCCCAATTAGATTCATCACCAGTCTCCCATGGAGAACCCACCATTGTATATTATATTCTTCTGTGGGTTGGGTGTCACTGACACTAAGGAGACTCCAACATTGGTGTTTGTATGTTTATATAGTGCTCTTCAGCAGAGTCCCTGTTTACCTCTCAGACCTTTTATTGGTTAAGACTTCTACTATGACTGGTTTAAGATATAATGATTTGTTCAACTACTATGCCCCAATAGCACAAGCTAAATCTGGATCATTCACATTGTCAAAAACAATACCTTAGTCCTGGCTGCAAATATGAAAGTTGAATTAATTGACATGTATTGTATCTTGTTTCACAGTTCAAAGCCTTAATTACCTAACTGTTGCACAGTCACTGTAAAAGTTATCATTGCTCTGATTTCACAGTTCAAAGCCTTTATTACCCAATTGTTGCACAGTCACTGCAAAAGCTATCATTGCTCTGATTTCACAGTTCAAAGCCTTAATCACCCAATTGTTGCAGTCACTGTGAAAGTTATCATTGCCCTGATTTCACAGTTCAAAGCCTTAATTATCCAATTGTTGCACAGTCGCTGTGAAAGTTATCATTGCTTTATCTGTCTAGATATTTAAAAACACATATGCATTGTGTGTATGTAATGCATTGTATTGTATGTAAACTATTCTACATGTACTGTGTCTTTTATACTGTTTGTACAATATGGTTTCAATTGTAAAAACGATTTTCTCTCCATTTGCTCACCAATAGATTGATTGCTTCACCAGTTAAAGACTGATTGATTGAAAAACTGAATAGTGGATTAGAAAACTGTAGCATTAACAAGAGACACTAAATAAAACAAATCAGACTATTTTCAAAAAAAAACCCACTCAAAATAACACACTTGGGGAAAGCAAGGCAATTAAATGTTTCTTTAGCATATCCCAAATGTTCAGGCACTTTACTAAGCAAATTTAAATAAATAATATATAACAATGAAACTAGTAAATAATATCAAGACTACACATCAGAAAATTATTATAACAAGTTACTGTAGGCGTACTCAAACAAACAGGACTTTAGGTCTTTCTTAAAAGCCTCCACTGAGAGGGCACAATGAGCATGAGATGATAAAGAGCTCAGTGGGTGCATCCACCCCAAAGGGTCTCTCCTCAGACAGTGTCAGCCCTGAGCATGGGTCAGCAAGCAAACCCACTATGGTGGAGTTTAGATGGCAGACAGGGGAGTATACAAATAGGAAATCCTTGAGGTAGCCAGTGCCCACACCGTAAAGGGTCTTGTACACTAACAAGCCTATCTTCAGGTTGATGCACCACCAAATAGGCAGCCAGTGCAGACCTCACAGCAGTGCTATGAGTTGTTCTGTTTGGGGAGGTCCCAACAGTCAGCCAGGCTGCAGAATTCTGGACTGGCTGTACGCAGCACATCAAACCTCCAGGTAACCCAAGGTAGAGAGAGTGTTGCAATCATCCTGTCTGAAAGCAACAAAAGCTTGTATTAGTGTAGTCAGGTCCCCTGGCACTAGATGTGATTTAATGTTTAATGGTGATGTTTTGTAAATGAAAAAAGTAACTGCAGACTACAGTTGAGAGCTGAAGTTCTAGTGTCTGCCTGCAGTCAATAAGGAATCATAGATTCTTCACCCAGTCAACAGCTCTGTACCAAATGCCATTCTATTGGGTCCACACATGACCAAAAGGTCTAATTATAATAAAAAAGATAAACAACAAGGTTATGTTCCCTATAATTGTTTTAATGATACTTTTAGATTTTCATGCTGGTCACAGAAAGCTACAAGCAAAGAATGGGATTTTCAGTAAAGCATGCAGTGTCCATTCCTTTACATTGAGTTCCCTTAAAAGCGTAGATGTGTAGAGAGCTAGAAAGAACAGTGGAAGCTCATTCTTTATGTATGCCTCAACACCTAAGTACAAAGTGGCAGCTTAAGAGATTGTTCTTATTACATATGAACATACAAAGAAGCCAGCAGAAGAACACTATTTGGTCTATCAAGTCTGCTCGTATTGCAGGATCCACAGCTTGAGCTAATGTCCCTGCCCTCCCTCCCCACTCCTCCCATCCTCCCTACCCATGATCCTTACATTCCCCCATGCATATTCCAGCCTCTCTTAAAGCTGCACACTGTCTTCAATGAGATCACCTCTTCCAGCAGTGCATTCCAAGTGCCCACCACTCTCTCTGTGAAGATGTGCTTCCTGACCTCCCTCCTAAACCTCCCACCCTCCATTTTAAGACTGTGCCCCCTCATGTTATGGTTGCCACTCAGCTTAAAGAGACTCTCCTTATCAACCTTATTTATCCCTTTCAAGTACTTGAGAGCCTCAATCATGTCCCCTCTCTCTTTCCTGTCTTCCAGGGAGTACATGTTCAGTGCCATCAACCTCTCCTCATATGCCTTACCCTGCTGATCAGCTGTCATCTTTGTAGCCCTCCTCTGGACCTTCTCCAGCAGGTTAATGTCCTTTTTGAGGTGTGGGCACCAGTACTGAACTCAATTATCTAGATGCAGCCCTACCAGTGACCTGTACAAGGGCAGTATAACCTCCTCTCTCCTACTACTGATCCCCCTAGATATGCATCCCAGCATCTTTTTTGCCTTTGCTGCTGCTTTCTTGCACTGCTTGGAGTGCTTCAAGTCACTAGTGATCATAACTCCCAGGTCCTTCTCCTCCCCCATTGCAGACAGTCGGACTCCATCCAGGTAGTACTCTGTCCTGGAATCTTGGCTCCAATATGCATAACTTTGCATTTCTTGGCATTGAAGCCAAGCTGCCAGATCCTGGACCACCTCCCCAACTTTTCCAGATCTTCCTATAGGTCCTGTGTCCCTTCAGCTGTGTACACTCTCCCACAGAGCTTGATGTCATTCGTGAATAGGCACATTTTGCCTTTAATGCCATCCTCAATGTCATTGATGAAGACATTGAACAACACAGGACCCAGCACCGAGTCCTGTGGGACCCCACTGGTTACGTCTCTGGTGCCAGATAACTCTCCCCCACAACCACCCTCTGGGTTCTGTCCCTCAGCCAGTTTCCACCCATTTGGCCATCTTTTCCCCAACCCCAAGATCCACCAACTTCCTGATCAACCTTTTGTGGGGCACAAAGTCAAAGGCCTTGCTGAAATCAAGATAGAGGCTGTCTACCACTTGGCCCCTGTCTACTGTTTAGTGACACAGTCAAAGAAGTCAATCAGATTTGTATGACACAGTCCCCCCCCCCCAAAAAAAACCATGCTGCCTCGCATCCTGGAGACCATGCTCCTCTAGATAGTCCATCAACCTTTCCTTTAGTATGGTCTCCATGAGCTTGCCCACAATGGAGGCCAGACTGACTGGTCTGTAATTCCCTGGGTCATCCTTGGAACCAGTTTTGTGGATGAGCACTACATTTGCTGTTCTCCAGTCCTGCAGTACCAAGCCTGACGCTAGTGAACTATTAAATAGGTATGCCCGTGGCCCTGCCAGCTCCTTAGCCAGTTCCTTTAGCACCCTTAGATGTACTCTGTCCAGGCCTGGTGGTTTGTACACTTTCAATGCCAGCAGCCCCTCCCTCACTCTATCCTCCTCTATCACTGCATCTGTGTTACCCTCTCCCTCTGCTCCTCTTTTCCCTCCTGAAGGCATTGATCCATCCTTCTCCCTGGTGAAGATGGAACAGAAGTATTCATTTAGTATCTCTGCTTTTCCCCCATTATCCTCCACCAACTCCACCCCTTTCTTAACCCTAACAATCCCTTCCTTCTTGTCCATTTTCTCACTTATATAGTGAAAGAAAGCCTTCTCCCCTTTCTTAATTCCTTCAGCTATCTGCAGCTTCTTCTGTGCCTTTGGTCACCAGACTTCCTTACTTGCCTCACTAGCCAACCTTAGATAATTTTCCCTATCCACCTCTCTCTTGGTCTTCAGGAATTTTTTATAGGCCAACCTTTTTTTCCTTACTGCCTGGGCAACCCCAGAACTGAACCATCTGGGTGCTTTGGCCCTTGTGTTCTTCCCCCTGAACCTAATGCACTCATCTGTGGCAACCAGTATTCCTTCCTTAATGATGGACCACCTTTGTTCCCCCCATATCTACTATGATGCCCAACAGATGGCTCCTTAGCACTTCACCCATTTTCCTGAAGTCCACCCTCCTGAAATCCAAGATTTTGGTCTTAGTCGGGATGCTTTCCCTGCCCATATCCAACTGGAACCACACTGTGCAATGGTCACTTCCACCCAGTGGCTCCCTAACCATTATTTCCTGTATATTCTCCCCATTTGTGGGCACCAGATTAAGAACTGCCTCAGCTTTTGTTGGTTCAGTGAGTCAGGAACCCACTCTGCAGTCCTTCCAGGATCGCCTGACTCCTAGCACATGTTGTGGATGGTATGCTGTAATCTACCTTAAGCAGGTTGAAGTCCCCCACAATTACCACCTCTCCTTTCCCCACAGCTTCCAATATTTGTGATCTCAGTTCCCTGTCCCTCTCCTCATCCTGACTGGGTGGTCTGTAAACCAACCCAACCTCACCTTTCTCCCTCTATTGGACTTTAACTGAACCCATAATGCCTCCACCTCCCCTTCCTCCAACTCCTCCCACATGCAAGTTATTCCCTTCCTGATATAAACTGCCACCCATCCCCCTTTCCGACTACCTTGTCCCTCCTGTATAGTTTATATCCAGGGATCTCAAGGTCCTAGTCATGGTGTGATGTTGCCTAAGTCTTGGTTACTGCAGCTATGTCCACCCTCCTGTCTGCTAATAGTGCCTGCAGGTCATCCATCTTGTTTCCAAGACTCCGTGCATTCAGAGACACCACCCTCCACATAGAATCTGACCATCCTTCTCTTCCCTCTATTCTTCTACTCATATTGATCTCCTCTGTGTGCATCGTTCCACGTACCCTTGTTATGTGTTCCTCACCCCCTCCACCCTTTGATAACTGTGTTCTTGCCCCTTCCACCTCCTCCTTCCAGACCTCTTCCATCACTGTGAGGGGGGGGTTCACTGACCTCCTCCTGTTGGAGTCTGTGGGCCTGCATGCCCGCTGCCCCTCCTTCAGTAGTTTAAATTAAGTGTAGTGGTTAAGTATTTCCCCAGTCTGTCCCTGAGTACCCTCAAACCTGCCCAGTGTAGCCTGTCTGGTGAAAAGAGTGCTTTATTTGACCAGGTCTCCTCCCAGTCCCCAATACAGATGAACATCTTCTCCCTGCACCATTTCCTCAGCCAGTCATTAAAATCCTCTATTCTTCTTTTCCTGGCTGTGCTGGTCTTTGGTACTGGTATCACCTTTGAGAAAGCCAGCAAACTTCCTTCCTCTCTGCAGATCTTCCCTCACTCCCTGAACCTACTTTGCACTACCTCAACCTTCTTCCCAGCTAGGTCATTGGTTCCCAAATGTATAACTAAATTAGGTTTTCCTCCAACCTTCCTTACTATTTCCCTTATTCTTATTATAGATTAGTGTTTCTCAGATTAGGCCACCATAGCCGTATGCAGCTGCTAGTGAAATTTTGTGCTACCAGAGAGCTCTTTAGAGCAATAATTACAAAAGGAATGGAAGGGACAATTTCTTACTATGAAAACCATGTGAGATACATTTCAGTAGTACATCAGACGTAATGCATACTGTGTGAAATAAAAAGTGTTATATCAGGGAGTTTGGGGTTAAAAAATAAGTGAGTTCTGGTGGCCTCACTTAGAGGTCCTTTTATTTGGGGCATGGGACTAGATTATATAGACTCTGTGTATGATATTGCTACCACTGTGGCACTCAGCAAAACAGATGCACTTGGCAACAGTATATGAAGATTTGTCACTTGGTGCCCAATGGAAATATATTGTTGTGACTAATATAAGCAGATAAACTCATAATCTCTTGCGTTTAGGAGGAATTATGGTTTGCTAACATTTTTCTTCAGTTGTTTAAAGGGAAAGGCTCCCAGCTATCTAGTTGATCACGTAAGGCCAGTTTCATCAAATTATAAAGCTCTCAAGCTTCTGACCCTCTTATAGTTCTATCCAGCAAACTGAAAGATGAGAACAGAAGCTTTGTAATGAGGGTGGTCTGAGCCTGGAATAGTCTTCAATCAGTACTCAAATCAAAATACCTTCAAAATAGCTCTTGAGGATCAAATACAGTAAAATTAAAAAGTAGCACACACTGAAGACTCTTTTGATTCTGATTTTTTATAACCACTTATAATTAATTGTTTTGTGCAAGATACATACCCCCTGTGAGGGCTTTATAAGTACTGAAGGGTAAAAAATTAATGCAGCCTTTAACCCTCCTTACTGTGTAAATACATTTGAAACTGAATGTAAATTTAAGATAATACTGTTTGAACCTGTATTTAGATAATTCGATATTTGAAATCTATTGTGAGTTTGCTACCATTTTTGCTGTACTTCCCCAGAATACCTTTGGAAGCAAGAATTGTTTTCATGAGGTATTTCCTCGTAAAACATTTTTTAAAATATTTTTGTATGGGCCATGTTACTTCACTGCTTCAGAACCACATAAGCCACACTACTGATTTGGGCTCTCAGATGGCCCCCAAAAGCTACATACAGGCACTACCCCACCACCATAGACTTCTGAGCTATTCCATCATGGGCTACCCCTGCTGCTTCTAGGGAAAAAAACATGCAGTGCATGAGGTGAGGGATGGGGGGGGGCACTGAGGTGTCAGAGGCCTGTAAAAGTGCAGCATGGAGACCATTATCTAATTTGGCAAGTTAGCAATATCTGCTCTCCCTGTGGCCCCTCCCAGCTCCTGTCAGTCCTTTTCACCTGTGCAGCACCCTGTGGCTACTAGAGCTGAGGGTGGCACTATGTGGTCACCTATGCTGCAGTTCCTGCTACAAGCCAACACATGAAGCTCTTAAACAGCAGAAGGACTGCAACTGGAGCCCTTTAGCACTGCCTCAGCATCACTCTTATAGCCCCTCTGGCCAGAGACCAAAGTCCTAATCACATTGCAAACTCAGGATAATGCCACCAATACCTCCAAGCCACTTCATATACCACACCGATAGTCCAGCATCAAAGCACCACACTGCTCAAAAGGTGACCCATGATCAAACGTTTGCATGGGTCACCTAGTTGGGAGCCAGGGCAGGCTGAGGTAGTTGCTGCATGGCAAAGGGGATCAGCTGGGGAGGTTCAGCAACAATGTTCCAGTGCCACACCAACCCCTGCACCATGGGCAGGATGCTTGTTCTCTCCACAGGGACGCTGTGGTGTTAAAAGCTGACAGAGACATTACTCATGCCATGAGGTAGAGGGAGGGATTTCAGGAGAAAAGAAATGGGGACAGAAAGATATGCGGAGTGAGCCATCTAAATGATGGTCACTGGCACCTTCAGGCCTACCTCTTTCTGGATCCCCCCGGCTTCATCGGAAGGAGGGAGCAGAAGATGGGGGCGAGGGGTCCATGGCAGCACATGACCTGAAGGAAGGAACAAGCTGTGGCTTGGAGTTATGGGGGGCAAAGAGCTCTGTGAAAAATAAAGTAGAACCATAGAGACATAAAATGTCAGCAAAAAAGGCCATTAGTTCTTCTAGTTTGCCCTGTTACACCCTGTCCTACGCTGGGACCTATTGTCTAATAGGGATTTTTGTCCTAATTTCTCCCCCTGCCTCCACCCTACTGCTATTCTCCTCAGTAACTATTAAGCCTATTACTTGGTCCCAGCCCTGTTTAGAACCATTAATGGTTCTTGTACCCACCAATTCCACCAGTAGGCTGTTCCATGGCTCAACCAGTCTCTCTGTAAAATAAAAGTTTCTCATGTACCTCCTGAATTTCTTCTTTACTCCCCCCTCCCCCGGCAGCTTCACTCACGTCCCTGTGTTTTTGATTTCCCATTCCTACTGAATATTTTCTTGCACTTTACCTTGCTAATTCCCTTCAGGAACTTCAAGGTCTCGATCATATCTCCCTTCTGGTCTCTAGTGAGTACATGTTCAGAGTCTTAAGCTGATCCTCATTGGAGCTGCCTTGTTGGCCCAAAATCATTTTGTTTACTCTGTACTACACTGTTTCCATTCTGTCTTTGTCTTTCCTTATGTATGGACTACAGAATTGGACACAATATACCAGATGTGACCACATAAACGATCTATAGAGAAGTAGTATTACCTCTTTCCTCCTGCTGTTGAACCCTTCTCAATACACCCCAAAATTCTGGTTGCTTCGCTTTAGGTCTTGTCGCATTTGTTACATTGCGTAAGGGTGCCACTTACAGTATGAGGACTCCCAGATTCCTTTTCTCAGACCAAGGTCACAAACTCCACACAGCACTCACACTGATACATCACCCAAAAATGATAATCCAAGCAAGTAACAAAGCAGATGTGCAAACAAAAGCCAAGTAAAACAAAACAGTTCAATGCTCAGTGTGTATTTAATGTGCTCCAAATGCTCAAAGTGCATCCAATACAAACACCCCAGTGCTTCGAACCTAGTACAAGTTCTTCATCAGGGGAGGAGCAAACTTGAACATCACATCCATAATTATCAGCCTAGTCTTAAAGGCATAGCATACAAGTGAATAAGGTGAATAGAAAAAGAATGTTCTTTTTATATATACATATATATTAAATGACATGAATATCAACAAGGAAAAAGTGTTTTTACTGTAGTAAGACAGATAAATCAGTATTTAAATATATATACAGGCTGGTGACAATCGGACTAGTTCAAGTATCCCATTACTTCAAAGACATATTATTATTAATTGTAAATAATGCTCATAAAAAAATGTCTCATTTCCCTAGTTCTGTTACATTCCTGGATGGAAACTTATGTAAAACCATTGCTGGCATTATTGCCACTAAGAACTTCTGCAAATCCACATCAGGGAACACATTGCTATGGTCTGATAGCTGTCAGTCTCCCCATCTCAAACATGGTATCCCCAAGGGCCAATATTTGAGGATATATAGAAATTGCTCAACAGTAGAGAGCATTAATGAACATTCAAAAGAATTGACAGAGAGGTTTAGGAACAGAGGGTATGATTGCTCAGTGATACAAGAAGCAGAATCCTATGCTCCAGCACAAAATAGGGTTACTTTATTGACCCCAAAAGATCATAAAAGGGAACAAGCAATAGGTGTTAGTTGTATCACTGAATACAATGCAGTTACTCCTAAAATAGCAGGAACCCTAAAAAGATTTTAGAGCATACTTGAAGTCGACCTGGACATGAAAGGAAATATAGGTGAATTTCAGATAGTAGTATATAAAAGAGCTAAAAGTATCAAGGATACAGTAGTCAGGAGCTATTACTCGACAAACCCTACAGTGCCGAGTTTAATTTTTCCAACAAGAAGTGTGGGATCGCACCATTGTGGCAACTGCAATATTTTCAGGTACATGGCACAGGGAAACAGATTCCAAAGCCCAGCTACTGAGGCCACCTATGAGATTCACCACTTTATCGCTTGTAGGACATCCTATGTAGTCTTTGCCCTTTGGTGCGATTGCTTGCCACTTTACATTGGATTGATCACCCACCCCCTAAAGGAAAGAATTCAAGAGCATGTTCACTCAATACTAAACATGAGGGGAGACACACCTGTAGATAGCCACTGGTGTGTAAAAAAATACACAGGGCATCACTGAAGAATTTTTGATTTATGGCTCTTGATCATTTGAAATTGAATGTAAGAGGGGGGAATAGATGTAAAGTGCTACTACAGAGAGAGAGTAGGCTAATAAACGCCCCAAAAACTCTGAGATCATTGCACTCTGCCACTTTAACACAAATTGGCTTGCCCCTCAATCAACCTATCTTAGAAATGCCGCTGCTGCCCCAAACCTAACTCAACTGGCCCATCTCCAACCAGGCTTAACCAAAACATGGGCAACAGAACCCTCATTGACCTCATTTTCTCCAGTCACCCTGACCATATCTCTGATGTCCAGGTTTTATCTGATTCACTTAGCGATCATTCCCCAGTCACCTGTTGCTGAAAAAAACAGCTGGAACCCCCACCATATCTCTGGACACTGACTCCATAGAAAAGGCACCCTAGGGCATTTCCACAATTATTTTCTCAACTTTCACTGGACCCTGCTCGACTATATTGCATCTGTCAATGATGCACTGTCCTTTATTAGTTCCTTTAACACCACCTGCGATATCTTTGCCCCTTTATTTAGTGGGTAGTAAAAGATCATTTATCTCCCTGGGTCAACCAGTCTATAATTGATCAAATGACTGCTCATGACAACCTATGGTGCAGAGCCCTGGAATCTGGCTGCCCCATGGACCATCAACTATAGTGTGCTGCCCTAAACTCCTGCACTTGGGCCATTCGCCAAGCTCTGCTTGCTTACTACCAAGCTAAACTCAGCACCTCCTGGGGGCAGGGATGTAACCTCTGGGAGAATATTAAGGAGCACAGTGGTAAATCCTCTTCCCCCCTTCCTACTGATCATAAATGAGGTCCCTACCCAAGATCCTGACCAGATTGCCAACATTTTTAATGCAGCTTTTACTGACCTTAGCTCAGTACTCTCCCCAACTTTTTCTCCCCATCCCCTCGGCTGTCTGCCTCACTAGTGACCCACCATTCCATTTCAAGACCATCTGCTCGAGTACTGCTCACTCCTACCTCTCTAAGTTTCTTGGCAAATCCAGATGGAGTGGCAATACACTAAAACTTAAGCTGCTCAACCTGTCTCTAGACACAGCCCTAATCCCCTGACCAAAATCTTGAATATGTCGCTATGCCTTGGTCAATTCCCTTTCCAGTGGAAATGGGCAGTGGTCACCCCCAGCCACAAGAGCAGTAACCAAATCTCCCATAATAACTACAGGCCTATCTCCATTCTGCCCTCCCTCTCAAAAGTGCTCGAAAAAATCGTCCCCGATCAACTCACTGAATTCCTGGAATCACACAACCTCCTTTGCTAGCAACAGCACAGTTTCAGGAGGGGCCACAGCATCACCACTGCCCTCCTGGAGTACACCTTATTCATCAATGACACCCTTGACCAAGAGGCCTTGGTTGAGTCTGTGTACATAGACCTCACCAAGGCCTTTAATAAGGTCAATCATTCCCTATTTTCAGACTCTTTCTTTTCCACTGGCCTGTCCCAGGAGGCCACCATCTGGTTCACCCTCTACCTGCAAGGAAGATCCCAGCAAGTGAAGATGAATGACACTACTATCCACTAGTCCACAGGTTAACTCTGTGGTACCCCAGGGCTACTCAAAACAAAAAAGCGGAGCTACCACCTGCTCGAGCAAATAATCATCCCAGACTCTAGGGTGTCTGATTCAAAAAAGTATTTTAATAAGGATAACAGGAGTCAAACACCATAAAAAAACTGCCGAACATTTTTGAGTTCCGCTGAACTCCTTCTCAAGGCATAATTGCACATGTGCTGTTGATTACCTTAAATAGGATTTCATTTAAAAAGACAGTACTTCTAATTTTCTCTTTGCACATGTACATAAAACACTACATAATTTATTCATCTATATTCAACTTCATATATATTCTATTTCATTTATTATACTTAAAAACATGTTTTTATCATGTTTATCATTTTTGTCACTTTTTTAACAATTTTTATTATTTTATCTTAGATAAGGCACACACAAAGATTACAAAGGTACATAAGAAACCAGGCCATTGCTGCAACATTTGGTATGACCCGGAGAATACAGCAACACATAGAGTTACATATAATGACTCAGTACCTTCAGTAATAACAATTAAAGCATACAGGCTGAGACTGAAATACACAAATAACTAGCTAAGAATGATAAATGTCCATTTAAGTCCCAGAAGCCTCCATGCCAATAGGACTTGAGTACAATAGATTAAAAGTAAGAGTTATATAAGCATGCTGGGCCCATTACAGCACTAGGTTATGGAGCAGGACTGTGCCTTTCATAAATCCATGTAACCATATCAACTATATACAATAATTTTTGTAACATTTTTAAAAAGACCAACAGTGGTGGGATTCAGACTTTCAAATGTTACGTCACCTTATGTGAATATACCATCCTTTTACCTTAAATATAAATCTATTGTTACTGACTGATTAAAGTTCTAATAAAAAGCTTTTTATCACAGTAAAAGCCATTTATATAGTTAGCAGTAACCTATTTGTTTTTAAGTATAATAAATTAATTAGAATACATATGAAGTTAAAATACTTTTTTGAATCAGATATCCAAGAGTCTGGGATGATTATTTTTTCAAGCTGGTGGTAGCTCTGTTTTTTTTTGTTTTGAATAGTTATGGATACGTGTGTAGCTTCACCGATTGTGTGGCCACTGGCCTCAAGCGTAGTCTGGCACTTCTTTGTTACGGTTTGGTGCGGATGAGCATGAGTAGGTTCTTCCATAATGGCAGAGCCAAAAATAAGTATTTTACAGGATATGGCCACGTCAAGTGAAACACTACAACCACAAGCAAGAAGGTTATCAGACTCTTTGTTCTTTATAGAAGGAGAAAGTAACCCACTCCTCATGATGAATTCAGGTACTGGACATATTATGAGCAATACACCTGTAACACACAGAGTACAATCTCAACCTGTGGGCACTAAAGAAGCTTTTTAAAAATTAGAAAAAAATCGCATTAAAAATATGTAGGCATTACTAGCACAGAGTTATGATGTCCACATACTTGGCAGTAAAGGAGCACCACACAGACTTTATTTTACCAAACAGCCAAATTTCAGGACAGAGAGAGAGAAGTTTTTAAAAGGGTGGCAACAATTCATGTAGGATTCATCAGAAGGTCTGATACAATATATATTAAAAGATGGTAAAGAAGCTGAAGAAGAGATTAAAACACAAGTTAAAAAAGCAGAAAATTTGACTCTGAAATTCTTTACACATTCTGAATATTTGAATTATAAACAGAGATTGGATGAAACTATAAGGAGGAACCACATCAGAATTAAGAAACAAAAAGAAAGAAAATTTGAAAGAGACAGACTTGATTATTTACATGGATGGATATTTGATTGATCTAAAAATCCTGCCACCCTAAAACCGATTTTAAAGAAACAAACCTCAGTACCTGAATAAGATGTCTATACTAGTGGATCAGAAAATGAGGTGTCTAATGATAATAATGAAGACAGGGAGAGAGTTTTTTTTAGAGGAAAGTCAGGAAAATTATATATCTCCAAATCGACAGGTGACAGCAGACAGGTAATGACAGCTGTATCAGAACGAATAACAAATGGGGCCTCCTTACCTGATGTTACCGGAAAGAACTTTACTTCCAAGTCCCAGAATCACCAGGTTCAATGTACCAAGACACGATGAGGCACAAGAGGGAAGGGGAGATGAGTATTTTTCAAACAATTGGCAACAAACGACAGGAAGAAGATTGAGAACTGGCAGGAGCAGGGGGAGACATTATAACCAACAACAATGGAGACGCAACTAACAAAGGAAGAGGTGGTAATAAATATCTCTGAATATGAGCTTACAGATGTTGAAAGGAAAGTACTGCAGAAAGACCTGAACTATGTACCAACAAATCAGGTATGTGAGTTTGCTACTATAATAGATGTAAACAAGTTTACAAGGAAACTAAATTTAAAAGCGTGTACCATCACAATGAGAGAAATGAAGTACAAAATAACATAAGGGAGAGATCTGCTATACAAGTCAATACACAAGGAGAAAGAGAGAGGCATTCAGATATGTTTAGAATGTACCCCCATACTCCCACCCCCGGGTGCCTGTGAGAATTTATGAATCAGTACCACCTCTGCCTCTTTCTTCTCACTCTCCCTCAAGGTCTCCCTCACAGCATAGGACTGTAACTTCACAACTAACAGAAGAGTATAAAGTTGAAGTGAAGTCAGAGCTCAAAATGGGCTCTAGCTTTGTGCCACCTATGAATGCTCATGTAAAGATCTATGAAGACTTAGTAGTGAGAGACATACAAACACTTATGAAAAAGCCCCCATAACCTAGGCATTATAATTGTACCAAAGTAGAGAAACAAGCCCTGGAGTCTTTATCAAAAAATGTAAAAATAGTAATAAAAAGAGCGGACAAAGGAAGGGCTATAGTGGTATGGGGAGCAGAGTTGAATAGAAAAGAAATGACAGAACCGTTGGCCTGAACTGATTTTTATCAAGCATTAACATATGACCCAACTATGAGATATAAAAACAGATTGATGTATATTTAAATTAATGTTTGCTAATGGGAATCATCACATGGGTAATATTTGAATATTTATCAGTACAGCATCCAGTTAGGGCCATCATATATGAACTGCCCAAGATTCATAAAAATTTCTGTAACCCCCTGGTGAGACCCATAATGGCTTCCATAGAATCACTAACAGAGCCTTTCACAGAATTTGTGGAGGAACAAATAAAATCATTGGCCACTCAAGCTCCAAGCTATATATGGGGTAGTGAACCTATATTACAGACATTAAATGATTTATACATAGAACACGAATGGTGGCTTGTAACACTTGATGTAACACTTTATACAAATATACCTCACACAAATGCCTTGGAAGCAATGCAAGAGTCACTAACAAAACATATTGAATATAGTCTGGGCCCTGGTTACCTGTTAGACCTTCTGTTACCTGCCCTCTCCTCACGCCTTCTTCGTTCCTCCAGTGGTGGCTTCCTGGCCATTCCCAGAACTAGGTTAAAATCTGCTGGCGATAGAGCATTTAGCACTGCGGCTCCTATTCTGTGGAATTCCTTGCCAATCACGGTCAGGGAAGACCCCTCAGTAGATATTTTTAAGGCCCAGTTGAAAACTTTCTTTTTTTCTAAGGCATTTGATGTCTAGATGGACGTTTATGGTAATGTTTTGATTTTATCAGATTATGTATTTTACTGCGTATAAACTGTATATTTATTATGCTTACATGTACATTTTAAAATTTTTATAGCGCCGAAAGCCTCCTGGATTGGGCATCTTTTAAATAAATTTTGCCTTGCCTTGACTTGCCTAGTCAAACACATATTGAATTTATATTGACAGTAGCAGAATGTGTTCTTAATTGTAATGCCTTTAAGTCTGAACAAGACTTCTACATTCAGGTCTAAAGCACGATTATGGGTGCAATGTTTGCACCCACCTATGCCGATATCTATATGGCTAACTGGGAGCAAGACACCATCCATAACAGAGAAATAATTCCATATTATGAATTTATAGATCTTTACAGAAGATACATTGATGATTTGATCCTGGTGTGGAAAGGAACAAGAACAGAGTTAAATAATTTTGTTGCATATTTGGAGGCCAGTAGTAACAATCTGAAATTTTCCATTACAGCAGATCAACATACAGTAGACTTCCTGAATCTGAGAATCACAAAGGACGAGACAGCTGAAATAGGAGTTTACACTAAGTTGTTTAGAAAAAACACGGACAGAAATACTACTTTGCATTTTACTAGCTGCCACCCTAGACATATGGTGGAAAATCTGCCTTACAGCCAATATGTAAAACTGAAAAGGAATTGTTCTATGATACAGACATATGAAGAGGGGGCAAGACATATGACAGAGTGGTTTAAAACTAGAAGATATCCAGAAGAAAGATTAGTAGAATGCAAAGAAAAAGTGCAGAACATTCCCAGAAAGCAGTTGCTAAACTATGAAATCAACAATGACAACAATAATAAAAAAAAAACAGAGACTACAATAAGAACAACACAGAATGAATTTTATTACAACTTATTCCTCTCAGTCTCACAAAATAAGACAAATCATAAATAAACATTGGTACATTACAGCTAGAGCCAAAATTAGACAAATTTACTAAAACACCACCAGTAGTCACATATAAAAGGAGAAAAAATATTGGAGATTTAGTAGTAAGAAGTGACAATATGAAGAAGGAACAAGATGAAAATCACCTAACATGGGGAACTTTCAAATGTAACAACTGCATATTCTGTGCACATTTACAAACAGGAAAACAATTTCAGAATGGAAGCAAGACTAAACTGTTTGACATCAGGCGCTTTATAGATTGTAACTCTGAATATATAATATATAAGGCCACCTGTAATTGTAACAGTATATACATAGGGAAAACAACTAGGAAATTAAAATACAGAATAGGAGAACATTTGAGGGCTATCGATAAAGAAGGTATGACTAATGCCTTAGCACAACACATTAAATAAAAAGGGAAATGGCATATTTTTAAGTTATAAGGCATAGATAAAACATTAGCCCATTCCCGGGGTGGAGACAGAGATAATGCTCTGCTAAAAAAGGAAACTTATTGGCAATATGTCTTAGGGGTGATTAAGGTAGAACAAGGAAGCTTGAATGGCAAATTCCAATTACAGCCATATTTGAGAAAACAGAGGTTACATGCTCATTAATTTTGTTCATAGACTTTATGCCTAAGAGAGAGAGGTGTAATAAGAACATATTGTATGTCTTGATGAAGTAAGGTATTAAGCAGCTTGCTTTACTCTGGTGAACAGAAATGATGCAGAAAAAATATATTTATATATATGCATCACAATGGGTTAATAATGGCACCTCATTATAACTAAATGTTATTCATTGTACATTTAGTGGTACATTACACTTTGCATACATTTGTATTTGTATATGATTTGATCTTTAAGTGTATTTATGGAGTAAAGTTCCCTCCGTTAAAATGTCCCCTCATTTTTTCATTGCTTTTTCTTCCCCCTTCCCTTCTTCCCCCCTTTCTGCACCTTTCCTTCTGTTTTCCCCTTGTACTCTACCCTACTGTCTAGCTCCTTGTAAAATAGGTTACTGCTAACTATATATATGGCTTTTACTGTGATAAAAATCTTTTTATTAGAACTTTAATCAGTCAGTAACAAAAGATTTATATTTAAGGTAAAAGGATGGTATGTTCACATAAGGTGACGTAACATTTCAAGGTGTGAATCCCACCACTGTTGGTCTTTTTTAAATATGTGACAAAAATGATAAACATGATGACAAAAGTTTTTAATTATAATAAATGAATTAGAATATATATGAAGTTGGATATAGATGAGTAAATTATGTAGTGTTTTATGTACATGTGCAAAGAGAAACTTAGAAGTACTGTCTTTTTAAATGAAATCCTATTTAAGGTAATCAACAGCACATGTGCAATTATGCCTTGAGAAGGAGTTCAGTGGAACTCGAAAATGTTCGGCAGTTTTTTACAGTGTTTGGCTCCTGTTATCTATATTAAAATACTTTTTTGAATCAGACATCCAAGAGTCTGGGATAATTATTTTCTCGAGCTGGTGGTAGCTCTGTTTTTTTTTTTTGAATAGTTACGGATATGCATATAGCTTCACCGATTGTCTGGCTGGTGGCCTTCAAGTGTACCCCAGGGCTCCATTCTCGGCTCACTCCTATGTACTCTGTACATGAGCTTTTTCCCCTCAGCCTGCACCAAACATCTCCTCCTCTATGCAAGTGATTCAGTGATTTTCAGTCACCGCCCTGTCCCCACCCTGCTTCAACAGGATCTGCAGCACTCCTTCAAGGAGGTTGAATCCTGATTTTCAATCCATAAACTAATTCTCAATTATAAAAAGATAAAAGTAATGCTATTTTCACACCACCAAAATAAGTACAATTCCTCCACCCTCTCCATCCTCAATTCTTATGGCACTTCCCCCTGGAATCCGTTCCCCATTTTAAATACCTTGGTATCACCCTCGATCCTGCCCTCTCCTTCCATGAACACATTACCACTATTTGTTCTGCAGTTAATGCCAGAATTGCCCTCCTCTACAGAATTAGGTCCTGCCTCTCCCTGCTGCTCTTAGATTGGCTATCTCCAGCTCTATTCTCTCCTTGGTAGACTATGGTATAGTCATCTATGGGTCTGCCTCAGACTCTGCCCTGAGTAAAATTAAACTTGCCTTAAGGAAAGGAAAGGAAAGAGAACATTGTTTAACCAGTAGTATTACACTAAGCCAAAGCTTGTTTCCAGATGTGACCTGGGAGCACAAGGAAGTTATGTGACTTGTTCAGGATCAAACAGTATGCACCTAGGTGGCTGTGGGATTCAAACCCAGATCTCCAGATCTGCAGCTCAGAGCCTTAACCCACTGTGCTATACTGTCTCATAAACAAAGCCTGCTGCCTGGCCACTGGCTGCAACAGGTTGACACATACCTGCAATCTCCATCAACGCTTGGCCTGGCTAGACTTCTAAGGGCGCCTCTACTATGAGACTTACCTACTAGCAAAAAAAATCTCTATGGGCCACTCACTTCCTGGCTGTAACCTTCATCTCTCTCTAGGGCAGCACAGGTGGGTGACCAGACACACCAACAAAACTGCTTTCCAAGTCCCCTTCTATAGAACCACTGCCGGCCAAAGGTCCCCTTTATGGATGAACTCCATCCCCTGTTCTCTTCTATTCATAGCCAGGTTGGGACCTTTCAAAAAAGAACTGTGGGACCACATCCTGGTCTCATCAAACTGTGACTGCCAGTAACACTGTTGTAACCCTCCAACTATTTCCTGTCCTGCACCTTGGCCACATGACAACGCCCATTAGGCAGCTTTCTGGTCTCTACTATTTTACAGCCCTCCTTTGGTCCCCTTCCTGGGCCCGGTTCTCACTTTCTCCTCCATAGCTCCATTGCTCCTGTCTCCAATATTTATTTTTTCTCCTCAGAATTGTTTCTACAATTTTGGTTATTCCCATGTGTAGTGATAGTATAATATGTTGATTATTGTCACTCCATTTTGTGTGCTATTCCATGTAATGTATGTAATTTTATACTCCATTTTGTATTGTGTGACTCCATTTTACATGCTGCTTCATTTAATTGGTGTTTTGCTCTTTAGATAGCCTCATTATTATGTTTTGCTTCAGACAGTGTATTTTGCTGACTTGAAGGTCGCATATTATCAGGCAACCTGTTTTGTAGTTTTCTTTAAACTTCTCTTGGCTCATAGTGTTATAGGCACCCAGCCAGTGTTTGGAGCACAGTGACCTAGCAGGTGTAGGGAATTCTGAGCAGTCCTTGTGGTGTGAATTCGAACATCCTGGGAGCCTGCCGTTTCTAGAATGTGGCAGACAACACTATAAAGGCTGCACGGGTTATTTTTAGCATAGAATAAGATATAAATGTAGCTTTCTCAATGCCTGGTTTGAAGCCCTCCTGCAGGGTGGACGATCGCTGTGGGGGCCAGTTCCCGGCCCTCGAGACTCTAGCCAGGCTGACAAGGGGGCTTCCCAGCCATTGGAAGAGGGCTTGGATGATGCTTTATTGAATCGGTGATGTATAACCTTTTGTATTATATTTTGCTATAATAAAGCTTTGGCTTGCTGTACTTATTGTTTTGTTATTGTGTGTATGTGAGTGTGAATGGCAAATAGCTGCTTGGTTTGAGTTGGCAGAACACCATGTCAAATGGCAATGCTTATTGTTATTAGATAACTCCCTATTGTATAATTTTCTCTTTGTGTATAATTACTGTCATTGTTTATGATGGCATGATGTCTGTAACACTTGCCTGCCACACTTTGTACTGATGTGGAGCCTTTTGTAGCAGCTCCTATTGTATAATTTTTTCTGTCTGTGTATAATTTACTGTTATTGTTTCATGATGTCTGTAACATTTGCCTGCCACACTTTGTACTGATGTGAAGCCTTTTGTAGCAGCTCCTATTGTTTAACTTTTTTCTCTTTGTGTATAATTTACTGTCATTGTTTCATGATGTCTGTAACACTTGCCTGGTACACTTTGTAGTGATGTGGAGCCTTTGAAAAAGAGTCCCTGACTCAAAGGGTTGTAATTCCTAGACCTCAATAAATAAATAAAATAAATAAATAATATACACTCTGGGAGCTGTATACCTCTTGGATTAAATGATGGTTGGGATATTTTACCCTACTTGTAAATAATGCATTTCTTAGTGGACTTTTACTTGATTGGTCTAGTTTGTTTATAATCCCTTTGTTGTTTGTCCTTTCTTTTCCAGGAGACCTTGGAACTTATTTGTAGCTTTCACTGTGGGTTTCAAGTTCTTTTTGATTGATCCTACATATAATGAAATGAGACAATTTTTTACGAGAATTACTTATAATTAATAATATTATGCCTTTGAAATAATGGGATCATTGAACTAGTCCAATTGTCTCTAGCCTGTATATATATTTAAATCTTGATTTATCTATGTTACTACAGTAAAAAAACCTTTTTCTTGTTGACATTCATGTCATTTAATATATATATATATATATATATATATATATATATATATATATATATATATATATATATATAACATTATTTTCTATTCACCATATTCACTTGTATGCTATGCCTTTAAGACTAGGCTGATAAATATGGATGTGATGTTCAAGTTTGCACCTCCCCTGATGAAGAACCTCCACTAGGTTCAAAGCCCTGGGATGTTTGTATCGACTGTACTTTGAGCATTTGCAGCACATTAAATACCCACTGAGCATTTAACTGTTTTGTTTTACTCGGCTTTTGTTTGCACATCTACTTCGTTACTTCCTTTTCTCAGACATAGTGTCCAACCTAATCCCTCTCATCCAGTATTCTGTCTCTGGTTCTTGTTGCCCTTCTTGGCATTGAATTTCAACTGCCAAACTGTGGACCATGGCTCTAGCCTTTTCAAGTACCTATGCAACCCCCTTACCCCTTTCTCATTGTTTACCCCTCCACTCAGCTTAGTGTCATCTGTGAAAAAACACATCTTGCCCTGTATTCTTAATCCTATGTCAATGATGATTATATTAAAAAGGACTGGACCCAGCACTTCACCCTGTGGCTCCTCACTTATGAACTCCCTCTCCCCAGCTTAATCTTCTTTACCACCACTCTCTACTGTCTCCCCCAGCCAGCTACCCTCACATGTAACTAGGTCTTTCACTGCACCCAGATCCCCTAACTTCCTTAGCAACTTTTTTTATGTGGCACCATGTCAAATACCTTGCTGAAACCAACATAAAGTAAATCCACTGCTGGTCCCTTATCCACTACCCTAGATACCCAGTCAGAGAACACTATGAGGTTGGTTTGACAAGACCTCCCCACCACAAAGCTGTGCTGCTTACAAGGATGGAGCCCACTTCTTTCCAGATAATCATTTAGGTCCTCTTTGACCAGTATCACTATTAGCTTACCCACAGTGGAGGTAATAGTGATGGGCCAGTAGTTTCCCATTTGTTCATTGTCTTCCCCTTGTGGAGCAGAACTATGTCTGCTATGCTATAATCTTTTGGAACCACCCATCACTGTAGTGAGCTATTGAATAGCCCTTCCAGGGGTTCAGCTAGCTCTCTTGCCAGTTCCCTGAACAGCCTTGGGTGCATCTCATCTGGCCCTGGAGCTTTATCTATTTTTATGACTGCAGGCCCTTTTTTCTGACCTTTTCTCCCATAATTAACTACCTGCCTCTTTTCTTGGATCCTTCTTACAGCAGCCTTTATCCAGCTATCCTTCACTGCAAACACAGAGTGGAAGTAGACATTAAAGAATACTTGCCTTCTGCTTCTCCTCTATCACCCTGCCCCCCATAAGCAAATGATCGGAGAGTACACTATGCAGAGAATGGATAATAAACAGGTATAAAAAGTAACTAATGTGCCACATCTAAAATAAAAAAAGCTTTATTTTATTATTTTCACAACACTTCATAGACAGGCCAGTGTTCTATGCCTTAATCAGACCACATGTTTAATGCATACATGGTACTCGTATGTATAAAGAAAATTAATACCTGTTTTTTCTGTAAAGAAAGTGAAACTAATATCCTTTTTCATAACTATATTACCTAATTGTATATTTTTATAGTGTTATACCCTATGTAAGAGGTATGTTATTAAACTGCTATTCAACATATGGCTGACTAATTAATGTTGATCTTAGTATCTTCATTGTATTATGATACATATATTCTGTTCAGTATGTTTGTCTTTATTGTTATTTTCTATGAAATTATTTGCATATAATCTTTCTTCATATTTTTATAGTGTTACTTTATGTTCACCTTGATCTGGAGCAATTTTTATTTTCAGGGCTGCAATCCCTTTCCTGGCACTTTCCTTAATACTTGCAGTACTTCTGATTCTTTCTTCCATAATTACTACCTGTCCCATTTCTGGGATCCCTCTTGCAGAAGCCTTTATGCCACTTTGAGGCAAAGGTTCCCTATCCTCAGCTGTAAACACTGAGCAGAAATCGTCATTAAGAATGACTGCCTTCTGCTTGTCCTCCTCTCTTACCCTGACCCCCCCCATCAGCAA
The DNA here is from genome assembly GCA_016271365.2 of Neoceratodus forsteri. Taxonomy (NCBI): domain Eukaryota; kingdom Metazoa; phylum Chordata; order Ceratodontiformes; family Ceratodontidae; genus Neoceratodus; species Neoceratodus forsteri. The sequence goes on from CM028129.1 coordinate 538,299,270, forward strand.
ATGATTGGTGAAATATACTATGCAGAGAACAGATAATGCAGTGCATAAAACCTTCATTGATATTCCACATCTAAAGTAAAAAAAAAAGCTTTAGTTTATTATGTTCACATTTTCTTGGCACCTTACATAGACAGGCCAATGTGTCATGGCCTTAACAGCACCATATGTTCAAGCCATACATGGTATCCTTGTGTGGAAAGAAAATGAATACCTGTTTTTTGAGTACAGAGAGTCAACATTGTTTTCATATCTATATTACCTGCTATTATATCTTTACAGTGTTACACACAACATAAAGTCTGTCATTAAACTGCTACTCAACATACGGCTAATACTCTCTTAGCAACTAATTAATGCTGACCTTAGTTTCGTCCTTACTGTATCATTCTCTTTGAAATTATTCCCACATAACTTTGCTTTAGATTTTTATGCTACCACTTTATTCTTTACTTAAAATAACCTAATTCAAATACAGAAAAATGCCTTTTACCTTATTTTTCAGTTCAAACATCCAGCCTCATTTTTATTTCGGAGGTGATACAGTCCTAAATAAAGATATGAAATATTTTTGTTTAGGATACATTCTGTGCTATTTTAAGGGGATACTGTCAACCCATCTAGGCCTCAAATCATCCCTTGTTTAAAAAACACATTTTATGGTTGCCGTTACTCTGTATAGATTGCTGATGTAGCTGGTTGTTGGATTCTGATTCCGTTTTCCTTTTTAAAAATGAAAACCAGACTGCCCACTACACTGGTGGTACCACACAAAAACATGTTTGTTTACATCCCTTGATCAACTCCCACTGCATCTTTCCTAGACTTTGGAACACCTCAACACAGTCTAGCCAATCATGATGCAGTTGGAGGAGAGGAGACTATTGCATGATGCATGGCTGCACTGTTTGAGCATGTTCATAATGTTCACAAAGTATGCAAGAGGAACAATTCAAGGATTTGAAACAAAAAGTTTGGTATAATTACACCATTACCTTGCATTTCAGCTCTGCTAAAAGAGGAAGCAGATAAAACAACTATCAACATCAGTGGAATTTAGAGAAGGTGACAAATCATAAAATATGGGTTTCTGACTATAAATAATATGATACAAAAATGATTTACAGTGTCCCTTTAATATCAACTTATCAATGCGATATATAAACAAAACAGTATCATATATGTGAACAAAATCCTAAAACAGTCTGATGCAGCAGCAGCAGGATAAGCTAAAAGAGAGAAGTATGGATGGGGGGAATGACACTGCAGGCTTAGTCAGTTTATAATATTGTAGAAACTTTTTTGTGACACTGATTGTGTAGTGTTACTCAAACTGTTTTTATTTCGTAGTAATTCTTTTGATGCATCAAAGTGATTTTCATTTTTTCAATGAGCACTGTATGAAAATGTTCACTTATTAGGTGCTGTGGCATGCTGGAGCGTTCCTTTTTCCTGCTTACACTCTTTGCAACCTGAGAAATGATAGGTTTGCATGTTATTCTCAAGGAGGATACAATGTGTGCTTTAAACTAAAAAGTAATTAGATTGTGTAGAGAATATTTCATCCTTCTGTTACTTGTGTCTGTAGCGTTAGAGAACTCCCAGCCAACTTTGCCTGTGAGAGCCATGTGGGTGCCATAGTTTGCCTAGTTATGTATTGAGGATCTGTGAGTGTGGTTTCCAGGGAGGGTTGGGCATGTGCTAGGAGTCAAGTATATTTTATCTTGATTTTTCTATTATTTCTTATGTTGAATGGGCTACTTTAGTAATGTAATCTTCCATCCCTGATACTCAATAATTGTATAGTGAGTATGTAGTAAATTGCATGTCTTTTTTTTTGTACTGAAATAATTACCTTTCAAACAAAACTTTTCATAAAAAAATGTTAGTCATCAGTTAGTTTGTTACCATTACTTAGATTCTTTTGATCAGTGAAGGATGGCTAGAAAACATTTCCCATGTTCAGCCTCTTCCAGGTCAGGGGGCAGAAATAGAAATGCAAAAACAAAAAAAAAAAGATAATGAAACAGGTTAAACCATCAATAGTCTTTAATAAATGAGGGAAGTTTTGCTAGGACACCAGGGAATTCCCTTACTCTGTTCGAGCAGTGCCATGGGATCTTTACCATCCTCCTGAGTAACCACCAGAACAGGAAGATATGACCTACTGTAAATAAAAGGCATAAAAGACCTAAATAACAGGTGTACTATTTATTCAATAGATACAACATATTATGAACGTGAGGTAATAGTGCAATATGGACAACTAACATAAATGAATCATGTGAAGCAAAATGTTGCACTTCAAGTTCTACAGGTCTAAACAGGTGTGACCTTTAACTATTAACAGATGCAGGCAGGCACTTTAAGGAGAGCAGGATAATAGTAATTAGGTCTACCAGCAATTGTAAAGATGTCCACTAGATACGTTGAAAGGTTTTAATTCACAGGTGAGGTTAAGGCGAAACTGCCAAATCTGCCTCCACAGATAATTTCATAAAGTTTTTCTGTTTAATAGGAAATTTGCCTCTGGTAACTTTGTCTGGCAACTTCACCTATAACTTCTCCTTTGGGGCACACCAAGGTGAAGTTGGGTCAAAATGAAGTTACTGATGCGCAAAAGTCCCAAGGTCAGCAGTCATCTGTCCCCCCCCACTCTGTTGTAGCCTGAATACCCTTTGCCACCCCCAACTCCCTGTGGTACCACCACCGCAGGCTGCATCCACTCATCCATCTCAGTCAGGAGCAATTCTAACATTTTCTGACTTGTGTGTGATCCAGTTATACTCTTTACTACCAGTGTGACATGCTAGCAAATACCCAGGGCTCAATTTTCCAATGCCAGAGAATGCCACAAGCCCCTAGTGTGCTGATTATACAGCACATGAGGCTTGTGGCATTCTCAGGGCACATATTGCAATTTTCAAACACAAAATGCAACAAGTTAGACCAGCTTTCCCCGATCTAACTTTGAGCCCTTTTGGAGACACTTTTCCGGGGCTTGCACCTCATCTTTGGTGCTAGCTTCCATAAAGTGTGGAAATTGTCACTAATGAGCCCAATGTACTAAAATCGGGTGCAGTTGTAGTGACAGGGTTTGGCACACTGCCAAAACCAAAGTGTGGTGGTGCAGGGCTTGTCTAGGGACTTAGTCTTGTAGTGATCATTGTTAGTCTTGTAGTACTCATTGAGACTTTTTTAGATATATAGATTGTCCTTTAATTCCAAAGATTAATGGATTTATGGCTTGTTAAATTTGCAATGTTATCCTTAGGGAATTTTAATTTTTTAATTTTTATGTTTTATAAGGCATCTGTATTTTCAGTTGTTATTGCTTAGGGATTAAGACCTTTTTCCAGCTATGTACTGTAGATTGTCCCTTAATTCCAAAGACTGATTGAGTTACAGCTTGTGAAGGCTCCTATGTTATCCTATGGGAATTTTAATTTTTTTTTCATTTTTTTGTTTTTTATATGTCTGTTTTCAGTTGGTATTTCTTGAGGGCTTAGTCTTGTAGTACTAACTGAGACTATATATATATATATATATATATATATATACATACATGTCCCTTAACTCCAAAGACTGATGGAGTTATGGCTTTTTAATGTTGCAAATTTATCCTGTGGGAATTTTCAGCAGAAATTCACAAAGGTCAATTTTGCCTTATAACGTCTCCTGGTAAATTCACCTTTGATAACTCCTACTTTACCAGATTGTCGCATTATGGGCATTTGGTTATATGTTTAGATTTAGGAACACAATGCTTTACAAGACTTTACTGAGGTATGCAGACAGTAAACAACTAAGGGGACACATGCAAGATGCAATAACACAGGTAATTATAATAACATTACTGTGTATATGAACACTCTAACTTCAGTAAACAAAAATGAAATCAATATAGTCAAACCACACTAACAAAAATAATTCAGTAAAACACACTTTTTACAGAACTAAAATTACAAGCCAGAGAAAAAAGGAAAAATAATTCATACACAACACTGACTAAAACAACATTAGTGCTACTCAGGCAGAAAAGGTCTTTTTGCTTGCTGTTGCTGCACCAAACTACTAACACAGCTCCCCCCCCCCCCAAAGCATTGTCTCACTATACACAATACAGAAAATGAAACAGAAGCTTTAAAGCAAATCAGAAAAAAACACAAATAATTGGTAATCTACAAGCACACTAGACACTTTACTGAGTCATTTGGTTGAAAACACTGCATGTTTTAAATGGTTTCCAAAGATTTTGGGGCACAGAGATTCAGAGCAGACTTAACACCAACTCTGTCTTCATAAGACTACACTGAATTTAGCTTACACATGGCAATACAGTTCACTGCAACCTCCAATCTCATGCATCCTTGCAAGCTTCACTTTAGGGGCACAATCTGCAGGCAAACTTCAATCAATCAATCAATTGTATTTTGTACTTTAGAGTATGTGAGCCAAAATGCCCATTTTTCACAAAGGTCCAGTTGAACTGACATTCTTTACAGTTAGAACAGAGCACATAACTGGAGGTATTTGCACAATAAACGTTAAAGGTTACCAAATTCAGGATTTGCAAAGTTGTAATTGTAAGGCAAAGTTGAACTTTGCTATACAGATTAAATTTGCTAAGTTTAGCAAATTCATTAATTTCTCCATGGAGCAAAGTTTTCTAACATCACCCACCACTAATGTCCATTTTATACAATCATCCATTAACAACATCTAAGCTAAAAACAATGCACAGTATATATATAATAATATCCCACATGGCCTAGGAAGATGACCCCCTTCCCATGGGGGGGGGGTAAAGTCATGCAAAATACATTTTAGACTTATTCAAGGCTCAACAATAGCAGTACATTGCAACCAAGATAAGTTGGGTTGACTGCAGAACAGAGAATGTAGGAAAGGAGATCAACTAGTGTTAGAAAATCCCATCCTTTCATAACTCCCTTAGAGTCATGCCCCCAGTTAGCATTACTGGGCAGGGCAATATCCCTCCAATGTAATTTCAACTGGATTAGCATGGACACTGATGGTTACTAACCCTGCCTTGTGGTCTCAACAAGGCTGAAGAGCCTAGGTCATTAAACTCTTCATTGGGGAGGGTTCATATCCAAGGTCTAAGTTATTTGTGCAGTGCCTCCACCCAAAGAAAGGTTAAAGTGGGCCTGATGTAAGTAAGATACAACCCCTTGAGGATGCAACACCTCCCCACCACCCTACAGAATCATGCCACATGTGAACCACTGCAATGTTGCAACAATTCTCACAAAATGCAGGTGGAGGGCCTCATAGCCCCTGGATGGTACAGTATTCCCCAATACCACCTACCCTGGAGGGTATTATTGTGCTTAGAAAATGGGCTACAAGTGCCATTTTTATAGGATTAAAAATAAGTAAAATAATGCTATAAAAATGATTAGAATTTGGTTGTTGTTCCCTGTTTGATAAAGTAGCCCCTCTACTACTGGCATTGGCATTAGCAGTAAAGGGCGCTGTTAAGGTTCCTTCTGTGCAGTTTCACCTCCCCCAAGTCTGTTCCTGTTGTTTCTTTTTTTAGTTTTTTTTTATTTATACTGCCTTCTCTTACTGTGGTTTGTTTTATTAGCCCATTCCTATCTGTGAACCTGACAGAAGACTACAGGACTTGGATAATGAAGGAATACAGTGGCAGCATAGAACAGAGTTTTAAAACAACGTGTCTCCTCTCCTGATTCCCTCAGTGGTGCACCCGGTCATGGTAAGTATTGCACCATGGCTTTCTCCCTGTCAGGAGAAAAGTTTCTGTATTGTCAGGAGACAGTGCAGTAAAGAGAGCTAGGATTTTTATTTTGTTTTGTTTTGGGAGGTAAACTGTAAAGCAGGCAGTGCGAACAAGCAGCACATGTGCATTTTGTTGCAATGGAGATTCTCGCGCTGTGCTGCCATTTTGAAAGCCAGGCTGCCAACTGCAGTGAAGCCACTATGATTGGTCACTTCCTTTCTGTTTTGCCCATGTTTTTATTGTTGCAGATTGCTTGAAATGTTTAATAAAGACAAATGGGGGCTGGCGGCTCGCACTTTCTGCTATAGAAAAAAAATGTAATTTTAACATTAACGGGGCCCAAAGATATGTGAGGTAATGTGGCTAGAAATGCACTGAAATTTAATTTCACTGGTGAAATGATGGCAAAATCATCAATTTCACCCAGCAAAACATTTCCTGTAATTAGGGCCTTTCCGCAAAATTTCGCCACTAATTTCGCCTGCACATCTAAGGTGAAATTAGGTGAAATTAGGCTTTTCACTCTGCTGGTGGTCACATGGTTGACTCTAAACAGGCAGAAAGTGAGTGGTTCATTTCCTGTGCTGTATATCTCGAGGAAGCAGGCAGCATTTATACTCCCTGGGACTGTAGAGTGCACTTTTACACCTAAATTGCTTAATTTCTGCTATTTTTTTCTTTTTCTTATTTGTCATAGTTCATATTTTAGTATCTGGTGAGTGTGGGTGTGTGTGTGTATGATTGTATGTGTGTGATTCACCCCACACCCTTGGCTCTCTCTGAGTCTCTATCTCGGTTTCTTTTTTTTTGTTTGTTTGTTTGTTTGTTTGAATTGGAGGTGTTTATGAATTGTGGACATAATGGAGAAGGGTGAAGACAGTGGGGCACCTGTATGCGCATTTTGGCTAACTGTCACAAATGAAATGCCACAGCAGGAGGCTTTTGGCTCCAGCACCAGCACCCAGCAGCAAACTGTGCCCCCTTCCCAGCAGCAGGAGGAGACTGTGGCCCCTCCACCACAGCAACAGCAGTTGGAGAGAGTGCCCCCTCCCCAGCACCAGGAGGATACTGTTCCTCCACCCAGGCAGCAGGAGACCGTGCCCCTTCCAAGCAGCCGGAGGTGTCGGTGCCTGCGGCATTATCTGAGGACCCCCCCATGGCGCTGTTGCCCCAAAGTTCTCCTGTCTGGGATTTTTTTCTATTTAATATCAGTTGGTGACCCAGTGGTCACCTGCAATCTATGTGGGCAGGAAGTGCATTGAGGAAAGTGTGGATTCCACTTTGGGACAACCAGCTAACATAGCCACATAGTCCACCACCACCTGCTACAATGGGACCTCAAATTGTGGAAGGTGGTGGCATCATCAAGTGCAGCTGTGGAGAGCAGTACGGGTGTAAGCACTGAAGGGGTGAGCAGGAGGGAGGTATGGCTGGACCAGTTAAACGTCCTCACCATGCTCACCATATCAGAAAACAGCAGCAATCAGTAATACCAAGACCCTTCCAGGGCCCCTCTGTCCAAAGCCAGCAGGACAGGCAGCCCCCACCTTGCCAGCAGTGCCAGTGACACATGCCGACTTATCAGCTGTCCTGTCTGAAGTCCAGCATCTCCAAAAGGAGTTAAACAACTTCAGACAGGAATTTAGTGATACCCGGGGGGAGAGTTCTAAACTGCAGTGTGATGCTGACAAAATCATGGACATCCTGTCTGAACTCCATGGCAGCCCCACTGGCACTTAATGTGGCAGCATAAATTAATTTGTCTTTTTTGTTTTCATTTTTTTATCTTCCATTCTGTTCTTTGTATGTTCTCCCAATAAAAAAATAAAACCAAAAAAGCTAATCTGTCCTCTTTAATCTACATCCATTTCTTAAGTCTTGTTTCTTTATTTTCTATGTAAAATAAATGTATTGACCATTGCTGTTGTGTTTGTTACTGTCTTATGCTCCCTATAGAATGCAGTCCCTTTTCTTGTTCTCTCTCTATTAGTTCTCCCAACTCATTGTTGTATTACCCTTGTTCTCCTGATCCTGCCTGTCATTTGTTATGCTTATTGTGTACTATGTCCGTGTACCCCTCCCCAATAAACATCTTAATCCCTTAGTATTCATGGTATGTGTTACTTCTCAGAGCTGTTTACACCTACAAGATTCCTTTTAACAACATAATGATGTGTAATGCAGTTGCATTCCCTATATATTGAGTTTGCAAATGAAATGCCGGCTCCTGCTGAAGGCTGTTGGCCATCTGGGCCTTGTGCACAGATTAGTGTATATTTTTTGGGAATTCAAATACCTTGTGTGAGTTGCTTCAACTCAAAGTTAGATGTACTCACCATAGCACATGTCCATAAGGTGCTCGTTCCTTATTCAATTCTCTAGTGTGGCAAGTAAACAATGTAAAAAGTGCTTCCATATAACCAAGTTAAAAACACCCACTCCCTCAAGACACCATCATTCCTTATATGTATCATGAAGTACGGTGCCTTGAGGGAGCGGATATTTTTTATCTTAGTTATATGGGAGCATTTTTCACATGCCACACTGTAATAAAGAAAGAGCACTTTATTGATATGTGCTTGTGGTGATTACTTCTTACTTTGAGTTGAAGCAACTCACACGAGGTATTTGAATTAAAAAAATACAGACTCTGTGCACAGAGCCCTAACAGCCCACAGCCTTTGACTGGTGCCTTTCCTTTGCCATCTCCATATATGGGGAATGCAACTGAATTGTTGGTCAATGTTATGTTTTGTTAAAGTTATGCTGAAGGTGTCACCTGCTCTTTAACATGTTTCCTCCTCCTAGCCACAAATGTCAAGTGTTGTGCCTATTAAAAAAACTGTTTGCTAGGTGATGCTGCATCACATATTGTTGTGTGCAACATTACGAAGATGTAATACATCTGGTGCCAGCACTGACAACATGCCCTAGAAGGCCAGAATTCCCAAAAATGTTTCCCAGAAAATGTTACAGTAAATTCAGACCTAAATCAGGTGTCAGACATGCTGTCATATGCTACACGCCTTCCACCTGGGCCAAAACATGTTGTTTGACCCACTGTTTACCAATGGTTTAAGGCCTAATCATGGTGTTGCCACTGCCTAACATGACCCTGAAGTCCAGAAATGTTTCCCAAAAATGTTACAGTACATTCAGACAGAAATCAAGTGTCAGACAAGCAGTTACATGTTTCACATCCACCATCAGGACCCAAATCTGCTGTTTTCTGCACCATTTCAAATGATTTTCAAACCTAAACGTGGTGGTGCCACTGTCTAACATGCCACAGAAGTCCAGAAATGTTTCCCAAAAAATGTTACAGTACATTCAGACTGAAATCAGGTGTCAAACAAGCAGTTACATTGTTCACATCCACCACTAGGACCCAAATCTGCTCTTTTCTGCACTGTTTCAAATGTTTTTCAGGCCTAACTGTGGTGGTTCCACTGCCTAACATGCCCCCATATATAGTAAAGTCAGGTAGTAAACACCAGTAGTGAAACAGGGAGGAAAGGGTTAATATGGTAAGCAAATTAAATAGAAAAACAGGAACGCTGCAATGCAGAGGCTAGATCACAATTTTAATTTCTGTGAGCAATTCAACAATGCAGTGTACCTGGATATGGACAAGTCAAATGGTCAATGTCCATGAATACTTCCACTAAAAAAATAAAGCACAAATGTGATTAAGTGAAGGGAAACAGGAACAGATAACTGTTCAAATAAAGTTACCCAAAAAAAGGTCAATATGTAAGAAAAATATAACAAATAAGTAGTGCACCAACAAAAATATTAAGACTTAAAAGAAGTTACAGAAACTCACTCAAAACTTGTGCGAAATCTGTCAAATATTAGGAACTAGCCTACTCTGCTTTCACATACACACACCACACACACACACACACACACACACACACACACACACACACACACCACATGGTCGACACTCCCCCGCTCAACTCCATCACAGACACAGACACAAAGAAAACTGAAAACACTATCTAAGTTTAACTAAGTATTATCCAAAGATACCAAAACAAAAAAAGGTTCACTAGCAGCACTAGGAAATAAATTGAGATTTGGGGAGCAATTAACTCTCAAAATTCACAAATTAAGAGGTTTCTGAAGGGTTTATTGGCTGCAATGTACCACACTGAACTGCTCTCTGACTCAACAGACAATATACTGTGCAGGAAACAGCCTGCACGTGATACTTCAGCTATTTACCCACAATGCATTACAATTTCACTGGTGAAATTGAAAAACATTGGTGAAATTCACCTTGATTTGGCAACATTTCGCCTTACACGAAAGTGAAATTGGCAACATTTCACATTACGCAAAAGCAAAAAGAGGCAAAATTATGTTTTGCCTAGGTGAAAAATTTCACATAATGTAGAAATTACGCAAAATATTTGGCTAGGCAGAATTTTCCAGTTTTGCACATTTCTAAATGCAGCACCCCAAATGAGTACTTCTTCGCAGTGGGCTGTGTTGAGAAATACCCACCAGGTAATGTTGCAGTCCTAGCCAATCAGAAGGCTAGGATTTTGTTTTCCATTTTCTAATACTCTACAAATTATTTAGACACAGACAGTAAGTGTTAGCAAAATAACAAGGGCTTTATTATGGATCAGGATAGGTCCCCCAAAAAAGGAAGCTTAAAGAAGGTGAGATAGCAGTGTATATCCTTGTCTTGGCCCAGCCTTAATTTCTAGTAACCCTGGTTGTACTCCCATAACACTCCTTTGCAGAGCCAAATAAACAGCAGCCTGCCCCCCAGACCACACATGCATAGTACTCTTGCCCAGCTATACTGCTGGCGACTGCCCCTGCACTTTTGGTTCTAGCATAGACTCTTTAAATAACCAAGAGAGCTCCTGATGCATCACTAGGCATCCTGCCATAGGAACAGCATAGGCTCAATCTTGTTGCATGTGGTTGGCCGGCGATGGTGCATTTTAGTAATTAAACAAGCTGCAAACAAACTCAAACCAGCAGTGGGTATTTGTATTACTGGTCAGATGGCCTCTTCTATTTAATGGTTTCCCAACCAACAAATATTCAAAGGTGATACTGTGGGTATAAAGCCCTCATTTACTCATGATTTACCTAAACCAGTGGGATCTCCCCTGATGCACAGGGTTTAGTGATGCAGTAGCAGTGAGTCCCTCCTCTGGGTGGTTCAGCACCTCTCCTTTGGTCTCAAGCTTCGGGTAATAGCATGCAAACTTCTCTCTGAGGGGTCAGTTAGGCCTCTCCTCTTGTCTGCATGTAGCAGACAGTCACTTCTGGAAGTCACAAAACAGCTTCAACCTTTGAAGTCCAACTACATCAAACCAATACACCATTTCCTAACAACCAGTCCCTCGTCTGCTGAGACAACCAGCCACAGGCTGTAGTGCTGGCTGGGTGACTTAACCAACACCAAGCTGCACTTTGGTACAGTGGCTTCCCTGACATAGAGCTACACTCTGGTATAGTGACTTCCCAGACACAGGGCTGCCCTCTGGTACAGTGGCTTTACCAAGCAGAGCTTCACTCTGGCACAGTGGTAAAGAGCTGCACTTATCATAGTGGCTTCCCAGACAAACAGCTGCTCTTTGGTACAATGGGTTCTTGGACATAGAGCTGCACTCTGGCACAGTGGCTTCCCTGACACAAAGCTGTACTCTGGAACAGTGGATTCCCAGACAAAGAGCCACACTCCGGTGCAGTGGCTTCCCAGGCACAGAGCTGCACTCTGGTGCTGGGCTTCCCAAATACAGTGCTGCACCCTGGCACAGTGGCTTCCCTTAAGAGCTGCAGTTTGAAACAGTGGCTTCCAAGACAAACATTTTCACTCCAGTACAGTGGCTTCCCAGACACCAAGAGCTGTACTTTGGAGCTGTGGCTACTCAAACACAGAGCTGCACACTGGTACAGTGGCTTCCCAGACACAAAGCTGCACTCTGAAACAGTGGCCTCCCAGACACAGAGCTGGACTCTGTTACAGTGACTTTTCAGACTAAGAACCACACTCCAGTGCAGTGGCTTTCTAGACAAAGAGCTACACTCTGGTACACTAGCTTCCCAGACAGAGTTGCACTCTGGTACAGTGCCTTCCCAGACAAAGAGCTGCTCTCTGGTACAGTGGCCTCCCAGAAAAGAGCTGCAGTCTGGCAAAGTGGCTTCCCAGACAAATAACTGCACTCTGGTACAGCAGTTTCCCAGGCACTGAGCTGCACTCTGATACAGTGGCTTCTCAGATTAAAAACCTGCATTCATGTGCAGAGACTTTTCAGACAAAGAGCTGCATTCTGTTACAGTAGCTTCTCAGACTCAAAGCTGCAGTCTGGCACAGTGACTTCACAGACATAGAGCTGTCTTCTGGTACAGTGAGTTTCCAAACACAGAGCTACACTGAGGTAAAGTGGTTTCCCAGACACAGAGCTACACTCTGGAACAGTGGCTATTCCTGACACAATGCTGCGCTCTGGTACAGTGGCTTCCCAGACAAACAGCTGCAGTCTGGTGCAGTGGCTTCCCAAACACAGAGCTGGCACTGTGGCTTCCCAAATATAAAGCGGCACTCTGGCACAGGGGCTTCTCTGATACAGAGCTGCAGTTTAGTACAGTGGCTTCCCAGACACATAGAGATGCACTGTGGTGCACTGCCATTCCAGACACAGAGCTTCAGTCTGGAACAGTGGCTTCCCAGACACAGAGCTGCACTCTGGTGCAGTTACTTCCTTCACACAGAGCAGCACTGTGGTACAGTGCTGCTCTGTATAGCACTGTGGTACAGTGGCTTCACAAACACAGAACTGCACTCTGGTACAGTGGCTTCACAGACATAGAGCTGAACTCTGGTACAGTGATTTCCCAAAGGGCTGCACTCTGCTGTAGTAACTTCGGAAACACAGAGCTGCACTCTGGTTGATTGGCTTCCCTGACACAGAACTACACTCTGGTACTGTGGCTTCCTAGACACAGAGCTATACTCTACTACAGTGGCTTCCCAGACAAAGAGCTGCACTCTGGTACAGTGACTTCCCTGACATAGAGCTGCACTCTGGTACACTGGCTTCCCAGACAGTGAGCTGCAATCTGGTATAGTGTCTTCCAAATGCTGAGCTGCACTTTAGTACAGTGGCTTTCAAAACATAGAACTGTACTTTGGTACAGCAACTTTCCTGACACAGAGCTGCCCACTGTGGAGTGGCCTCCTATACAAACAGCTGCACTCTGGTATAGATTATTTGAGTCAATGCAAACATCGAAAGTGTCTCTGAGTCTCCAGGAGGGTGGCTTCTCTTTCTAACTCCTCTCTTGCAGTTTTACTCATGGTATCCAGAAGGCTGCACTGTGCAAGCACTGTATTCCCTCCTTTCTGGTGCTGCAGGAAAACTGCTTGCTCTGACAGATGTATCATGAAGGGGGTACAACCATGATGCTCTCAAGACCTTTAAAATGTGGCCCTAGTAAAAAAGTGGAGAAAGTTGGAGGAGTTTCCCTCTGTGCACTAGAAATCAAGAGGGTTCCAGGGATTGAGGAAGGCTCAAGAATCTTTCAGTATGTCAATCAAATAATTTTAATATTGAGTATAATATTTGTGTGATTCTCCTAACTGCTCTGGCCAGCATTCTGTGATTGTGGGGGCCAATTCAGCAGGGCCAACAGTGGTCTGGAAGTTCATATTTCATAGGTTTACCTCACCAAGCAGGTGGTTTCAAATACTTCAGTTATGGACTAGGGTGGAATAATGACAGGTAAACTTGCAAACATACAGCAGTGGATGATATTTTAAAGCAGCAATAATTTATGAAGTCAGATGAGGATGAGTAAGCCCATTCCTAAATATAGGAGTCCATAGTCAAAGTATCTGAAACCACCTATTTGGTAAGGTAAACCTGTGAAATAGGAACAAGACAGCCTAAATTAATGAGGTCTTTATCAAGTCCATGAGCCCTTCATGTCTCATTCAGCAGGCTTCAGAGTCTGATTGACCAAACAGTCATCCTCTGACCCCACTGCCATGCTGTTACAGGTCAAAGGTGACAAAGATGGCTGCTGTATTCATAGTCAATAGGAAGTCCTTCCCAAATGACTCTGAGCTGAATATATTTGGCATGCTGGGGGAGTGCATGGATCCAGGGGACCTGGTGCTTGCCTATAATATGGTAGTAATGGAGGCAATGGATTAGATTGCTCCTGTTCATGTTCGCCCCCTCACTCTCTGTCCAAGGTCTCCACGGTTTCATGGGACCTTAAAGGAGTTAAGGAGAATGAGGTAAAGGTTGGAGAGGGCCTGGTGGACTCTGTTTACAAAATTCCTGCATTGCAAATGTTAACTTATGTCTCAGGCTAGTCCTGTACTGGTGCGTTTAAATGTCTCTTTCAGTTTGTGCAACAATCAGGTAAGCCCAGGTTTGGTCAGGAGTGTTGTTGCATTTGCTTTATTAGTGGTAATTGAAGCATTTCATGTGCAAAGGCAGGAAAACCCCATGGGAGGTTACACTTTTAAATAACATTCTTTGCTGTAGCAATGGTTACATTAAACTAGCTTTTTTTCTTGTCTGCTAAATTGCGAGCTACTCAAACAAAGGCCTAACAGTATGGTTTTAGGATCCTTAATTAACAGTTTTTTGGCAGGCACCTGAAACATTCTGCCCAAATGAGGAAGTGCTGTTGTTTGCTTTATTTTATAAAGTTTTCAGGGAGCAATTATTGCCTGTACTCCACTGGCTCTACCTTTACATTCTCTCCGGGGCTGCAGTAGACACTCACTTGTTTGAAGCCTTAGTAGTCCTATTACCCAAACCAGACAAAGACCCCAAAATTGGTTCAGAGTTACAGGCCAATATCCCTATTGAATCAGGATGTCAAAATTCTTTCCAAGATATTAGCGGATAGGCTAACGCTGGTTCTCCCAGATCTGATTGGTACGTCTTAGGTTGGGATTATGAGGGGACATTCATCCTCAGACCATTTACGTACCCTCTGGCACGTCTTCTCGGAGTCCAGGGACGCCACCTTTCCAGCGGGTTTGGTCTCCCTGGACGCCGAGAAGGCATTTGACCGGGTAAACTGGAATTATTTATTCCAAGTTCTCAGAGCTTTTGGGTTCCCTGCCATTTTATAGTCTGGATTAGGGCGCTATATCGGTCTCCCTCTGCAAGGATTTCAGGTAATGGGGCTTTTTCAAAATCTTTTCTGTTACATTCAAGTACGAGACAGGGTTGTCCCCTTCCCCCCTCATATTTAATCTTTATTTAGAACCCCTTATTCAGAATATTCTTACTAACATGGGAATACAAAGTATTCCGATCTGGAATAATGTGGTGAAGATAAGAGCATATGCTGATGATCTCCTCCTCCATTTGGCCCACCCGGTAACTTCTATCCCGAATATGCTAAGTGAGATAGCCAAATGTAGCCATTTTTTGAATTATAAGTTGAATGCAAACAAGACGTCCTTTTTTTCCCTTAATCACAAGGTTTTTAAGACAGACATTATCCCCTTGGGATTGTGCTGGTCTCCCCATGTTATCAAATACTTGGGTATCAAGTTAACATGTAAAACTTCCCTATGGTTTAAAGAACACTTAGAACCTCTTTCTCAGATGATTGTGCAGGACCTAGAGAGATGGGATAAGCTTCCGATTTCACTATGGGGCCGCATTAATATAATAAAGATGAATGTATTTCCCCATATTTTTTATCCCCTGTCGCATCTCAACTCATTTGTTCCTGTATCCTGGTTTCAGAAAATGCATAAGCTTTTCACTAATTTTATCTGGTCTAATAAACACTCCAGGCTGGCCTATCACAAATTAGCTGCTGCCAAAAATGAAAGGGGGTTACGGATTCCTCATTTGGCTATTTATTACTGGGCTAGTCATCTTGCTAAGTACCTGAAATGGGTAAGGCTGGGTCCAGAAAATCTGAGACCAGTCTGGCTTAGCAATGAACTAGACTATATTCAGGCTATGAACATGGATCTCTCGACTATGCTCTTTGTAAAAGTCTCCCTTTTACAGAATGTTAGTAAATGCCCCACTCTCAAAGGTTCACTCGCAGCTGTGTTCGTTTCTAAGATATAATCAGAGTACAGACCTGTCTCAGTCCATCTGGAATTCTCCAGCTTTCACCATAAATAAGCAGGTAATTTCTCGAACATGGTTACCTCAGTTAGGTGAAGGGATAGCCTCCTCTTTATTGGATGGCTTGGGGGCTTGGCTTTTGGTTACCGAGATTCTCAGAAGGTACAACATTCCTGACTCTCAGTCATTTAGAGTTTGTCAGTTGAAGCATTTGTTAATCACAGTGTTTGGTAAAGTCCCTCCCCGCCCATCAGTTTTTGCATTGGTACCTGAACTTTCTTCCCTTCCCGAATCCCCAAGGGTTATCTCTAAGATATATCAGGTATTGTATCTATGGTGGTTTGGGAGTGGCAATGGTCCCACTAGCTTTTGGAACCCATTCTTCCTGCAGTCCACTTTCAATTGGTCAGCTCTCTGGATGTTTTGTCACAAATACATCTCCCAAGATAGATTACGCCTGATGCAATTCCATATTTTGCACAATATGTTTACATGCCAGTTAAACTGGCTAAATGGGGCCTTCTTGTTATTGACAGGTGCACTAGATGCTCCCCGGAAGCTGGGACACTTTTTCACATATTCTGGTTGTGCCCCAAGATAGCTTCGCTATGGGATTTAATTAAAACTCACCTGAAGCCCTTATTGGGATTACAGGACTGTTTTACTCTGGATATTTGCCTTTTGGGAGATTTGTCTTCTATTAAGGTTAAGATTCGGAGATTTCACATTTCAATGATTGCACTCTTGGTCAAAAAAATTATTCTCAGGCATTGGAAAGACGGGAATTGTCCAACATATCAGGAATAGATACATGAAATCCTTGCTAATTTCCGCACAGAGAAGGCCATAGCAAGCCTTCAAAATAGGTTACATAAGTATAAGTATATATGGGATCCCCTTCACACTTTAATTATCACCGCTAGGATTTAAAGTGTAATTGGTGCACGTGCCATCATATTAAGTATGAGATCATCATGGTTAACTAGCTACTACAGTATTCGAGGGAACTGCTATGCCGTGGAGGGAGTGGTGGGGTCAGGGGGCAGTGCTGGATTGTACTACTAACTTGCTGTTCATACTTGTTTCACTGCCTCCTGTATTGTGGAAATTTTGTGAATAAAGTGTGAATTGAAAAGGAAGTGCTGTTGTTGCATTAACTTTATCAGCAATAGTTGAAGCCTTTCATGTGTGAAGGCAGGAAAACAACGGTGGGGTTGCGGGTGGGTCAGACTTTCAAATAACATTCTTGGCTGTAGTAATGGCTACATTAAACCAGAGGTTTTTTTTTTTGTGTGTTTGCTAAAGTGCAAGTTACTTGGACAAAGGCTTAATAGTATGGTTTTAGGATCCATAATTAACAGTTTTTTCATAGGTGCTGTGACAGAGTGGTAGATGGAATTTATGTCAGCAGAAGAATGGATAAAGCTCTGTTTCCTTTTTTACAAATGCTGAAAGGGTTAACTTCTTTGGTCCCATTACTGCCATATGGCGTCGGAACCACCCATTGCTGAGCTTGACCCAAAATGGCCACTGGTAGAGAATGAGTTAAACAACACTCTGGAAGCATCCAGGTAGGGAGCTAATCAAACATAGCTGCAGTCAATGTTGATTAGGGTCAGTGCATAAAACCTGCCTAGGCAACACAAGAGGGAGGGCAGCCTGGAGAAAGCTGGAAGCTATGCTGAAAATGGAGAGTTCAAGCTACAGATACTTTTGGAAAGGACTGTGGAATTCGTAAGTGGACTTTATGATACCACCTGAAGGATGGGAACCAGATTATCTGTTAACTCAGAGGTGTTGAGGGTTTATTTGTTTAGTTAGAACTCCAGGCAAGAGTTGGATTTTGGTTTGTTAAAGGGCTGTGACCCCAATAGTTGGAAATAAAGCTGCCTCAGATAAACTGCACTGTTTTATTTTACCTCGGACTGTGTATATTCTCCTTGACACACCTACACCAGCCCAACCCAGGCATATATCTGAGGTCACAATACCACATATGGTCACAGTGGTGGGATACGTCAACCCACTGGTGTGTCAAAGAAATGGAATAGGTCCTAAAAGCTCTATTACAATTGACACCTGTCCAGCAGAACATAGTCCAAGCATAACAGGGCATAACAGGAGACTAACTATGTGTTAATGTTCCAGACTGTGAAGATCTCAGCTGCACAACAAGAAGGCTGTGCAATTTTCAGAGAGGTAGTGCAACACATGAGCCAACCAACCCCTGCAGAGCCACATAATGATGAACAATGGCCAATCCAGGTGATTTATTACCTACAGGAAATGACACCTGAGGATGATGTGGAGGCATACCTGTTGGCCTTTAAATACACTGCACTTTGGGAGGTCTAACCCTGCTCTCAATTGGCTGCCATTATGGCGCAATTCATTCTGGACAAAGCCCAAAAAGCTTATTATGACCTACAGAGAGAAGCAGCAATAGACTATGACCATCTGAGAGCAGAGATCCTGACAAGAACTGGAGTAACTCCAGTTGTGAGGGCTCAGAGGTTCTACCGATGTCAGTTCCAGGAGGGTAAGTCCCCCAGATTACAAATGTTTGATTTGATCCACCTGGCAAGCAAGTGTTTAAGACTTTAAGACTGGACATCAACAGTCCAGCCCAGATCATATAGATTTTGGTGCTGGTTAATTTTCTTTGTGGACTTACACCTGGTCTATGCAAGTTGATGGGGCAAGGGAGCCGCCCCCCCACATATGATAGCCTGGTAGCCTTAGCGGAGCGATATCTGGCTACCAGAGAACTTTCTTGCACTGCACCTAAGGAGATACCTTGGACCCATTGGTGACTCCCATGCCCAAGGAACTTGAATTATGGTAAAACTGGTAAAATGGGACAAGAAATGGGGACACTGAAGACCAGCCAGAAGCTGAGAAAGGACTTGGTGTTCCTAGCAAAAAGAACAATAAGGGGGAACTAAGCCAAAGAAACCTTATCAATGTTTTGAGCATGCGGAACTGGGGTACCTTGTGGCTAAATGTTCTAATATCTCTAAACCCATGCAGTGTGTAATGGGGGAAATAGACAGTGATTATTGTGGGTTAGTGAATGTGGTTGGGGAGGCTGATGGTATTCATATCTATCAGACACCGGTTACATTAAATGAGAAACCATCAGTTGTCCTGGTAGACTAGGGGAGTTCAATTATGCTAGTTTCAGGGAATCTGATAGACCCTTCCCAATTTGACAAGATTAAGAAGGCAGGTGTCACTGGCCCGGTGGCAGTAAGGGTTGAGGCACTGGATGTCACACCTCACAGCAAGTCAGTGACCCGGGTTCATGAGCAAGCTAGAGCCTCTGGGGGTCAACCGGGGGGGAGAGATGGATCAAGCAGCCAGCAGGTAGCTCTCCTCTCCAGGAAGGGATGTGGGGTTTCCACAGCACTTGGCTGCCACCCAGTGGAGGCTAGGTTATAGTGCCATGCCATGGGGGGACCTGGCATCAGGCTGGTAGGGTGAATTGGGCCATCACCGGAGCCATGGTGCACATGCATGCCTCCACTCACATGGGCATCCATGTTGTGGGGTCCCAGAAATAGGGGGAAGAAAACATTTAATCAGGAGCTGCAAATGGATGAAGCCCCTGCATCGGCTCCAGTGGTTCTGCTGGGTAGAGGGGAGGGTTCCCAATGACTGCAGAAGTCCAGTGTTGAATGGCTGTGATACACGAGGTCCCTGTACTCTTATTGGTACCCTCAGAGCTACACCGTAGACAGCTAGTGCTTAGGTATATGTTATACTAACATATAGGGCTAAGGGCATCTACCGTATAAGAGTAGATGTCAGGATATGTAGGCAAATTGTTGTAATACACTTTGCTTGCTAATACATATATATTTTTCTATGTATTTTCTGTGTATTTCTTACTTGTAAGATGCCAGGACACCTGTGTGCTTGGAATAATTATATGTAAGTCAGCATTGCCATCTTTTGGTAATTTGTACTACTACACTGAGTTATGTAAGACTCTGTAAAAGAACTCTTTTGTTTCACAAACTGATGACTATTACAAAATTGTGTAATGTTATCTTGGACCGTGGAGCATCCTCTAATATAGCCAATAGGGCTCATCTCTGTAACTAGAAATGTTTCTGTCTTACAGTAACTATAGTAATTATCATAGGTATATAATGTGATATATTAGTCTTGTACCTCGGAGATCCCAAGAGACACAAAAAAAATCTTGAGGTATAGGAAATGCTTAGCACTGGCTCCCAGTTCGTATTGGTAAGAACTGCTTAGGGCAACTGTGATTTTATCCTTTTTGGTAGTAATAAACTAGTTTATTACTCTAATGCAACATGTCTGTGATTACTTGTATTCCCAATATTGCCAAGAACCTGAAAGTGAGGTTTAGACCTCCTGACAATTGGCGACCGCGGGCAGGCGATATTTGGTGTTTGTAAGTTTTCACTAGTTGCTATCACTTTTCCCTTTCCCACGGGGACAGTAAGTGTACATTCCCGTATCACCTCTCCCATTTTAAAGCCAGTTTGTAGTCACTTACAAAGTCTGGCTGTTTTCTTTTCGGGTGTCGATGCTGACTCAACTCACTCCATTACAGCTTTGAATTGTAAGCCTACAAATCTTACAGTAGCCCGGCTGTGTATAAAGTGCTCCTGCTGTGGATCAATACATAGCACAGTGCCTTTTTCACAGTTTGATTTTTCATTCCCTCCCACACAATGGCCACCGCATCAAATATCTGCGCAGAACTGAAACTCGATGTCTCGAACTTCCTTGCCTCCAATGGAGGATGAGCTGACTTCATGCAGGGCGCAAGTCAATCCGACAACCCTTTACTGGGGATTTCAACCCCAGTACACAGAGATGAGACAATCAACCAATAAGTGTCAAGCTAAAGGGCTGATGGTCATGATTCTCTACGCTGCTCTGAAAGCCTCCAAAGCGAGGTTTCAAAATGCTTGATCTGCAAATTTCATCTCTTAAGCAACAGACGGGTTTGCAGGATGCAGAATGTATTAGACTGCAGCAGAATTTGGAGTCCGAACTCCAAACTCTGCGCGATGAAAAGGATTCACTTTTGCATCATTCAGCTCAAGCTGGAGAACAGGAACTATGTATGTTGAAGCAGGAGTGTGAAAGTTTGAGACAGGATAAGGGACATGGATTGCATATGAATGACTTGTTAAGTACTGTGAATGCTCAGTTGCATGAGGAGATGGGACAGCTACAGGACGAGATGAACCAGGTATGTAATGACTTAGACGTGGCTACTAGGGACAATCGCGAATTGAGCGCCACATATAGAGTGTTGCAGAAGCAAATGCAGGATGAGATTGATATGGATGTTGCAACTGTGAGTCATGCTCAATGTAAAAGTAAGATGGCGAAACTGTACCATCAGTGGGAGGTTCTGGTTGGACATGGTAAGGCAATGGGAGGCATAGCCCCTGCCTTACACATGTCATCTGAAGGGGAGGTATCAGATGATGACATCTCTCAGTACAATGCCCAGTCACACCCCTACTATGGCCCAGAAACTCCACCCAGCCATCCACAACATGGCGGGTCATCGTGACGCCCATCATGGAAGACGCCAACATGGCGGTCCCCATGATGGGGGCGAGCAATGACAGCACCACCGATAGCCATTATTAATGTGGAAGACAGGCAAGAGATAGAAACGATGATTGAAACTGCAATAGGTAATGTACCTCTTCCTGAGAGAAGTAAACGGGCCATTAAAACCCAAATTAGGCAGCTTCTTCAAGAGGCTGACACTCAGGATGGTATCATTTGTACTGTGGCCGAGGCTGCAGCTCGAACCGCCCTAGATGGCACCCGAGACAATCTCCTTCTGCCTGATTGACCCAATAATCCCCTACAAATGGCCTACTCTGTTCAGCAAATAGCTGACAGTATCGGTCAGATGAACCCTTCCGACAATCTCAGCTGTCACTTAGAGAAGGTGCATTCTAAATGTGAGATGCTCAGCCTCACTGCAGAATATCAGGTCCAGATACTACACCAAACTATCGATCCTAGTTTATGGGCCAAACTCCCTGATGCCATCCGCCAGGGATGCTACCTTTGATGAGGTTGCAGCCGAGCTCATTTCTGCTCACATCCCAGGTATAGTAGGAGTGATGCTTGCCTACCCTGTAAAACAGAATGCAAAGGAAAGTCCAGTGACTTATCACCAAAGACTTTGGATGGCCTACCAAGCAGGCAAGCACCTGGCACAGGAAGCTGCAGATGTAGATCTTATTGAGTATAAGACCCCGTTCCTTAGGAACATGATTCCCGCAGTATGAGAAAAGGTAGAGCCAACCACATACCCTAACATGGACAGGTTTGCTGACATCCTTCAGAAAACCGAGAGAGTTTACCAACTCTACATCCGTGATATGGGCTCCGGTTCCAAGAAAGAAGCCGCCGTGGAGCCTATTTCAGAGGCCACAACGCACTACATTGTGGAAGGGCAGGCCCAACACCAACAGGCCCTCCCAGCTGATAACCAACACCCCCAACAGTCCCAACACCAACAACAACAACCACAACAGCAACAGCAGCAATGGAGTGGGAACCGGAATTGGCATAAGAATAAAAAGCACAAGAATAAGGGTAAACAACCACAACAAAGAACTGGCCCTTCATATAGGGAGATAGCCGAAGAAAACTGGAAATTCTGAGAGCTCCTGGGACAAGTGCGCTCTGTGTCAGATGCTGTTCCCGCTCGGGCCATTGCGGCTGTACAACCAGCAACCCAGACCCCAACGGGCCATGGTGATACTAGAAGTGCAGGCCTTCAGGCCCACACAGGCCTGAACCAGGATGCTCCTCCCTATATAGCATCAGTGCAGCATGGTGAAGTGATTCAAAGAAGCCAGGCCCAAACTCTCCATGCTCCCAGCAATACAGATTGACAATTACAGGCCCCAGTCCAGATTGTAAACAAGCTGGTCTTGGATACAAACAGAAGGCCCTACACCAAGGCCGAGGTCGAGGGCCGTCTACCTGTAGTCTTGCTAGATATAGGTGCAGCTGTGTCTGTATTACATGATGAATACCAAGACACATCTCCTTGGTCCACCGGATGGAGGACCAACATGTCAGGAGTAGATGGTACTAGGTTACCTGCATACCGGTCTCTACCCTTGCCGGTAGAGCTGGGCCATTTAAAGGCCTCACACACCTTCCAACTGATGGTAATGCACGATCACCCTAGTATCATAAGGATTGATTTCCTTTCACCACATGGCTGTGTGGTAGATCTAGCTAACATGCTACTGATACAGATTCAGGGTAAATACCACACCATTTTGATCCCTGATTCACACATTGTGGTGACAATTTCTGCTAACAACAAAGAGTATGACATCATAGATTTGTTTAAAGACCACAAGCTTTTTCCAAAGCTTCTCCCCATTTTGCAGTGACATTTGGATGTGTTTGTAATCAACAAACATGACTGTGGCAGAATGCACACTGTCATCGAAGTGCCAGGCCCAGCACATGAGAGGCAAAGGCAATACCCTTTTCCAACTGAGGCCTTGCCTTCTCTCCGAGAAACAATCAAGTCACTTATCAAGCAAGAAGTAATCAGAACATGCGTTTCTACTGCTAACTCCCCAGTGTGGCCCGTAAAAAATCCACCGGAGCCTGGAGACTTACTATTGACTACAGGAAACTGAATCAGGTCACCCCAGTTGTTCCCCAACTGTGGCATCAGCACCTGATGTACTACAACTCTTGACCCCTGACCTAAAATGGTTCAGTGCCCTGGACATCTCCAATGGTTTTTGGTCATTACCATTGGCCCCCAAGAGTCAATATAAGTTTGCCTTCACCTTTGAAGGAAGACAGTATACGTGGACTTGCTTACCACAGGGATTCCATAATAGTCCGTCCCTGTTCCATCTGCATATGATGGATGCCCTTGAGGGTTTCTCTACTCCCCAGTGTCTCTTGCAGTATGTGGATGACTTGTTGTTGGCAACTGCCACACAGGATCAACATCTTGATCTCTTAGACGAACTACTGACTCTCATTCAGAGAGCAGGCCTGAAATGCAATCCAGCAAAAGCACAACTATGTCAGAAAGAAGTACTCTTTCTAGGTCTAAAAATAACTGACCAAGGTCGAAGCCCTACCTGGAAGAAGATACAAGAATTGCAAGACTTGCCATTGCCTACCAGTGTGGCAACTCTTAGAATGTTTCTAGGTATGGTAAACTACTCCAGAGATTTCATCTGTGATTTTGTTCAGAAAGCTGCTCCTCTGTATGAGCTATTGAAAAAGGACATCCCATGGACTTGGGGCCCGATACACACCCAGGCTGTGACGTCACTGAAGCAGGCCTTGGCCTCCGCCCCAGCTCTGGTCAACCCCAATCCAGCACTACCATTCCATTTGGAATGTGCCACCTCTGACATTGCCATGTCAACAGTACTGGCCCAGAAGGTTCATGGCACCCTGAGACCTAGTGCATATGCATCACAGTTCTTGACCCCAGTGGAACAGAAGTACAGCCTTGTGAAAGGAACCTTATGGCCACCTACTGGGCTGTCAAGCACTGTATATCATTGGGTACTCTCTACTGATCATCAGCACCAACCACACACCAACTACCTTTCTGCTCTCAGATAGCGTGAAGGATGACTCAGTCTCTAATGCCAGGCTGACACACTGGTCACTTCTTCTCCAGGATAGAGACATACAGGTACACCCAACAAAAATTCCATCTATGCTGGCTCGTGGACTCCTTTTCCAAGGAGAGCCCCATGACTGTACACTGCAGTCACCTGATCATCCAGATCCAGGTCTTTTCCTCCCTGCCACACCACAAATACTTGACAACACTTCTTTGTGTCATATCTTTACTGATGGTTCAGCATCTTACTATCAGGGAGAACAAGTTGCAGGGATGGGTATTCTAGTGATCTACCCTTATGGGAACACTGTTAAAATATCTAAGCATTGCAGTGTAGCATCATCACAGTATGCAGAGATGGCAGCGGTGGCCTGTGCCCTTGAGTTCATCCAGCATGGGACCGAGGATACCATTATCTTTACAGACTCTAATTGGGTTTGTTGTTCTCTTACAGAATTTCTTCCTTTCTGGCAAAAGAACTCCTTCTTCTCCTCTGATGGCAACCCAGTGAAGTACAAGGAATTGGTAATATACATACATTCACTGACACAAAGATTTGCACACAAACTCTATGTACACAAAGTCAAAGCTCATTCTCTCCATGACCCCTATCATGCCTTCAATGACACAGCAGACACCCTTGCTAAGGAAGGGGCCCAAAGGGGGGGCACCTGGATGATGGACCATCCAGAGGCAAATGCGGCCATGCATATTGCAGCACTCAGGAAAAAACCTGAACCCTTTTCCCCCTTGGACGTCTCAGCAGCCCAACATGTTTTTACTGAACTCAAAGAAGTATTCAGATTCCTTGACAAGGGTACTGAAGAGAAACTACCCACACACAATCCCTACTGGAGGCATGAAGGTAAGTTACACTTGTTACCAGATGACAGGCTCATCTGGTACCAGAGAGATGATTCCACCACTAAGTTGTGGGTGGTCCCCAGACACCTTAGGTCTGAATTTTTGCACCGAGTGCATGATACACCCACTGGTGGACACCAGGGAGTGAAAAACACCCTCCAAAGGATTAAGACCACCGCCGGGTGGCCTGGTGTCACCAAAGATGTTAAACAGTATATAGACAACTGCCTTGTTTGTATGCAAAACAACCCCATTCCTACCAAACAAAATGCCAAGCTCTTACCACAATGACACTCTGACCCTTGGCATGCCATACAGATTGATTTTATTGGTCCTTTGACCAACACTAGCAGAAATAACAAGTATGCTCTTGTGGTAACTGACCTCTTCTCTAAGTGGGTTGAAACTTTCCCTGCTAAAATATGCACTGCTAAAACCACTGCCAAAATCCTGGTAGAACAGATTTTCTCCAGGTGGGGCCTACCTCTTAAGTTAGACTCTGACAAAGGAACCAGTTTTACAGGTGAGTTAATGAAAGAATCTCTTAAACTCCTTGGAGTTCAACAAAAGTTCCACATACTCTACCACCCCCAATCTTCAGGTCAAGTAGAGAGAGCCAACAGATGGATTAAGCAAATGCTTTCTAAATTCATTGAGGACAATCCCAAAACCTGGGATTCCCTACTGCTGTTACTCCTTATGGCAATTAGGGGCACACCCTCAGCCACCACCCAGCTCACACCCTTTGAAGTGATGACTGGAAGACAGATGAGATTACCTGAACACCTGTTGTTTGACCTGCACACTCCCATTGCAGACCATGTGTCTGTAGATCAATATGTGGGAAAACTCAGAAAAGGCCTCATACATACACACTTGTATGCTGCCAATTGCATGGGCAAAGCCCAGCAACAATCCAAAATACAGTTTGACAAACACGCACAAAAAGTGGATTGGCAGGTTGGAGATCAGGTAATGGTACTCCAATTTGCACATCCCAACCATTCCTTCTCCAATAAATGGGAAAGCCCATACCGCATTGTCAAAAAGCTCAGTCCGGCAGTCTATCAAGTTAGACTCCTGCACAATAATAAACTGACTGACAAATGGTTACATGCCAACTGACTGAAACTGTATAAAGGAGCTTAATTACATTTTCTAACCCCATTGGGTGGAATAGTACTGACCTACTAATGTTTGATTTTGCTTTTCAGATACACTGACAAGATGGCTATCTTGTTCCATTTTCTCCTCATCTCAGGAGTTATTCCTTGCATCCAAGGCATGGTACCGAACCTCCTACCACACCTTGATCATCCAGCATCTCCTTCAAAGGGAGTATCCATCAATATACCCGATAGTCTGATTACTGTCCAGGAAGGTTCCGATGCTTACCTCACTGCCTCGGTTGTTGCTCCTGATAAATCTACCCTACAAATTGAGTGGCAAATCACATCACAAGAAAACATTCTCCCTGTGGTCAAACTCTCCAGAGGAACTTTCCAGGGTTGGTCTAATGCTAAATTATCCCCAAATGGTTCTCTGCCCTTGCTACAAACTGCTGTTAGACATTCTGGTTTGTACAACATTACTGCCTTAATTGATCCTTTGTATTGTAATTCTTTGTCTAAGGATTCTGCTAGAAAATTTTGTGCTGTACACCACATGGCTTCTGCTGCCATGTACCTCTCTGTGTTACCACCCACTGATAAACAGCTTTTGGAATGTCCAAAGCACACCCCTGGTCCCCATAGTGGTCTAACAGCCACTGCCCTCCCAGGTTCATTGATTAATAACTTACAATTTATGCATATACCTGTTTTGTTTAATCTTACTTATTGGAACATGAAAGAATTTAGTATGTGTCACAATACTAACACATCAGCATTTTATAGTATGTTATTGCTTGATAGTTTAGCTGCATTTCAGATTCATACTCAAGACCCTGTTGCTGGGGTTCATTCTACTGAACATAGAGGCAACTTCAGGAGAAAACCCAATCCTGATGATCAAATTCATAAACTTAATACACGTGAAGTTGACAGTTCTGATGTCACAGGTGCTACAGGAACTGTCATAGGCCTATTTGATATGGCTATGTCTATTTGGAATAAAGCAGACATTGCTGCTATCAAATCTCATTCTGCCAAATTTTCGACTGGTTTGGTTAATAATATACTAACCCCATTTTTGCATGGCGTGGATGGCCTTAGTCAGGAAGAAAGATACATTGTATACAACATGCACGACATTGCTAAGGCATTTACAGACTCTAAAGACAAGATTAACACACTCATTGCACAGAATAACAAAGAAGCAGATAAACAATACATTGCTAGAGAAGTCCTCTGCTCTGCCTGTGGCTCATACATTATCACTACCATCAACAATCTCTTCCACGATCTAGAATCTGGAAGAATCCCTGATATCATACATGATAGACGCATTTCCAAATGGTATTGTCCTCGATGTAAAACCCCTAGCTGTATTGCTATATGTGCAACAATCTTTAACCATTCCTCTCTCTACAGCTAGGAACCTGGGGTTTGTGACCAGACACCCAAACACTGGTCCTTGTTTCACTGCTGAGAAATGTTCCATAAGAGATACTATGTTTGTTTCTTTTACTGTCTCTTTACCACATTTTGATCCCACTACAACCTTGTTCGACAAGCTTGCACTGGTACATTCCATTGGGCACCTGGATGAAGACATCTACAGAGAATGCCTGGATCTACTGCCTCTACTGGTTTTCCATCCTTTCCTGGATGCCTGGGTGGCTCCGCACATGGACTGCTGTGTGAAGAAGCAATACATTTACTTGTGCCGATGTGATGTATTTGATGTTATTCAACCTGTTGTTATTCTCCAGATAGCATTGATTGGACTTTTACCATGAATGATGACATCACCACTAATGGCACGGATTTCTTGGATTCTACTTTGGCTCCAGATAAGCTCTATCAATCATATCATGAGGAGGTTCATCACCTGTCAACATGGATTTCGAAGATGACCTACACCTGCCCAGTACAGTTGCAAAAGTGGAGACTCCCTACTGTTCGCTCTCAGTATAATTCCGATGGGGAGTACTGTGTAGTAACTAACTTTAAAAGCTATACTTATGGATCTGTGACATGTGTTACTGATAACCCCAAATTTTGTTTTGTCCCCCACCAGAAGACTGTCATTGGACATGCCGTTATAACCCCCATCCCCCTTATGGATGCAGACATCATTGATGGTAACCCCGATTATCTGCTCACACTTTCTGAATATTTACCATATTTTAATGTACACATAGACCCACTCACACTTACATTAAAATCACTTTTAGACAGGAAGGACACACACCTCATCCACATCAGCAATAATATAACAAGGCCAATGAAGCTATCCTTTCATTGATTAGTGATGGTGACATGAATGATGCATTGACCAACACCTGGTTAGAAATTACTTTTAAAGGTTTTGTTATTATACAAGTATTTTTGATATTTGTCTTAATTATCATGCTATGCTGCCTACAGCGCACACTGTGCCAACACTGTGAGCTGCTCAAGTTCCTTTACAAAGCTTGCATGTTGGGTTTGTAACCCATCACTGCTCCCTGACATTTCCCTAGCTTTGCCTGTGTTACCCTTGGAGGCAACAAGGGGGGGGGGGAATGTTACATGAGGTCCCTGCACCCTTATTGGTACACTCAGAGGGACACCATAGACAGCTAGGTCATAGGCATATGTTATACTAACATATAGGGCTAAGGGCATCTACTGTATAAGAGCAGATATCAGGATATGTATGCATATTGTTGTAATACCCTTTTCTTGCTAATACATATATATTCTTCTATGTATTTTTTGTATATTTCTTACTTGTAAGATGCCAGGACACCTGTGTCCTTGGAATAATTATGATATGTAAGTCGGCATTGCCATCTTTTGGTAATTTGTACTACTACACTGAGTTATGTAAGACTCTGTATAAGAACTCTTTTGTTTCACAAACTGATGACTATTACAAAATTGTATAATGTTATCTTGGACCATGGAGCCTCCTCTAATTTAACCAATAGGGCTCATCTCTGTAACTAGAAATGTTTCTATCTTACAGTAACCATAGTAATTATCATACAAATATAATGTGATACATTAGTCTTGTACCTTGGAGATCCTAAGAGGCCCAAAGAAACCTCGGGGAATAGGGAACGCTTATCACTGGCTCCTGGTTCGTATTGGTAAGAACTGCTTAGGAAAACTGTGATTTTATCCTTTTTGGTAGTAATAAACAAGTTTATTACTCTAATGCAACGTGCCTGTGATTACTTGCATTCCCAAAATTGCCAAGAACCTGAAATTGAGGTTTAGACCTCCTGACAGCTGACACAAGCCACCACCTGCCAGGCAAATAAACAAAGAACAGAAAAAAAGAAGGCAGGTGTTACCTGTGTACATGGATCAGTAAAATATTATCTGATGGCCCCTGTAAAAATACTTGTACATGATCAAACCATCTCTATCACTGCTGGGGTGATACCAAAACTACCACACCCACTGATATTTGGAAGGGATTTCCCTGATTTCCAAACCCTGTTACAGTCACAGCTAAGGAACAGCCCTGAATCTGATCCAGAACTCATTTTCCTAAAAGAGAATCCACTAAAAACTTTTCCATTCACACACCTGGATTTGTACCTGGAAAACTGTAAGCATTGTAAGATGAAATGAGAATGTAGACAGGATAAGCTCCAGGGTACTTAAAAGTTAGGGAAAACCCACATGGAGGTTCTGCTTAATGAATCGTTCAAGCATATTTGAAAAGGAATAGCAATCCAATATAGTGAATCTGAGATCACATAAGAGACATGAGAGCAGGACCCTGATGCAGCCCAAGAACTAGAGAACAGTGACTTAGGCAACTTGAGAATCATTTGGGGTAACTTTGGCAGAGAGCAGGCTAATGATGCCCTACTGCAGAATGTTTGCAGGAAAGTGGTTGAAATCAATGGCGTCCCTGTATAGGGGAGGACAAGAGGTATTGGACCCTACTTTATTCTTTAAAACAGCTTACTGTACAGGGTGGCCCATACTGAGGGTCAAGAAGTTGAACAGTTGCTCATACCCTGACACCTACAGGCGAAATATATTAGACTTAGCCCATGGTCACCTCTTCGGGGGACATTTATGGTGGAAAAGACTTGGGAGAGAATTTTAAGAAGATTCTTCTGGCCTGAGGTATATGAGGAGATTAAACAGTACTGTGCTTCCTGTCCTAATTGCCAGTTTATGACACCTAGGCCACACTGGAAAGCCTCCTTAGTACCGTTACTTATCAATAACATTCCATTTGAACAAATTGCAATGGATCTGGTAGGACCCCTTCAGCAGTTAGCTAGGGGTCACCAATATATATTGGATATAATCAACTATGCAACTTGGTACTCCGAGGTGATTCTGTTACATAATACGGCCTCCAAGACTAGCTAAAGAGTTGATTCAGGTGTTCTCTCGAGTCAGCATCCCAAAGGAAATCTTGACTATTCAGGGCACACCATTTATATCCAGACTGATGCATGAGCTCTGCAACCTCTTTAAAATACGGACTATGAAAACCTCAGTAAACCATTCCCAGACAGATGGGTTGGTTGAGAGATTTAACCAAACTTTCAAAAGTATGCTACATAAGGTAGTTATCAAGGATGGGAAGAAATGGGACACTCTACTGCCGTAGTTATTCTTCGCAGTTGGAGAGGTTCCCCAAGCTTTTGACCAGTTTTCACCATTCTAACTCTTATATTGGTGACATCCATGAGATATCCTACACATATCCAAAGAACTATGGGAGGAGCAAATACCCCCAGGGAAAAATATAATAGACCACATAGAGCAGATGAGAGACCGCATCACTCAGGTCACTCCCATTGTGCGACATCACATGGAGAAAGCTCAGGGTACCCAACAGACCTACTATAACTGATAAGCTACAATAATTCCAACCAGGGGACTGGGTCATGTTCCTAGTGCCCACAGCAGAAAGCAAGCTGCTAGCCTGATGGCAAGGGCCCTATGAGGTGATAGAGCCAGTGGACCAGGTGATCTATACGATTAGACAGCCTGACTGTAGGAAGCCTGAGTAAATCTATCACATTGACCTGTTTAATCTGTGAAAGGTTAGAGAGGCCTATATGGTGGCAACAGAGGTGTTACCCGAAAGTGACCACTCACCTGAACAGGAGGTAAAGATCTCAGAAGAATTAACACCCGACCAGTATGAGGAGGCTTGACAGATGGTTAACCAGAATAGGGATGAGTTCTCTGATAAACTGGTCAGAACAAAGGAAATATTCTTGGCATAGTCAGTGAGCTGGGTGTGAAAGCCAGGCTAAACCCCCATTCCATCCAAGAAATGAGAAGGGAGGAGGTAAGGGCTGAGATCAAGAAAATGTTAGAGCTAGGGTTATTGAGGAGTCCCATAGTGTGTGTTATATCCCAGCTGTGTTAGTTTCCAAACTGGAGGGGTCCATCTGTCTTTGTAATGACTTTAGGAAAAGACAATGAGGTGTCAAAATGTGATGCCTATCTAATACTTCGAGTGGATGAACTGATCAAAAAACTGGGTAAAGCCAGGTTCCTAATCACCCTAGATTTGACAAAGGGGTATTGGCAGATTCTTTTAACAGAGTCTACCAAGGAGAAAACAGCCTTTGCAACACCAGATGGACTTTTTCAATATACAGTACTTCTCTTCAGTCTTCGTGGGGCCCCAGCTACATTCCAGAAGCTCATGAATAAGTTGTTAAGACCACATGCCCAATATGCATCAGCATATCTGGATGATGCAATTATTTATAGCCAGGATTGGGACTCCCATTTGGAGAAAGTGGCAGCTGTACTGAACACACTTGGAAGAGCAGGACTTATGGCCAATTCAAAGAAATGTGTGATAGGCTTGGCAGAGGCAGGATATCTAGGGTATATTGTGGGGAGGGGGCTGGTCAAACCCCAAGTGAACAAAGTTGAGGCTATACACAACTGGCCTCAACCCATTAGGAAAAAACAAGTTAGGGCTGCTCAGCTGATAGAACGGATTATGGGTGAAGCCCCAGACACAGTAAAATGGAACAGTGAGGCACTGCAAGCCTTTCTGGTGTTCAGTTTAAATATGTATCTATTTACTTCCTTCCTGTCATGAAACACTTTTAAAATAAAAGTGGTAGAAGGACTGTGTGGACTGTGTGGACTGGGCTAGTTTGAAACAACACAGCTGGTTAACATTAAAACCAGAATCAGGGCCCAAGTTAAACTTACTAAAAATATTATTAAAATGTTCAACCAGCTCCCTAGGATGTCTAATAATTAAATTATTTAGAGATACAGCATCAGGAGTGAACTTAGTATTTGTTCATACCATTTCATAAATGGTAACACCAAATCATTGCAGGTCATTAAGGGATTTTCTTTCATTTACCATATTAGTATTCTGCCTTTTCTTCCTTATCATTACATTACACTTATTCCTGGCTTCTTTCTATGTTTGCAAAGACGACGAGTCCCAAAAGTAACTATATTTCAACCAAAGTTTGGCCCTATGCCTTATTGTTTTTAAAAGATTGGAGTTAATCCAGCCCTGTACATTTCAGTTATTTCTCACTTTCTTAAACAGGGCAAAACTATCACTAATTGAATTAAATTGTTCAGAGGAAAAAATACAGAGTGATATCAATATCCAGTAATGAATCCAGTGGTGACCAGTTCATTCAAACTAGGCCACCTTTAAAATCTTCAATTTTATTTTTAGGTAACATTTCTGAATAAGAAATAACTGGCAAAGGTTCTGTTAATCTTGATGTCTATTTGACTAAAATAGGGTCCAGATTGGACTGAACCAGCTTGCAAATATCAAAAGAGAGAGACGGATACCCAAATTAAATACCAGATGATTTTACCTGGATGCTCCAGCAGGAGAAACAAATGCATCAATGGTCTAGGTAAGAGGGAAGACTTCCATTCTGAGCTAATTTTATACCCAGAAAAGGAGAAGAATTCTTGTATAATCTGCATTTGGGATGGGAGAGATGTGGCTAGGTTTGAGACAGCCAATAGAAGATCATCTGCATAGGCCATAATATTGAGTTCTGTCCCTGCCATTATAACCATGATCTGAAGTGATTTTAATATTTTAATTATAAGTTGCTCCAGAGCCAGAATAAACAAGAACAGCAACGGAAGGCAACCATTACAGGTGCCCTTACCTAGCAGGGAGGAAGACGAGGAGACGTTATTCACCCTGATGGAGGCCCCAGCACCAATGTACATAGTTTGTATCCAGTCCAGGAAACCAGGCCTAAAATTAAATTTCTCAAGAACAGAAAGCAAATACTGCCACTCCACCCAGTCAAATTATTTTTCAGCATGTAAGGATAGCAATGTGACTGGGAAGTGGCTAACTTTGTCTTATAAATAATATTTTAAATACTCTCAAGTTGTATATCTCCCCTACATAAACCCCACCAGATCAGGGTGGATAACTTTGGAGAGGATCCCACTAACCCAGGCAGCCAGCACTTTATCAATAATTGCACTATCTGTGTTAATGAGTGATTAAAGTCTAGAAGTACCACAAGTTATGGGCAACCCCTCACCTCAGTTTTGTGTAAAATTAAAATCCCTGCAGATTTTATTATATCAGGTAATTCACCCTTAACACGCATAAAGACATAAATTCTGACTAACTTCAAGGATAGCAGTTGAGACAAAGGCTTACAGGAATCAGAATGGAGCCCATCACGTCTGGGTGTTTGGACACAGGGTATTGATTTGATACCAGGGACCATTTTTTTTTTTTACCTAAAATGAGTATATTGAGCATGTGCCTATTTTCAAGATAAAGTAAAGGGAGAAGGACAACCTCAAGAAATGAAATCTTTCTTTTTTATAAAATATTTTAAGGCCTGATGCTGTTTGTTGTACACTTTGGTTTCACAGTTGAACTGATATCTGGAGCACAAGTATCTATTGGAAATATAGACTTTTTCAACTGTGAAAATGTAAAGTGCAACAACTAGTAGTGAACCTTAAAATACTATTAAAAAGGAAGATTTCAAGACTAAGTCCCAGAAATAACCTATTTGACATCCATAATAATGGAAAATCAGGGTCAATATAAATGTATGACTCTCAGCACATGCACAAACCTCCTTAAAGAGCTACTGACACCTCACAGAAAACTTTAAAAACATAATAATTAGGTACAATTCTGCTTGCATTCCATTTATATTATATGTATTTCTCCTCCCCATAATTTATTACTAAGAAGATATGTACTAATAAATTATCTTTATCCCTTAGAGTTCATTTTGAGTTCATTTGCCTCGGTAGCTTACTCCCTACTTCAAGTCATAATCCTCTGTTGTGACATCACAGTCTGTTGCAATGGGAGTAACTGTGAGGTCACAAGCAGTGCTCTATGGCTTCAGGTAGAGAGAAAGCAGCAGGAATAGATAAACTCTTCAGGAGCAAATATTCTGTTTCCATGCAAATAAACTAAGCAATAAATAATGGGAAGAAGGAATGAATAACTAAGTAAGCATTAAGCCATGATGAAGGAGGCTTCTACTGGGCAATTAATGCATGGATGGGAAAAACAAGCTGTACTGCATCAAAATATTATGCTTTGTTGAAGTTCTCCTGAATGTGTCACCGTCT
Organism: Neoceratodus forsteri; assembly: GCA_016271365.2. Lineage (NCBI taxonomy): Eukaryota > Metazoa > Chordata > Ceratodontiformes > Ceratodontidae > Neoceratodus > Neoceratodus forsteri. The sequence continues at coordinate 538,334,331 of CM028129.1, forward strand.
CTTTAAAAATTGTACTCATAGACTCAATATCTTGGCACCTTGCCAAAACCTTGCCACTTCGGACTGGTCCTCCCTAGCTTCCTTTCCCTCAGTTGATAAGGCCCTTGCCTAGTTCAAAGAAATCTTTCTTGTAAAGTGGAACACCTTTGCCCCACTCAGACAAACCAGAGTCAGAGGTAACCACTTACCTTGGATAACCCCTGAACTTCTTGCCTGCCTCAGGGCTAGAGATTGAGCCTGGAAGCATCATAAAGCTACCCAGTATCCTAGTGATGTCGCAAAACATTGCGTGCTCCAAAACGCTTGCACCAGGGCTACAAGGTTAGTCAAGTCTGAATATTTCAAATCTGCCTTCATCACCAACATAAATTCCCCTTCCAAGTTCTGGATAGTGATCCATGCCCTATTTACCCCCTCATCTCACCCCTCCCAGTATTTAATGTAAATAGCTCACTAGTGTATCCCACCAAATGTAACTGCAGAATTTAACACCTACAATGCCTCCTGCACCACTGAGCTACTGAAATCCTTCCTCTCCTACCCAACCCCCTCCCCATCCTCTACCAATGTGGCCCCTCAACCACCCTCCCACTTTCCCTTCTCTTTTGCTACTGTAACCCCAAACAATGCCCTAAGTGCCCTCGTCACCATCTACCCCTCTAAAGGTGCCTCCCTGATGGCTTTGACCCAAAACTCCTCTCTCTCTCTCCACTTCAGCCATTGCCTAGCCCCTCTCAATAATTTTAAATCTGTCATTCTCTACTGCCTCTGTCCCCTCTTCATGGAAACATGTTGTGGTTCACCCTCTACCCAAAGGGGGTGACCCCTCATCCCCTGTCAACTATCATCCCATTTCTCTCCTCCTTACCCTTGCCAAGCTTCAAGAACACATTGTCCTCTCCCAAATCACCTCTCTTCTATCTGACACCTCCTTTTTCACTACCTTCCAGTTTGGTTTCAGGAAAACCACTCAGCCGCCACCTCTCTCCTACGGCTCACAGACTCCATCCTAACCAGGATGGACAATGGCCAAATTACCTCTGCCATTTGTGTCGACCTGGCCAAGGCCTTTGACACAGTCTCTCACTCCCTTCTTCTCGACTCACTCCCAACAGCTGGCCTATCTCCCTCCACCACAAACTGGTTCAAGGTCTACCTTTTAGGCAGAACCCAATCAGTTAAGATCTTGGACGTCACTTCCCCTGCCTTCCCAATTAGCACTGGAGTCCCCAGGGCTATGTATTTGGGCACCTCCTATTCTCCATCTTCTTAAACGACCTTCCCTCTGTTTGCTCCCCATCCTCCGCTATACCTATGTATGCCAATGATACAGTCCTTTATGCATCTGGCTCCTGTCCTAATGAGGTTACAACCAGCTTACAGCAAGACTTCAACAAGTTTCAGCTCAGGTTGCTAACCATCAACGTTTCCTCAATGCCAAGAAGACTATCTCCATGACTTTGGCATAAGGCAGAGACTCTCTAGTCTTCCCTCCCTACCCACTTTCCACACCCCTGATTGAACTTTACTTGAGGACACATCCTCCTTCAGGTACTTAGGTGTTTGGCTGGACCAACACCTTAACTTCTCTGGACATATTGTCGCCATTCAGAAAAAAATGTACCCCAAGCTTGGTGCCTTGTTCAAGAACCATAGTTGCACCCCTCCTATGACTAGGCATGAACTTGTTCAGAAGATGATACTGCCCATTTTTGACTACTGAGACGTAGTCTATGATACTGCCGTTAAGTCCTCCCTGGCCAGATTGGACACCCTCTTCAATTCTTTCTGCTGCTTTGCCCAAGATACCTCCCCTCGCACCCATCACTGTATCTTTATTGCGCCCTATCCTTCCCCCTCTTACAAGTAGGCAACTCTTCCACTGTGCTAAATTTGCTTCCAAACACTGGCTGAGTGAGCTCCCTTCCTACCTCATCTCCTCCTTTATAACACCCCCCACCCTCCCATTCCTTAGATCAACCGACTCCCATACCCTGGTTGTCCACCACAGATCTACCGAAAATTGGCCAATCCAGTTACCCTCACTGCCTCCCAAAAATTTGGAATTCCCTCCCACCTCAAATCTGGCACTCATCCTCTGCCTACTCCATCAGCTGTACCCTCAATAATTACCTTGCACCTAGCTGCTCCTGCCATATCCCTCCCTAATTCCCTCCTCTAAGCCCTGGACAAACCCTACCCCTCTACCATCACCTTCATTTTACCCTGTGCAATCCCACCCACCAAATTTCTAGCTCTCCTCCCCTTCCCCCAAATTGCTTCCCTTAGTGGACTTCCTTGATCTCTCATAGAATGTAGAGGACCCCGAATGCTCTCCATGAGCCCCTCTCCTACCCCTCAAGGGGCTTGTGTTTCTCATCTACTTCCTACCCCCCCAGCCTTAAGGGGTCTCTCTGGGGCACTGCCTTATGCCATTCTCTCTGGTCCCCCTGTCCCCTTGCAGGGTTCCATGCATCCTGATGGGGTCTCCAGGGACATGACTCTTCCCCCTCCCCACCTCACCCCTCCCTCCCTCCCTCCCTTCACCCTTTCTTTCAAGTAAGCACTTGTTTACTTATTAACCTAGCACTTATTATTGTCCACTCTTTCTACATATTATGTGCAATACTGTTGTAACACTGCTTGTACTGTAAGTAAGCAATAAGCCATGACAGGGTGTGCGTTAGACACTTTAACACACGGCTAGGAGGCATAGTGAGGCACGAGGCCACTGGCCGAGTGCGTCCAGCCTCCTAGCCATGTGTTAAAGTGTCTAACGCACACCCTGGAGTGGCTTATTGGGCTTATGAAATGGGCATCTTTAGTGCAAATTGCATTTGGTAGGTTAAATTTCCAATTTAAAGTAGGAAAAAACATGTATGTTTGTGTAATTTTTAATAAAATAGTTCCTCCGCCTAAGTGTTCTGTGGGTTTTTTTTTTTGCACTTAAGGACTTTTGTCCTAGAAAGGCTTCTGTACTTTAGGTCTGGTTGTCATGGCAGTATTCACCTCACCCCCCCCCACATGTTGTGTGGAGACAAGTAAGAGAAAAAAAAAAAGTAAGATGCATCTGGTTTGTTTTTTTCATAATTAAAAGTTCAAACTTCAAGGTCAGGTGGGCTGAGAGAGAGAGACACACAGAGCGAGCAGGAGGGCAGGTACAGAGATAGAGTGAGCGGGCGGGTAGCAGATCATGGTTCCATTTTAAAAAAAATAGATGGACAAGCAGACAGGTTGGGAGAGACATCGCGGCTGTATTTTACAAATAAAAATTAGAATTTCAACAGCGAGTGGGCTGGCTCGAAGAGAATTGAGAGGAGCAGGTGGGCTGGTGTGCAGATTGCGGCTGTTCTGTTCCATTCCCCGAGGAACGAGCGTGTATGCAGTTCATTTCATGCTATGTTAAAACACTGGGGCAATCTGAACAGGAGGACACTGGGGCAAACTGAACAGGAGGTCAGAGGTATTTATTTTATTTGTTACAGTTTGGCTGGCACCACTTATGGCACAAACAAGATGGCTGCTTTTTTTTTGTTAAGGTTCTGAGTGGGCAGCATCACCTATATCAATGCCCACTGCCCAGTTTTGGACCTTTTTCCTGTGCATCAGACTGAATATCACATCCCTAGCAGCCAATCATAGCTCCTATTTTATGATGCCCATTTCATAACACCTGCCTTACAACTGTATGTTAATGTTGATCTTGTAACTTGAATGTTTAATGTCTCATTACTAATGTACTCCTTTCCCCACTGTTGGCATTGGGAGATGAGTGACTTGTTGCTCGGGGTGCCTCCCTGGTGAAACATTTCAATAAATAAATAAATATATAACTAGGGAAACTGAAGAAACCAGCATGAGTCTTGCAGGTAGGTATGACTGGAACTTTCCTAATGCTATAGACACAAGTAACAGAAGGTAAAAGGATTCATATCACAGTCTAATGATTTTTAGTTTAAAGCTCACATTGTATCCAACTTGTGAGTAACATGTAAATCTGTCCCTTTTTCAGGTTGCAAATAGTTCAAGCAGGAAGAGAATGCACTCAGACAAGCCATAGTACCCAATAAGGGAAAATCTTCATACTGCGTTCATTGAAAAAAAAGAAAGAATCACTTTGATGCTGTTAATAGAATTATGCAGAAAGGAAATAATTTGAGTAGAACTACAACATCAATGCCACAAAGCAGATATAATGATAGAAGTTGACTAAGCCAGCAGTATAACCCCCCCCCACCACCACCACCACCACCACCACCACCACCAACCCATACCCCTCTCTCCTGGTTCATCCTACTGATACACCAAATACTGTTTATGATTTTATTTACATATATGATGATGTCTTTATATATCTTTATATGCCTTTATATAGTCACAATGATAAGGAGATATTTATTTAGCACACGCTGTACTCTAAACAGAAATATTTTACATCATAATTTAGGATTGTATCATCTCTGATAGTGAAATTAAGTTGTTTTATTTATATATCACAATTATTAGTTTAGATATTAATGTAACACAGACTTACCTTGAACAAAAATATTGTATGTCCTAATGATTTATTACCTCTGAAAGTGAAAATGAGGTTGCATGTTTGAACATGATATAAAATAAGGTAGGAAACATTTCCACAGACTTGATTCAGATTATACTAAAGTATCTGAAGACAAATTAGTACTATAAAAATGAGAAGAAAGGTCAAGTGGGAATAATTTTAAAGAGAATCATGCAGTAAAGGTGAACATACTGAACAGAATATATGTATCAAAATACTATGAAGATATTAAGATCAAGATGATGTCTCACTCTGAAGATAATGGCTGGACAAATAATGAGAAAAGACCTCACACCTCTATACCACTACACATACTTCCCATGGCAGCGGATCAACAAGACATGAGGACTATTAATAATATTTTGACTAAGAACCCTATGCTTTGCTGGCTGCAGGTCAAACAACTGGGGGGGGAAGGTGTTGTGACAAATCTAGTGTGGCATAAAATCCCAATAAAATGGCTGCTGCATCCCCCGCTATAGATGGGTTCCTGGGTTCAAGGCTTGGGATAGGAATGGATTGGTATTGCTGACACAATTCGTTTCTGAGGATAGCCAACTGAAAAGCTTCCAACTACTCAAACAGGACTTTGAGCAACTTCAATGGGAGTTTTACAAATACCTACACTGTAAGGATTACATCATTAAAGGCCCCAGTGCAAACGGCCTTAACCAGACCAACTATCAGAGGTGCCTTCCTGTGAACTAAAGCACAACTACTGGACCAGAAGAGCTTTATCTCGCAGGCATACTCCCTCTTATTGGAGGAGGGAGGCAAAGCAGCCATAGAGCAAATTCAGACAAAGTTGATTACTGAGGCAAACTTTCAGTTGACCCCTGAAGACCAGAAGAAAATTTGGTCAGTGATATACAGCACCACAGTTTCCTTATCATGGAGAGAATTCTGGTGGAAGATATGTGTTAGGTTTTTTATTATCCCTGTAGTCTCTAAACACTATGGCCCCAATTCTAGATAAGTTACGCCTGGCAAACAGCACTTGTGCCAAGCAGAATGACAGAAGTAGCAATTTACGCCAGCAGTTGCGACTTGCACGATTCTACAAAGTGGCCTGTGACATGTCGTAGGCCACTTGTGCAGAACAGCTGTTACACTGGCAGTTTCGCCATAAACCCCCTGTGACATGGCACTAAGGGGCTTACGGTAGCAGTTGCACCCCGTTCCAGAAGGGCAGCAACAAAGTCCCCAATGTCAGGGTTCTGCAAGAACCCCCGGAGGAGAACCGGCAACGTAAGTTACATCTGCATTTAGCTGGTGTAACTTACATAGTCCTCTGAGGGTCCTGTAGAACCTGGTCCATGTGCCCCCCAGATCTCCCCCGTTGTTGCCCCAATGGGCAACACACATAGATCCCCATACTGTACATGCCTCCCTACAGTAATGGCCCTGCAGGGCTGCCCACACCAACTGCCCCCACAAGCATATGATATGTGCCTCGCAGGGCTGTCCAACACACCCTGTCCCCTGACTCCACCTTTCCAATAAGCCCCGCAGGGTGGCGCAGTCAACCTCCCCACCCATAGCCCAACCCCCGAGTTGCAACCGCAAATGCAGCAAATACGCTGCCCTAGTAGTCTAGTGGCCCCCAACCCCCATCCATCCATGCCAGCCTACCCAGCACTCCCCACCCATCCCCAGCCGGTTACTGGCACAGCCCTCCTCTCACCTCCACGGCCAGCTGCTGACTGAGTCCAGTTGGAGTGCATACTGAAAAGACGAGCTAAGAAATTAATTTCTGAGCATGTCTTTTCTGTATATGCTCCTACTGAACTCAGTTGGTGACTGGCTGTGGAGGTGAAAGTGGCTATATGTCACTGGCTGGGGATGGTGGGGAGGTGCTGGGTGGCTGGCTGGTGGGGCCACCAGACTACCTGGGGAGGTATTTGCTGCATCTGGTGGTTGTGACTCGGTGTCAGGGCATGGGTGGGGAAATTACAGTGCCACCATGTGGGGCATTTCACAACAGAGGATTCAGGGGCTGGGGTGTGGGCAGCCCTACAGAGCTCTGTACACAAACACCTCAGGGGCTGGGGTGTGGGAAGCCCTGTGAGAGATGCATCTTGAACACTTTGGGGGCAGTTGGTAGGGAAGCCCCAGGCACCAATGTGGCTTGCTGGGCATGGGGGATCTTGTGATGTGAGGTGTGCCAGTTGCGGCTTGCAACATGCTTGTCAGGTGCACCCTCTGTTCAGTGTACCTGGCCACATGTGGCAAGTCGCAGGACTTAGCTGCAGTGACCCTGCCCCTTCTAGAATAGGGTGCAGGGTCAATGTCACAGTTGCAGTTGGCGCAAGTTGCATTTGGCGGCGACTTGCACCAACCTTCTAGAATTGGGCCCCATGGCAATATATATGGCATACACTATGGCATATGGCACTCTGGCAAATGAGGTACTTTGGTTTCTCAAAGTCATTTGTGAGCTGGTTTGGCTACTACTTGGGTGATAGATGTCAAAAAGTGAAAATACAGGGTCATTTTTCAACTGTTCTCCTATAGCATTTGCATCTTTTCCTCAACAAGATGCCACCACCCAGCAGCCATGATCAGCATGCTTGGACTTCTTCCAGCACATTTCCCACTGAGTTCATCTTTCACTTAATAACTCCACCAATGTACTGCGTCCCAACCCCGTTAAAATGTGCAGACACGGGGTGCGCCACCCCAGTGCCACCAAACATCCGTGCCACTGGCTCAGAACATGTTACCAATTATATATACACACACACACACACACGCCAAGATCTGTGGTGTATGGCATATTTCATGTAACCCCCACCAGTGCAGTGTACCCCGTTGAAATGTGCAGACATTGGGGTGCCCACCTCCGTTGCCACTAAACATCTGTGACACTAGAGTGCTGAATACCCAGTGTCAACCTCACTGTAAGTAAAAAATGCCCCCTGTAGCCTTTTTTCTTGTAATTTTACATGAAAAGCAGAAAACTGTCCATTGATGTCTTTTGATGTCGACCCCATCCCCAACCCCTCTTTTGGGCAGGTTTATGAGCATTTTCACACAGCGGGTTCATGAGGGGTAGTCATAAGAACATTATGTTGAAAATCTGGTGAACAAATATGGTAGAATGGCCAAGTTATGAGTGGATGTTGAAATATTTCACTGTTCACTCATAACTTCTCTATTTTTTAATATTTTTTCACCAAACTGTCAACATGCTCCTGCCTCATAAACAATGTAGGCAAACTTTTTCAAATATGTCCGAAAAGGTGATTTTGCAGTCACTCTGCAAAATCCTTCACCTACCGGTTCATGAAGTGGGGTCATAAAAAGACTAGGTTGAAAATGTGAGGTCAAAATCTTAACAAATATCAACGATATGAAGGTACATTGAAATGTTTCCTCATTCACTCACAACTTTAGCAGTTTTGAATATTTTGATCCCACATTTTCAGCATAATGATTTTTTCATAGCACCTCATGAATGTGACTGGTGTTGTTTTTCAAATCATGCCCAAAACGTGTTTTTCGCACTTGTGGCACAAAATGACATTTCAGTTAGTATTTTATAAATAGCACCTGTCATGTACAGAAGGAGGATCATAAAAAGACTATGTTAACAACTGGGGATCAAAACATCAAAAAAAAAGTTATGAAGAAACATTGTGTGCAGGGCCATTCATTGGCCCACAGGGTAGCATGTTGTGTTTCCATGCCAGAGACTCAAGTTCAGGGATGAACTTACAGAGCCAGCTGGGAAGCATGATGGTGGAGGCCAGTACTATCGCATGCCACCACTCCAAGTCTGGGAAGGTATTGCACAGTGTTCTGTCACACAGGCAACACCTTGTGATGGGCCGGGAGCCTTCCCTCAGAAGGGGTTGCCATGGGTGTCATGGTGTACTTCTGTAATTAATTACTCATGTCATTAAACCTCATAAGCTCTCACTATTTTTTTTTATTTATTTTTTTTGTGCCCATTTTCACTGCCAGCCATCTGTCCATTCTTGGATCCAATGCTGCAGCTTCCCCATATTGGCCTGTCCTCCTGGGACCCACTGGCTTATCCCCCAGGGTTGGTCCATGGCACCCGAACCCCTTGAAATGTGCCATGGTCAACAGGATAGGGTGGGAGTCAGCCTGTGGAGCTGATTGCAGCCAAGGGGTGGGCATCACAAAGGCAGTAGCTGGGCTGTTTTTTCTCCCTATTAGAGGGGGTGGGAATGTGAAATGATGCCAGCGTCCATCCCGCCCCCCCTTAGTTCCTTGCTGTCTTTGGCTATTGTGGTGACTCCTGGCCTCCACCAGGGGTTGCCAGTCCCTGGTGACCTCCCACACCCTCCAACTGGAGAAGGTGAGCAGTCCAGAGGATGCTCAATCCTTCTCCCCCCGGCCAGCCCTCCGATAATTCCCCTTCACAAAAGTGGGAGCAAGGCAGAAGCAGGAAACTATAGACCTGTTAGTTTAACCTCAGTGATAGGGAAAATGATGGAATCACTTCTAAAGGAAAGAATTGTCGAGTATCTAGAGGCCAGAGGGGCACAAGACCCTAGGCAGCATGGATTCACAGCGGGAAGGTCATGCCAGACGAATCTGATAGATTTCTTTGACTGGGTGACCAAAGTAGTAGATCAGGGAGGGGCTGTGGACATGGCCTACCTAGACTTTAGCAAGGCATTTGACACAGTCCCACACAAAGATTAATATATAGTTAGCCAGCCTGGGATTGGGTCCCAAGATGACAGCCTGGGTAAAGAATTGGCTGGAGAATAGGACACAGAGAGTAATAGTAAATGGAGTCCACTCAGAAGAAAGGAGGGTTACTAGCGGGTACCGCAGGGTTCAGTATTAGGACCAGTCCTCTTCAATGTCTTTATAAGCGACATTGCAGAAGGACAGGAAGGAAAAGTATGTCTCTTTGCAGATGACACTAAGATCTGCAACAGAGTTGATGCACAGGGTGGGGTGGAAATGAGAAGGGACTTGGCAAGGTTAGAGGAATGGTCAAATGTATGGCAGCTTAGATTCAATGCTAAGAAGTGCAAGGTAATGCACCTGGGAAACAAAAACCCAGGGGAAGAGTACACAATGGGGGGTGAGATACTAACAACAACAAAATGGAAAGGACCTGGGGTAGTCATATCAGATGACCTAAAGGTGGGCAAGCAATGTGAGAAGGCAGCAAGGAGGGCTGGGGGATACTGGGATGCATAGGGAGAGGCATCACCAGTAGAAAACAGGAAGTTATTATCCCTCTGTACAGACAGCTGGTGAGACCCCATCTGGAGTACTGTGTGCAGTTCTGGAGACCCAATCTCCGCAAGAGACATAGACAGGATGGAAGCTGTCCAGAGGAGGCAACTAAAATGGTGCAGGGTCTGCACGGAGGACATATGAAGAGACTTAGGAGCTTAATATGTTATAGCCTCGAGGAAAGGAGGGAGAGGGGGACATGATAGAAACTTTCAAGTACCTCAAGGGAATCAACAAAGTCCAAGAGGGTAGCATCTTTCAAAAAGAGGTGTGCAAGAACAAGAGGCACAATTTGAAGATAGAGGGGAGCGGCTCAGAGGTAATTTAAGGAAGTATTTTTCACAGAGAGGTTGTGGATGCATGGAATGGCCTTCCGGAGGATTGTGGGGTCAAAATCAGTGGTGGAATTCAAGCATGCATGGGATAGTCATAAGGCAATTCTGGGGGTGGGGGTAGAAAAGAAGTAGGCTGCTGGTTAACTAGGATCTGCAGCTTATCCAGATGGGGAAATGGGCAGACTGGGTGGGCCAAGCGGTCCTTATCTGCCGTCAAATTCTATGTTTCTATGTTTCTATGTTTCTAATCCAGTTCCGTTCCCAAACCCCGGGTGGCAGGCATCATAAGCAGAAGTTAAAGTGCTGCAACTCTCACAATTTCTAATAATCTCTTCTCTTGAGCTTACCTGTTCAATGTACATGCTAGATTTATACTCTGGATGTGGTCACATAATGTTATTACATATTTGTAATGGCAAATACCACAGCACTGTACCAATATATTTCATTTTCATATAGCACCCATGGCACAAGACTGGAAACTTTTAAAATCTTCAAAATCTTGTATCTTGTTTCAGAAACAAAAACACACAAGACAAACATTACTAATCAGTGTCTCCATTGCAAACTCTCTCTTACTTCAATGCTACTCTGCCATCATCATTCTCTATAACACATCCAAAACCTACCTGATACAACATGCAAGCAAACATTTGGCATTGACACATGCTTGTTTTAATCCATGGTCAGGTAACCTATTTTATCAAATCAGAATACTGGATTTTCAGAACTCGTTTTATAAAATATAATATATAATACAAAGGCAAAATGCAGACACTCACTGATGGGACAGAGAGCAAACAGGTGTAATGGACAAGTATTCCACAAGAGTTAGAAATCCACAAGTAAACATGATCGTGGACATTGTTGGAATTATGCTGCATTAGGGCTGGGGCCATGGCCCCAGTAGCTATTGCTTCAATGGGAGCTTGCAGATTAACCCCTCACACCTAAGAAAGAGCCACTTCTGAAACAAACTTTACATTTTGCGCAGTTTTCCAAAATTATAAAAGTATGGGGCTTCATTTCATATCGAAGATCATTTTATTGACCCAATTGTTTGAAGAAGCTTTTACAACTTGGGATTTTTGTCAAGACGTATTGAACTGTTCTGGCACTAGAAGGCAAGTTATTTACTGCAGCTGAAAAGACAGAATTAATTTACTCTGAACAGTGACTTTTAGTGGATGTTTTCACAGCTTTATTTCTTGTATTTATTTTATGCTAAATTAGAAAGAAATGTTTATTTGGTTTCTGATACATTATTGTACATTGCTTTTGGTATAATGTGCACTTACTTCTTAGGTTTATTTATTTATTTGCTTTTGTTAACCGGGTAAGCACACTAGACAGCCAAGTGCCTATTTTCAGGTGCGACCCGGGAGAGTTACAGGTGAGAACTTCATACATAAACAGTTGAGAAAGCGTAAGGAATATATAGGAAAATAACAGGCAATTCAGGGCTGGCTCTAGAGCAAGGTAGGCACAGGATTCATACATAGACAGTTGAGGAACAGAGAAGAGTACATAGGAAATAAACAGGCAATTTCAAGGCTGGCTGTAGAGCAAGGTTGGCACAAAATTCATACATGGACAGTTGAGGAGACAAGGAAAATAACTAAAATAACAGGCATCTCAAGGCTGGCTCTAGGACAAGGTTGGCATGGTTCATTACAGTAGAGTGGGACAAACAGGATATAATTAAGAGGTGAACAGTGGGGTAAACAGGAACAAAGATAATGGTAAGTGCCTGCAGGGGGGGAAGGGGAGTGCCCTAGGCAGGTGGTCAAGTCCAGGATTCATGGCCAGTTACTGAAGAGAAGAAGTGCAGAAGAGGCCTCCCCACCCAACCGGGTTGGAAGGGGTGGGAGGGCAGGGCGAGTGACCACGAGGAGCAGGAACGGGGAGGAAGGTTTCAGGAAGTTCCAGAGGGAGGCTTTAAAGCTTGGATGGGAGGAGGAGGACTGAGTGAGCTCAGGAGCGAGTTCCAGAGTTTGGCGTAAGTGTAGAAGGCCGGTCCCCAAGGTGCGTGTTCTAGGAACCAGGCATTCCTGGAGTTGCCCAGATCTTAGGTGGTAGGATGGGGCACCTGGTTTGGGGAAGGACCAGAGCTGGAGGGATGCCAGAGCGGATGATGTTGTCAATGAAGTTACCTAGAACGAAGGTGATGCTTCTCGGGTGAAGCCACCCAGGCGGCTGCTAAAGATCCAAGGTGGTGAGGGGGGGAAAGCGCGAAGCGGCAAACATTGTTGTAGGCCATGTCCCATTTTGAGAGGCTGGATTTGGGAACTGGTACAAATGTTACAAGTCCGTAACAGAGTGAGGGGAGGAGGACCCCCCTAGCTAGGGCCAAGCGGGCGGCAGGGGTGAGGCAGTTTTTAGCACAGTAAGCTAAACCAAGCTTACAATTAGTAGCCTTGCAAACATTACGAATGTGAGAGGTAAGGTCCAACTGCGGGTCTAAGGTGATGCCCAGGTACTTGGCGGTGGTTACCGTCTCAAGGGGCGAGCCGTCGACCCCGAGGATCAGCAGGGGAGCAGGGCAGGATTTTATTTTGTTCAAGGACCCAAACAGCATGGATTGGGTTTTGTTGAGATTGAGGGTGAGCCTGTGGTCCCCGAACCAGGTTTGAATGTGTTCGAAGTCGATGTTCAGGTGGGAGTTTATAGTGGAGATGTCCCGGGAGCTGACCAGGAGGACGAGGTCATCTGCATACAAGGTGGTGTGGCCATGGGCAGTGACAGATGGTAGGTCATTGATAAATAGTGAGAATAGGGTCGGACCAAGGACGGATCCTTGAGGGACCCCGCAGTGGACTGGTGAGAGATTGGAGGTCGTCCAATTGAAGTAGGTGAATTGCTGACAGTTGGAGAGGTAGTTTAGGAACCAAGCGTGGGCAGAGGGGGAGAATCCGAGGGATAGGAGCTTGGAGCCAAGGAGGGAGTGATCAACCCTGTCAAAAGCTTTTGAGAGGTCCACAAAAATGGCTCCAGTGAGGTTGCCTTGGTCAGCACTTGTCCTGATCAGTGAAGTGACTACAGCAAGGGAGGTGGATGTGCTATGCCCTTTCCTGAAGCCATGCTGAGCAGGTGAGAGGATGTTGTAGTCCTGGATATATTGGGAGAGCTGGGAGGCAATGGCTTTCTCAAGGAGTTTACTGGTGGCGGACAGAATGGCAATGGGACGGTAGTTGCCAGGATCTTTGGGATTTCCCTGTTTTAAGACAGGAACAACCTTGGCCACTTTCCACAGGTCGGGAATGATCCCAGTGTTAATGGAGGTGTTGAATAGGTGCGAGACGGGCCTGGCAAGGAGGTGGGCCCCCAGTCTGAGCAGTTTCGGCTCGAGGCTGTCATGCCCTGTGCCTGTGTGAGGGGAGAGGCCTAAGAGTAGCTTCTGGGTCTCCTCAGGAGAAACTTGTCTCAGTTGGAAGGGGGGCCGGGGATGGAGACCGGGAGAGGGGGCACCAGAAGGGTGAACGGTTGGGGGCTGGGGAGGGGAAGGGGGCAGTTCGGAAAACAAGGAGTTGAAGGTGTTTGCAATGGTGTGGGAGTCATTGCAGCTGACCCCACCAACAAGTAGGTCAGTGACCTGTGCCCTAGCTGACCCCCCAATAGCATTTTTAATATTTTGCCAGAACCTCCTCGGATTACTGCTGGAGGAGAGTAAGACGGCTTTCCAGAACTCGCTTTTTGCTGAGGGATGGCTCTTTTGCAGGAGTTTCTGAGTTGCCTGTATGTCATCAGATCATTGTTGTTTTAGGAGGCCTTATAGGTTGCCCAACACTTGTCCCTGGCCTTCATAAGGGAGAATAGGCCCCCATTTAGCCATTTGGTGACGGTGCCCCTAACCCTTCTCCTAGTGAGGGGGGCATGTTTATTCTGAAGGGGGACAAGCTTGGCTAGGAATAGATCCAAGGCCCGCGAGGGGTCGTTGGAGGTAGTGACCCCTGTCCAGTCAATAGCTAGGAGGTCAGACAGGAAGTCGTGGGTATTAAATTTGGAGTAGTCCCTCAGTTCAATCACTTTGCTAGGGATTTTTGGCTGAGAGATGCCCCAGACACAGTAGATAGGGGAATGGTCAGAGATGGCATCCGGGAGAGTTCCTGAGGACATGATATTGGCAGGCCTGTTGGACAAGATCCAGTCGATAAGCGATCCTGAGTTCCCCTGTTAGGCGAACCTGGTTGGTTTAGTTATAACTTGGGTAAGTGCAAGCCCCGAGAGCAGAGGCTCGTACAAGTTGTGGTTGGTACCCAACCAGTTGAGATTGAAGTCACCTATTAGTAGGGTTTCATTGGGACCCACTTTAGTGCCAATACAGTCAAGCAGGGAGGAGAGACCAGTCAGACCATCCTTGGGGGGGATGTAGGTGCATACTAGGTGAATTTTCTTTGTGTGGCCCAGCAGGAGGAGAGCATGCAGAAACTTGCATGCAGGAGGGTTGGTAGAAGAGTGGTCAATGGAGGACAAGTTTAGGTGCGTCTTGTAGTAGAGGATCACCCCGCCACCTCTCTTCTTGCCTGGTCTGTCTCGTCTGAAGTGGTTATAGCCCGGGAGGGTGCACTGGGCATCAGACATATGGGGCTTAAGCCAGGTTTCTGAGAGGCCCAGGATATCCGGCTTGTGGTGGGCAACCCACGCTGTGAGCTCAGTTAGGTTGCGTAGGAGGCTACGTATGTTCAGGTGTGCAATTTTGAGCCCTTTTGAGGAGAGCCAGGGGGAGAAATTGAGAGACGGAGGGGAGGGAGGGACTGAGTGGGGAGGCCATATCCCTAAGTGGGTCCCTGAGCACGGAGGGAAGCTATATAAGGACTGTGGAAGAGAACACAGAGGGACAGGATGGAGGGAGAAAAATAACAGAGAGACAGGCTAGAAGTTAGGGGGTTTGTCCAAGTTTGGGGGGGGGCACTTTGTATGGGTGCCCACCTTACGGGTGCAGAGCAGAGAGTAGAGCACAAGGAGCTAGGTAGAACAAGGGAGAAATTATAAGTGGCTGAGCTTGGTATTAGGTGGGTTACATATGGGAGAAGTGAGCTAGGCTGATAGTGCGGCCACTAGTGGTGAGAGAAAATAACCTGCAGATGGCAAAAAGGGCTGATAGGTTATTTTCGACACCACATGGCTCCCTGCAGCCTATTTAACAGACAGCCGACCAAGGGTGGTGGTGGGGGCGGTGGGGAGCTGAACGCGCAGTGTTCGGTGGGGCTAGTGCTCCTGTGCCGACGGGAGAGGTTCCAGCACTTTAAAATTGGTGCCAAGAAGTCCTCAGGCCAGCTGTGACACAGGAGGGAGGTCGAGCCGTTTTTCTTACGCACAGAGCTGTGCTTTTGGACCCAAAGTGCGCCGCTGGTCCAGAGCTGGGCAGGGCAGGGGACTGCTTCTTTGCTGGAAATTACCTGGCTGAATGGGTCCACGAGGAGGTGTCCTGCAGGGCTGCTGGTGGAGGGCTACGGACTGAGCCCTTGCGACCGCCAAAGTCACCGGGGGTCGTCTGCGAAGAAAAAGACCACAACACATTAAATAAGGTAAGGGGAGTGGATTGCACAAATGAGAGAAAACAGGATTTGGGTTGGGGGGGACGCCCTGCTAGTCAGGCAGGTACAATGTGGAAGGATGAAAAGGTACAAGGCAGCCTGAGATTGACTTAAGGGATTCGGTTTACAGTGCAATTAGTTAGGCTGCAGAGCTAACAGTTTGGTACGCTTGCAAGACCCACAAATTTTAGCCGAGAAAATACATTTGCCCAAATTAAACAAGACCTACAGTACTTGCAAGGAGAGCAATGATTTAAACTTGATTTCACACCACAAGAGGGCAGCCTAGGATTTGGTTTAGGGTTCACAAGAATAAAAACAGGCTAAAAGGCTATCACTTCAGATTCATTAAGGTGAACTACTGAGGTTGCAAACAAAAAATGATAAACACAGCATATGGAGACACCAAAATGGAGTTCCAATGTAAACGGTGCCAGGATGGTCCTTGCTCCTGCGCCAACAGGAGAGGCTCCAGCACTTTAAAATTGGTGCCAAGAAGTCCTCAGGCCAGCTGCGACACAGGAGGGAGGGCGAGCCATTTTCCTTATGCACAGATCTGTGCTTTTGGACCCAAAGTGTGCCGCTGGTCCAGAGCTGGGCAGGGCAGGGGACTGCTTCTTTGCTGGAAATTACCTGGCCGAATGGGTCCACGAGGAGGTGTCCAGCAGGGCTGCTGGGGGAGGGCTACGGACTGAGCCCTCATGACCGCCAAAGTCACTGGGGGTCGTCTGGCTGAATGGGTACACGAGGAGGTGTCCTGCAGGGCTGCTGGAGGAGGGCTACGGACTGAGCCCTTGTGACCGACAAAGTCACCGGGGGTCGTCTGGCTGAATGGGTCCATGAGGAGGTGTCCTGCAGGGCTGCCGGGGGGAGGGCTACGGACTGAGTTCTCGTGACCGCCAAAGTCACCGGGGGTCATCTGGCCGAATGGGTCTACAAGGAGGTGTCCTGCAGGGCTGCTGGGGGAGGGCTATGGACTGAGACCTCACGACCGCCAAAGTCATGGGGGGTCGTCTGGCTGAATGCATCCACGAGAAGGTGTCCTGCAGGGCTGCTGGAGGAGGGCTACGGACTGAGCCCTTGTGACCGCCAAAGTCACCGGGGGTCATCTGCTTTGGGCACTAAGCATAAGATAGGGATCCCTGACCCCCCAAAAAATGTTTTAAGGAGACACATCTCATGAGGATGTAAAAAAATCTCCAATTACTTCATTACTCAGGGAACCAATAAGTTCTTGTGGGCAAGAAAGGGATTTTGTGAATATATGGTTTGCTAGTACCTCAGTACTCTTCATCCTCAATTAAAGAGATGCTGAATACAGTTTAAAGTCAAGATCATCTAATTATAATGCAAATCAGCATATTGAAGAAACAGTCAAAGACAAGCAACAGAAATAATCCTATGCAAGGAGCAAACAGAATAATGTATGGCAGCCATACACAACAAGCCCATGTTTGCATCAAGAGGCTTCTGTGCAACCAGGAACCTTGATAGTGAAGCTTGAGAGATTCCCTTGTTGCTATAAAAAATTCAACATGAAAACACAAGCTTGTCTGTGTATGGATGCTGTACAGTATCTTTTATATTACATGGACGTGCATGCCCATTTTTGTACACTCCTCTTTGTTTCAGCGAACTGGTGATTGGGGTCAGAGACACTTGGTGGCAGGCTGAAATTATTGATTTAATATGCAGATAGCAGCTGAAGCTTCTGAAAGTTCAAGTTTCTTTCTTTGGAAAAAAATAGCTTCCGGCTCGATTGGCTAGAGAAAAACAGCTGTGCAACAGCATTCCGAGTTGTTGTGTTGCAGCAGTGACATCACTACTGCAGCACAACACTAATGTCGCTGCTGCAGCTCAACATCTCTTGGCATTGATTTGGATGCAGAATAACATTCCACCACACACTACAGTATTAACAGTGTTAGAATTACACTTTCTGAGCTTTGGGAGCTCTAGGGACCCATAAGGGCACTATCTTTACATTGAGCCCCATCCCATTCTAAGTCAATGTCAGTGATGAGTGAGCTACAGGGCTCACTTCAAAGCTAGGAGGCCAAGCCCTGGCACCCCCACCCATGATTAAAACAATGCATTATAATGTAATATACAATACAAAGGTTAAATGCAGACACTCATTGATGGGGACAGTAAGCAAACAGCAATCAAGAGTAATAAACAAATATTCCGTATGTGTTAGAAATGAATCACACAGATCCTGTCTTGAGGGAAAATCCACAATTAATAATAAACATGATAATTTGCAGACATAATTATAGAGGATTAGAGGCTAGGAAAGTAATATCTAACAACATATTTTTAAATGACTCTGAAGACTTTTCAGCACCATATGTGCAAACATTCAATCTAGATCCTCCTACAGCATGCCCACTGGACATGGGGTAAAATTCTAAAAGGACATTGCTGGGGACTGAAATTTGGTAGGTGTTTCAGGAATTACAGCTTCCAACCATGGAGTTATAGAATATGGAACTAGGGCTTTGATTGAAGTGATCCAATAGATGAATGGAGAGGCTGTAAGAGGAAATGAATTACTGGCAGAATTGATGGAGCTTTTGAAATGAGGTAATGATACTAAATGTAAATGTGCAATAATGATAAAAAGGTCCAATGTCCAGAGAGAGTTGACTGTAAGGTGTTCAGTTAAGGAAATGACAACAGATCAGCATACCAAGAAACAGAGTTGAGAGACAAATTCAGGAATGGCAAGAAATAAAATGGTAAATCTAGGGTTCAGAATGATAAAGGCTGGTCTAATTTAAACAAGGGAAACTAGGAAGATGCACTAAAGGGTATAGTTAAAACCTATGCAAGAGTAGCTGGAGTGCAAACAGGGAGTCAGATTAAGTAAAGCACAGAAAAAAAATGTGACCAAAGGTGAAATAATAAAATTTCATAGATCAGTATGAGGCAGAGTTCTTCAGCTGACTCCTTTGAATCAGTTCATAAAAGGAAGGTCTGCTGACAGTAAAGAAATAAAGGTGATCACACAGATAGTAACAGTGCTAAGGTCAAGGAATGTTTGATATTGAGAGGAAACGTTTACCTACAGTTTATATTAAAGGGTTGCCCAAAGCAAAACATGAAAATGAAGCAACTCTAAGATTCATGTGCTACAACTTACTTATGGAATAATAGGAAGCAAAATTAAATGTACAGACTTAAAATCAATGTACAGATGCGGGACAAGACAAATGAAAGTTGTAATTTGTGTGGAAATTAGAACTCCTGAGGTAAGATCACTTTTCTCAAACACCAAAGAAGAGTTTGTTAAAGTAGGTTCCAGTCCCAGTTGCACCACAGAGGTAAATGAGTTAGATATGAAGGTAGGATTTGACAGTGTTGTTAGAGAAAAAAGAAGCAGGAAAAAAGAAAAATCCTCAAAGTTCAGTCTAAAGTCATGTTTATGCTGCTGCATTGTTTCCAAATTTGGGCCTCTCCTGTGTTACCCTGACCTCCTGCACAAATCCCTTTGCTTGTCTACATGGCCTCTTTCAGTGCCAATGCAAGCCTTACTGAAGAAGGGCCGTGAGTCTGGGAGCCAAGTGGGAGGATGCTGGGAGTATCCACTGTGTGCCAGAGCAAGCGGTGCAGCCTGTCAACATGACTGCTTACAGAACTTGCTTTGGAATATGTCCCAAACAGTGCAATGGTTTGGGGAGAGAACAGAGCAGAGAATAGCTTACCACAGTCTGGTAAGTGTTCACATGACCACAACTGCACTGCAGCAACCTGAGTGGTCAGGTTGCTATGGTACAATTGCAGCCATGTAAACTGCCCTAAAACAATTTTGAGGAATAGTAACCAACAAAGAATTACTGAGTTTCTAAAGTCTGTTCAAAACTCTGTCTCACTGCTTAAGAATGATAATTATGTACTCTGAAGGAAAGGATTTTAATCCAAGGGTGTACTCAAAAATGTTCCTTGACATAACAGGAGATTTATTCTTCAGGAGAGTAGTAGTGAAAATCTATAGCAGACCTTAGATGTGTGGGAGTACTCAAGTACAAAACTATTTTCGACTAGTGGTAGTACAATATTCTTGATGACTGACTGAATAATTTCAAGTAAGTAGAAATTCAAATTATAAGATGGAATACTATGAGGTGGTTAAGTTAATCTGTGGATGAGGCCTGTATTGATTTCCTTAGAAAGTATGACATAATTGCCTTGCAAGAAACTTGTGCAATCCCAGCGATAGAGAATGTATTCGGAGAGAAAATCAGTCACGGAAATATAAGGTCACCAGGGTCAAGAAATTATGATATTCATTTTTATTTATTTATTTAAATTTTTGGTGACCGGGAATGGCACTCTGAGCCAAAGTTCATTTCCAGGTGCTATCTGGGGATACAGTACAGTGGAAAACACATACATGGAGATATAAAATATTTGGTACAGGCTAGGAAAATATATAGATTATGCCTAGGATTGAGTTAATTGGCACCACCAAAAATGAGGATACAAATGATGACATTTATTTGAAGTGCAGTAATGGCAATAATAGTGCAAACAGATCCTCATACATTTTCACTGTTACCTCAAAGATTTTAATTTGGGAGTGGAGACCTTTGTGATGAAGAAGTCACTGCTGGGGTTGCATTGTTCAAAGGAGGTGGAGTTGAGGGGGGGTGTGGAGGAACAGAGCAGAGGAGGGGGAAAGACAGGTGCAGGGTGGAGTTGGAAGGAAGCATACAAGTTTTTTGAAAGAGAGGTATGTGGCAGAATTGTGATGCACGGAGGTGAGTTTATTCCACTGGAGTTGTAGGTGGGAGGAAAAAGCACACTGGCCTGCAGCTGAGAGGGGACGAGGGATAGAGAAGGAGTGGGCATCCCAGGAGCAAAGAGTATACAGGGGGAGAAGGTGCAGGGGTAAGGCAAGAAGCAAGGTAAGCGGGAAGGAGCCCAAACCAGAATTTGGTGATGAAAAATGATGAGTGGATATGCTTCCTATGCAAGAGGGATGCAATGGAGAGAGCTGAATACAGGGAGCAGTGGTACATTCGGGGGGGGGTTCAGAGGTAAGTCTACAAAAGGAGTTCAGCATGGTATCCAGTTTAGAGAGGGATGCAGCAGGGGCTGTGCTGTAGATAATGTCAGCATAGGCAACGGAAGGGATGGAAGGATTGTTTTAGAGACCAGCTCATGCCATATGGGGAGTGAGAGGGGGTCCTTATTTTGATACAGAAAACCTAATTTGGGGCATAGCTTGGAGCTAAGAGTGTCTATATGTACAGAGAAATTTAGGTGATTATCTAGCCATACCCCCCAGGTACTTGAAAGCATGTACAGTGTCTAGAGGGGAATTGCCCTAGGTATGAGATACTGGTAGGGACTGGAGCCTGGAGAGTTTTTGTACAGAGCTGAAAATCATTGAGACTGTTTTTTTGTTATTTACCTTTAGGTCGTTAGCTTGAAACCAAGTCAAAACTTTATTGAAATCCAGTTGGAGGGAAGCTTGTACATCCTTTGTAGAGGGTTCCAACGTGAAGATGACAGTGTCATCCACATACATATGAATGTGAGAACTGGAACAGACAGAAGGGAGATTGTTAATAAATACTGAGAAGAGTAAAGAGCCAAGAATTGACCCCTGGGAGATGCCTGCCAAGATGGGGAGAGGGGGAGAAGTAGAGTTGCCCAGTCATACTGATTGCTGTCTTCCAACAAGATAGGAATAAAACCACTGTTACCAAAGAGTGAAATAATTACATATGTCTCTACTACTACCTTTCAACATTGTAAACCGCTTGACTATGGTTATCCTGAGTATTTGGGTGTGGTCATTTTTCAAAAGGTAAACCTGCTTTTTTTTGTAATAAATACTTATATACACCAAATAATCACTGACAGTTATGGTGAAGGTCTGGTTTTGATTTTCAACAGTTTTTTAAAGCTACCGCAAGATGAATTTCCAAATGTTCCAATAATTTTAGTTAGGAAGTTAAATGCCAAAATAGAAGCAATACAAGAACTTAACACATGTATGAGTAACACTGATAAATCACTTGGTATTCCTCTTAGAAATACATGCGACTTAAAAACTAACACCCATGGCCTCAAGCTTGTGGAGATAGTGAGAGATAGTTTCCTGCGATTTTTGAATGGATGAGCTACTGGAGATACTAAAGAAAATATGACTTTTCCAACCCAACATGGGAGCAGCATCCTAAAGCAGATTTGTCCCTGGTGGATATTTTTCCTACAGTAAAATTGCAGGGATTACTATTATAGATACTTGGGAAAGTAACCACTTTCCTAGTCAAATAAAATTTTTGTGCACTGTTGATCTGAATGATCGAGTACCAGATTGGTTGCAGAAGAAGTTAACAACAATATGTTATTCTCAATAAGAAACAAATAAGGTGAGCTCCATTTAGGGAAAAGGAGATTTTTAAAGTATTAAATTAAATGCTATTAGAAAATGTTGAAAGTTGGGAGGATGCTATTAGAAAAAATCAGAACATTTCTGCATTTTTTGTATAATCAGTTGTTGTCTGCTGCTGAAAGAAAATCTTTGAAAAACAACAAGGGATATCGGAGGAGGAACTGCAGAAACCTAAATGAACACAAGGAATTATTTAGACCCAACTGCAAGTGGCATCAAAGATAAGGGCCGGATCACATATTCAGATGAGATGCACGGTGCATCCCTGGATGCACTGCACACCTCTGGACATGGCAGTCCATAAGAGATGATGCCATATTTAAAGGCCACCAATGTGCCACACACATCCCTAACTGCACTACTGTACACAATATTATGATGCACCTATGCAAATGAAGGGTCCCCTATGCATAAGCATCACAATAATGAAACCCCCAGAAGTGTAAAATTGTCTGGCTGCACTGACACAGTTAGTGTTGAAACCCTACCCTAACTATGTGAGGGGTAGGTTGGTGCCCTGCACACAGTCTAAGGCTGGGTATGCAGCCCTCCTCAGTCCCAATCGCTGTACTAGAAAAATGAAATCCCTGAGCCATGTTTCCATAGTGTACTGTCCCCTAGCCTTACCACTGTTATAATCATGAAAAAGCCCCTTCCCAAACCCTGATCACTGTGGACAAACTGACTGTCCCCGAGTCCTAATCCCTGATAGTCTAGTGCCACCCTCAGCCCCAATCACAGGTAAAGTAATGAATTACCCCCTCCCTGAGCTCCAATCACTGGAACAAACTGACTGTTCCCTAATTTGTGTCCCTGGTAGTCTAGTGGCCCCTTCAGCCCTGAGCTCAAGTAAAATATTGAATTTCCCCCTCACCAAGCCCAGAACCATATAACGATACAACTGCCCCCCCAGTAGTCAAAAGGCCCCCACCACATTAGGCATTAACCCACCACCCCTTCCATTCCAACCCATGCCAGCAACTGGCACAGCCCTCCTTACCCTACCTCCTCACCCTACTACGGCCAGCCTCCGAATGATGGGTACCAGAGCACGTACAGTACATAGTACATGCTCAATTGTTGTCTCTGAAATCTGACTAATATCAGCCACAACAGTAATTTACAGTTTCTACAAGTAAAAACAAAAAAAAACTAAAACAATTGACATGCTTGGGACATAGTTAGTTAACCAGTCAAACAAGTTAATGTTTGTGTTTAAGACAAAAGTTATTTTGTTTTTTGGGGGATGAGACTTGGTTAACCTTAGACAAGAAAACAAGGTAAGAAAAAGTGTTTAAAACATGCTAGCCTTAATATTATAAAAAAAAAATGAAAAAAAAAAAGGCCAAAGTGTTAAAAACTCACAGGTTCACACCCATCATGGGTGCTGTGACATCACTGAGGCACTTGAGCTTTGCTCTTGTGCCAAATGATGTCACTGCACCCTAGCTAATGACTTTGATGTTACTTAATATGATAACTGGTTAGGGTCTAATGTACATGGAAAACAGTGACACCAGATTTTTTTATATACATTAGTATGACTTTATGCTTATGTAAAACAGATTCACACAGCTGCTCACTGATTAACTTTCGATTTTGACACACACTGTAAAACACAAGCTGCAGTCACATCTCATATCATCTCCACTCCCTTCCCTTGACACACGGTTAATTTTCCTATACTTATTCAGTAGATCCTATTATTTCTTTTTAGCACCACCAAAAGTCTAACTTCGACTGTGCTCAGTTCCACGCCTCAGACACTCATCACTCAGCTGGCACACAGAAGTATAACACAATAAAAACTATTACAGTGCTACCAGTTCTAAAAAAATTAAATAGGGGGAGTGCAGAGAATTTTTTCTTTGTGCACCTGTGGTGCATGATACCTAAGTAAACCACTAGCGCTTCACTCTCATGGCCTAAGTGGCATTACGCACCTAGGGTGCATAAAGTGTGTAAATAAAATAAGTGTCATACACCATTCTCAGTGCATTAGTCTGCATGTTACTATGTATAACCCAGTGCAGTAACATTCCAGCTACTGACAGCCAGAATGATCACTGCCAGAAAGTAATCCAGACGGACCAAGAAACAAGAAGGAGTGTCTGCTGGCCTGTGGGTGCAACAGTAGAGCTACTGCTTGTGTTGCCAATGACCTGGGTTTGGAACAAATGTAGAACATCAGAGGGTCAGCTTGGGAAGAGGAGGACTGAGCATCTGATGTGCAACACTCCTCCACTGGAGAGGGAGGGAGGGAGGGAGGGTTCTGGAGCCAGGCAACTTTATGGCCCCTAGTAATGGTTGTGGCTCACTGCACTAGGAACCAATGCAATTACAGGAATTGTTAGTGCAGCAGACTTAGGAATATTGGGTGTGGGAGCATGCTTAACATTGCCCCGATATCACTGCACATCCTCTCCAAAAGGGGTCCAAGCTAGAATCAATGTACCAACTGTACTGAGTGGCACCAAGGTATGGAATTGTCATTTTTGCATAATAAAAGGCACATACACTGTACATGCTAAACAATGTACATGCAGATGCTGCACATTAGGCACATACATGCATACAAGTACACACATACACCTCAAATAATAAACAAGCATAGTCCACACAATACACAAACTCAGAACTTTTAACCTGATCAGTTCCTGCACTAGGGCATCTTGAGTTTGCATGATCTTTTCTCGGTTTGAAGTAATGTTTCCAAATTACATTCAAACCTCAAAGTCACAGCTGGAACTTTTCAAATTATCAACGGTATAGAATTTCAAACCTTACTGAAACTCTACACTAATATCAGCAATGACATCTAACAATTTCTCTCATACTACAGAAATTGTAGTGAGAACAAAAGCAACGCCCCACACTGGGGGTCAAACCAAAGCCCCCTACCCAGTACTGCTTGGCATCCTGTAGCTCTACCATTGTACAAAGGCTTCTTCACAGGAAATGCATGCTGTGGTAAAGGACTTACAGCAATAAGTCCAGACCCCACCCCCCACACACACACAAACACAGCTGCAATGGATTTAGTAATAAACCAGTCAGTCAACTTGAAGTAATGTTCCCAAGCTGCATTCAGACTGCAAAGTCTTTGCTGTAAATGTGCAACTTATCAGCAATATAAAACTTCATATCTTGCTGAAACTCCATCACTAACATCATCAATGACATCAAACAATTTCTCCTGTACTACAGAAACTGAGTAAGAAAAAAACTAATGTCCCATATTGAGGATCAAACCCAGGCCTACTACTGTTTTGTAGTCTGTAGCTGTACCATTGTAGAAAGGCTCTGTGACAGGAAATGTATGCTGTGGCAAGGGACATTCAGCACTGAGTGCAGACCTCCCCCCCCCCACACACACACACATATGCACACATACACAGCTACAGTGAATTTAGTAATGAACCTGTCAGTCAGTTTGAAGTAATGTTTCTGAAATTGCATTCAAATCTCCAAGTCTGAACTGGAAATTTTCAAGTTTTTAGCAATATGGAACTTCACATTTAGCTGAAACTCTATCAATAACAATAGCAATGACATAAAAATATTTATCTCATATGACAGAAATAGAGTAAGAAAGAAAAAAGAAGTCTTCCAATGGGGATTGAAATGAAGCCCCCTACCCACTACTGTTTGATAGTCAGTACCTTCACCACTATACCTAAGCTCATTGACAGGAAATGCTTGCTGCAGCAAAGTATATTTAGCCCTGAGTGCACAGTTATACTAGATTTAGTAATGAACCTGCCAGTCAGTTTGAAGAAATGTTTCCAAGTTGCATTCAGACCTCCAAGTCTAAACTGGAAATTTTTAGCAATATGGAACTCCACATCTTGCTGAATCTCTGTCAATATAGTCAGTGTCAGTGGCTCAGCAGGTAGCACACTTGCCTCTGAGGCCAGGAGATCAGTAGGATGTGGGTTCTATCCCCGCACCAGGCACTTGGGTTAATATCCCAATACTGACAGTGTAGTGCAGCATGAGGGGGATGCTGCACTTCTGAGGTGCCATCTTTCGGATAAGATGTTAAACCGAGATCCATCTGCCTGTTCTGGTGGTAGTTCAGGTGGATGTTAAAGATCCCTTGGCACTTCTAATAAAGAGCAGGGGAATTTCCCTGGTGGAATGGTAAAATGTCCTCCTTTCACGAAAAATATCACCATCTGGTTCAAGGTCATTTGGCATTCATCTGTATCCCCCTCTTCTGGGTCATGCCTGAAAATAGGCAGGATTTGTCTAGTGCACTTACCCAGTCAACAAAAACTAAATAAAAAAATACAAAAAAATAAATACCATTAGCAATGACATCAAAATATTTTTCTCATATGACAGAAACAGTGTAAGAAAGAAAAAGAAGTTCCCCACTGGGGATCAAACCAAGGCCCCTACCCACTACTGCTTGATAGTCTGTACCTTTACCATTGTCCTAAAGCTCATTGATAGGAAATGCATGCTTTGGCAAAGTATATTCGGCACTGAGTGTAGGCCCACCCACCCCCACACACACACACACACACGCACACAGTTATACTAGATTTAGTAAAGAACTTGTTAGTCAGTTTGAAATAATATTCCCAAGTTGCATTTAATCCTCCACTGGAAATGTTCAAGTTATCAGCAGTACAGAGCTTCATATCTTTCTGAAACTCTATCAACTGACTAACATCAGCAACAACATCAAAATATTTTTCTAATACTACAGAAACTAAGTAAGAAAGAAAAAAAGTTCTACACTGGGAATAGAACCAGGGCCCCCTACCCACTATTGCTTAATAGTCTGTACCTTTGCTGCTATGCTAAAGCTCATTCACAGGAAATGCATTCTATAGCAAAGGACATCCAACACTGAGTGCAGACAGCCCTCCCAACAGTTGCAGTGGAATTAGTAATGCACCAGTCCGTCAAGTTGAAGTATTTTTTCCCCGAGTTACATTCAAACCTGAAAGTCTCAGCTGGAACTTTGCAGGTTTCAGAAATACAGGACTTTAAACTTTGCTGAAACTCTTTCACTAACATCAGCAAGAGCATCTAACATGTCCTCTCATACTACAGAAATTGTGATGAGAAAAAAAAAGAATGTTCCACACCGGGGATCAAACCCAGGCTTGTATGGGTCTCAAACCCTATGCCAGGACCTAAAACCTTGTGACTGACCTCAACAATGACGTCAAGATGGTAATAGAGCCATGGGGAGGAAAAAGGGCAGACTAGGTGGACCAAGTGTTCCTTTTCTGTCAACAGATTTCTATGTTTATATGCAACTGAATCATTCATTCTGAATGTACCTTTAAACATGACTAAATGCAAAACAGTGTACACATGACTGCAAAATACACGTACAGCTCTGTTGTTGACACCTAAAAAGCAGAAAAAAACCCTAAGGATGCACACAGTGATGCCTGAGCCCCTGACCAACTCCATGGCCCCAAAACTTGGGCTGCTGACTGGACCAGATGAAGATACTGATCCTTTCCTCATTCACCCCTAGTGGAGTCCCACCATGGGGGACAAACCATGGTCTATGGGGAAAGTGCAGGTAGGATGCAGAAGAAGGAGGCTAACGGAGGGTAGGAATAGATCTCTGCAACAAGGGCTGATAACTGGAATATCCCTGAAGGCAGCAGGATCCATAAATAGAATTTAAAAAATAAACAAAGTGTTTCTCATTCTCATCAACTTCTCCACATCTAACACTATAGGACATGCCCCTACCCCACATACAGAATGGGCTTTAAAGGTTGTGCCTTCTCACTCTGCATATTGTCATTCATGAGATGGAAAAGAAGAAGGCTTTTAGGGTCCCTCTACAAAAATGTTTGATGAGGCCCCCTAAAAAAATATTTTATGGGCCCCAGCACCTTGCACTCTGCAGTTGTTGTCAGAAGACCAATAATTACTGGGTGGAACAGCATTATGAACACACCAGGATGCACCCCACTCACTCAGTAATTTGAGGCAGGGTGCCTTCTATTAGCCTGTTAAGGGGTGCAGAAAAAGAAAAACAAGCTGCCTGACCCAACTTTGTATCCAAGTTTGCAAGGGAAGGGTCTCATAGCATCCAGTATATTTAACTTAAGCAGACTAGTAGAACCATAAACATAAAAAGAATGTAATAATAAAGTTATTCACATTCCTCTGGGTTCCCCCTCACAATGTAGATCCTGCTGCAGTGGTTGCCTTCACTATCCCCCAGACATGGCCCTGACAGAATTTTTTTCATTATCAGAAAGTGTGGACCCTGTGTACAATGTGACAAAAAGAAATGATGTGTACAACGAATTTCAACAGTGAAATACATTAACTAGATTATCAGCTGGTTCAACAGGAAATGGAGATAGTAGCACTCTCTGGTCTGAGCACACTAGATTAACTAGAAACAGAAGTTAGTTATACAGTGTCTCCAAATTGCTTCAGACTTTTACAGCTTATGGTGACAAGCTTCAGTAGGTTGCATGGTCACTTCTAATCCAGAGCCGGATGATCAGTAGGCTTTGGGTTGTAGTCCCACACCAGGAACTTGGGCCAGTACCCAAATACTAGCACTTCAGTGCAGCACTGGGGGTTCTGCATTGTCAAGGCACCATGCTTTGAATGAGTCATTAAATGGAGGTCCCTTCTACCCATCTCTGGTGGCTGTCCAGGTGGAAGTTAAAAATCCCATGACACATATTGTGAGAGACAGAATTTTTACCCTGGTTTCCTGGCCAACTTTTCTCCTGTTAGTAAAACAGCTCAGTGTTGCCCACTTCCCAGGATGCACCTGGAAATGGTCTGTCCCCAGAGCTGTCACAGGTCAATGTGCTGTTCCTGGTCAACAATTACAAATAAATAAATTATCTGCTCTGTGACATGTCAGAAACAGACATGAGTGGTTCACTGGGGCAACATCCACCAATTCACAGCCCTGCTATATCTGCAGTTAAGTTAGTTGTTTTCCTTTGCAAGTCTTTGGAACCAAACCAGATGTTAAGGAACCACAGAAGCCCACCTTAAGGTGGCATCTGCTTAACAGCTTTAGAGTTTACATGGAGAAACAATTCTACCTAAATTCTGGCAGGTTTATGTAGTTCTAGGTTGGGTGATTTTTCTGGTTGCTTGTTAGTTATAAGTTTTGTTTTAAGTTTTGATGGTTCTTTTTCCATGCCTTTTATCATGAATTACCTTCTATTACCTCTGGTTGTTGTGATTTGTCCAGTGCATTTAAATCTTATCTAAAGAATTTGGTATTGCCCCTCTGGGGGCCTTGTGTTTACCCTTAGTAAAAAATAAGCCTTCAAATGTATTAGAAAAGCTAGCTTTTCTGGGGAGATAGGCAGCCCACTGAACATCTGCAAAGGATGCTCTTACATTAGTTCAGCCCTAGAATCACATTATTCACACTCCAGCTTGCATTACTTTGTCACCAGCTGGCCTACCTCCCACCCACTCAACCAGCTGACCACATGCTGTTCCACGCACATAATGGGACCGAAGGAGGAGCATCTATCAGGAATTGGGCTTATCGGAGGATGGAGAAACACAGCTTCCACCTGAAGGAATACACCCAGTTTTGCTTTTCTAGTTTTTTAAATGTGCCACCCAGGACATCACTTGACTGTGTTGCATTTAACAGAATCATCTCCCCCATCTCAATTGCAAAAGGGGAGAGATTCATTTTGCTGGTAAGAGGGCAGGCAAAAATAAGTTTAGGGTATGTGGTGGCTCATGAAACCGGGTATGAGAAATGTTTTTTTAAACATTAAAGAAAACTTGTATTAGAGCTGGTGGTGACCCAGTTCTGGCCCAATGGATTAAACTGAACAATATTCATAAGGCCCTACTCTCATTCTGCTGCACATTCCTACTTTTGGGGTATGTCCAACACTAACTCTTTCATTGTGCTTCTTACAAATCACTGATAAGTACTTCTGTAAACTTTTGCAGGCAGAAGCTGGAACCCAGACAGTTTGCTTTAATAGAAACAGAGTCTGGATTATTCCAAAGCAAAGTGCTGGGTAATCAGAAGAGATAAGTTGTCTCACACAGGCTCAGATATAATCATCTAATACTATCTATAATACTAAGAGGGACAAATTGTGAACATTTAGACACAGTGCCTTTCTCAGTGTCACTTCCTACCACAAGGAAGAAATCATGCAAAGATTGCCAAAAACAAAGACGTGGGAAAAAAGCTTACATTCATGCCAAATGTGATATGTACTAAGAATCAATTGCACTTTCCTGTACCTGAAATCAGGAGCAGAACAGGCCTGCCAGCCTTTATTCATGCACCCCACCCTCCTATCATCTGGATTCAACACTTTTTGAATAACCCTTAAAAACAGAACTATTATTAAACAGCTCCTTAATGACAAATACCAAGTTATCAGAGCATTGCAAGTAAGTCCAATTTATACACCTGAACAAAAGAAAAGGAAGAATGCTATTTCAAAAATTCAAAAAAGTTTAAATTATGGAAAAGTGGTAAGATCTGGACACGGGCTGCAGATAAATTCAAACAACTGGGGCTATGTCTAGCTTTAATTATTTGTGGAGATGCTGAAGGAAACCCTGGCCCTATTAAAATGGAAGTAAAAATAAAAGTGATTCACGACAACATCAAAAGTCTCATAAAAAGGTTAAACATGTTTGAAGCATTGGTAAAATCAGAAACACCTGATGTGGTTGCCTAACTGACACCTGGTTTTCGGGAAAAATATATAATATGAAAATTACACTTGAAAATGTCAACTTTCACTGCTTTGACTGTAAATCACATGATGGGGATTGTTAATTTATACCAATCAGGACTTGAGACCAACAAAGGAAACACAGCAAACTGATATTTTCATTGGAGTTATTCACTCACTACCAACACCTGAATTTGAAAAGTTGGCTGATAGCTTAATAAGATATTAATCAAGTAAAGATTTAATCCTTAATGGGGCGTTCAACGCAGCCTGGGGCTGGTCCAGAGGATTTAAGTTAGAAGATAGTTTGAGGCAATTAGGCCTCAGACAAATAATACATGTTTTAATAAGAAAGGGTAAACTAACTACCCTGGGAAATATACTAGACCTAGTTTTTTGTATCTGCAAATGTATTTGAAGTAAACGTGGAAGTAAAAGCTCCCAACTTGGGTGACCACAACTCTTCGAGTTGTATACTGCAAACAGGTGGCAGGGGTGTGATTTCTCTGCCACCTGAACTAATCAAGAGGAGATGTTTTAGGAATTATAGTAGTTTGGCTTTTAAATAAGAACTAATTAAAATAAATGGTATAGAGTATTCCTAATTCCTGATCTGTACCTTGCGGTGGAGGGATTTACACACTTTTTCTTCCTGCTTGTAATGCACTGGCACCATTTCAAAATATAAAACAAAGAAAGGCCCATGTTTTGTGCAGAACAGAAAAAGTAAAAAATATATAAGAGTAATGCAAAGACTTCAGAGAAAAGCCAATAAAATTATAGATCTACGATGCTAGTTTGACAACACTTTTGTTGACCAGCATCACAGCTACGGGATTTATATTGACAGCAAGTTTCAGTAGACATAAATCCCATATGTCTCTTGGTCCTGTTTGTTTATTGGGGGGTTTTGCCCCCTGAACCCCCACGCGGGGAGCTCTTCCCCCTGCACCCCGGTACTAAAGATTCTCAACTTCAAGTCAGAATTGATTTGGGGAAGGGGTGCAGGACCAGTAGACAGTGTGCCCCTGTCTCAGGCACATCAACACAGCAACCTTTCAGCAAAGTGTCGATTTCATCGATAGCAAGGTAGGTCACTGTGTTGCTGTCACCATTGGGGAGGCAACCCTAAAATCTTAAACTGGATGACTGGAATAAATTCAAAGAAATGCAAATGAACTATGACAGCAAATAAGAAGGGCAAAACAGGTTTATCACAGAATTAAAATTAATGCAAATCAAGACCTCAAAAATACTGGGAGACAGTTCAATCATTTGAATTCCCAGTAAAAAATTATAACCCAGTTCAGAACAAAGAACAAGCAATTCTTAATCCCATAAATTCTGTAAATATGCTGAATAGTTGTCAATCTACCTAATGTACATGCCCCGTGTGGTATAACAAATAAGTTACAGTTTACAGCAAGTAAAAGGCCTATGTAGGATCCTTCTCATCTACCAACCTCGGGGGGGGGGATGGGAAGTAATTCCTGCAGGAAGTCACGGACTTCATTACTGAGCTGGTGTTGGAGTCTCCCAGATGGATTATTCTGGGGGACTTTAACGCCTAAGTCAACTATGAGCTCTGGCTCCGATTTTGACCAGTTGGCTGTCGGGGATGTTGTGGAGGTCATCCAGAGGTTATGACCAACCTGCTGTAGTTTGGATCTGGGACCAACTCATCTCTTATTGGGGTGCATTGATGTCATCAGCCCGGTCCTTGGCAGGATAGTCTAGGGTTCTTTAGTGACAGGGGTCTTTCTGAAGCCCCTGAAGGAGGCAGTTGTAAGACCACTCCTGAAAAAATCTTCACTAGACCCAGACTGCCTGGCTAACTACAGACTCATCTCTAACCTACCCTTTGTGGAGAAGGTTATTGAGAAGGTGGTGACCGCTCAATTGGAGACCCATTTAATAGCTTACAATATCTACAATTCTCTCCAATCGGGTTTCAGAAAAAGGCATAGCACCAAGACTGCCCTAGCTTGGGTGATGAATGATTTCCTGGTGGCAAGAGATCAGGGGAGTAGTACCATCTTGATCTTCCTCAATCTCTCAGCAGCATATGACACCATAAACCAAGGGGTTTGATCAAGTGCCTGTGGGTTTGTTGTGGACTGGCAGGTATCCGCCTGTCACCACCTGACAGACATCTGGGTACCCCTCCCATGGAATCTGGGCATGCTACCTCCACAGTTCCTCCGTGAGTCCACCAACCCTGTGCAGGGAGTAAATCTCAGGACAGGAACCTGGACTCCTGCATGGGAGAGCAATGCATTCCACTGACCCCTGTGTAGGGAGTACAGTATGGTGTGGTAACCTGGTATCCTGCATGGGAGTGTGACGTCCTCGACCTTCCCAAGTATAGGAAGTAGAACTCGAGATGATTGCTTGGGTCTCCTGCATGAAATTGTGATACACTCTGATGGCACTCCTCCTGCATTCCTCCTACCCCAGTGTAGGGAGTAGAGCTCAGGATAGGAACCTGGATCTCCTGCATGAGACTGTGATGCACTTTGCAGACCCAATATAGGGACTAGAGCTCAAGATGGGTGCTTGGGTCTCCTGCATGGGATTGTGACACACTCTAATGGCACTCCTCATATCCCACTGTAGGGAACAGATCTTGGGATGGGAACCTGGATCTCCTGCAAGGGAATGTGGCATACTTCTCCTACCCCAGTGTAGAGGGTAAAGCTCAGGATGGGAACCTGGCTCTCCTGCATTGGAGTGTGATGCACTCCTCCAACCCCAGTGTAGAGAATCCAGCTTAAGATGGGAACTTGTGTCTCCTGCATGGAAATGTGACACATTCTAAAAGCCTAGAGTAGGGAGCAGAGCTCGGTATTGGAACCTGGTCTGCTGAACAGAAGTGTGACACATTCTAGTGACTCTGTGTAGAAAGTACAGTTTAAGATACAAACTGTGTCTCCTGCAAGGAAATGTGATGCACTCCTTCAGTGCCAGTGTATGGAGTGGAGCTTGAAATAGGAATTTGTGCCTCCTGCATGGAATTTTGACACACTCTGATGGCCTAATATAGGGAATATAGCTTGAGATGTAAACATGGTCTCCTGCACGGAAGTATAGCACACACATGCCCCAGTGTAGAGAGCAGAGCTTGGGATAGGAACCTGGGTCACCTGCATTGGAGTGTGATGCACTCCTAGTGTCCCAGTGTAAGGAGTGCTGTCTGGGATGGGAACTTGCCTCCTGCATGAAATTGTGACATACTCTGATAGCCTAAAGTAGGGAGCAGAGCTTGGTATTGGAACCTGGTCTCCTGAATAGAAGTGTGACACATTCTAGTGACTCTGTAGGAAATACAGCTCAGGATACAAACTCAGGTCTCCTGCAAGGGAGTGTGATGACTTCCTCCTGTCCCAGTGTAGGGAGTACAGCCTGGGATGGGAACTTGGGTCCCCTTCATGGATTTGTGACACACTCTGATGGCCTAGCATAGACAGCAGAACCTAGTATGAGAACCTACTATATAGAAAGGAAAATGCACTCCTCCTGCCCAAGCAGAGAGAGTAGAGCTTGGCATGGGAGCCTGAGTATCCATCACAGAACTGTGACACACTCTGATGGCCAACTGTAAGGAGCAGACCTCGGAATGGGAACCTGGTCTTCTGCATGTAAGTGCAACACACTCCTCTTGTTCCAGTGTATCGAGCTGAGCTTGGGATGGAACCTGGTCTCCTGCTTGGGGGTATGATGCACTTCTCCTGCCCCAATGTAGGGAGTAAATATCAAGATGGGAAACTTGGAATCCTGTGTGGAAGTGTGACGCACTCCTCCTGTTCCAGTATAATGAAGCGGTGTTTCGGATGGGAACCTGGGTCTCCTGCATGGAATTTTGACTCACTGCACTTGTCCCTATGTGTGAAGCAGAGCTCAGGATGGGAATCTGGTCTCCTTTCTGTGAGTGTGGCACACTCTGATGGCCCACTGTAGGGAGTGATGGTCAGGATGAGAACCTGGGTCTCTTGCGTGGAAGTGGGAGGCATTCTGCCAGCCCAGCATAGGGAGTAGAGCTTGGGATGGAAACTTGAGTCTCCTGCTGACCCAGTGTAGAGAGTAGAGCTTTGGATGAGAACTTGGGTCTCTTACAAGGGAGTGGGATGAATTTTGTTGATCCACTGTAGACAGTAGGGCTCATTATGGAACTGTGGGTCACTTGCATGGGAAAGCAACACACTCCACCAACCCAGTGTAGGGTGAAGGGTTCAGGAGAGGAACCTGGGTCTCCTGCATAGGAGTGCAACACTCTTTACCAGCCCCAGTGTAACTGGGTCACCAGTATTAATAAAGTTTTTATTTTTTTTTATTTTATTTATTGTACATCGTACTGTAGCTTTTCTGGTTCCTTTGTCCATCTCTCATTTAGGATCTCCATTCCAGTCAGCAGGATCTCCCTGCTAGCCATGGTTCTTGCCTACTGGCTTACCTCCCAGGGTGATATCCTGTTTCCAGGTGCCTTCTTCTAGGAAACTCCTAAGGATGTTCAGGCTAGCCGTGTCAGTGTAAGCAATGAGGAACCATCCTATCAGCTGTCCATCAGACCTGGTGGCATCAGGCTGGAATGTGCATCTAGTAGAGCCTTTTCCTTCCCACTTTTCATCCCACCCTTCTCCCTAGTATAAATGTACAAACACACACCACTCTTGGGAGGGGAAATGCCCAGAAAAGTGTTCACCCATGTCACCAATGATTCCACTAATCCCCACCAGGTGATTTACTGCACAGAGTGCATTCACACAGACACCCAAACCCCCCCTACAGGCCTCCACTCCTGACATTCTGGGTTTGGGGTTTGAACCTGGGTCACCAACATGCCCAAGTGGACCTCTACCCCTTATCACCATGGAGCCAGTCCATAAATAAAGTTTGAATGAAAACAAAAACTATAATTGATCTGGCACAGGACTGAGATGAGCTGTGGCTGTCTGGCAGGATGAGGAGAACTCAGCAGCTGGCACATTAGGTGAGGACCTTTATGGGAAAACTAAAGGCGGCTGGGTATGTGCATATCATAAAAAAATGACACCGGTCATCAATATTGTGGATTTAAATGGAACACATAATAAAGTAGACTTGATGGACAGTAAGTGTTTCTGCCCATAAATGTCTTATGTCTCCATAAGGGGTCATATATAACATATAGAACAATGGCTGGGTAGTTGTGCATTATGAGAATTTTAGACACACAAACACACACACACACACCCACCCACACATATGATGTATGGGATGCTACATAAACCTCAAGAGAAAAGCTTTAGGGGTTTATAAAAGCATCCCACTCTCATGGTGCGTGTAAAATTTGAGTTTTACACACCTACCCAGCTATTATTCTATATAATTGCTGGACTTTGTTTTTTCACCCTGAGCAGGACAGGTGATCATTGTTTTAGGTCTGGTAAGTAGTGAGAGAGACTTTGAAGTTTAGCATAATGGCGGCAATTTTTAAAACTGTAATGCACCTTTTAAACTTAGTAGACTTTACTGCTTTCTGTTTGTTTTTCATATAAAACTGTGACTTACTCAAATGACATGGTGAGGAGGATGTTCGTAACAGGCTGAAGCACATTTGCTCACTTTCATTAACAAAGGTAACATGCTGCAACTTTAATGGAAAAATAGTAGGAAAATAGTTTAGAAGTATTTTCTATGGGGAGCAAGAGATTTTCTTGTAACTATTTAAACTGTAAAATATCAGGTTTCCATTGTAAACTGGGCTTGTATGAGAGCTATGAATGTGTTGCTGTCCAGGAGGGAACAGTGGATCGTGCTTTCTCATGGAGAAAGTCAGCACGTGTTTGCCATTTTAACCAGCTGCTTATAGGAACAAATTATAACTGGCTTTCTCTATGGAAAAAAGTGAAGGCCAGTTATAGTATTTTCACACACCCAAGGTTTGCAATGACCTCATAATCCACTAGAGTGAATCTTGAATGGTTTGTAGGGTCATCACAAACCAAGGATGTGCACAAAAAAACAACAAAGAGCTGACATTTCCCCATGTTTTATTTTATATAGTAATTGTTTTTCTTTTTTTCTTTTTTTTCCTCCCTTGTTCAGCTGACCACCATCCCCCAGGCACCCCGACATCCACCAGGACTTACCTCCAGCCATCTTCCCGCAGGGCTTGCCCACAGGGTCCTCAACCCTTGACAGTGAATGGATCCAGTTCAGCTGGCTGCCCAGCTAGTTGTGTGTGGGGCCTTCAGGAGTCTGACATCATCCTGTGGTTGAGGAGCTTTTTGCTCTTTCCTGCACCCCCCTTGGAGGCACAGCATGCAGCATTGTCATGACACACATGCATTGATGGCTGCCTCCCACCTCCCTTCCTGTGTTTGGCTGCCTGAACTACCATCCCCCCAGCCATCACCAGGGTCAGGCATTCATCAGGCTCTGTACACCCCCCCAAAGGAGTAGGACAGTCCCTCTGACCATGGCTGGATTAACCTGTATGCAGATTACGCCATGGCGTAGGGCCCCATGGTTCAACAGGGCCCCCTCACTGTTTAATGTAACTTAATTTATTTTCTTTTTCCATACACAGCAGACCACAGCCGCCAACCTCGGACTGGCCATACTTGCTGTACTGTCAAGCAGTTGTGGGATCATCACATTCACAGCATTGCCAAAAAAGAAAAGCCCCCCGCTCTGAGCGAGTCTCTCAGTTTCTCCAGCTCCACCTCTTGGGGGTGGGGCGAGCTGCACAGCACAAAGTAGTCTAGGATTGGTCCACCCTGACCCCACCACCACAACCAACAATGTCTCAGAGGTCCTCCTGGAGGTGTGGCTACTAGGAAGCAGGAATCTGCGTACATGTGAGTAGTGTCAGGGCATGTGGCCTGGCAATGAGGAGTGGAGGACGGAGGAGGATGAGTGGACAACGGTCGGTCGGAGATTGCCTCACTCTCAATTGAAGAAGACTACAGACTACTAGTAGAGCGAGCGAGCGGGCCGGGCCAGAGTCGACTGATTTGCCACCATTCAGCACTTCTTTTCATTAGATGTTGATGACGACTCTGATTCCGAGAGTTGGAGAGATGGTGTGCTGCTTGTTGTGTGCTGGTGACTGTAGTCAGTCAGTGCTGCTGCTGGGCCTCTGGTCCTGTGAGGAGTCCCAGGCCGAGTCCGATGATCAACCAGTCTGTCAGGGCAGGCGACACCACCAGGTGTGTTGTTACTTACTGCATGCTAAGTGCCTACACTGTCATGTTGACTTTCTTATTTTGTCTTGACTTCAATGATTTTTGGATTTGGTGGCTGATTTGGTTGGATTGGAAACGGCTGGAAAGGAACACTTAGCAGTTACTTGAATTGAAGCAAAAAAAGACTAAAAAAACAGAGAAAAGAAAATAATTGCATTTACATGGGGGTGAGGATTGCCTGCTACTGCTTCTAGCCTGGGCTCAGGAGGCTGCAATATTCTATAGCCATGGTGGGGCTACCTACTATATTCACTGTTTGAATTTAAATTCTTTGATGCATCATTTATCAGAAATCTGGAAGCAAAACCACATTGCTCTGAAAAGATTCTACTTAGCTTCACCACTAAGCTAGAGGCTAATTTTTAAATTGATGAATTGCTGGAGTTTACAAGGTTTCTGCATGGCCAGCGCCACAGAAGAGTGGGATGTTGGCATTTAGGGGCCCCCCGGGTCCCAAAATACGACTTGGAGTAGGGCCCCCGCATCCATTAATCTGGCCCTGCCTCTGACATTCAATCCGCCTCCCCCTGGCTGACCCCCTGATGCTTTGGATTCACTTCTGAACCTGGGTCATGGTCACTGCAAGTGGTAGCGATACTGCTGCTCCGGTGGGCCGGCTAACTGTCTTTTCTGTTTCTAACTAGCATCAGAGCAGGTTCTCCATCCATACTGCTCAACTACCACACATTACAAAGTAAGTCACTCATTTTACCTCTTAGAAAGCCTCTGTCCTACATGGAGAAGGCAGTATTCCACACTGTCAACTGAGCCTAAAGCAGAAGTTCATAATAATCTATGATGCACAGTTATCAGGAAGCTTTATAAACATTAGTGTACTGATATAGACAATGTTCTGAGCTTGCAGTGTCATTTTTGATGATATATCACACTTATTTGTCACACATATGGGTGAAAAAAGGTTGAGAGATATGTCCCCATCCCTGGTTATTGGTATCAGTTGCACAGCTAATGCCCTGATTTTCCTAAGGATGTTTGTAGTGTATGTGTACCAGTGCTGTCAGAAGTTACTATCTCTGTGACCTCCCTCTCTGCCATTACTGATAAGATATCACTCAGCTACGGACATACAGTATCACCTTAAACTGTAAACCCATTACAGAGCAGATAAACATTAGCCAGGTGTGCCTTAATCATCTGTTTATAATGACATTGTCTACCAGATACAAAATCTGTT
The DNA here is from genome assembly GCA_016271365.2 of Neoceratodus forsteri. NCBI lineage: Eukaryota > Metazoa > Chordata > Ceratodontiformes > Ceratodontidae > Neoceratodus > Neoceratodus forsteri. The sequence continues at coordinate 538,373,504 of CM028129.1, forward strand.
CTTTTAGTGAGTACACAGTCCAAATCAACTCTTGCAGCCAGAAAGAATAAAGCTTCCTCCCCAAGCATTCAGAATTGTTTATCATTGAGTGGGTTAATTTTTAAAGCTTGTTTTGCCAGCTTGTCTCTGGTTCCAGATTAATACATATTGGGTGGGGGCATTCTTCATCAGAGAAACCTTGGAATGTTGGAGTTTTCTGACAACATTATGTGTTGATGCACTCCTACCTCCCTCCCCCACTGCACCCATTGTTTATTATAACTGTTATCTCAGACAGTACCCTATCCATAGGACTTGGAAGGTCAGGAAGAGATACACCTTGCTCCTTGTGTTAAAATAACGTGGGTGCAGCTGTAATAAAAGTAAAGAAAGGGAGTAAAAAGCAGAGTGGTTACAAAATCTGGAAGGCCATGTGTGCAAATGTTAGAAGTCTAGGAAATAAGATTCTGAATTTAGGGATTATAACAGCAGAGGCTGATCTGGATACTGTGGCCATTACCGAGTCTTGGTGCACTGAAAATCATGACTGGGACATGACCATACCAGGCTATACTCTATTCAGGAGCGACAGGGTGGGAATGAAAGGCCAGGGGGTGGTGATGTATGCGTGGTAAGGCATAAAAGCAACAGAGGCACAGGGAATATGGGGGGACAGAGGTACTGTGGATCACGATAGAGATGGGGAATGGAACCTCTATTTACACTGATGTGATCTATAGACATCCATCATAGGGGAAGGCGTTAGAGAAAGTACTGGTGGAAGCTACTGGCAAGACAGCAGAAAAAGGGGAGGTGCTGTTGGTGAAGGACTTCAATCTGCCGGATGTAGATTGCGAACTCCCAGCTGTGACTTCAGCTGGAAGCAGGGACATCCTGGACTTCCTTCAGGGGCATTCCTCAGGCAACTAGTCAGTGAAACCACTCATGATGGAGCAATACTGGACCTGGCATTCACTAACAGAGACCGACATTAAGGTTGGAGGCCAACTGGGGAACAGCAATCACCATACAGTGTGGTACAATACTGTATAAGGACAGCTGCAGAGCTGAACAAACAAAGGCTAGGGTCCTGAACTTCAGGAGGGTAGAGTTTAAAAAGATGGGTGAATGCCTCATGGATGAACTGGCAGGTGGGTATGACCTGGGGGGGGGGGGCTATAGGAACAGTGAGCAAAGTTAAAAAGGGCCATAGGGAAGGCAACAAACCTCTGTGTCAACCAAGTGAGCAAATGCAAGATGAAAAAAAAGACACTATGGTTCTCAAAAGAGGTGGTAGAAATGGTAAAGGCTTAAAGGGTAGCATTCAGAAGATTTAAGAAAATGCAGAGGGAGAAGGATAGGGGGGTGTACCAGGGGAAATAGAAGGAAGCTGGTAGAGCAGTAAGAAGCACAAAGGTACAAACTGAAGAGAGAATAGCCCAGGTGGTGACAAAGGGTTACAAGATATTTTTTAGGCATGTAGGTGAAAGGAGGAAGACCAGAGTGGGATTGTAAAATTAAAAAAGGAAGGGGAGGATTGTGCAGAGGGTGACCAAGAAAAGGCAAACATCCTCAGCAAATACTTTTGTTCAGTGTTCACATAGAAAGGATATGGGGCGGTTCCACAGAAAAGTAACGGGAGCATGGGAGGGAGGGAGGGGTGAGTGTCTTGAAGGACTCATTAATCTGAAAGTGGACAAAACAATGGGGCCAGATAGGGTGCATCCATGGGTACTGGGGGAGCTCAGGGAGGTACTGGTGGCTGCACATCTGACAGTCCTATTTAACAGCTCATTGGAAACAGAAATGGTTCCAGAGGACTGCAGGAGAGCAGATGTAACTCGCTTCACAATGGTGGTAGCAGGGAAGAGGCTGGCAATTATAGGCCAGACAGCCTGCCTTCAGCGATGGAAAGGTTAATAGAGCCACTGCTGAAGGAAAAGATTGTAGAATGTCTTGAATCCAATGGGTTACAAGACTCAAAACAACATGGATTCACAAGAGGGAAGTCATGTCAAATGAATCTGATAGAGTTCTTTGACTGGCTGACCAAGGAATTTGATCAGGGTGGAGCAGTGATCACGGCCTACCTAGATTTCAGTAAAGCTTTCAACACTGTTCCATATAGGAGGCTAGTGAGCAAACTAGCTTAAGAGTGGGTCGAAAGGTGGTAAACTGGGTAAGAAATTGGTTAGGGGATGGACAGAGGGTGGTGGAAAACAGTTCACTCTGAGGAACAGAGGCTGACCAGCAGGGTGCCTCAGGAATCAGTGCTAGGTCTGGTCTTCTTTTATGTCTTTATAACTGGCATTGCAGAGGAATTGGAAGGGAAGGCCTGCCTCTTTGTGGATGACACCAATTTCTGCAATAGGGTGGACACTCCAAGGAGAGTGGAAAGAATGAGCAGAATCCTGAGAAAACGTAAGGAGTGGTCAAGTGTATGGCAGCTGGGTTTCAACGTGAAAATGTGCAAAGTAATGCACTTGGGGCACAGAACCCAGTAGTAGAGTACAAAATGGGAGAAGTGGTACTAGCAACCACCAAGCGGGAGAGAAATTGGGCAGTGATCACACTAGATGACCTAAAGGTGGCCAGCCAATGCAACAAGGCAGTTGGGAGAGCTAGTGGGATATTGGGGGTGCGTAGAAACGGGTATCACCAGCAGAAAGAGGGAGGTGGAGTTGCCTCTGTATAGATCACTGGTAAGACCCACCTAGTGTACTGTATCCAGTTCTGGAGACAACATCTCCAGGAGGATATAGACAGAGTGGAGGCAGTCCAGAGGAGATCAACTAAATGGTGCAGGGTCTGCATCAGAAGCCCTACAAGGAGAGACTTAAGCACCTACATATGTACACCCTCGAAGAGAGGCCTTTAAATACCTCATGGGGTAAAAAAAAGGTACAGGAAGGAAGTATTTTTCAGAAAAAAAGGTGCTCCAGGACAAGGGGGCACAATAAGAAGCTGGAGAGGGGTAGATTCAGGAGAGATATGAGCAAGTACTTCTTCACAGAAAGAGTGGTGGATTTCTGGAACAGCCTTCCAGCAGACATGATGGGGTGAAAACAGTGGTGGTGTTCAAGAATGCATGGGATAGGCATAAGAGAATCCTAGGGAAAGGAAAGGGGGGTGAATGGGCCAAAGATTATGTAAGATCTGTGGTGATACTATAGGCAGGCAAAAATGGACAGACTAAGTGGGCCAAGCAGGCCTTGTCTGCCAGAAAATTCTGTTTCTATATCTTTCAGATGCTCAATCCTTCCTCTCCAGGCCAATCTTCAACAACCTACACTTGTTCCCAACGCAGGTTGCTGTTATTGCAACCAGCAGCACTGCCACTATGCTACTGGCCTGGCTTCTGAAGACATTATTACACCCTTGTAAGACACCCTAAATGCCCATGTAAATATTTAGAATAGAATAAATAAAATTTGATTAACCGTGATTTACAGCACTTTTCTTCCCGTGAAATATTTCAAAGCGCTTTACAAAGTAATGAGGTAGATACTAATAGTGCATGGACTGTGTGGAGACTAGTGTGTGAAAATGTTTGTTGTATCTGCTTGAGTAGCAGTGCAGGGAGAAGCGCAACTACTTCACTACCCATAGTAGAAGCAGTGAAGCTGACTGTTACCCAAGGTCTGCAAACCTCATCACTCCTCTCAACATTGTGGAACAAAGCATATAAAATGTAAGAATATAGCCCATTCAAAGAATTTATTCTTATGTGTAAATAATTTGCTAATACCTTACTTTTGCAGTGCCACACATACATCTTTCATACAATATTATTCAGAAATAATGTATTCATTTGCATGCATAAAACACTATCGGGTAAATAATATTTGTTAAACATTTTTTATTGTGATTAAATGATAAAATCATTAAAGAAACTTAAAAAAAAATTCCTCTATCTCTCCCCAGGTGGACAGGGCTCCTAGCCTTGTCACCCAGCCCCCTCTACTTCTCCCAGTGTAATGGAAAAAATCCCTTTAGCCTTCATCATGTGGACAGGGCTAGTGCCATTGATATCACTCCCCCTTTCCAGTCATCTCCTGCCCTCTACATCATCTCTCCCCAAATACACATTGTTTAAAAAAAATGCTGAGGTCCCAACACTATGCCTGGAGCTAATGCATTCTGCTCCCTAGCCCAACCCCTAAATCCCCGAAGGGTCATATGTCAGAGACTGGAACCCCCTCCTGACCCCCAATCAATAATTTGCAGTGACTTACAGTAGTTAAAAGTAGGTCAGAGCAGTCATTCACCCTCCCTACCCTGCAGCGCACCTTCTCCTGCCTAATAAATTCTTATCAGCTGACTGTTTTAGCATGTGGCCAGAAGAGGGGGCAACATGGTCTGCACCATTGATGATGCAAGGAAGACTGACCAACTGGGGTAAGCAAAGCTGAACTGGAAATTCCCAGTGCCTCCCATCTCCTTTAAGTTATTCCTGCTATCTACGATAGTGAGTCTGTCATCTAAGAACACATACTGTACACTCTGTCTCTGTCTCTCTCTATCTCCCCCTTTCCCCTTCTCCATCTCTATCTCTGTCTCTGTCTCTGTCTCTCTTTCTCGCTCTTCTCTTTCTCAGTTCAACTCAATGTTGCTTTATTGGCATGACTATAATAAAAATATTGCCAAAGCTCTCTCTCTCTTTCTTTCACTCTCTGTCCGTCTTACTCTGTCTTGCTCTTGCTCTCTCTCTCTCTCTCTTGCTCCTCTGTCTCCCTCTCACTCTCTCTTTCTATCTTGCTCTTTTTCTTCTTTCGCGCTCTCTCTCTGTCTACTGCCCCCTCCCTCTGTCTTTCTTCTCTCTCTTTTTTGCTCTCTTTCTCTCTCTCTCTTCTCTCCATCTCTCTCTACCTCTCACCACTCTTTATATCTCCCTCTTGCACTCTTTTTCTCTCTCTACCTTCATCCTTTCTCTCTCCCCACCCTCCCTCCATCCCTCTTTTTTCTCTCTCTCCTCCCTTCTTCTCACCCTGTATCCCTCTCTCTCTCTCTCCCTCTCTCTCTCTCTCTCTATCTGTCTGTCTCTCACATACAAAATGCACAAATTTCACAAACTGCAACTATTTTTAACATATCCCAAGTTAGATAGCAGACGTTTCTTTTATACCCAGAGGATCATACTTACATGGAATGGCCTACCTAAATCACTGTTGAATACAGAAAATTTGGAAACATTCAAAACAAATCTTGATAAATTTTTATTAAGCAAGGTATAGATATATCCAGGTTCTGGAGATGTACTAATATGGGCTATAGCCTTCTGTACATCTATCACTCTTAGTATGTAACTTAAGTATGCAAATTGGAGTACAAGTTCCACGAGGCAAGGTATGATGAAGAGAGATTCGGAGAAACCTGACACAATGGAGGAGTTACCTGAGCTACGAAGGTGGATGGGTACAGTCTCTTCCAAATGGAGAGGAAAGATATGGTCAAAGTGATGAAGAAGATGCAGTAATATTCAGTGGAAGGAACTGAGATGAGCAAGAAAGAGGGTTGAAGAAGAATGTGGTCACAACAAAAAAAACAGTGATCAGAAATGGGAGCCATAGTTATCAAAAAGACAAATTTGGCATTATAACACAAACAACCAAAGCAGTACAGGAAAAGACTATTAGCCTGTTAACAGCCAAGGGGGGAAAACTAGGGGACCCTTGTTTCAGTCAACTTGCATAATACTGACTGGTAGGTAAAAAATGCCTATGACAGATCAGGGAGGGATTTCTTGCCAGTCATGTAGAGCTGATTTAGGGTTACCACCTGTCCTGATTTTTGCAGGACAGTCCTGATTTGGGCAGCTGTGTCCTGCAAAACAACATGAGAAATACTACATGTCCTGATTTTATAGTAGAAAAAATATTTCTTAATTTTCCACTAAATGTTGCAGAAAACTACAATACCTTAACTAAAATACCTTAACATGATAAGAAACAATACAAGCAATTATAAAACTACAATACTTAGCCTTAATACTGGTTATATAGAGAAAACAAGTCTGTTGCATTGGTCGAGGTTATGTACTGTCCTGCGAAACATCATGTTTCAGTAAGAAATGTCCCACTTTGGGCTTCTTAAAAGGTGGTAACCCTAAGCTGATTCTTTCTTCAGCATGTCAGGAGTGGACAAGAGGAACTGTGATTCTAGATCTGCAGGTAAGTAGCAGAGATACCATGGTAAGAGCAGTGTGGGTGGGAGAACCCATTGATAAAAGTAACCATAACAGTTTTAAGTTCAAGTTGCTAGGTGGATATGCCTTCACTAAGAATAAGACCAAGACGCCAAACTTCAGGAGTACTTATTTCACTAAGCGGATGGAGGTGATTAAGGCCAAGTTGGAAAATAGGCCATGAGTGGGATTCCTAATGCTAAGAGGGAAGCCTTGAAGCAGAATCTACTAAAACCAGTGACTGCATTCCTGAGGGCTGTTCATTTAAGGGGAAAAAGAACCTGGGGGCATAACAGGCATGGATCTAAAGCATAACAAGCAGTGCATGGCTGCTGTTAAGAATGCTGAAAGAACACTGGGGTGCATCAAAATGGAGGGTGAGCAGCAGAACAGGGGAAATCATTGTGCTGCATTACAAGGCTATGTTGAGGCACCAGCTTGATTACTATGTGCTGTAGGGGGCTCCCTGGTGCCAAAGGGACATTTGAAGCAAATGAGAGAGTGCAATGTAGGGCCACCAATGGTCAGGGGTATAGAGGACAAATGCTATGAGGATGGGCTTGGGTCCCATATCATGTTTGTCCTGGAGAAAAGGCTGAGGGGGATACTATCTCAGTCTTCTGCATACTCATGGTATCAGCAAGGGCAAACAGACAGAGATGTTTGAGCTGGTGTGCAACAGAAGGATGCAAGGACACACTCTGAAGCTCAGTGGAAGTGAGGATTCAATGGTTCCCGGGATTAAGATGCAACAAGGCTCTCTTCTGCCAGGATGTTCTTGGAGATGCATTTAATGTTAATAGGGTAGTCTTTTCCTGTTTATTAAAGTGGTGCAGTAGCACCACTATGGTTAGGGTTGAGCAGGGTTTTCAATGTTAACCCTCAGACTTTGCACTTTAATAACTTTGCAGCTATTCACTGGATTTGTACAACATTTTGCATGTGCCAAGTTTTGTTGTGGTTGGATCTGCATATTCCGAGCTGTGCATAATGCTAAAACATTAAAAATCACTGTATTTTTGTGTATCTCACTGTACCCAGATGGGTAGGAACTTTGGTCTGACATTTTCATGGTAGTGAATTCCATTCCCCATTCCAAGAGTAAGTAAACTAAGATGGGTACAGAATAAGAGGATGGGGTGAGTGATAGGGTTCACAACCCCAAGGCACACCTATCACACCTTTTCCTGCATGCAGGATGGGGGTAGGTTGTTAGGGCTGGCAACTGAGGGTGGGAGTGGGGTCTTAGGGTTGGGAAACCTAAGATGTAATTTCTTTACTTTTGATGCAGGAATGCTAATGGTACATTAACAAAGTTTTCTGCAGATAATTTCCATGCATTATGAGAAAATATAATCATAGGGAACCCTAATGGTGCATTAAAGAAGAATTTTGTAATGCATTTCCTTAATTTTTGAGAAAATATAATCAAAGGCTTATTTACTTGTGGGAGTTCAGGGCTATTTACTTGTGGGAGGGCACTGCACGCCCAACCCTCCTTAATTTTTTTAAGAGATTTTAATTGTATCCTTATTTCCCTGTGCTCCCATCACTCCATACTCTTCTGCATATTTGTGTGTGGGAGCACAGGGCCCTCGAGGCCCTGTGCTGCTATCCATACATAAGTCCCTAGTAGTATTCATATTTCTCTTTGGGAGTGCAGGGCCCTCTGGGCCCTGTGCTGCCATCCATGCATTAGTCCTTAATAGCATTTGTATTTGTGTGTGGGAGTACAGGGCCCTGCACTCTTATTCATGCATCAGTCCTTAGTAGCATTTGCACCCCAAGTCACGTGTGTCTTTGTAACACTAACCCAAATGGCTATTTCTAACCCTAACTCTGGAACAAGTAATATTTAATGGGGGGCACACACGACAGAAAATAAACCTCAGCACCCTGAGCAATATCAGATATATGCCCCCCATAACTCCAACAGTCACATTACCTAACCCTAAGCTAACTCCAGAGCAAGTAATATTTAATGGGGGAACACTTGACAGAAAGTGTACCTCACCACCCTGAACAATATCACATATGTGCCCACAATTAACTCCAACAGACACATAACCAAACCCTAACATAACTCCAGAACAAGTCATATTTACAGGAGGCACACACAATAGAAGGTGTACCTCAGCACCCAGAACAATATCAGATATGTGCGCCCCATTAACTACAACAGATATATAACCTAACCCTGACCAGAATTATCCTATGGAAAAATTAAGCAAAATATAAAGCCGCTGAACTCCAGAGCAAAGTAATATATTTTCACCACACCAGCAAAAGGCACATCTGTGAGGCAAGCCCTCAGTATCCTGAAAATGTCCACCCAAAATTGCAAACTGTTTCTTCACAGCACAGTGACAAAGAAACAACAGTGTACACCTCCCATTACAATGTAATCCTATGGGAAATTGAGCAAAATGTAAAGCAACAGAACTCCATAGGAAAGTGATATATTTTCACCAAACCAGCAAAAGGTACATCTCTAAGGTATGCTCTTTGTACCCTGAAAATATCAGCCCAAAATTGAGAACTGTTTTGTCACACCGTGGTGACAAAGAAACAAATGTGTACACCTCCCATTACAATGTAATCCTATGTGAAATTAAGCAAAATGTAAAGCCACAGAACTCCAGAGTAAGTAATATATTCTCACCAAACCTGCAAAAGGCACATCTATGAGGAAAGCCCCATGTACCCTGAAAATTTCAGCCCACAATTCCAACTTGTTTGTTTCCTATGAAGTAGCAATGAAACACCTATATAAAAGAATCCCTTTTCGCAAATTGCAATAAAAGAATCATGTTTTGTAGCAAAACCGAATCTTTTATTGCATTTTGCCAAAAAAATATCTTTTTTTGCAGAAAAAGATTTCTGCAATTTGTGGTAACAGAATTCCACCGATAAAATAAACACATTTCTGGACTCTTTTCTGAAAAAACCGACCCCGGAATCCAATTCCTTGGGCCCCGATTAGGTAAACACAAGTGTTGGTGTTTACCAGTCCCCAGTATTTTTTTAAAATTTTAAGTTTGTTTGCCTCACTAACCGAAAACAAAATGGTGGCAGCACGAAAAAGATTTCACATTTTGCAGCGAAAGATTCTGCATTTCCAAAAAATAATCTTTTTTTCGAGTGGGACATCTAACTTTTCCCATAGGAAATAATGGGAAACTTAAACTTTATTCACCTTTGAATGGATTAATATTTTTTCACCAAACATTCCAAAGGCACATCTGTGGCCCAAGACCTGTATACTTTGCAAATTTCAGACCACAACTCCACACAGTTTCTGAGAAATATAGTGACAAAGAATTTACATAAAAATTGTTATTTTCACATTTTCTGACAGTGAAAGCCTAGATATTCACAGCAGTTATGCAATGTGCAACCGAGATGCATCGGCACAACCACAGAACTGCACCACAGAGCCATATTCAACCACATCATATGCGCAGCGCAAATCACATTGTGCCGTGGCACAAATGTAATGTATGCAGCACAATTGCAAGGGGCGTACCCATGAATATGTGGTGCAATGGCATATTCAGCTGAAAACACTAGCGCAAGTCAGGAGCAAACCACAGGATGCGCCAGGCGGACTTGAGCCTATAAAAACAGGCTCAAACACACACACAAAGCAGATGCATAAACCAGAGCTGTACACAGCAACATTGATGCAGGTCCTTGCTTCATAGAGGAGGTAATGAGGGGGGATGAGGAGGAGGGAGGAACACCAACATGGCCGACGAAGGGCCTGTCGGTGGCATGCCCAACACAGATGGTACCATGCCCGCCTCACCTTTGAGGACTATAGTGATGTTGAGATAGTGGGCCTGTACCAGCTGAACAGGGCAATTCTGAGGCAGCTCTGTGAGCTGTGCAATGAGGAGCTGTAGGCACCCACCAGACGGAGTCATGCCATGTCAGTGGAGACCAAGTTGACAGCAGTGATGTGCCTGATCGCCAAGGGCACCTTCCAAAGACCAACAGGTACCACCACAGGGATCACCCAGTTGGCCACATCCGCCTCCTCACTCAGCTCCTCAACACTCTGCTGCCACATGCTTTCGAGTTCATATGATTCCCGAGCACACAGGCAGAGTGTACAGCAAACATGCAGGACTTCCACAAGGCTGCACGCATGCCAGGCATGATAGGGGCCATAGATTGCACCCACATGGCAATTCGCACAACACCTGGCCCGGTGCCAGGTGGTGTACAGTGCTACGGGGCACATCACCAATGTCTGCACCACACACCCAGGGAGTGCACATAACATCTACATCTGCCACAGTTCTATTCTGTGCCAGAGATTCGGGTATGGGTATATCCCCACTGGACACCTGTTAGGTGAGCAAGGCACGGGGATGGACGCGGGTGCAGCAATGCTGGGGAAGGAAGCCGATGACAGAGGGGAGGGAGGCAAGAGGCAGGGGGCAGCAGGGTTGATGGGGTGCACAACCAATTCACAGTGACAACCACATCCTCTCCCCACACAGGTGACAGTGCATACCCACTGAGGCCCTGGCTGCTCACTCCCTACTGGCAACCATCCACACACACAGAAGAAAGGTACAATGAGGCACACACCATCACATGCAATGTCATCGAATGTGCCTTTGGCATGCTCCAGATGCATTTCCATTTCCTAGACAGGTCAGATGGTGCCCTATAGTACAGCCCATCAAAAGCCTGTGGTCTATTCCTGGCCTGCTGCATGCTGCACAACATGGCCATTGACCGTAGGATAGCAGTCCAGGCGGATGAGGGCAACAGCAGTGAGGATGACGTGGACGACGGGCTGGAAGGGGGTGTGCAGCCACCCATGGGGAGGAGGGACCCAAGGCTGGCAGCAGAGGCCAGGAGGCACAAGACCACCATCACACAGGAGCATTTTGGAGATTGCAGGTAAGTGGAACGACATGCGTGCTGGGCCTGTATGGACCACCACCCCAACCACTGGGTTGGACGGGCACATAGGGATGCATGCAGTGATACTCACACACACAGCATGCATGAGGAACACAGAGCCACACAGACACACACACAGCACACTGCACAGGCATGGGCACACATACACACACACACACACATATGGGCTGCAGGACATGGCATGAACCAGACACATGACACCAGTGCACAGGCACAGCTGGCATGGAGCTGCCCTCGTCACACCCATGCCACAAGGCCCAGCAGCCCAGCCAGCACACACAGAGGGCATGCACCACATCACACGTGCACATCACCTCACACACAGGGTGACACTACACATGTGTGCACTAGGCAGCAGCAGCAGCAGACAGCAGCAAAGGGCAGCACATCCATCATGCCTACCGTGTGGTGCCATGTCCAACACACTCATGGGACAGAGGCCTGAGAACGCGACTGGGTCCTCACTGGAGTGTAGAGCTGGGCGAACAGTGTTGTGCCCAGGGTGGGCACGTCGGAGCCCAGCATCAGCCGTGCTGGGGTCGCCAGACGCCGTGACCGTGTTGTGGAAGTAGCACTGCAGGGAGAGTCTGACATGCATGGCCGTGCCCAGTGGATGCCAGCGATGCAGATTCAGCCGCAATGGTACCAGCTATGCGGTCCAGCAATGTGGTTGTGGCCTCCCACAGCTAGCGGATCTCACCAATGAGCTGTGCATGACCACTGTCTTACCACTCGGCCAGCTGATGCATCTCAACCAGCAGTGCATGGATCTTCATCCTGAGCATTGCCTGGTTGTATACAGATGCCTGCAGCAGCCAGGTGTGCTCAGCCAGCCTGTCAGTGCCCTGCACATCCTGAGGCTGATGCCAGCCTGCTGTGGTGATGTGGTATGCTGGGCAACACCCATCTCCTGTGGGCACTACACAGGGACCACACAGGGGTAGTGTGGTTATGGGCACACCAGAGGTGGCCGCTGTGGTGTGCTGCCCATTGGTCACTGCATCCTGCTGCCACTGTCCAGCTGTCTGCTGGGCCATTCCCAGTGCAGCCGCACCTGCAATAGCACCCTCCTCACCAGGCACAGCAGTGGCACCACACGCCACTGTGTGGCCATTGACAGGGGGCAGCTGCATAGCCAGTGGTGTGACACTGGTCCCCAACAGTGCCTGTGACTGTCCCTGGATCCTGCCTAGCACCCCATGCCTGGCACCATCCAGGATCAGTGTTGCCTCATCATCATCAGAGTTAGACCCACTGCCAAGTAGCATGCCCGTGCACAGCACAGGCAGGCCCTCACCAAGCAGGAGCTCAGACAGCATGTTGTCTGACTCTAGCCCCAGTACATCAAGCAGCCCCTCACTGTCTCTACATGGTCAGTCTCTGTCCTGGATGCCCATGGACGTAGATGGCACCACCTCCTCTGGTCTTACGTCACCTCCTCCTGTGCTGCTCCGCAAAGTCATGATGGTGCTGGAAAACAGAAACACAGAGTCAGCATAGGCATAGCACTCATGCAGGCAGGGCCCGTGCCCAGGGGTGCATAATGCCATGGCCACCATCCACAGGTGAACCGTGCATGGCTGCATGCCTCACCTACACAAGCCACGCAGCATGGTGGCAATGGGACTGCCCATATCTCCCCCATGCATGGTATGTTGTGACTCACAGTGCTGTGAGAGGCTGCCACCTATCTGGAATCCACCACCAGGAATGCACTCTATGGCGGCATGGCTGATGGTGGCTGCCATCAGCTCCTCCATCGCTGTCAGTGTAATTGCAGTGGGTGGTCCACCATTTGTCCTGCTACAGGATGCCCTGATGGCTGCCACCTTCTCCTTAATGCACTGTTTGTCCATCCTCACCTTCTTCTGACACTCCTGGGCACTCCTCTGGTGCCTGCCATGGGCGTTGACATAGGTGGCCACTGCATCCCACCTGGCTGACCTGTCCTGCGGTGTGCCTGTGGCACCATTCTGCAGGGCCTCTCTGTTGAGGTAGGCCTAGAACAGGGTCTGCTGCTCCTCCTTTGTGAAATTGAATTCTCTTCTTCTGCTTGAGGATGAGGGGGGTGATGTAGCCATGACAGGGATGGTTAGAGATGGAAAGGGAGTGGGGGGGCAGGAGGCAGGGGCCAGATAGCAGGAAGAACAGGGGGGAACCTGGAATGCAGGAAAATGGGGGGAGCAGTGAATCAGAGCAGGAGGGGCAGGGGGAAGAGGGAGGAAAGCGCAAGGAGAAGGACCAGTTGGGAGGAAAGGTAAAGGAGAAGGACCAGAAGTACGAGGAGGATTTAGTAAAGGGAGCTGAGGGTTTAGGCCAGGGGAGCAAAACAAGCAAGGAGGGACTAAATGGAGACAGCAAGGAAGGGAGGGAGGACGGGCCAGGCTAGTTTAGCAGATGGGGGAGAAGGACCAGTTGCGAGCAGTGAGGGGAGTTCGCTAGGTACAGAAGGATACTCAGGAGGAGGAGAGGCATGGGATTGGAGGGGAAGGAGTGGCCAGGGTAAATAAGGAGGGGGTGGCATGTGGCACTCAGATAGGGGGAGGAACAAGGAGCCGGCTGGGTGGAGGGGCCGGTAGAAAGGATGAGGGGCATGGAAGGGGAATGGAGGAAAAGGAGCAGTCAGAGTGCTCCTGTTGGGGGATTCTATGATCAGGGGTATCAAATGGGATAGGGAGGGAGAAGCCTGGCCAGTTAGAACAAAATGCTTCCTTGGACTAACGGTGCACAGGGCTAAGCCACGAGTATATCAGCTGGCAAAGTTGTGGGGGTTCCCGGACATACTGGTCCACCTGGGTACAAATGACATTGAGGAAATAGCTAGCTAGAGATAGCGGCAAGATTCAGGGAGCTTGCCAGGGTCTGTCATGACATAGGATGCACAGTTTCCTTCTCAGAAATCCTGCCGGTGCCAAGGGCTAGTGGGGAGCACAAAAGGAAGATTAGGGAGATAAACCAGTGGCTCAGGGAGTGGTGTGAGGCCAGAGGGTATGGATTGATTGGGGATTGGGGGGAGACCTGGGAGGATAAGGAGCTGTATGCTAGAGACAGACTCCATCTCAATTTGGAGGGGAAGGGAATCCTTAAGTTGAAAATAAAGGGGTTCATTGGTGAAAAGTGGGGTTTAAACTTGTGAAGGGGGGAAGGATGGGAGAAAAGGCTGTCAAGGGGGTGCCGATAAAGGAGGGACTCTGTCTCCACCCTCCCTGGGGAGCTGGAGGATTGTGGGAAAAGGCCAACTGGTAAAGTGCAGACCAGGGGAAAACAGAATCCCCATGGGAACACGAGCAGGGGAAATGGAAGTATAGGGAAAGGGTGGAAGGTAGTCCTGCTAAATGCCAGGAGCTTGGGAAATAAAATGCCTGAGCTCAGGCGATGCTAACTGAGGAGCCGTAGATGGCAGCGGTCACTGAGACCTGGGCCACTGCAGGACACGACTGGGACCTGAACCTGGAGGGTTACACTATGTTCAGGAAGGACAGGGGGAGGAAGGGAGGAGGGTAGCAATGATAGTCAAAAACTGCATTGGCATAGGGGAGTAGAGGAGGTGGAGGGAACCGTGGAAGCAATTTGGGTCACCTTGATAACAAGGGGGCAAGAGAGTAAAATGGGAGTGGTGTATAGACCCCTGCCCTGGCAGAGGAGCTGGAGGACAGTCTGGTGGCAGATGTTGGAGACACTGCAGACTGGGCAGAGGAGCAGTGGTGGTGTTGGGGACTTAAACATGCCAGGAACAGACTGGGAGACTATGACATCTTCTGTGACCAGGAAACAGAGGTTGTTGGATCTTTCAAGATGCGTTCCTAACTCAGTAGGTGGGGAACCGACCAGGGGGCGGGGTACTGGATGTGGTCCTGCAGACAGTGACCAGATTAGGGGTCTGGAGGTAAGGGACCCATTGGCAGGGGAGTGACCATGCCATGGTCTGGTTCTGCCTGGACCTGGAGGGCTAGAAAGCTGCACAAAGACGGAGGTAACTGACTTCAGGGAAATGGATTTTAAGGAAATGGGAAGGATCTTTAAGGAGCATTTGGATGGGATTGGGTCAGACATGGACGCTGATAGTAGGTGGGAAATCATCAGGAGAGGGGTGCAAGATGCTACCAGCACCTGTGCAAGAGTAAGACGAAAATGTGGTAGGGCCTGAAAACCCCGCTGGTGGACCAGGGAGGTCCAGGAGGTGGTGCAGGGAAAGAAGGCAGCCTATAGGCAATTCAAGTGTTCAAGGAGTGAAAGGGATCGAGGGGAGTATGAGCTGATGGCTAGAAGGGCCACTAGGGTGGTGAGGGCAGCGAAGGCAAGGAAGGAGCAGAACCTGGCCAGGGAAATCAGGAGAGGGAACAAGGGTTCTTTAGATACATTGGGGAAAAACGAAGGGTGAAGGGGCAGATTAGCAGGATTAAATCAGGGGAGAGATGGGCACAAGACCCGGGGGAGCAGGCTGAGGTACTAAATGAGTACTTCACCTCAGTTTTCACCAAGGAAAATGGGGGTGCTGCATCATACATGGGAGGAGACAGAGATACTGAGGAGGGGGGGACCCTTACCCATCAGCGGGACTGGGGAGAGGGGGAGGCATCACTGGCAGAAGGGGGGAGGGCTAAGCAGGAAGAAGTACTGGAAGTGGAAATCACAGCAGACAGAGTGAGGGAAGCCCTCAGCTCCCTTAAGATGGAGAAAGCACCGGGCCGGATAAATTACATCCCAGAGTGCTGAAGGAACTTGCGGATGTCCTGGCGAAACCCGTGGTGGAGCTTTTCACCATCTCTCTGAGGACAGGGTGGGTGCCCCAGGACTGGAAGGTGGCGCATATAGTGCCTATCCACAAGGGGGGATCAAGGGAGGTGGCAGAGAACTACAGGCTGGTCAGCCTGACATCGGTGGTGGGCAAGGTGATGGAGGGCATTGTCAAGGAGAGGCTAGGTGGGAACCTAGAAAAGTCAGGGTGCCTGGACGATAGACAGCATGGATTCGTCTCGGGGAAATCGTGTCAGACAAACCTTGTGGAGTTCTATGACTGGGTGATGAGTGCCTTGGACCTTGGTAGACCAGTGGACGTCCTCTTTCTAGACTTCAGCAAGGCATTTGACTCTGTTCCTCACATGGGCCTGTTGGATAAGCTGGGAGAAATGGGGGTGGGGAACGGATGATCAGATGGATAGGCCATTGGCTCCAGGACCGGACCCAGAGGGTCGTAGTTGGTGAGATAGTCTCATCCCCAAAGAGGGTCATTAGTGGGGTCCCACAGGGATCAGTCCTTGGGCCCCTCCTGTTCAACGCCTACGTCTCTGACATAAGGACAGGAATCAGGAGTGAGATGAGTCTCTTTGCGGATGACTCAAAACTGGGGGCGGTGGTGGATGGGGAGGAGGGGAGGGTGGCCCTACAGGGGGACCTGGAGGCTCTGGAAAGATGGTCTAGAAAGTGGAAGCTGAGGTTCAATGCAGGAAATGCAGGTACTCACCTGGGGGCAGAAACCGGGCCAAGTGTACACCCTGGGGAAATGCTACAAGTCTCGATGGCTGAGAGGGACCTGGGGTGGTGGTGGATGTCAAAATGAACAACTCTGAGACTTGTAGGAGGCAGCAGCCAAGGCCAACAGGATGCTGGGATGCATCGCTAGGGGATCACCTCCAGAAGGAGGAAGTGATGCTCCTCTGTATAACTGCTTGGTGAGGCCACACCTTGAGTACTGCATGCAGTTTTGGAGGCCACACTTAAAGAGGGACATTAAACTCCTGGAGAGGGTCCAGAGGAGGGCAACCAAAATGATTTGGGGCTTGGGAGGACAGGACCTATGAGGAGAGGCTCGAAGAGCTAAATATGTACACATTGGAAGAGAGAAGGGACCGGCGGGACATGATAGAGGTCTTCAAGTACATGAAGAGGGTAAATAGGGGAGGAACAGTCAGGGTGCTTCGAAGGAAGGAGGAGGGGACCACTAGAGGGCATGAGTGGAAGCTGGAGGGGGGAAGATTCAGGGGAGAAAGGTGGAGGTGCTACTTCACTGAGAGGGTGGTGGAGCCATGGAATGCACTGCCTAGGGGGCTGGTGGAGGCAGAGATGGTGGAGGGGTTCAAGAGGGGCTGGGACAGGTACAGGGGAAGGGTTCTGGAAGCAAAATCCAATGCTGCAAGAATATCCAGAACTGGGAAGGGAGAAGCCAGAGAAGGCGAGGGGGGCAGCAAGGTCAGCACCCAGGATGGGGGCTGACCAATCGAGCAGACTCAAAAGACCGTTAGGCCTATTCTGCTGGCATTTTAGTATGTTAGTATGTTAGTAATTGGGCCTGTGCTTCTGTGCAGTCCCACGTTCCTCCACTCCCTCAGCTTCAGACATTACTGCACCTGTGGACAGTGACAGAAATGGATGTCAGTGGCAGCATGGCACAGTCAAGTGCTCCGTTGCACTGTCGATATGGGCCTCTCACTCCCAGCATTAGCATCCCCTTACCAAAATGGCTGCAATACCGGTCCATGGGCTGTGTTGTGGCACGGTGCTTTTCTAGCACAGTGCATACAAATTAGCCTGTGCGCAATCGTAATGAGCTGCTCATGAGCCAGATTGCACCATGCATAGCCTCATGAGGTGATTTGCATATGGTGATTGAATATCACGATTTTGCACTGTGCTCAACCAGTATGCACTGGAGCAATCGTGCGGCACATTACTAGTGCATGCGAGGTGCATAGGTGTGCAGTGCACATGTGCGCCACCGTGTTCAGTGGCCTATCGCATGACCCTGTGTGGTGCAGGATATCCCACCATTGCACATGCGTCGCTGGTCAACTACTGCACCAACACACTCATCACGGCACAATGGCCCATGGCGTAACTTCTCAGGATGCGCCATACCGCTCGTGGCACAGAGCAGTGGCATGCACGACATGGCACAGGGTCACGCCTTGTGCTGTCAGGGTCATGGTTGTGGCCCTGTGCACCCACAAGGCTTTGCCACTGTGTACATGGGCAGTGCTGCATGATTGCAGTGGTTTAAGGCTCTGAGCTACAAACCTGGAGACCTGAATTTGAATCCTATAGCCCCCACTTACATACTGTGTGACCCTAAGCAAGTCACTTAACTTCCTTGTGCTCCCAGGTCTCACCTGTAAACAAACATTCAGCTTAGTGTCTCTCTCCTGGTAAAAAAAAAAAATAATAATTTTTAATTAAAAATTAATTAAATACACCGCCACAGTGCATGCCAATCGCGCATCCACATGCTGCACAGTCACATACAGTGGTCCACTATTGCACAGCATGTTCGGGCTGCACCATGTGCGTGCTGTGTAGGCTGCAACACTTACGACTGTACAGTTGCACTTGTGCCATGGTGAGCAATAGCAGCAGAATGCATCGAGCCATAAACTGGTCAGAGGTTGCAATGTGCAACCTGGTTTCTCTTGTGGAGCCCTTTGCACCCCAGCTCTTTGGGCAGGTGCCCTTGCAGCAGCCATGAACCCAGGTGTGAGCACAGGGCACCACTGACATGGAACGGGGCACAGGGGTGCCACACACCACAGATCAGTGGTGGCACTGCCATGGGGACCTGCAGAGGAGGGATCCCAGATGGCTGAGATGGCTCCAGACATGGGTGCAGTGTGGCACTTTGCCACAGCCAGGTTAGTATTCCCATGCATCGTGCATGCCCGTGGTGTACCTGTACTGGGCTTTCAGATGTGCAGCATGTGCAACTGCCAGGGGGCAACCACCATTCTGGCAGGTTCTGCCTGTCCTGCATGAGCAACATGCACAGCACTGTTGTGTGTGTTGCAGTTATTCAGGTGTCAGGGCCACCAGGTGAGCGGTGTCCCATCCTGCGCTGTGCCAGCTGTGTGCCGGGGGTGTGTGTGTGTGTGCCTGATGGTCCTCTCAGGTCCACCTCTCTATCTCTCTCTCTCTCTCATCCATCCACAGTTCCAGAAGACTGCAGGAGAGCCAGGGTGGCCACAGCTGTGGACATCCGTCAGCGTGATGGCAATGCTGCAGGGTCATCGGCGCAGCACCAGCCAGGTAAGCATGTTCACACTGCTATACTGTGCATCTGTGGGTCTCTGTAGGTCACAGGGTTCTGTCCATGGTCACTGCTGCCATGTGTGGACACTGCCTGGGTGGGCACAAGGCCCAGCTGATGTGCTGGTGATGCACTGTGTGTGCATGTACCATGCCCGTATCCACTGTGTCACCCGGAGGGTGGGCTGTGCGCATAGCCACCACTGTGTGTATGGCCACAGAGTGCTTGTGGTCAGTGTTGTGTGCCTTGCACATGCACAGTTGTACCCACTGCATGGCCATGTGTGTCTGTCACACGCTGTGGCCTGTCCACCATGCTGTGGTGTACTGTGTGGATGGCTGGTGCAGCCCTCTGTGCATGGGCCTTTGGGGGTCAATCCACTGGTGTGTGCCTCCGCTATCTGGTGCACATGTTTGGGTGGGCTGGGGCTCCATCTGACATGTCACTTATCCCCTGTTCTGTCCCTTCTCCCAGGTTAGGCCAGGGTCCATCCACAGTGGAGGTCGAGGCAGCTGGCGAGGGTCATGACCATTATCCTTGGACAGCAGAGGTGAATGACTGCAAAGATGGCCAGGTTAGTCAGAATCACTCAGCGACACCTGTGGGAGACAGTGGCCATTCGGAGAGACCTGAAGAGGATGGAGGCTGCACTGCGCGGCAGGCGTTGACCTGCCCTGGTCCCATCAGGGCTACGGTCCACCATTGCCCTATCCTTCCCCTGTAGCCCTGCCCATCCCCATGTCCCACTGTACAGCCCCAGGATCCTGTCCCCCTCTTCCTATGCTCCCTCACCCTTCAGTTTTTTTGTTATGCTTTGTATATAGTTGCCCTGTTGGCTGTGTTTTGTTCCACTAGTAAACCCTTTTCTTTGCTACATCTTCTGTGTCTGTGTTTCCTTTGCAGGTGGCATATTGAGCCATGCTGCAGTTGTCTGTTGGTCTGTGCTTGGGTGTGTCCCTGGTGTCCCACTGCTGTCCCCTATGGGCACTGCTTATGTGTCTGCTGGGCCTGTGTGCTGTGTCCCTATCCTGTGCCTGTCCCTGTGTGGTGGGTGTCACGCTGGCCTGTGCATGCCCCTGTGCCTTGTGCCCTTGTCTGCCTATGCTGCCCTTCTGTCCACATGTCATGCTGCCCACCACCAGTGTGCCATGCAGTGGTGTGCCCTTCTCCAGTCTGGGTGGCAGCCCATGTGCCCCTGGGTGACTTGTGCCTCCCTCTCCCCTGGGCCACTGTCGTATGTGTGTGTGTGTGTGTTATCCTGGCACCATGGCTACGGCCCCCTGCAGCACAGCCTGTTGGGTACATATTGTGTGGCTCTGGCGTTGGTGTGCTGTCAGTGCAGGTGTGTTGCCCTGGTGCTCTGTGCCACTGTTGGTGACCCAGGGTCCTGTTTCTGCCATCCTCTGGTGCCCTGTGGTGCCTCCAGGATAGTGTGCCCCTGTTGTCTGTAACTGGCTGTGCTGGTGGGGCATTGTGCCCCGTGTTCCTTTGCAGCCCTGCCATTGTGTCCCTGTTGCCTGTTGCCCTTGCTCAGCCCACTGGGTTAAGAGTCCTGACCTGCTCCTGTGCATTCCTGGTTGCACCAACGCATGTGTGGTTGTGCTATGGTGCATCCATGCTATATTCAGTCTGCTTTGTGCAGTCGGTGGCGTATCCTCTGAGTATGGCATCCTTTGCCACATGGCACATCTGCATTGCAATGTACTGTTCATTGCGCACACCTTGGGCACATGTCTGAATATCTAGGCCTCTGTATCTCTGCACCCACACATCTGACCAGAATGAAATGTACCACAGCCAGAGATCTCTGGTCCCCAATGATGCATGCACAATTTCATAACAGGTCAGACTGCAGTGGCGGAGCCAGACGGGGTGGGGTCACCCTCCTGGCTGTCCCAGTGTGAGTAGTGGTGCCCCATCACCATCTTTATTCGATGTTTAGTGCCCATTGTGGAGCCCATAATTGACTGAAAGGCCCCTCCAGGCTCCCAAACCTGGCTCCGCCACTGGTCAACTGGTTGTGAAGTTATGAAAGTTCAGACATTTGGGTTTAACAAAGAACTGGCCATTGAACCCTAATATACAGGTGCAGCCACACTCGTATAACACTGAACTATAGTGGTGCGATAGCACCACTGTAGTTAGAGCTGAGCAGGGATTTCAATGTTAAACCTCAAACTTTGCACTTTAACAAGTTTTCAACCATTCAATGGATGTGCACGAAAGTTTGCATGTGCAGTTTTGTCAGGTAGATCTGCTGACGTGACAAGTTTTGTTTCAGTCTAATTTGTGAATTCCGAGCTGTGCATAGTGTTAAAATGTTAAAAATCACAGTTTTTTGTGCTTTTTTTGTCATCTTACTGTACCCAGACAGTTTGAAGTTTTTGTCTGACATTTTTAGGGTAGAAAGGGCTTGTTTCACAGAAGTGCCTTTCGCTGGTTTTGTGAAAAAATATTAATCCATTCCAAAGTTATTTAATTTTAAAGTTTTGAGTTCTGAGCATGCTCAGTTCAGTCTTTTGGATATCTTCCTGGAATGGCAAAAGGATTTGATCTCATGAAAAAGGATTCTTTGTTGTGAGGGGCCAATCATTTTTGGTGAGAAAAAAATCCTTTTTCATGACATGCCATCTTTGCTCTTCAATATCTTCTCAACCATTCAACGGATTTGCATGAAATGTTGCATGCATAGTCTCAGAGGGTAGGTCTCTTGACTTGTCAAGCTTCCTTCTAGTCACATGTGTGGATTCTGAGATCCAGATGGTGAAAAAGCTAATGAAAATGTCATTTTTGCTGGGTTTTTGTCATCATCTAGCGCCCAGATGATTTGTAATTTGGTCTGAAATTTTCTGGGTAGAAAAGGTTTGGCCCACTGATGTGCCTTTCGCTGGTTTGGTGAATAAATTAATCTTTTCCCAAGTTACAGTATAAGGATTGAAAAGTTTGGTTCTGAGCATGCTCAGTAAGGTCTTTTTGATAGACATTTGATACCCTCCTGAGCATGCTATGCTTATAACTTAGGAACGTATTCATATTTTTTACTCCAAACCAATGAAAGGCACCATTCTGTGGAATACCCATTCTACCCTGTAAACTTCAGACCAAAATTCCAAACCATCTGGGCTGTAGGCGATGACAAAAATAGCAAAAAAAAAAAAACCACTCTAATCTTCCTAAAAACGCACTATCCGGATCTTAAAATCCTCACATTCGACTGGAACAAAACTTGCCAACTCAAGATACCTGTCCCTTCAGAGTGTGCATGCAGAATTTTGTGCAATTCCTTTGAATGGAGGTGAATGGAGCAGTGGTTTCTAAGTTAAACCTCAAATTTTGCACTTGAATATCTTTGCAACTGTGCAATAGATTTGCACAAAAATCTGCATGAATGGTCTCAGAGGGCAGATCTCTTGACTTGCCAAGTTTCCTTCCAGCTGCATGTGCAGATTCTGAGATCCTGTCAGCAAGAAAAGATGCAAAATCTGCAAAATCACCACTTATTGCTGGTGTATTTTAGTCTTCATCTAGTGCCCAGATGGTTTAGAATTTGGTCTGCAATTTTCAAGGTAGAAGGGGCTTGTCACACAGATGTGCCATATGCTGGTTTGGTGAAGAAATATTAATCTGTTGCCAAGTTACAAGGATTTGAAATTTCGGTTCTGAGCATACTCAGTAGGGTCTTTTGGATAGATATGTGGTACCCTACTGAGCATGTGCAAGATGAACATTTCAGATGCTTATAACTTGGAAACGAGTTCATATTTTTTCACCAGACCAATGAAAGGCACCATTCTGTGGCATACCTTTTCTACCCTCAAAGTTTCAGACCAAAATTCTAAACCGTCAGGGCTGTAGGTGATGACAACCTCCCCCCAATAATTTTTTCATAAAAACTCAATATCCGAATCTTGGAATCCTCACATCCGACTGGATCGAAACTTGGCAAATCAAGACACCTTGCCCCCAGCTGTGCATGCACAGTTGGTGCAATTCCTTGAGCAGGGGTGAAACTATTAATTATAGAAACATAGACTTTGACGGCAGATAAGGACCGCTTGGCCCATCTAGTCTGCCCATATAGTGGCACGGTAGCAGCACTATAGTTAGGGTTGAGCAGTGGTTTCTATGTTAAACCTCATATTTTGCACTTTAATATCTTTGCAACTGCTCCATGGATTTACAAGACATTTTTCATTCACAGTCTCATGGGGTAAGTCGCTTGATGTGCCAAGTTTTGTTCTGGTTGAATGTGCATCTTCTGAGGTGCAGATGGCAAAACAAAATTAAAAAATTGCTGTTTTTTTGGGGGGGGGGGTTTGTCATCCTCTGGTGCCCAGATGGTTTTGGAATTTTGGTCTGAACTTTTCACGGTAGAAAGGGCTTGGCCCACAGATGTGCCTTTCAATGGTTTGGTGAAAACATATTAATCCCTTCTAAAGTTATTAAATTTAAAAAATGTGGGTTCTGAGCATGCTCAGTCATCACTTCAAAATAGCAGTTTGAAGTTTTCATATGGGAACCCTTTTTCATATGGTTTTTCGTTTGTTTTATGGTCGCCATCTTGTTTTCTGTTTACCCCTATAACTTCTAATTTGGAAAACCACAAAAATGACATTCTGCAGAGTGACCAACATATACAGCTTGCTAATCTGGAGCACCTAAACTGGATTCTGCACTTAACTGTAGGAGAAATGCCCTTGACACATTGTTTTTTTCAGATTATAGTTTTTAGTGACTCATGATATGAAAAAGGATTCTTTTTAGTATTTCGAGTCATGGAAAATATCATTTTCATGAGGGAAACATCATTTTCCTTTCACTGGAATCTGTTCCCTTATGTCTAGTGGCACCACCCTACCACCCTTTAATCGACATCCCCATAATACCATCATATTTCCCTGGTGTCTAGTGGCACCCCACCACCACTCTCCAATCACCCTCCACGTATTTTTGTTATTATTCCATGTGTCCAGTGGCTCCTCCACCGTCTGATCACTGCTCCTGTATTTATTGGTTATTTCCCTGGTGTCTAGTGGCACCCACCCACACTCCAATCACCGCCCCATATTTATTTATTTATTTACCTGGCATTTATTGGTGCCCCCCAACCCGTCATCCTCACCATCATAAGATGTTTCTTTATTTTCCCTGGTGTCTAATGGTACCCCCCACACTCTGATCACCATCCCCATAATGTATACTTTTCTCACTGGTGTCCTGTGGTACCCCCCCCACCTTCCAATCCCCTCTCTTGTTAGACCTGGAATAATGAAAACAGTCCATCAATGTCTTTTTTTTTTGAACCTGTAAAAAAAATAGTCTCTCACCAATCCAACACCCCAATCTGACCTCCCACTGAGCAACCACCACCCCAAACCCCTGCCACAGCACCTGCACACCCTCACGCACCTGAACAGCTCACTGGCTGAAGATCCACTCTCTAACTGAAGACACGTCTTGCTGCTGGAACCACCACTACAATATGAGAAACTAAGGTAAATGCAGTTCAGTGTATTTCAATGGGGTTTTCAACTTTGATTGATAACTTACTGTAGTTATTTTTGCATATTTTGACACCACATTTTCAATATGGCTTTTTGGGACCCCACCTCATGTACAATGACATTGGAGATCTGCAAATCCAGCCTGAAAGGTAATTTTGCAATCGCTTGGTGAAATCACCTTTCAGGCAGGCTTTGAAAAATGACAATGCCCTTGTTCGTGAAGTGGGGTCATAAGAATTCTATGTTGAAAATTTGGGGTCAAAATATGTAAAAATCACAAAGTTATAAGCATGCATTGAAAGTTTGCTATGCTTGCTCATAACTCTGGTCCTTTCAAATATTTTGACACCAAATTTTCAACATATACATATTTTTACACAATCTCATGAATGTGACAGCTGTCATTTTTCCAAATCCTGGCAAAACTGTCTTTTTCCACCTGTAACATGGAATGACATTGTGGTGGCATAGAATCACATTTCGGCTGGGATTTGGAAATTTTCAGTACCACATTCATGAGATGGGTAATAAGAAGTCTATAGTGACAATTTGCTTGTGGTTTTGCTAAAATTCGAAGCTCAGGGCCCAGAGGGCCCTGCACTTCTACAGCAACATACATATGTGCATCTATGGAGGGATGAAAGCGCAGGGCCCTCCCACAGGCAAGTAAAGATATGATTACACTATCTCAAAAAGTATCAAAGGATGGGAGCTCAGGGCCCAGAGGGTACTGTGCTTCCATAGCCAAATAAGGATGTGATTATACTATCTCAAAAAGTAAGGTAATTCACTGCAAAAAACATTGTTAATGCACCAGTTAGGGTTAAAGCAACAAAAGTAGGGAAATATAACATTAAGGTTTCCAACCCTAACACCCCACCCCTATTCTACAGGTAGCAACAGGCATGGGGTGTGCCTTGGGTTTGTCAGCCCTAATTTTCACCCCATTCCATGACTGAGTAAGTAAGTAAGTAAGCTGAGACAGGTACAGTATATGAGAATGGGGTGAGCATTAGGACTGACAATCCCAAGGCACACCCTACACCTGTTGCTGCCTGTAGGGTAGGGGTGGGGTGCTGGTGCGACATTTCCTGCTTTGTGGCTTCGCCAACTGATGCGTGTTTTAATACAGTATTTCACTTTTGAATATCAGGCCGCAACTGTCACAAAATGAAGGCCACCTCTGATCAAACTCCCATGACAACACACGAATAAGATTTGTATTGAAATCAATAAGGGCAAGAGGGATAGGTGGAGGCTTTGTTAGCTGTCCAACAACCTCCAGGGACAGCTAAAGGAGAACTGGCAGTTCTTACAAAGTCAAAAAGAAGCCAAGAAAGTGAGTGCCCTATCTCATTAAAAAAACAACTCACGGTTCCGAAAATGGAGCCAGACAGTTTGCACAACAATAACAGCACACAAGTAAACATTTGAAGTGCAGCTGCCAACTGCCTTCAGATCACACATAATGAGAGCTGGAAACCTGCCAGACTGTAATGCAGAGATTGTAGTACATTGCTCCTTATTTGCAAAGAAACGTTAGGTTTAATATTTTATGTTGCCAGCTTTGTTTGCTAAGCCTAGCCCCAACTTCCATAAGTATGCTACCCTCGCTCTCGTTCCACAAGGCAAGTGGTTCCATTCTGTAATGGAATGAGGAGTCTTGGCTTTTTGACCTTTGGGTGGATGAGCCTGGCTTCATATGTCATTGGCTGGGAAATTGTATGTGATGTAGTGCCTCTACTTGGAGAAGTCCCCTGCTGCATAGATGTACATAGGCTATTACTACCAAAGGAAATAGTAGCAGTATCTGTACAACACTGTCTTACCCCACTATGCAATAACAATGACAGTGCAAACAATAATGACTGGGTACACACACATAAAATGCTAACAAGGGATAACATTTATTAGAGAGGGCAGGAACAAGAGTCTAAGTCACTGTCAGTCCAACAGTTCTTGCCCTATTTGTGGCATCAGTAAATTTGTCCACAGTCCCTTAAAGTAAATGGGGTACCACACAGTTTAAGGTGAACTACTGCTGCAAGCCCAAGAGTAGCTACTTCAGAGGACTTCTGCAGGTTTCTGCCCAGAACCCCAGAGCCTACTGGTCACAAATTAACCATGTAATGGGCAACTCCCATACCCAAGTACCCCAGTACATGCTAATTGACAACACCTTCTGTGACAATCCCACTACCATTGCCAACCACCTTAACTCCCTCTTCACCTCCCACCCCAAGTGCAAAGGCCCTACCTCCCCCCCCAGTAGACCCCACTACTGGTGACTATCCTTCTTCTGTCCCCCTTTTGATCTAGCCCCCATTAGTAGGGAAGATGTCCTACTGCTCCTTAGACAGATCCCTTCCCATGGCTGTGTGGGTCCTGATGGGTTGAAACCTAGGATCCTCAAGCTGGGAGCATCCCTCCTGGCCATGCCCCTCACTCGCTTATTTAACCTCTCTATTACATCATCCACTGTCCCTCACTCCTGGAAGTTGGCTAGAGTCATTCCCATCTTTAAAAAAAGGGACCTCAGAAATCCTGATTGAAGAGAGACATTTTTGGGTGAGGCGAAGGTCCGAGGAGAGGAGCGAGGTTGACTCTGGTGCTGAGCTGGATGAGACATAGAGGACCAGATCATCAGCATGTCTGGGGTACAACAGTTAACAATCTGCCTGCCATCTCCTTTCCCGTTGTACCCTAGTATATGATGATCTGTCCTCTGTTCATCCAGCTCAGTACCCAGATCAACTCGCTCCTCTCCTACCCATAACTCTCTTCTAATCATCTGGTCCTAATGTGGCCAAGACGCAGGCCATGCTTTTTTTGTTCTCATAGGAAATGTTCCTCCTCTACTGCCACACTACACGTTACCTGTCTTGACGGATCCCTTGTCCACATAACCCCATCTTTCAAATACCTTGGGGTTACACTTGACCCCGTCCTTGACTTCCACCTACATGTTAATGCCATTTGTAAATCAGTCAATGCTAAATTGGGCATAGCCTACCGTGTTCAACACACCCTCACCCCTGCAGTTAGGGTCTTGGTGACCCAAGGTCTCCTTCTACTTGGGAACTGCTTTGCTCTGCCTATCTTTGGACAGAGCCAAGCGGGCATCCTTCAAAAGTGGGATGTCTCATACAATATTTGCAGATTCTCTCTGTCTGCCCCTCGCCTTACTCACCATTGCTCTTTATTCGCAGACCTATGATGGCTGTCCTCCCATCCAAGCATGCATTCACCCTTGGTTGCCTAGTTGGCAAAATTTTTTGATCTTCCCAGCCTGCCCCCGGTGTCTCAACCTTATCAACTTCTGTCCACCACCTCGGCCCTAATCTCTGTGCTCCCCTTCCTCATTAAAATGGGGGAACAATCCTTTGCCCACTATGCACCCAAACTCTGGAACTCCCTTCCTCTATACCTCAGGTGTATCAAATTGCATGCCACATTCAAATGAACCCTGTTCACCCACCTCACCTGCCTTGATTCCAGTATATGATAACATTCCCCCTTCCTCCTTCCATTACCCGTTGACCTTACTTTCCCTTACCAGTTAATTAACCTTACTTGACACCTTGGCAATGCTCACTGCTGGTTTTGCTCCTGACTGAAACTATCTGTTACTTGTTACTGCATCTGGCTGCCTGCTCCTGATTACTACACTTATTGTCTAAGCCATATGGATTGTTGCGAAGTTCTGTGTCCTAATTACTACTGTGCTGGCTCCATTGTACCTGTAATTCCTTTGTATTTCATTTTGATTTCCTTGTAGCTATTGATCTGATCTCTGTACTTGTTTTGTTCTCTCGAGGGTCATGCCTGAAAAAAGGCAGGTACTGCCTAGCGCATCTACCCGGTTACCAAAAGCTAATTAATTAATTATTAATTAATTAATGAGGCAAATATCACAGACGGTGAGGAAATAAACTAGCATACATGCAAATAAAAGTATCTTGTAATTCCCAGGTCCAATGGCCTACGTGCTAGTTTTCTGCCCAGGGTGTCCCACAGGACACAATCCTCGCCATGAGTTTCTAACACCTTACCAGCCTAGGTAGCTATCTCACTGAAAGTGTTTCAGGGATAATCTTAAGCAGATCTTGTCAATGTCCGACCCTCAGTCATTTTGAAGGCAAATCTGAGAAATATTGCTTCTGCAGCAGGGTTTATACCTCTCAGCCCCAACTCATCCGATTTTGTCCGGCCCCTCATGTACACTAAGTATCAAATTGGGTGAGGGTCTCCCTGAATAAAATCCATGCCCTCACACCCAGAATGCAACTTTGGGCTTAATTATTAGCATGTTTTGGCACTGTATAGCCTGATTGACTGTCTATGTGAACTGTGACCATATTTCGCAGTATTTCAGGGGGTCAGCGGTTAGGGAAAAATGGTCACAGACATGTTTGGTGATATATTTGGTCCCCAATGGCAGCTTTTGACCACGATCCAACATGCACCCAGATGTGCAGTTTTAACAGAACCATGCTCTGCCACCTGCCCTGAGGCAAGAACAGTTTACTGTCCCCCCTCAACCAAGCCCTAGAAAGTAAAGCACCAGGGCATCTGCACAGTGCTATCATGAGGCTACCATTTTGGGGTTTAGTATGTTACCTTTGCACTTCATTTATTACTTTCCATAATTGATTCATCATTTGCAATTGTCTAGTAAATTGCTCTTCTCATGAATTTCATAAATACAGCGTACTGAGTTTCATTGCCAGGAGTTACATTATTTCTTTCTCAGTACAATTTGTGATTTAAATTAGCAGTTGC
Source organism: Neoceratodus forsteri (assembly GCA_016271365.2). Lineage (NCBI taxonomy): Eukaryota > Metazoa > Chordata > Ceratodontiformes > Ceratodontidae > Neoceratodus > Neoceratodus forsteri. The sequence continues at coordinate 538,402,908 of CM028129.1, forward strand.
TCATTTTGCACCAAAAACATCTAACTGTCATTGTTTATTCCTAGTTGAAGGATACACAATATCAGAGATAGAAAGTGTATCCGGTAACTCCAGGCCCAACCATGTGAGCCTGAAGTTTGGTTGTTAAGAGCACCAGTGCAGTATTCCAGGGCCCTGGGTTCAGTTCACAGTAAGTCACATTATTTCTTTCTCACTACACTTAGTGCTTGAGCTGTAATCTCTAACTGTGCTCCATGATAATTTCATACAGCTAGTAGTTTGACTGTCTATGAGTATTCATGCAACTTCGGTTCATTTAACATAAACACTTGGCAGGATGTTGATCATCAATACCCTATTTTACACCCACATAATTTGTCTACTGCAATAGCTGGAGGAAAAGAACACTATGATAGCACTTTTACAATCTTATCAGCAAATGGCACTGGCCAATAAATTCCAAGTCATATCTCCTGCCAGTACCTAGAAACTTTGTACCTGAAGGACAATTGTCAGTTCAAAATGTAGTGCCTGTAAATATATACTTTTATTTGCTGCAGTCTGGGTACTGTTTTAACACTATGCAAAACACCTTGACCACACAAAATGGTTTGTTTAAGCTATTGTTTATAAAAATGATATTTTATTAGGTTTCTTTCATAGTATTACACCATACCAAACAACAACAAGTTTACATTACCCAACAGAGCCACTGTGCAATATTTCAGCATTTACACAGAGACTGCACACATCCATAGTACTCAATAGTCTTTCAAATCAAATCAAATCAGCTTTATTTATATAGCACCTTTCAGAACCAAGGCTCTGCACATAAAACATAAACATGAATAGATTAAAACAGCATTATAGTGCAACAACTATATTTAAATAAATGCTAAATTAAATAAATATGTTTTTAAACCAACTTTAAAACTATCGATGGTTGGGCATTCTCTCAACCAATGAGGTAGAGAATTCCACAAGGTTGGTGCTAAAAAAGCAAAAGCACGAGATCCTGATGTTTTCAGTCGAACCCTAGGAATCTCCAGCAGTCCGTCATTGGCAGAACGGAGAGGGCAGGGGGGCAGTAGGGAATCAGGAGATCTTTCAGGTAGCTGGGTCCCTGGTCGTGTAGGGCTTTAAAGGTTAGTAAACCAACCTTAAAGGTGATCCTCCACCTAACAGGCAGCCAGTGCAGTTCGCGGAGCATGGGTGTAATATGACTGGTCCTAGATGTCCCAGTCAAAAGCCTAGCTGCCGCATTCTGCACTAGCTGCAGGCAGCGGATATCAACCCCAGGTTGCCCTAGGTAAAGGGAATTGCAGTAGTCAAGGTGGATAGTGACAAAGGCATGGACCAATGTTGGAAAATCGTCTGATGGAACCAGGTGTTTCACCTGGGTGATATTCCTCAGATGGAAAAAAGAGGTTTTGATGACAGCCGATACCTGAGATTTTAAGGTCAGCCCCTCATCAAAAATAACACCCAGATTTCACACCTGACTGGAAGTAGGGAGCGGCATACCACCAAGTAACAAACCTGAGGGTTGCCCAACTCCCAAACCCACCCCTGGGTGATCTGAGTCCACTACCAGTACCTCAGTCTTATCCGGATTCAGTCTTAGCCAGCTGGAACTCATCCAAAGTCTGATTTCAGCAAGGCAGTTGTTTGCTACGGAGGTGCATCACCCTGGCCGGGAGAAAGGACAGATACAACTGGGTATCATCTGCATAGCAGTGAAAACCCAGATTGTATCACCTAATGATTTCTCCCAATGGTAGCATATACACTGCAAACAACATGGGAGTCAAAATGGAACCCTGTGGTACCCCACAAGGCAGGGAGTGAATGCCAGAGGAGTATATTCCAGTGACCACTCTCTGAGACCTGCCTGTGAGGTAAGAATAAAACCACTTGAGGACTGTACCAGACAGCCCACAATAAACCCGCAGGCAGTCCAATAGCACACCATGGTTTACAGTGTCAAATGCAGCAGAGAGATCGAGAAGGATCAGAATGGTACATGCCTTTCGATCTCTAGCCATTAGGAGATCACTCAATACCGGACAAGAGCAGTCTCCATGCTATGCTTCTTCCTAAAACCAGACTGGAGAGTATCATAGACATTGTGAGTCGTAAGATGATCATCCAGTTGCAGTGCAACTGCCTTTTCAATAACCTTACCAACAAATGGCAGGTTAGAGATAGGCCGGTAGTTAGCTAGACAATCTGGATCCAAGGAAGATTTTTTGAGGAGTGGTTGAACGATCGCCTCCTTGAGGGTGTCGGGAAAGACCCCCCTCTCCAAGGACTTCCAGACAATGTCAGCAAGGATTGGGCAGATAGCTTCTACACATCCTACTAAAAGGGTTGTAGGGCCCAGATCCAAACTACAACTAGTTGGGCACAATGTCTGGATGATCTTTACAATGTCACTGACCTCCAGTCGGCAAAAGTCTGACCAGACAGACTGAGCACATGCCACTTCCCGCCGATCACCACAGTCCCCCAAAGGAGAGGTTAGACCGATACCAGATCTGATGTTGGCAACCTTATCTGCAAAGAACCGAGTGAACTCCTCGCATCTTAGCTGAGAAGAAGCTTCTTTAGGCTGGAGACAGACTGGATTGCACAGTCTGTCCACAGTCTGAAAAAGCTGAGCCGGTTTGTTCTGTGCAGCAGAAATCTCCCTGGACAGGAATTCTGCCTTCTTACGGGTGATTTCTGATTGATAGCAATCATAATGTGCCATCAACCTAAGCCTGTCAGCATCATTACCAGACTTCCGCCAATCTCTCTCCAACCTTTGGCCAACTCGCCTCAACTCCTTCAAGGAACCATCAAACCAGGAGCTCCTTGGATGGAGGGTGAGAGGCCGAACACGAACAGCAGCAATTTTGTCCAGAGCATCTCCCACAGCCTTATTATAGGCTTGTACGAGATCATCTGGACTCATGCATTCACCCAACAAACCCGATAGATCCAGTACCGCCATTAGGTCACTGGGGTTAACACCCCTTAAAGGGCGGTACCGAACCATCCCCATAGGGGCAGACCTAATTGGGGGGGCCCTGAAACTGAACCTTATGGTGTGATGGTCAGACCAACTGACTGGTTCCACCTCCAAATCAGTGATCTCCATACCCAAAAGAAATATCAGATCCAATGAATTACCCCCTACATGGGTCGAGGAGGTAACCACCTGTGTTAGGCCCAGCATTACCGTTAGCTGGAGAAGATTTTGACCAAAATGCGAGAGTTCATTGTCGACCCAAGCACTGACGTCACCCAGAACAATCAGTCTGGGGAACCTCAAAACTAAGTCGACCATGAAGTCTGCTATCTCCTGCAAGAACTTACCACCGTCACCTGGTGGACGGTAAACGAGGAGAATCCCGCAGCCTACACCCTCTCCCAGGTTATATTCAAAGGATCTGGTAATTCCTAATGGCACATCCACAAGGCCCAACTCAGACTTAAACATAATGGCCACACCCCCATCCCTACGATCCAGCCTTGGACGGTGTATCACCAAGAACCCAGCTGGAACTGCCGAGGCCAGTATAGGGCCTGGATTTTCATCCAGCCAGGTCTCAGTGATGCAGGCCAGATCAGATGACCCAACAAGATCAGCTATAATAGCTGTCTTGTTTTTTATAGATCTGGCATTGCTCAACACCGCCAAGGCAGGATGAGTCGTCGAGGAAGACCTCGGCACCTGTCCATCAACATCAGAACCCTTGGGTATGAGAACAAGACAGGAGTAACACCTATCCTGACCCCATTTCACCCCAGGGCATCTCCTGGACCCCAAAACCTCAATCCACCCACCCCTTTCCAATCCCCCAACAGGCCCAGCTCTCCACCTTCGCCTATTTTTTCTAAGAATGCCCAACTTACGACACCTAAAATAGATGTCAGATGGCAATGGAGGGCATTCAAAGGGACGTAATTCCCTGAGCCTGGTGGGGGAATAACGCCCAACCGTCCTTAAACCTCCCCAACACATTTTAATACTACAAAAAGAAAAGAAAAGAACACAAAATAAACAAAAATAAACCTATAAATACCTAATAAATCACTACTTCACTCTCTCTAACAAAGGAAGGAGTCAAAACAAAACAATATCATACACAAAAAGAAAAACAAATTAACATCCAGCCCAAAATAACCCCAAAATAACAATAAAACTAATTCAATAATAACTAACAATTTAAAATTAACAACCCAGACTAAAAAACTTAAAACAAAATCATCTAACAAATAGTAATAAAATCGAAGTTTCAAAAGTCCAAAAAAAACAGTCTCCAGAGTCTCTTCTTTTTTAAGTCTTAAATGAGAACAGAATCAACTCTCACTTGATTTAATTCTTTAGTCCAAAAAATACTTTTTGGCCTTAGAGCCTCTCACACTCCAAAGTCATGGACCCAATCATAAATACTTTCCCCAGCTACAATCCAATAATGCAGGTTGAGAAATCCAGGGTACTCTCTCTACCCAGTCCAAGATAGTCAGGAATATAAAAGAAAAAATGGAAAAGGCTTGCCGCAATTCACATACTGCTATCTTCATAACAGATCAGGATCAATTCTGAGGGAGCAAAACCATTGTCTTTCTGCCAACCCCAACCTACCCCGAGGCAGTCAAATAGTCAAGAAGGAGACACCTCCACCTAAACCACCGGAGCTGTCCGACCTAAGACAGGCAGCACGCGGTAGTTCCAGGGAACTAGGGAAATGCCCACCCTCTAAACAACACCCCCAGCCCCCACGGAGGAGCCTCCCAGACAAAAATCCCACCTCAGGGCAAGCCGGTCTGGCTAACCAGTCACCAAAAACAGCAGAAAATCCCTCGCAGCAAACTTGAATAGCCTTCCAGCAATATAGCTGCTCTTCTCTCAGCCCGCGTTGTTCTTCGGCATTCCAACTGAAGTCAAATCACCAGACTTCAGCAATCAACAATCGATAATCCTTTTCAGATGATCGATAGTCCATTCAGTGCCACTAGGATAAATGTTCTGTCTTCAGTTACTCATAATTACAGCAAAGCCTCATCGCAGTTAGGTGTTTAAAAATATCCAACAGCAAAATCTCCAGCAACAATAGTGAGACGCTATAATTTCTGGGGACTGTAGGTCAAACAAAATACGTGACCAAACTTAGGGCATTCAGGCCCAGATATTCAAAAGGGTTGCGCCATGCGCAACAGGGTTGAGCGTGTGCAACTCCAAAAATGCGCCATTCTGCAATATTCAGAAGGGGCCAGTTGCGCCACCGAAACATGCTGAGCAACAGCGCAATGGAAATGAAGGCATGCGCAACGTCAAGGGGCGGGTCCATGCATAAAGTGCTAATGCGATATCTCAACACTTGCGCAGCGCTAAGAGTGGCTCAGCCGAAGTTACAAGAGCACAGATTGGAGCCAAAATAAAGAAGCCAAGGAAGCGCAAGAAGAACTTAGCAGGCCGCAAAACTGGGAGAGAGAGACAGAGAGAGAGAGAGAGAGACAGGAGCTGAAGGCAGAGAGGACAGTGGGTCCAGGAGAGAGAGAGGCCAGTGAAGGGTGCCGTGCAGTGGAAGCAGCAGTGGGGGCAGCGGGGAACACAGGAACAGCAGCCGGGGGCAGAAGCTGGGGAGATGGACAGTGTCAGCTTCACATGGAAGCTGTAATGAGGGGGTGAGACACCATGCTGCAGGGGACGTGGCCAGTGGAGGGGTCGCCGGTGGTATGCCCCGACAGGCGGTATCGTGCCCGCATCAGCTTGAGCTGTACACAGGCGTCGAGATTGTGGTCTGCACTGCCTGAACAGGGACATTGAGACGGCTTTCATGAGCTGTGCAGTGATGTGATGGAGGCACCTCACGACGGGAGTCATGCTCTGTCCGTGGGAGACCAAGGTGACAGCCTGCATGTGCCTGCCGCCACAGGCACCTTCCAGAGGCCGACAGGGACACCACAGGCATTACACAGTCGGCCATGTCACGCATCCTCACCCAATTCCTCAAGGCACTGCTGCCTCATCATGGAGTACATCCATTTCAGCACCGCGGCAGAGCGTATAACAAACATGCAGGAGTTCCACAGGGTAGACATTCATACGTCTAGGGCTATAGACTGCACCCATGTGGCTATTCGGACGCCACCTGGCCCCACGGCCAGGCTTATCGGAACCAAGAGCTTTTTCCAGTGTCAACTGCCAGGTGGTGTGTGTGATGCCACTGGGCATTATCAATGTCTGTGCCACACACTGGCGGAGCACATGATGCCTTCATATGGCACCAGTCTGCACTGTGCCATCGATTCAAGAGTGGGAACATTCCACGGGTCATCTAGTGGGTGAGTACACATGTATGGAATGCAAACTCTGTGCAAGGGTGGGAATGACACAGGTGCCATGGTAGTGGACACAAGGATAATGGGCAATATGGACCTGACATGACACTGATCTCCACTATCTCCACACAGGTGACTGCGGATACCCCCCATCCCTGGCTGCTCACACCATACCGGCACCACGTACTCCAGCGCAGCTAGGTTTCAATGAGGCATTCCGCAACCACGTAACATCATAGAGCGGGTGTTTGGGATGCTCAAGGCACGCCCGATGCCTGGACACCCTCGGCGGAGTCTCACAGTACAGCCCCCAAAGGCCTGTGGGATATTCCTGGCCTGTTGCATCTCTGCTAACATGGCCAAAGACCATGGGATAGCCGTACAGGTCCAAGAGGGGACAGCGATGGGACGCCAGTGGCGCCCGGTGATGGGTGATGAGCAGCCCCCTAGGACGGGAGGGACCCCGACTGACCCAGCAGGCCCAGCTGCACCGGACACCATTGCAGAAGAGCACTACGCCCAACACAGGTAAGTCAAGGGACATGTGCAGGCAACACTGTCCATGCGCAAAACCACAGGCACACAGGGGAACACACTGCATGAAGGTCAGGAGTTGAAGGTTCTGAGCATACCAACACACCATCAGAGAGGGTGAGCACTCATATGACACACACACACCAGGCAGCATACATGGGCAGCACACTGCACTGTGGAAATGACATTGCCAACACACAGCACCACCAACCACCCCACCACCTGGACTGTCCATGTCGCGTGTCAGGACCTGGGCACCCTTGCACCTTGGTGTACAGTGCAATGCAGGCATCATCATGCAGGCGCACCTGTGGACAGCAGTTGGGAGAGTGTGCAGGTCCGTGTGTCAGCTTGGTGAGCAGAGCACCCAGCAGTGCACTGCCCACCATGACACACATTGCACACAGGGCAGCACCAGACAGGGCCTGCACTGGGAGACAGTTCAGTCAGGTAGCACTGTCCCACACGGCCACGGATGTGTGGGTGGCCCGCCATGGCCCAGCAGCACTGGCAGGCTGAGCAGGGGCCACATCGGGTGGCGCTGGTGCACCACCAGGGGTCCCACAGCGAACGCCACCTTGCTCGGGACAGGGGTCTGCATCCTGCCAAACAAACTTGCACCAGGGATGCTCGGGATGCCCACAGCAGAACCGGCGTCCGACAGGCCCTGGTGTCGCCACGCCGGCCGAGACGGGAGTGAGAGCGCACTGTGTGGGGTGTGGTACAGGGCACCTGACAGTGTGGCCAATGCATCCGCGACAGAGACCACTGCCTGGGTCAGCCTGTCAATGGCAGCGGTCATATCCGTCCGCGCAGGACCAGCTCGGCTCGGTCCCGAGCACTCCCCTGCTATGCCGCTCCATGGACACAGACAGTGCCTCCACGGACCTTAGCAACCCACCCTGCAGCTGTACCGAGTCCTGCAGCAGGCGGGTGTAAGGCGTCCAATGGGTACTGTGCCCCAATGGCATCGTGTGCCCTCAGGTGACGGTCCTGGTGCACAACACCCTGAGGGTGGGTGGGCGCTGTTCACCAGGACCAGGTATGGGCGGATCAAGGGCGGTGGACATGTGCCACTGCTTGACACTGTACCCCCAGACCTGGTGTGCAACTGCTGCTGCCGCCCTCCAACTGCTGAGCCCCAGGTCCACCTGTTCCACCTCCATGCTGACAACAGTGCCAGACACCTGCACAGCCACGGTGCTGCCCCACTGTGCTGACAGGCACAGCCTGGGACTGTGCCAGCATGCTGGTACAAGGTGTGAACCAGGAAGGCCTAGGGGCATGTGCTGGCCTGCCATGTGTCCGTCATGGGATACACACCTATCACTGCCATTGCAGGCCTGCTATCATCAATGTTGCAGGTGCGTGCCACTGCCATAGGCACAGCATGCTGGCATGCCTGCATGCCAGACTGCTGTGACACAGGCTGTGCACCCCTGCACCAGTATCACTGACACTGGAGTTGTTGGCCAGCGTGCATGCTGCTGCAGTGCCTGCAGGCTGGTGGCGGGGTGGATGGTCCCTCCTCCACGTCCAGCAGGTCTGCCTCACTGTCTGGACCCACCACCACCACTGTCTCCTGCAGGCGAACAGGATCTGTAACAGAAAGAGTACATGTGAGTGCATGTGAACAACAGCCCCCAACAACATCACCATGTCATACCGTGCAGTGATGGGCTTCCACCTGTCTGGAATCCTCCGCCTGGTACACCCACAATGGCACTTGGCTGCATGGCCGCGACCAGTGTCTCCTCTGTAGGGGTCAGCTGCAACACCACTGGTAGGCCCCCACCAGTGCCAGCACATGCCACCCTGAAGGCTGCCACCTTCTCCTTCAGGCTCTGCGGTCAGTCCCCATCTTCTTCCTGCATTCCTGCACGGAGCGCTGGTGGCTTCCGTGCAGGTTGGCGCCGAGCTACCCCTCCCATGCAGCTGCACGCCCTGAGGGTGCCCCTCCGTCCACTCAATAGTGGCTCATCCTCCAGGTAGGCCTGGAAGAGGGCCTCTGTCTCTGCCGTGGTGAAGTTCGGCCCTCCTATGCCCGCCGTCCACCCCTCAGCTTGGTTCTGGTCAGTCATGGTGATCTGTATGGGTGGAAGTGGACACCTGTCACTGTGCAGTCGACAGCATTTCCCCATGAGCATGGCTCCGGCCGGGGTGCAGACCCCCCGTTTCCTCTCCGCATGGCAGATACTGATAGAAAGGGTGCCCTTGTCCCTTTCTAAGTGCCCTTTCATGCTCAGCCCCTCAGCCTTTATCATCCTCCGCCCATGAGCATTGTCCTGAGCATCACACAGCATGTAACTCACCTCTCACCTGCAGTAACCAAATCTGGCCAGCACAACCCACAGTGCATTTTTATAGCGCAACACATGCAAATGAGGTGTGGCTCAACTTTAATGACATGCTAATCACGCCACTGCGCCTTTGAATGGCTGATCGGATGATTTGCATATGTCGATTGAATATCGCGCGTATTTCGCTTTCGCTCAATCTGGAAGGTCGGCTGAGCCAATGGCGCAGGTTTGTAGCTGCATGCCACACTGCATTAACTATGCCCAGACAGCTACGCGTATCGTCTATCGGCGCTGCAGACCTGATGGCGCGATGACGATCAAAGCCATGGCTACCATTGTGCCAGTGGTGCTACAGCACTGGGCACTATGGCGGCTATTAGCACTACTGCACGATAGTCCACTGTGGCACTGGTGCTCAGCTTGGCAGTCGCAGGATGCTCTCGTCCCATGGTGCTGTGCGTAGCCTTGCGTCATTGCGTGACCTTGTGTATGCCCTCTGACCCCTGGCGCGGTTGGCATGCCATGTGTATGTCCCTATTAGGCTGTCTGGTGACAGCGCCATGTAAAATGATGGCGCTGTTCGAACAAGCGCGATTGAGCCTGTGGTGGTCTGTTGCGCAACAACTCCACGTGGGGTTCCGGCGCGAGTGGGTGCCATATTGCCTGCTTAAGTTGGTGCCATGGCTAGGAGGAGGGCGTGTCCTGGAGCCAGCTTAGTGGCCAACCTGGTGGCCCTGGTGGAGCCCCACTGTGAGGCACTGTATGGTGAGGCCCCCCTCACCATGCCTAGGACCCAGGTGTGGCAGCAAGTGGCCACTGACCTGGTGGAGGTCACTGGCCGGGGCTGGTCTGCTGAGCAGTGCTGGCACCGGTACAGTGACCTCCGCCGGTGGGAGCCAGAACTCTTGATGCGGCTGCGTTCATGTGCCAGGCGGGGCGTGGTGCCTAGGCCAGGTGAGTGTACCATCTATGCACCTATATTCTCTGTAGGGGTGTGTGTGTGCTTGGGTGGCTGTGCATAGGTGTGTCAGTGTGTGCAGCTGTGCGATGAATGGTTATGGCTGTGTGGGCAGGCACTCTCACTGGGGCAGGGGGCACTCTGCTTTTGAGTCACACTGATGTTTGTCTCAACATATGTCTCCCACAGGCCGGATTGTGAGGACACAGGGCCAGGGTGACATGGGCCATGCCAGGGCCCCGGTGCCGGGGGGTGTTGTGCCCCAACAGCAGCAGCAGCAGCAGCAGCGTCAGACCCAGCTGCTGGAGGAGTGTGAGTATCATTACTTCATGGATGCTATTGCATGCTGGGGGGGCAAGACCACCAGCCATGCGGGACACAACCAATGGGGAGGTCATAATTCCACTATACAAAACACTAGTGAGTCCCCACACTGGAGTACAGTGTACAGTTCCGGAGACCATACCTACGTATGGACATGGACTGGGTGGAGAGGGTTCAGAGGAGGCGACATGGATGGTGCATGGATTGCATCACAAGTCCTATGCAGACAGGTTGATGGAACTGAACATGTACTCCCTGGAGGGGAGGAGGTGTGGGGATATGATGGGGACATACAAGTATCTTACAGGGGGAACAGAGTGCAGGAAAACAATATTTTAAGCGTAAAGGATGTTCCAGGACTAGAGGGCATGGGATGAAGTTGGAGGGGGGACGATTCAGAGGAAACATGAGAAGTATTTCTTCACAGAATGGGTGGTGGACAAGTGGAACACCCTGCCAGAGGAAGTGGTGGGGCTGACTTGGTCACGGGATTTATGAATGCATGGGTTGGCCATAAAGGAATTCTGGAGGTCAGGGTAGGGGAGCGGACTTATAGGACAACAGAGTGAACTTACAAGGTCAAATGGACAGACTGGGTGTCCCATAGGCCCTTATCTGCCGACACTGTCTATGTATCCATGTACGGCATGACAGCAGGTGACCTGCATCACAGTGCAGTATCACGCACGCCTGTGTATGCATCACTGGTGGTCCAGGCATGCACTGGGCACATATCTGTGTAACTGGCATCGCACCACGTTGCCACATCACTTGCCAGCCTAGTTTGTACTGTGATTGACGTGGGCAGTGTGTGTGGGCGGTGGTGCGCATAGCTGGTGCTGCCTGTTTGTGATGGCCATGTGCATGTTCACTGTGGGTGGGTGCATGCCATCACAGGTGCGGGACATTGGGCTATATGGCTTGCAGGTTGGGTGGTGTTCAGGGTTGTAGTCAGTCACAGCCATTGACTGTGTTCCCATTTTCCTAGGCCTCGAGGTTCTCCGGGGGATTCGGCATGACATTCGGGGCCTGACACAGGTGGCCATTGAGAACCAGGCCATCCTTCAGTCAATCAGGCGCCATGGCCTGCGGAGGAGGCGTCACGGACAGTGCAGCACCAGGCAGAGGATGACCAGCCAGCTGGGCCTTGAGGCACATCCCTTCACTCTCTCCCATCCCTACCACCTGCCTTCCCTCTCCCAGTTGTTCATCCCTACCCTTGAACACCCTACCTTGTACCCATCCCCTTGTAAATAGTTGATTGTTTATGGTTTTGGTTATTTAGTATTTGAAACTTTAAATATACCTTTATATTTTGATATGAATACTGTGTTGGTCTCTGATTTGCAGCTGGCTATGGGTGCTCAGTTGCAGTGGTGTGCATGCCATCTGGGGTGGTATGGTCCTGGGTGTGTGTGTATGTGTGTGTGTGTGTGTGTGTGCATGGGGAGGTATCTCCAGCATGGAATTGACTTTCTGTTGGTCTTGCCGTCTGCTGCCACCCACTGCTGGGTGCACAGGGTGGGTCTGGCCTGTATGCTTCTCTGCAGCACAGGGTTGACGTGTGCCAGGGGGGATGCATGGTGTTTCCTGCAGTGCCAGTCACTGCACATGGGTGGTGTCTTGGGTCATGGTGCAGGGTGTGCTGTGTGCATACGGGGGCTGATGTGCACTGTGGTTGTCAACCCCTGTGTGTGGCACTCTCTGCCTGCCAGTGGTTGTGCTGGGGTGTCAGGGCTCTGCTATGCTTTGTTGGCTTGTCCCCATGGGCACGTGGATCATCGTCCCACCCCCAGTGATGCTGTGCTTGGGGTGTGCCGGTGGTGTGGGTTCTGCAGTGTGTTTCTGTGCCCATGTGTGGCATGGCTGGCGGTGGGCCCCAGCCTGCCTCCCTGGATGTGCAGTTCCATTGCTCTGGGGGGGGCTGTGCTTGCATATGGCAGCTCTGGAATGCTCAGCTGAGCTTCCATGGATTTGCGCCATAAGCGCAACATTTAACTCAACTTCTCCTTCCTGGATTAGCGATGGCGCGGTATGTCGCGATATTCAGGCGTTGGTTGCTTGCTTCTTTGCTCTGCTCCATGTTTGAATATCGCACCTGTTGCGCATTTGCGCAACTGGTTTGCGCTTGCTCCTACTGTTGCGCCAGTTTTGAGCACAGTTTGAATATCCAGGCCTCAGACTTAAGCACAATTTGAGAAAATTACCAAAAAACAGTTAAATCATAAAAGAAATCAAATAAAACGACAGTGACTGCAATACTAAACTAAAAACGCAGTACTAAAAACTCAGTACAGTTCACAAACCGCCGCAGTTCACAGACATAGCTCAGGCAGCACACACACTGCCGCCATCTTGCAGACGTGTTCAGTATGCAGCACTCAATCTGTACGCATTGGAGGAGAGGACGCATTTCAAGCGGCTAATACACCAACTAGCCATACCTGTACTATAACAGTGAATTAAACAAGCATTTGTCAATGCTGAATGTTGCTTGCTTGTATGTGCTGTTTAGGTATTTGGAAGTGATAGTTCCATGCCTTCCTCCCAAGACATCCGCTGTGTCTTTCCGTTCAGTATTCAGAGAAGAGTGGGAGGGGCAAGAACCACAGCAGTGCAGCAGTTGCCAGGGGGGTGAAGAGCTGGACAATAGTCCGTTCAAAGGCAAAAGAGTCCTGCAGGTGCTCACTAAATTGTAGGTGGACAAAGCGATGGAACCAGATGGCATACGCCCAAGGATATTAAAGAACTGCGAAGGAGATAGCAGTACCTCTGGCAGCCATGTTCACTGAGTCATTCAACATGAGTGAATTGGAGGGCACATGTGGTCCCTCTACACAAGTCCGGCAGCAGGGAGGAGGCAGGGAACAATAGGCCGTTCAGCCTCTACTCAGTAGTGGGGAAGATCATGGAGACATTGCTTAAAGAAAGGATAGTGGAGCATCTAGATGCCATCAGAGCCCAGGACCATAGGCAACATGGATTCACAGTGGGGACATCATGTCAGATAAATCTGGTTGATTTCTTTGACTGGTTGACAAAGGAAGTGAATCAGGGTGGGGCAGTGGACAACGCTTACCTTGATTTCAGCAAAGCCTTTGACACCATCCCACATAGGAGGCTGATAAACTAGCTGGGTAGGCTGGGCATGGGGGAAAGGTGGTAAACTGGGTTAGAAATGGCTAATGGACAGGAGGCAGAGAGTGGTGGTAAATGGAGTGCAGTCTAGGGAGAGGGGGCGACCAGAGGGGTGCTGCAGGGATCGGTCCTGGGACCAGTTCTGTTCAATGTCTTCATTAGTAATATTGCAGACGTCTGAAGGGAATTTTTTCACCAAATTTTCAACATAGCCATTTTAAGATCTCTGCTCATGAACAGTGTCACTGATTTTCTTAATCTGTCCCAAACATCGATTGCACACACCGAATGCGCCATTGTGCACTACATGCACGGAAACACATTTTGGGTGACGTGAAAAATGACAGCTGTACTACTCATAAGGAGGTGTGGTAAAATGGCAATGTTGAAATCTGGAATGCAAATATTAAACATTTGGAATCCATTTAGCCGCAAGGAAGTCTTAACGCACGCCATAAAACAGTCATTTTAGAATTTTTCACCAAATTTTCAAACTAGTCATTTTAAGACCTCTGCTCATGAACAGTGTCACTGTGATTTTCTTAATGTGTCCCATACATTGATTCGCACACGAATGCGCCATTGTATAGCTACATGCTGAAATACACGTTTTGGGCAACATGTGAAAAATGACAGCTGTACTGCTCATAAGGAGGTGTGGTAAAATGGCAATGTTGAAAATCTGGAGGAAAATATTGAAAATTGGAACTTACGAAGCCATGAGGATCTACATAGAAACATAGAAACCTAGAAGTTGATGGCAGATAATGACCGCAAGGCCCATCCAGTCTGCCCATTTTTTTCTACCTTATAAATGTGCCATCAACCTTTGCTCTGTCAGTGGCCTATCTATTCATACTCATTTGTATTGCTCCCTTATGCCTATCCCATGCCTGTTTGAAGCCCTGCACTGTATTCATAGCCTCCACTTCTTGGAGTGAGCCATTCCATGCATCTACCACCCTTTCTGTGAAAAGAATTTCTCACATTCCCCTTAGTCAGCCCCTCTAATCTCATGCTGTGTCCTCTTGTCCTGCTATTTTTCTTATATTTAAACATGTTAGACTCTTTCACCTTGTTAATGCCCTTAAGGTGTTTGAATGCCTCGATCATATCACCTCTCTCCTCCTTTGCTCAAGGGTATACATATTGAGCTCCTGTTAATCTGTCCTCATATGTCTTCTGATGCAGTCCCTGCACCATTTTGGTTGCCCTCTCTGGACTGCCTCAATTTGGTTAATGTCCTTGTGAAGGTGTGGCCTCCAATACTGCACGCAGTACTCAGATGGGGCCTAACCAGTGTCTTGTAAGAGATTATTACCTCCTCTTATGACTTGTGATACCCCTACTAATACACCCAACACCCCCGTAGCCTTACCTACTGCTTTAGAGGTCTGCTTGGATGATTTCAGGTCATCAGTGATGTTGATGCCCAAGTCTCTTTCTTCCTTTGTGACTGCTAGCAACTCCCCTCCCAGCCTATAGGTGGCTTCAGGGTTTCTCTTCCTATGTGCATGATCTTGCACTTCTTTGCATTAAATCCCAGTTGCCACTCTTCTGACCATTTTGCTAGTTTATCCAGATCTCTTCTCATTCTGCCCACCCCATCTGGATCATCTACTTTGTTGCAGATCTTGGTGTCATCTGCAAACAGACAAGCCTTACCATCTAGTCCATCTGCAAGGTCACTAATGAAGATGTTGAAGAGGACTGGCCCCAGGACTGATCCTGAGGTACCCCACTTTGTGACTTGCATCTCTTCTGACTGTATACCATTTACCACCACTCTCTGTTTTCTGCCCGTCAAACAGTTTGCCACCCAGTTGACCAACTTGGACCCACCCCAAGTCTACCCAGCTTATTTATCAATCTTCTATGTGGAACAGTGTCAAAAGCTTTGCTGAAGTCAAGGTAGGCAACATCAACTGCTCCCCTTGGTCCACCACTCTGGTTACCCAGTCAAAGAAATCTATGAGATTAGTTTGACAGGACCTTCCTTTGTAAACCCATGCTGTCTTGGATCCTGTGCCCTATGGATTCCAGGTGTTGCACTATCCTTTCCTTAAGAGTGCCTCCATAATCTTGCCCACTACTGAGGTAAGACTGGCTGGTCTGTAGTTCCCTGCCTCCTCCCTGCTACCACTCTTGTGGAGCGGGATCACATGAGCCCTTCTCCAGTCTTCTGGGACCTCTCCTGTGCTCAGAGACTCACTAAACAGTTCTGCTAATGGCTCTGCTAGTTCCACCTTTAGCTCCTTAAGTACCCTGGGATGTATGCCATCAGGTCCCATTGCCTTATCCACCCTGAGCTTAGCAAGCTCTTGTAGGTGGACCCTTTTGTGAAGGGAGTAGTGCTCACCTCCCTCCCCTGTGTCCATGGTGCTGAGCTGTGGGCCCTGCCCAACCTTCTCTTCAGTAAATACTGAGCAAAAGTATCTATTTAGGATAGATGCTTTACAGGTCCTCCTCCTCACATGCTCCCTTTTCTCCATTAAGCTTAGCAATACCCCTCTGGACTTTCTCCTTTCACTAATGTATCTATAGAAAGTCTTGTCACCTTCTTTTACTGTTCGTGCTAGTGTTTCCTCAGTTTGGGACTTTGCCTGCCTTACTGCCTTCCCTGCTTCCCTTAGGGCAGTTTGGTATGCCTCCCTATCTTCATCCCGCTGTGTTCCCTTATATTTCCTGAAGGCCAGCCTTTTGGCTCTGACCTTTTCTGCTACTGTATTTGAGAACCAAATTAGTTTCCTTCTTGTTTTGCATTTCCTTTTCTGTCTAACACAATGGGATGTTGCTTCAAGTATTGCATCCTTAATGCTTGCCCACTTTGCCTGTACCCCCTCACCTGTGTTTCTTTTTGCCAGGGCTAGCTTAACTCTGTTGGCCATCTTATCAAAGTCAGCTCCTCTGAAGTCCCATATTTTGCCTTGGAATGGGATGATTTAGATGTAGTAGCCAAATTGAACCATACCATGTGATGGTCACTGCCAGGTGACCTTCTACCTGGAGATCTGGATCCCTTCCCTGTTAGTCAGTACTATATCTAGGATAGCCCTGTCTCTTGTGGGTTGTTGTACCAGTTGTTTGAGGCCCTCCCCTGCAGGGAATCCACTATGTGTCTAGTTCTGGCAGATGTTCCTGCTGGTATTGACCAATCTGTATCCGGCATGTTGAAGTCTCCCATTATCAGAACCTCCCCTTTAGCTGTCATGTTTTGTATATCTTCTAACAGTAATGTGTCTATGTCCTCCCCCTGGTCTGGGGGCCTGTAGACAACCCCAGTTCTTATGGCTGTCCCATTTCCTGTTTCCAGGGTGACCCACAGTTCTTCTGGCTCCTTATGTGTATTCTGAATTTCTGTAGCTTTGATATTTTCATTGACATACAGGGCCACTCCTCCCCCCCTTTTTGCACCTCGGTATCTTCTGAACAATACATAGCCAGGTAGTGAAGTCTCCCATGTGTGGTTACTGGTAAACCACGTCTCACTAATTGCTACTATGTCCAGTTTAGCCTCTGACATTATTGCCTGCAGGTCTGGGATCTTATTTCCCAGGCTGTGAGCATTTGTGTACATGATTTTCCATTGGCCAGATTTCAGTGTGTTAGTTGTTGGGTGAGGTTTGGCATTACCCCTGTGCACTGTATGGGGAGACAAACCTTTTTTCTTACTCGGTGATGCAAATGAACTGCAAACATGCTGAATCCCTGTTTGACCACTAGCTGAGGGGGGAAGGGTGTTCTTCCCATTCGACGTATGGGGTGCTGCACCCCTCTCCCCATTTGCTAGTTTAAATATTCTGCAAAGACGTCAAACTTCTGCCCCAATGCACTGACTCCCTCCTTAGTCAGATGCAGTCCATCAAATTTAAAGAACTTTCGCTTCCAGAACTGTTGCCAGTTCCCTACAAATCTGTGTCCTTTTTCCTGGCATCAGCCCTTGAGCCACGTGTTTAGCTCCCCTATCTCCCCTTCTCTGACCTTCCGTCCATCTGCCCCCCTCTCCCAGACTGGCAGGATCTCAGAGAAGGAGATGCCGGACGAAGTGGATGATAGTTTGTCACCCAGCCTGGTCAGGTGTTCCTTGGTCTCCACAACTGACCGGCTGGCGAGATCATTAGTCCCTATGTGTACTAGGACATCAATGTCTTCTCCTGCTTTGTGAACAATTTTAGTAATGCGGTCAGTGTCTCTCCATGCTGATGTACCTGGGAGACATCTGACCATTACCCCTGGCTGGAAATGGGTATCAACTCCCCGAATCATGGAGTCTCCTATGATCAGAAGTTTTTGGGATTCCTTTTTGCTTTTTTTGTTTTGGTTCCTGATTTGGGTGAGTTTTGTTGTGCTAGCTCCTGTGCCGGAGTTTCCTGCTCTGCAGTGTCTTCTGCCTCTTTGTTTGATTTCAGAGATAGAGGCAGATACCTGTTTGTAGTGTTTATATGGTTTTTGGAGGTAATATGTTGGAGAGCAGAGAGTGATGGGGCAGCCAATTTGCCCCTCCTAACCACCTGCCAACCTCCTGGTCCAACTACCAACTGCACAACGCACGCTCATAAAGCAGTTATTTTTAGGAATTTTTTCACCAAATTTTCAACATAGACTTTTTGAGAACCCACCTTATGAACACTGGCAGTGTCATTTCATTAATCAGTCCTGAAAGGTGATTTCACGCAGTGACCGCAAAATCACCCTTTGGGCCTGATTAATGCCATGACAGTGCAAGAATTCATGAGGAGGGGTCACAAAAACCCCATGTTGAAAATTTGGGCTAAAATCCCAAAAATGCCTAGAGATATGCAGCAAAAGTTGAAAAACCCTATCTATCACATTATACAGCTTACGGCATTTCCTCAGTTCGCGGTCGGCTTTGAAGAGTGCAGATGTGTTTCCCGGTCCACAAGATCGTCTTTTGACTCGGAGTATTAGAATATGGGGTGAGGGGGTGAGGCAGGGTGCACAGTGGGTGGGTGCAGGTTGTGGGAGGGGCAGGGAGAAGCGCCGAGGGACAGTTTTTTGTATTTACAGGGTTTTTTTTGCAATAAGACGATGAGGGATGTTTGCCACACTGGGATGGGTCCCAGCATGGCAGCTGGAAGGCTGTTGGGGAGGGCTGGAGCCGACAGGGGATTGGGCATCCCCTTTGGCCATAACATCATTTTGCAGCTCCTGGATGCTTTGGGGGGGTGTGCAGCCGATGGTGGATTGGGCACCCCCGTCGGCCATAAAACATTTTGCCACGCTGGGGTGGGCTCCCAGCATGGCACCTGGATGCTTTGGGGGGGCATGGAGCCAATGGGGGATTGAGCACCCCCATTGGTCGTACAGTGTGGGGGGGGAAGGTGCATGAGCATGCAGTGTGCGTGCGTGCGCGTGTGTGTGTGGAGGGGGGGGCTCTGCTCACTGAAGCGGAGCTCTCCGTTTTGACTGTATGACCACTGCATTTTCAACTGCTGTCATAGACAGCTGCAGCAGTGATTGGGGAACTGGGGCCGTACCTGCAAACACAGTGACTGCATTGGAAGACGGGTGCCACACCTCTGAAAACTCGGATGATGGCACTATGTTTCTTGCACATGCGTGCAAGCAACATAAAAAGAGCAGGCACAGTAACTTTGTGAAAGATGTTTCCAGACAATAGGCCTGGATCTTAAAGTGCAGGTATCTCCTAAAATAAAGTCTTAAAACTATAACGTTTACATTTACAGCAATTATGTCTAACTGAAGTGTTTTCTAGTTATTCCACTTTCTTCTGTTATTGGCCTGCTTAATATTTCAGATAATGACTCACTCATTTCATTGTATGTTTCCAAAAGCCTCTGGCAGCTCCCCCAACTGACCTTGCAATTCTTGTTTCTCTCATCACAGTCTGGTGTCATGGTCAACACACTATGAGGTCATAAGCAAAGTCACTATGAAGTCAGTTGGGGACAGTCAAAGGCTTTTTACACAGACTTTCTGAATAGGCTACCAAGATATGTTATACACCCTGGGAAAGAAAATGGAAATAAAAATATCTCTATATTCTCAAGTAAATTGTAACAGTTGGATCATTGCATTTACAAAAGTGCATGCCAAAGTGCAGAGCTACCTTCAGCCCCTCCTTCACCTGCAAGCGAGCCTTGGCTCAGTGCGCCTTTCCCAGTTACCAATTTTCAATAAATAAATAAGTCTGTGTAGAGAAAAGGGTGGAATCAGGGAAACAGTAAGCAATAACTACCCTGACTCAGAAGCCTGGAGAAATTTACATGGGGGCCTGACAATTCTTGCCGTCTTGCCCAGGCATGCACTTCTCTCAGGTGATGTTAAAATGCAGGAACCTTTCCCACACTCTAAGAAATTTCTGTGCCTTATGAGTGCCCATATAGCTAAGCCCTTCATGCCCTGCAAGAGTTAGCATGTTTGACTCACACTCTTGAATGGTAGGGATCTCCAGAGCACCACTACATACATAGTAACATAGTAACTTAAGGTCAGAAGGTACTAGAGTTCCATTGTATCTCCCCACACCACTTCATAAGAAGGGATGAGAAAAGATAGTATTCTGTACAAACGTACAAATTCTCAAGGATTCCCAGAGAGTACCCGGTGATTCCCAAGGTATGCAGATATTTGTCCAGGCCTACCATGAAGGCTGGTGCTGTCTCCATATATTTATTTACTTGTTTAGCTTTTGTTTACCAGGCAGGTACACTAGACAAGTTATATGCCTATTTTCAGGTACGAGCCAGGAGACTACAATGAAGATACAGGATCAAACAGAGTTCATAACAACGAGTGGAGCTATGTACAGGGACACAAAAGAACAGACTACCATAGATAGTCTACAGTAAGCAGTAATAGGTAATATATATCTCTACACATACAAAATAAATAGTCCGGGTCATTCAATAGCAAGGGCAGTAATCACAGTGTACGAGTGACCTTTAACAGAGCCACAGAAACAGTTAGTTCCTGAGCATATAAATCCAGCAAATCGCATGCATCACAGTGTAAGTCAACTTCAGAGACCATGATTAAGGTGGCTTAGGACACTTGTACATGGAGGTCAGCTTCAAGTGCTCCCACAGGGAATTCCAGAGGTACAAGTGGGTGGGGGAGGAGCGAACATGGACAGGAAGGGAGTTTCACAGCCTAGGAGCACTTGTAGCGAAGTCCCTATCCCCATAAGAGTACGAGTAAAAGGAACTTTGAGCACCTCAAGACCCTGAGACTTGAAGGAGTAGGAGGAGGGTTAGCAGGCATGAGAAGCTGTGCCAGCCCCGGAGGGGAGTCAGTTCTGTTCACCTTACCCATGAAACAGCCCAGCCCGAAGCTCAAGTGATTTGCCGAGGAAAGCCAGCCAAGTTTGTCATATAATTCACAATGAAGGGTAAGTCAAGGGGCAGCAGGGTGAAGCGACAGATATTATTGTAGGTCATGTGCCACCGAGTGAGGTGGACCTTGGAGGTACGAGCAAACTGGAGAAGGCCATAGCCAAGCGAAGGGAGCAGCACACCTCTGGCCAGTGCCAGGTGAGCAGCAGACTTTAGATTTTTCTTTGCCCTGTAGGCAAGACCTAGTATACAGTTTACAGGTCTGCAAACATTTAGGATGTGGCACCCCAGGTTAAGTTGGGGGTCAAGTGTCACCCCAAGGTATTTGATGGAAGCAGTGGTTAGGAGGGGAGCACCATCTGCACCACTGACACACAGAGGGGCAGGGGAGGCCTTGATCTTAGACGATGATCCAAACAGCTGGCCTGATTTTTTTTTAGGTTGAGGACCAGCTTGTGAGACGTTACCCAGGACTGAATATTCTTAAAGTCCTCAGTCAACTGAAGGTTGAGAGTCCCAGTGTCCCGGAAGTTTGCCAGGATGACAAGATCATTTGCCCTATTCTGGCCAAACTACAGGAGAAACTTGTCTTGTCCCAAGTGACTCAGTACTTGGAAGCGTCCTCCTTTTTCACACCTTTCCAATCCGGCTTCCGAAAATCCCATTCTACCATCACCTCCCTGCCACGAGTCACCGGGGACATTCTCACTGGCATCGACAAAGGACACATCACCACGGCCATTTTTATAGATCTAGCAAAGGCTTTCGATACCGTCTCTCACTCCCTACTTATCTCCAAACTTACTGAAGCTGTGCTAGCACACCCAGCTATAGATTGGTTCCAAGACTATCTAGTGGGTAGGATGCAAGCGGTCAGACTTGCCTCTCACACATCAAACCCCCTTCCAGTCACATCTGGAGTCCCCCAAGGATCTGTCCTAGGACCAATTCTTTTCTCCATTTTTCTAAATGGCCTCCCCTCTGCATGCTCCCTTTCTTCCATCCAAATGTACGCAGACGATACATTCCTGTACGCATCCGGCCCCTCAACAAGTAGTGTTGCATCTCTCCTTCAGGAAGACTTCTCAGCAATCCAGCAATCCAGCACTGGTTCTTGACTAACCAGTTATTTCTAAACCCCAAAAAAACTGTGTCGCTCACGTTTGGCTCCCAACAAAGACTCTCCCGCCAAACCCCCTGCCCCCCATTCAAAATCTTGGAAGGGACACCCCTTGAGCAATGCACTAGCTATAGATATCTAGGCATCTGGCTCGACCAGCACTTAGATTTCGTCTCTCACATAGACTCCCTGCATAAGAGGCTACTCTCAAAACTGGGGGCACTTTATCGCAACAAATCCAGTCTCCCCATACAAACAAGGCACACCATAGTCCAAAAAATGATACTCCCTGTACTTGACTATGGAGACATAGTATACACTATCGCACCTGTGTCCACCTTGGCAAACCTGGACACCCTATTCCACTCCTTCTGTCGTTTCATCCTTGATTGCCCACAATCCACTCACCACTGTACGTTATACAGTTCCCTAACCCTTCCTTCTCGCCATAATCACAGACTCATAAACTGAGCTAGGTTCGCTGCTAAATTCTGGTCCCTCTTCCTCCCTCCCTACCTACCTTGAATCTACTTTATCCCAACAGCCTCCCCCCGCATACTCCTTAAGAGGCACAGACCACAGACTACTTCAAGTCCCACGTATACGCACTACCAAAGGCCAGGCAGCTTTTAAATATAGAATCCCACAGATCTGGAATGCCCTACCCACCCCCATCCGACACGCTCAAAATACCTGTCACCGTACCCGACTACTCCAGGCACATTTCTCCTCCAGCTGCTCCTGCTAAGTCATAGCTCTCAAAAAAAAAAAAAAAAATTTTTGTACTGTAGTACTTCTGTTATGGGTATATCTGTCTGTAAACTCCTGACTTATGGAATTATGGTTGTCTGGCATATAAGTTATACCTTATACTCTACTGTATCTTTTGTATGTAAAATCAGTATTATAATGTACAAATTTTTATGTTATGTTCTATATTCCAATCACTGTACTGTAATTGTTCTGCTATATGCTGTGTACTGGGCCCAGGCCCCCAGGTCGCATCTGGAATCGAGCATGTTGCTCAGTATGCCTTCCTGGTAAATCCCGTATATAAATAAATAAATAAATAAATAAATAAATAAATAAAGGGCGGCACTACAGTTGGTAGCAGTGGCCTAGAGATTGTTAACAAATACAGAGAAGAGGAGGGGACCCAGAACAGATCCCTGGGGGACACAAGAGGTCACCGGAGTGGGATCAGAGAGGACCATGTTGAATTTGGTCAGCTGTATTTTGCCCTGGAGGTAATTTTCAAGCCAACTCAGGGCAGGAGGGGACAGGCCAAGGGACCGCATCTGTGTGCAAAGTAATTCATGGTCCACAAGGTCAAAGGCCTTGGATAGGTCAATGAATATGGCTCCAGAAAGTTCACCCTGGTCCATGGCCGTCCTGATGCAAGATGAGACAGAGACAAGGGCCGTGGATGTGCTATACCCTTTTCGAAAGCTGTCTCTGCTGGTGGTTGTTCTTCAGGTCCACCATCTTCTTGGAGGAAACATGCCTCCTGACCTTCAAAGTGTGTCCCTACATCTTGCTGGAAGGCACCAAATAAAATATGGGAACTGGAAAACACACTATCTAGGGTAAGGTGTTAAAGGGGAAATGCTGAAAGGGATTAAGGCAGGTAGAGATTAGTGCAGGGCAGGATGTACTACATTGTAGAGAGGAGTTATTAAATATTAAAGGAAGGGTACCAACAGGCACTATGGAGTACAGGTGCAGAGAGAAGATGGCCATCTGCAGGGACTGTGGGGTGCTAAACTCCTTTGCTGTGTTGTGGAGGGTGGGACACCGACTCATATGTAGGAGACTTGTGGAGCTCCAGATACATCTGGTAACAGCATGGGAAGAGATATATATGTTGCCTCACCAGCTGGGCTGGTACCCACAAGCACACCCCCGCACCCCAACTTCCCCAGAGGCACTGGACAACAGGGCTGGAGTGTGTTGAAGATGGAGAGGGGTGGCAAGGGCAGTCGGAAGAAAGTCATCCAAACTCACCGAATCCCAACTGTAAATCATTTTGCACCACTGGAGGAGGTACAGGTAGCTGACTCCTACAGGGGGATCTGAACTGGTTGGGAAGGTTGAACAGGATGACTTGGTGGCACCCAGAGGAGAGAACAAGAAGTAGGCAGCAAGGAGTATCCTAGTAGTAAGGGACAATATTATTATAGCCTAGAGGTTAGACTAATGAGCTGTGAACAAGCTTGGTATATCCAGCAAACCAGACCTGATTTGATTCTCACAGCTTCCACTTGCATACTGTGTGACTCTGAGCAAGTCACTTAACCGCCCAGTGCTCCCAGGTCACCCCTAAAAACAGGCACTTGTGTCTAGTGGGTCTTACCCAGTTACCAAAGACTAAAAAAAGGGGGATGAGGGAGGGGTAAAGGGGAGGTGGCGTGGTCAGATGCCTTCCAGAAGCATCAGCCATCTGGGATATGGATAGCATGGTAGAAGAGGGGAAGGAGGACCATTGAGTATTGGTGTACATAGGTACCAGCAAGCTGGCAAACTAACTAAATGAGACAGTGAAGCTTAACTTTTAAAGGCTAAAGTGCAGATTGAAGGTACAATCTGTTTCCCTGGCCTTTTCTGAGGTCCTCCCTGTGTGGAGTAGGGGGCATGGGAAGGACAGGGTAAGGAAGGAGGAGACTGATGAACTTAATGTGTGGCCGAAGGGATATTGTCAGGAGGAGGGGACCGAGGACTGAGAGACTGGAGGGGCTTCTGGAATAGGAGGTTCTTTAAGGGTAACAACCTTCACCTAGCAATAGAGTGGACCAGTGCATTTGGGCAGAAATTTGATGGCTACATAGGCAGACATTTAAACTTGTGGAGGTGGAGGCTGGTGAACCACAGAGGGTGGAGAGTAAAAGGTGAACCTACTAGGACTCATGCAGAAATGGGATCTAGGAGCAGTGGGGATGAAAGCAGCAAAGCAGGAGTCTGTAAAAAGTTAAGTAAGGGTGCCAATGGAAGGAGCTCATAAAACCAGTAGAAAGCAGGAAAACCAGGATGTTACAGAGGAAGGGGGAGGGCAAATGGAGTGGAGCTTGCAAAAGGGGGAATGGTACAGTCACAAGCCGGAATGAAACCTGCCTAAATGCCAGGAGCCTGAGAAACAAAATTAGTGAGCTCCAGGCGATGGTGGTGGATTCAAGATTAGACTTTGTAGCCATCACAAAAACATGGGCTACCAGGAATAATGACCAGGACCTGACAGTACTGGGGTATACCATGTTTACTAACATACTAAAATTACAGCAGAATAGGCCTAACAGTCTTTTTTGTCTGCTCGTTTGGTCACCCCCACCCTGGGAGCTGAACTTGCTGCCCCCTCGCCCTCTCTGGCTTCTCCCTTCCCAGTCCCGGATATTCTCGCTGCACTGGACTTTGCTTCCAGAACCCTTCTCCTTTACTTGTCCCACCCCCTCTTGAACCCCTCCACCATCTCTGCCTCCACCAGCCCCCTGGGCAGTGCATTCCATGGCTCCACCACCCTCTCAGTGAAGTAGCGCCTCCTCCTTTCTCCCCTGAATCTCCACCCATCCAGCTTCCATCCATGCCCTCTAGTTGCCCCCCCTCCTTCCTTTGGAGCACCCTGACTGCTCCTCCCCTATTTACCCCCTTCATGTTCCTGAAGACCTCTATCATGTCCCCCCCCAAGTCTCTTCTCTCTTCCAATGTGTACATATTTGGCTCTTTGAGCCTCTCCCCATAGGTCCTGTCCCCGAGCCCCAGATCATTTTGGTTGCCCTCCACTGGACCCTCTCCAGGAGTTCAATGTCCCTCTTTAAGTGTGGCCTCCAAAACTGCACACAGTACTCTAGGTGCTGCCTCACCAAGCAGTTATACAGAGGGAGTATCACTTCCCTCCTTCTGGAGGTGATCCCCCTAGCGATGCATCCCAGCATCCTGTTGGCCTTGGCCACTGCCCTCCTACAAGTCTCTGAGTAGTTCATCCTGACATCCACCACCACCCCCAGGTCCCTGTCAGCCATCGAGACTTGTAGCATCCCCCCCCTCAGGGTGTACACTTGGTCCGGGTTTATGGATCCCAGGTACAGTACCTTGCATTTCCCTGCATTGAACCTCGACTTCCACTTTCTAGACCACCTTTCCAGAGCCTCCAGGTCCTTCTGTAGGGCCACCTTCCCCTCCTCCCCATCCACCACTGCCTCCAGTTTTGAGTCATCCGCAAAGAGACTCATCTCACTCCTGACACACTTCCTTATGTCAGAGATATAGGCGTTAAAGAGGAAGGGCCCAAGGACCGATCCCTGAGGGACCCCACTAATGACCCTCCTTGGGGATGAGACTAACCCACCAACCACGACCCTCTGGGTCAGGTCCTGGAGCCAATTGCCTATCCATCTGATCATCTGGTTCCCCACCCCCAATTTCTCCCAGCTTATCCAACAGGCCCCAGTGAGGAACAGAGTCAAATGTCTTGCTGAAGTCAAGAAAGAGTACGTCCACCGGTCTACCCAGGTCCAAGGCACTCATCACCCAGTCATAGAACTCCACACGGTTTGTCTGTCACGATTTCTCTGGGACAAATCCATGCTGTCTATTGTCCAGGCACCCCAACTTTTCCAGGTCCCCCCCAGCCTCTCCTTAACAATGCCCTCCATCACTTTGTCCACCACCAATGTCAGGCTGACAGGCCTGTAGTTTCCTGCCACTTCCCTTGATCCCCCCCCCCTCATTGATAGGCACTATATGCACCACCTTCCAGTCCTGGGGCACCCACCCACCCTGTCCTCAGAGAGATGCTGAAAAGCTCTGCCAGGGGGTTCGCCAGGACATCCACCAGTTCCTTCAGCACTCTGGGATGTAATGTATCTGGCCCCGGTGCTTTCTCCATCTTAAGGGACCCGAGGGCATCCCTCACTCTCTCTGCCATGATTTCCACCTCCACTACCTTGTCCCCCTGCTTTGCCTTCCCTCTCCTGCCAGTGGTGGCCCTCCCTTCTTCTCAGATCCGCCAATTGGTAAGGGTCCCCCCTCCTCAGTTTCACCGTCTCCTCCCATATATGATGCAGCCCCCCCCCTTTTCCTTGGTGAAAACTGAGGCAAAGCACTCATTTAGTACCTTAGCCTGCTCCCCCGGGTCTTGTGCCCATCCCTTCCCTGTTTTAATCCTGCTACTATGCCCCTTCACACTTCATTTTTCCCCAATGTATCTAAAGAACCCCTTGTTCTCTCTCCTAATTTCCCTGGCCAGGTTCTGCTCCTTCCTTGCCTTAGCCGCTCTCACCACCCTAGTGGCCCTTCTGGCCATCATTTCATACACCCCTCAATCCCTTTCACTCCTTGAGCGCTTGAAATGCCTATAGGCTGTCATCTTTCCCCTCACCACCTCCTGAGCCTCCCTTGTCCACCAGCAGGGTTTCTGGGCCCTACCGCATTTTCATCTTACTCTTGCACAGGAGCTGGTAGCATCATGCACCCCCCCTCCTGATGATTTCCCACCTATTGTCAGCGTCAATGTCTGGCCCAATCCCTTCCAAATGCTCCTTAAGGATCCTTCCCATTTCCTTGAACTCCACCCACATGAAGTCAGTTACCTTTGTCTTTGTGCAGCCTTCCACCCCTCCTCGATCCAGGCAGAACCAGACCATGCCAACGGGTCCCTTACCTCCAGGCCCCCAATCTGGCCACTGTCTGCCAGGACCACATCCAGTATAGGAGAGATTTGGGTAAGGGAAAAGGAGGTGGGATATCTTTCTATGTCAAAGAAGACATAGAGGCAGTAGAGGATGGGTCCATCAGGGGAGGTAACAGGGAGACAGAATGGCTATATGTATAGTTCATGACAGCATTAACAAAGAAGTTGCACATAGGGGTGATCTATAGGCCACTAGGAGAGGAAGAAGAGGGGAACAGGGAACTAGGGGCAGAAATTAAGAGGAGGGCTGCAAAGGAAGAAGTAGTGGTTATGGGTCATCTCAATCTACTAGACATAGATTGGGATATTTTAGCAGCTAAGAGCACCAATAGTCAGGTCACGCTAGACATGTTGCAGGACTGCCTGCTGGTGCAGTTAGTCAGATAACCTACAAGACAGGATGCAATTCTTGATGTCAAACTCACCAGTTCAGAAATGGTAAGGATAGTGTGGGTCGGGGAACTACTGGGGTCCAGTGACCATACACCATATGGTTTTAACAGGTCATGGGTATCAGGATACCCTCATCAAAAGATGCAGTTCTGGATTTCGAACAAGCATATTTTGATGAGATGAGGGAATTATTCAAGGGCAAGTTAGTTTTAGTGGAGGAAATCAGGGGATGGAGTGAGGGGAGAAATTAAAGAGACAATTCTTGAAGCAACCAAACAATGCTTGAGAATGGTTACCAAGAAAGTAAGCACAAGAGGCCAATCTGTTTTCTTAAGAAGGTCAGGGAGGCAGTGAGTTAAAAAAAAGGCTCTT
Organism: Neoceratodus forsteri; assembly: GCA_016271365.2. Taxonomy (NCBI): domain Eukaryota; kingdom Metazoa; phylum Chordata; order Ceratodontiformes; family Ceratodontidae; genus Neoceratodus; species Neoceratodus forsteri. Next base: position 538,431,355 of record CM028129.1, read on the forward strand.
CATTGGCTACAACATATATGAGGAATGAAGCATGTAACAGGTAAAGATGAAGGAAGCCAAAGGCAATCAGAGACACAAAAGCAGACACAGAGCTGCATATTACTGAGGGGTCCAGGGAAGGAAAAACATTTCTTCAGGTACATAAGGGAAAAAAGGAAGATGAGAAAGGGAGAATTGTTAGGCTGATGGGGGGGGGGGGCAAGGTAGTAGAGGAGGACATGTAAATGGCAGCCATTCTATAAAACTTCTTCTGCTCGGTATTCATAGTGGTGGAAAGCAAGCATCTCCCAGAAAATGACATTAAGGGTGCTACAAGGGGGATCCCAGATATGGTACAGGTGAAAATTACAGGAGAAAGGTTTAGAAAAGAGCTTGCACCCTGAAAATAAACACTGCTCCAGGGCTGGATGAGATACTGTACATCTGAGGGTGCTCAGGGAATTGGCATCAGAATTGTTTGACCCCCTAGCAGGGCCATAAAACAGCTCTGAATAGTTATGGGTGGCTCTGAAAGATTGAAGAATAGCCGACATGGTGCAGCTCTACAAGAGTGGTGACAGGAATAAACCTGGATATTACAGGCCCATCAGTTTTATCTCCATTGTAGACAAACTGATGGTGACTCTAGTCTGAAAAGGACCTAGTGGGCTACTTGAAGAGAAACTGGTTCTAGGATAGTAAGCAGCATGGGTTTGTGGTAGTATTCTTTGACTGGGTAACAAGAGTGGTGTATAAAGGACAAGCAGTCGATTTACTCTATTTCAACTTCAACAAGGCATTTGACTTGATGCCACACAGAAGATTAAGGAAAAAATCAGAAGATCTGGGAGCAGCAAAGGACCTAGTTAAATGAGTGGGAAATTGGTTAGGTTGGAGACAGAAGAAGGTGGTAGTAAACGGGGTCAAATAGGGGGACAGGGAGGTCATGAGTTGGGCACAGCAGGGGTTAGTCCTGGGACCAATCCTTTTCAATATGTTCATCAGTGACATAGGAGAAGAAATACAGGGCAATATGTATTTCTTCACAGAGGACATTAGGCTCTGTAGCAGGATAGACAGTGAGGAGGGGGTGAGGAAGTTGCAGAGGCACCTGCAAAGGCTAGACAGGGGGTCCAAGATCTGGTTGTTGAAATTCAATGCCAAAAAGTTCAAGGTGATGTACATAGGGAACAAGGACCCTGGGAAGGAATACTGGATGGCAGAGTTTAAGCTGGCCACTATTTCAAAGGAAAGGAACTTGTAGATTATCATAAGTGATTCCCTAAAACAAACTAGTCAATGTACCAAGGCTCACAGCAAGGAACCAGACTGTTAGGGTGCTTTTGGAAGGGGTTTCAATAGCAGGAGGAAAGAAGTAATACCATTTCACTATAGATCACTGATGAGACTCCATCTAGAGTACTGTGCCCAGAACTGGAGTCCTCGCCTAAGGAAAGACAGAGACAAGCCGGAGCCAGTGCAGTATAGAGAAACTAAAAGGATTTGAGGTCAACAAGGTAGATCCTGTGAGTGACAGACCTAGGCACCACTGCAGCAGGCTGCGAGAGAGGCCTATAAAGGGAGGACTGTGCTGGAGGCAATACACAGTTCTGTCTCTGCCTTTGTAAGCTTAACTGCCTTCTTGGCCTCTGTAGTTTTTTCCTTATACTCATACATAGGCCCACATCTAGTGGAGATCTTAGAATGCAGAGACCTGCTATGCCAGACGTGGGTGCAGGTTGCATCATGCCAGGCCTAAAGGAGAGGTGAACTGCAAAAAGAGCTGCTGAGTTCTGCAAGCGAAGAGACCAGCAAGTGTGTGCAAACTGGCATGAGTATGATGCTGAAGATCCAGTGCACAGCCAGATACTGAAAGCTAGGGTTGCTGAGTCAGGTTCTGTAGCAGGCACTACAGCTAGGTGTCAGGTTGCCACCAGCCTAGGATTTGAAAGCTGAGGATTTTGTGGGCCATTCCAAGGCCATCAGCAGTCATAAGGAGGATGGAAGAACCACCAGCCAGTACAAGACCAAGGAGAGAACCAGTCCGTGCAGGAGGCACCATAGAGATTGGAGTACCAGCAGCTCACAGAGACAGGGGGGAGCAATCCATGCCTGGGAACCATGAGCATGCCGCAAGATGGCACTGCTTCAGGAAACATTCATCTCTTGCTCATCATGTTTTGCAAGTAGGCCTTCAGGCTGGATTATGGAAACCCCAGTTTGTTGGGGGGGGGGGGTTCTACCTTTTAACAAATGCATGGCCTTGTCAGGGGGGAAGTAATTAAAGCATGTTGCTTCTGCTAAAGTGCACCAATGCCAGTCAACCAGCGGCAACCTCTGCAGGCATGCAACAACAACTCAACACCAGTGGTTCTCAGGAACTGTGCTGGATCTGATTAAATCATGGAATCAGGTAGGGAGGGGTTTAGACTGGCCACCAGGAAGAGCACTTAAGAGGATTGTGCATTCAAGTGTTATTTGGATAAAATATTTTCTCACTAGGTTCAGTTTCCTGTTAATAAAACTGTGTTCTTTTGTTTATATCTGTTGTGGTAATTGACTCCAAAGTGGTAAAGGAATTAGAGGTTTCCTTACCAAGCTCACCAAGAGAGTTGAGGGTCTTGTGACTTTGTTGCTTGGTCTGTCTCCAGTACCCACCCTCAAACCTAATTATTCTAGACTACACTGTGTTACAAAGGTGGTAGAAGTGCCAGGTGTGCAGTCCAGGGACACTTTCCCATCAGTCCATTATCAGTCCATCTCAGTAATATTCTGAAAGGTGGTGCATTAATTGTCTTAGGTACTGCATCCTGGTTGGCAGGACTTGTGTTTTACTGTACATTAGACTCTTACAATGCATGGGTCCTGATCAATCAGGATGCACTATTTTCCCAACCCATTTTATAGATCTTTTTAATACCCTAGAGTATGCGGAAGACTGAGAACATGTCCCCTGTCAGACTTCATTTCTCCAAGGTGATATGTTAAGACCTTTAACCTCTTCTCATAGCCTTTGTCCTCCATACCCCAATCACTTTGGTGGCCCTGTGTTGCACCCTCTTGACCACTTCAATGTTCTTTTTGTATTGAGAAGCTCATAACTGCATGCAATACTACAAGTGGAGCCTGGCCAGGCCCTTGAAAAGTGTGCAGGATTGCGTCCCCTGCTCTGCTGGTAACCCAATTGTTGATGCTCCCCAGCATTCTGTTGGCCTTCTTGACAGAAGCCATGCACTGCTTGTCATGCATCAGCCCCTTGCCTGTTATGACCCCCAGGTCCTTTTCCTCCTCCTCCTCTGCAGCACGAGGAGCCCCACACAGTGTGTAAGTCCTACCTCTTTTTTCCTCCCCAAGTGTAGAATCTTGCATTTGGCTCATTGAATCAGAGGCTTAAGGAATCTGATCTATGCCCCATCTTGTTCAGCTCCTCTTGACGTTCATCCCTATCTTCAGGGCCGTCCTTGGCTATCTTACTGTCATCAACTTAAGAAGCATCCTGGAGACCTCACCTTTCACATCATAATCGAATATATTACACAGCAGTTGCCCCAGTACTGATCCCTAAAGGATGTCACTTGGTACCCCTTTCCAGTCAGAGTACTGCACACCTACCATCTCCCTCTGCTTCCTGCCCCCAAGCCAGTTAGCAATCCACCATTAATGGTGCATGTATATATGCACTGGTGTGTTTGCCCAGACATTTGTCAGATGCCACAGTATGAAAAGCCTTGCTGATGTTCAGGTACACTACATTTATGGTCCCACCCTGTCCCACCTCCCTGGTTGCTCTATTCTGAAAGGAGATCAGGTTGGTCTGGCATGATCTACCATGCTGAAAGGGACAAAAACCTCAGCCTCAACCAAGTACTCCATTAGTCTGTTCTTGATAATGCCTTCCAGGCTGACAGTGAGGCAAATTGAACTTCCAGGAGCACTGATGCCGTGCTGACTAGCCTGTAGATATCTGGTTTTGACCTTGCTCCCTTCTTGAAGTTGGGGCCCATAATGTCAATTTTCTAGTCCTCCACCACCACACCTGTCTGGATAGACTACTGAAAGATTACAGTAAGTGGCCCTGTCAGTTTTTCCCTTAGCCGAATGATGATCCTGGGTGTATCCCATCTGCCCCTTGGAACTTTCCAGCTTGATCTTTGCCAGGTAGTCAACTACCAGAGCAAGTGTGACATCTGTTGACTGCATTGTGACTCACCCTGAGCCCTTTGGCCTCCCAGTGAGCATTCTACTCTGCCAGGGACACTTTGGTGAATTCAAAAACAAGGCATTCATTTAGCATCTTGGTCATTGCCCCTGGTTCTCTTGTAGGTTGTCCCTTCCCCTGTTTTCAGGGGTGCAATCCCCTCACCCCTTCTTCATTCCATTTATATATTGAAAGAATGCATTGGTGTTGGTCACAGTTCCTGTTGCTAGACTTCTAGCTCCTCCTTGTCTTACATAATTTTAATCTTCCAGTCCTGCAGGGCTTCTTTGTTTTCCTCTCTGACCTGGAGGAAAACTGTCTCTTTCCAACAGTTACAGATCATCTTTTTTGTTCAGGATCAGTTACCTTAGGCCCTGTTAAAATGGCAAGGCACTTCTTGGTCCTTTTCTCTTTTTGCTTTCAAGGATTAAGATCTCTGTTGCAGCTTCAAGCACCATCTTCAATGAACCCCACTGATGTTCTGCATAACCAGCCTCACGAAGCTACTCCAAATCCTTGGGCGCCAGGTCCTTCATCTTGGCAAGGTCCACCTTAAAGTCAGCTATAGTGCTTGTTCTGGGTGACTTTAATGCCTGGGTTGATGATGAAATGTCTAATTTTGGAAATCAGTCCCTTCAGGTGATATAGGTAGTTGCCACCAGTACTCACCGGCACAACCATGCCTTGGACCTAGTTTTCTTGTTGGGTCTTGACATTAGCAACGTCAAGGTTGATCCCATCATTTGGCCGGATCATCACGTTGTGCAGTTTCTTTGTGAGGCTCCTTGGTTAACCTTCCCTGTGGAGATGGTCCGTTGCTGCTCTTTTAGAAATATGGAGCCTCAGGATCTCTTGGCGGCACTAGACATCTTGGGTATGAAGTCAACTTGCGTGATGAGAGCTGAGGCCATTGTGGAGGGCTACAAAGTAGCTCTTGCCACAGCTATCAACTCCCTAGCACTACTTTGTGTCCACCCCTTGATTTCCTTCTGTGGGTCACCATGGTTTGATGGTGACCTGAGGAAGCTGAAGACAAAGAGTAGGAGAATGGGGCTTTGTTTGTGGAGGTCCCATCCCGAGGAGGGCAAAGTGGCATTTTTTTAAACTATTTTTTCAGCTCTTAAGCTGGGAGGGGATTTACTCCTTGTCTACCCAGACACACAACCCCCACCCTCCTCCGGCAATCTACCTGTAAGATGCCCAGGCCGGTGGCACTTGATTTCCCCCCTCATGGCGGGGCTCCCTGAGGGGAGAATCTGAGATCTACCATGTGGTCCCATTCGAGGTATAGGCTTGGCATCTTTTCAGACCTGGGAAGGAGCCACTCGGGAGTGTCATGCTGTGCTGCTGTCAAGGGTTTTTTGTGACTTCTGTGTTGCCCCAGTGGATATGACATACAATTACATTTTAATGACATTTGACATGCTCCCACACCTGATTTATGATCATCTGCCTATCCTTCAGTCCCCTACTCTTGCGGTCTCTGGCTCACCAACCCCCAGCCAAGGGTTGGTCTGTCTATGAGCACTGCAGCCCACCTGTCCCGGAGTAGTAAAATTGTCCACCGGATGCTCAGTCCTCCTCTCCCTGACCAACTCTCTGATGCTCCAGACTCATTCCTGAACTTGGTTCATTAACATTGCAAGCAGTAGCACTACCACTTGCGCCAGCGGGCCAGAAAAAAACTGCTGTTGTTGGCTCATTACAATGAGTACCAGCAGACAATCACCCTATTAAAGTCATTGTTCCTGTCACAGGTGATTGCTGCTGGAGAGAACTGACCTGTGCAGCCGTTCAGTACCATAGACAGAGTATTAAATCCTATCTGTCTGCAATCCAGCAGAGCTCTTTTCACAGATAAGTGTGATAATTTTAACTGGTTCTTTCTGGGCAAAGTGTCCTCTATCTGGGCTGGAATATCTTCAAGCAGGCTGTTACAAGCTAACAGTGCCCCATATTTGATGGACAGAGGCACTTCATCTTTACGGGAGAAGTTTGAGTCCATGTTGGTGGTAGATGTTCTCCATGTGGCTTCTAGCTTGCACCCCACTTACTATATATTGAACCCTGGGCAACCCCACTTCTTTCAGTGATGGGAATTGCACAGTCCAGTTTTTTTGGAAATTGTTGGGTGTTCACTTAGGGAGGGGAATTTTTGCTCCACTTTGAAAAGGGCAGTGGTGAAGACCCTTCTTAAAAAATCATCTGTGGACCCTGACGTTCTCGTCTCTCACAAATTACAGGCCTATCTTGAACCTTCCCTTTTCAGAGAAGTTGTTGGAGAAGGCGGTGGCAATGCAGTTGAAACAACATTTAGAGAAATATGAACTCTAAGAGTCTTTCCAGTCCAGTTTCCGGCCTCATCATAATATGGAAACTGCTCTGGTCAATGTGCACTATAATCTCCTTCTAGCAAGTGACAGCAGACATTGTTCCATCCTGGTTCTGCTTAACCTTTCTTTGGCCTTCAACACGTTGGACCATGGGGTGTTGGTGGCTCAATTGAGGCAATATGTAGGACTGACAGAGATGGTGTTAAAGTGGTTTGAATCCTATTTGTCTGGCAGGGTGCAGCAGATGGCATTTGGCTCCCCCCCCCCCCCCACAGGGGTTCTGGTCCCCCATTCCGCACACCACCACCCATCCCTTGGCTTACCCCCCTTGGCCAGAGCTGCCAGGGGAGTATGTCCCCTCCAGGAAACATGGGTCTCTAGCCCTGGCTTTCCCCCCTTGGTGGGGCCAAGAGAGTGGGACCCTCACCCCCCTCCCAACAAACCATGATCTGAGCGGGAGCGGCGATGGAAGTGGGGGACATAATTTTTTTGCACCTATTTTTCCCTGGGGGTGGGGATATGCAATGATGCCAGCATCCACCCCACCTCCCTGATGTGTGATGCCGGCCACGGTGGTGCCCTCAGCCTCCACCAGAGATCCTCATTGCGCTGGACACTCTCCCCCCCCCCGGAGAAGGAAAGCAGTCCCTAAGATGCTCAATCCTTCTCCCCCTGGCTGGCCCTCTGACTCCCAAGTCAGTCCTTGAACCCAGGATGTCGGCGCTGCAGACAGACGCCTTACCCCTATGCCGGTGGGCCAGCCTCAGCATTTGGCTCTTTTCTTTCAAGCAGTGCTGCACTCTCTTGTAGCATGTCTCAGGGTTCGATTCTGACTCCCGTGTTGTTTGCTGTGTATATGTTGCCATTGGGAGAGGCCATTAGATGATATGGCTTGGGTTTTCATTGTTATGCTGATGATACCCAGCTGTATGTGTCTTGTGCTCCCAATGATAAGGCAGTTGTCTCAGAACTGAGTGACTTCCTTAGGGAAATTCAAGACTGGATGGAAGCCAGCTGGCTTAGACTAAACCCATCAAAGACAGAGGTGCTACTGATAGAGCCAGGTTAATTTGGTTCATCAGTAATGAGTAGTGGCGCTATCCTACCTATTTTGGATGGTGTTGCACTGGAAGCTGTAGAAAGGGTGAGGAATTTGGAGGTCACTGTGGACTCCAAGCTGACTTTAGAATATTAGGTGTCAGCTGTTGTCTGCAGTAGCTTCTTCCATCTCTGTAACATCTGCCAGATCAAGCACTTTCAAAACCGACTGATGTAGCAACATAGGTGAATGCACTGGTATTGTCAAGACAGGATTACTGTAACACTCTATACCTTGGATTATGAAGTTGCTGCATCACATGCAGCTGGTTCAGAATGCAACAGCCCAGGCTGGTGGCTGGGACCACCCGGTTTGAGCATATCATGGCCTTTCTCTGTGTTGTGCACTGGCTGTTGGTGCATTGGTGCATCATTTTCAAGGTGTGCTTGTTAACTTACAAGGCCCTGTGTGGTTTGAGTCCTGGCTACCTGAAAGTCCTCCTGATCCCATATGCTCCTGGCTATCCCCTTCTGTCAATGGATGCAGGCATCTTATCTGTCCCTGGATCCTGTTTAAAGTTGTCAGGAATAGGGTGTTTGGAGTAACTTCCCCAATTCTCTGGAATGCCCTTCCTCCAGAGGTAAGAAATGTTATGTCCCAGGCCTTGTTCAAGTCACGCTAGAAAACACATCTGTTTGCATTGTGTTTTGGGTCTAGTGTTGCTGCTTAATTTTATTACTGAATTAGTTTTATTTAAAAAATTTTTTATTTATACCCAGCCCATAATTACAATGGTAGTGCTACTGCTTGCAACACCGGCAACCTGAGTTTGGGAATGAGCTCAGGTCATTGTGGACCAGCCAGGGGGATGAGGATTGAGCAGCCCAGGGGATGTGTTCCTCCTCTGGGGAGGGAAGGTCACCATCCTCGATGCAATACTGCCACCTGGGTGACCACAGGTGGCAGTGTAGTTGAGGGTGCCGAAGGGTAAGGATGCAGGTCGAGATCTGGTGTGGCAGCACGCTTATGTGTGCACATGCACTTTGGATCTTCTGTGTCTTTCTGCATCCTAAGGGAGTGGAGAAACATGTAAAGACTCCACAACCAGACTGATGGCAGCCTCTGGTGAACCAAAGACTAACTGACCCGGAAAACTCAGCTACCGACCTGACAAAGACTGTTCAGGCAGGGGACTCTCCTTCCTTAGGCTCCCCAGGGGGTCTGAAACTGTGGCAGCATGGAGGTAGGTGGCTGAAAGGGACTGGAATTCAGTAGAATCAGGCACCTTGGAGGACCCTTAGGGACAGTACCAGATGTGGCACAGAAGGGGGCATAAAGAATAATTTTTTTTTTTTTTTTTTATTTTACTGCAATGGTTTTTTGTATTGCTTTGATTATTGTGAGGTGCCCAGAGCCACTGGGAATGGGTGCCATAGAAATAAAATTGCTTTGCCTTGCTTTATCAGGTCCTGGTGGCTGAAACCTGGTTTGTCTTCCCAGTCACCAGGGAGAAGTTTACCCAGTAGTGGTCACTTGCTGCTCTGTACTCCTCTCTGACTAGAGGCAACCTGTCTAGGACCAGCAGTCATAGACCTTCTTTTTGTTCAGAATCAGTCACCTAAGGTCCCTCTTGACCCAAGGGGCTTCTCTTATTGCTTTCAGGAATGCAGATATTAGACATTCACACTGGAACTGAGCACATCCCCACTGCTGAGAACAATGTCAAGGGCAGCCTCAAAAATAATCCCTGTTGGACATGCTACTCTAGGAAGCATTCCTTGGAGGTGGACAGGAACAAGGTCTCAGCACTGACATAAGCCCCCTTATTTTTTATTTATTCCTTTTGCTGTCAGGTCTCCTGGTAACTCAGTCCCACTCCTTCTGGCCTCTGCCCACCCCTGGGACATACCTCAGTGATGGCCCTCCCAGGCTTGCCCCCCTGGGTGGAGCAACTGAGCAGGCACACCCCCATGGAGATTGGAATTGATTCCCAGTAGACGACCAACTACTGGTGTTCCTCCCTGGCTTACCCCACAGGGTGGGGCCGCAGGGTAAGGGCATGCCCGATGGAGGACTGAACTCGGTTACCACCCAAGAGTGGTGGGTGGGTGCAGCAGAACTGGAGGAGAGGGGTATCATCAATGGAGACAACATTTTTGGTTCATTTTGTTCCCCAGGTGGCGTGGTGTGCAATGATGTGGTGCGCCGAAGCATTGATATCTGGCACACCTCCCCAACGTTTTCAGTGACAGCAGCTGTTCCCTCTGGCCTCTGTCAGGGGTCAGTCACATACCAGATGCTCACCCACCCACCCCCCTAGAGGAAGAGAGCAGTCCATGGTGTGCTCAATCCTCCTCCCCCTGGCCAGCCCTCTGACTCCTAGGGTCCATTTCTTAACCCAGGACATTGGCACTGCAAGTGGTAGCCCTACCACTGCACCAGTGGGACAGCCCTATAAGCCCTTTTAAATCACTAGTTTATGCTTGGGAGACTGAAGTTCCATGGGGATCACCACTACATCAGCTTGGCTGCTCTGTAAAAGGAATCTCAGTTAAAGAAGATATAGTAGTTTTATTTCTTTTACAGCACCTTTCACTTGATCAAGATTCTTTATAAAGAACAGCATACACCAGATGCAAATCATTGAAACCCTTGATCAAGGTCACCTCAGTGTTGTTCCATCTATGGCAGCCAGACTGGCATAGCTTGAGAATGTTGTTTTCTTCCAGGTGATCCACCTGCTGCTCCATCACCACTTTCTCTGTCATCTTATTAAAAGCCAATTGGCCATGGGCCCTGTTGTCCAAGCATCTACCTTCAGGCAGCCATGGGTCGCGAGGGCCAATGCAAGCCAGCCCTCCCCCTAGCCGGAGCACTGCTGCTACCCCCTCCTTGTGAGCCCAGCCAGGCAGCCGTGGGTCATGAGGGCCATCGCAAGCTAGCCCTCCCCCTAGCCAAAGCACCGCTGCAATCCCCTCTGTTTGAGCCCAGCCAGGTAAGGTGTGCAGATCACAATCGGAGCATCAGTGCCAGCTATTTCCAACTTTGTGTGTGTGTGTGTTTAACAAAGGGCCTAGCTGTTTGGCGCCAATTTCAATTAAAAAAAAGCACTTCCACTTTACTAGTCGGCATAGCTGTGCTGATAGTTTTTGCCATTGCCTTTTCCTTAAAAGCCTACAGTGTTTGTACTAGTTCCACATGTAACTTTAAGAGAATTGTGGTGTACAAAGCTCATTTTTTGCAAGTCTAGTGGTTACCTTAACACTTATTTTTTTAGGTGCTAGTTAATCACAAGCAAAGGGAATTTAAGTAGCCAAGTAGCAAAACAACCCGAGTAATTCACAGTAGTAATTAATTCAAACAGTGGGATTGTTAGCACTTTAAGTAGCCAGCTCAGCCTGCCTTTATTTTCTCTTTTGTAAAGTAGCACCAGCTGTGGGATTCTAATTGTTTAAGGAACCATAACAGCCTGCCTTCATTTTAAATGTGCAACTAAGCACAGGAGCCAATCCAGCTTTACTGCTGTGATAACAATTCAAACCCGTTGCACCATGTAAAGGCTTAAATCTCCTGGAGCAGCTCTTGAGCTGCACTGTAGTGCTTACTGGCCTCTAGAGTTACTACTGGTGGCAGAAATTAAATCAAATAAAATTAGCTAAGCTAATCTCGGTGGGCTGAACTCCTAAACCGAATCAAGTTTGTACCTCAATGTCTGCACCTTCTCCTCCTTCTGCTGCTTTATAAATTCCCCTCTCTCTTTTTTCCTCAGGCAGCCATGGGTCATGAGGGCCATCGCAAGCCAGCCCCCCCCCAGCTGGAGCACTGCTGCTACCCCACTCCATGTCCAGGTATGGCGTGCAGATCACAATTGGAGCATAAGCGCCAGCGATTTCCAACTGCGTGTGTGTTTGGCCCCGCCGGCACTGCACGCTGGCTGCCCCACCACCCCCACCACCATCCTTGGTCTGCAAAGACTTTTATAGTGTTCACCACATGAGCCGATACAGCCTATCAGCCCCCTCTGCCATTAGCAGATTATCTACTGTCACCTCTAGTGGCCGCTACACCCAGCTCCTGACTACATTAGCCAACAAGCAGAATGCTACCTACATATCTCTCATTAATTTGTCTGTCTATTCCCCTAGCCTTCCTCCTTCCCTCCCTCCAGCTATCTACCCACAATTGCAACCAAACCCCCCTCCTGCCTATTCATGCACAGCTCCCCCGTCCCTTCATTCTACCTCTACCTTGGAGCAGCTGCTCCATTGCGCCATGAACAAATGGGTTCTCAGTGCTACCATGCTGCCTCCCTCCTTTCACACGGGTTAACAATACTTTACAACACCACTTTAAGTGGCACTCCACATACCCCCAAGGAACTCCATTCCATCCACAGGCTCAAATGATCCTGGCCCAAAACTAAACAGCTTATAGTGCTACTACTCCTACTGGCAGGGGACATTGAAGCAAACCCTGGACCTCGCCCTCCCAACCCCACCATACCGATTACTCTCCCCAGAGGTCTTAAAGTAGTGCACCTCAACATCTGCAGCATTCTAAACAAAGTAACTGCTCTGCAACCACTCGTCCTATCAATACGCTCAGATGTCCTGACCATCTCTGAGACATGGCTGAAGCCCCACCACTTGGGTGCTGATTAACTATTCCTGGCTACTCGCTCATTAGACACGACCGCCAGGGCAGTAAAAGAGGCAGAGGCATTGCCATGTACTGTACATCTCCACCATGCTTCAGGTCATCCTGATCCAGCTACCCTCACTTTTGCCAGCTATAGACTCATCACTAATTAAACTATCACTCCCATACTCAACCCCAGTGTATGTTGCCAGCTCCTACTGTGCCCCTGGAATTCCCCTGCCCATCATCCTTGACCATCTGGACACACTAAAGTCATCAGAAACAGCAGGTGGGCTACATATCCTCAGGGATTTCAACTTCAGTTGGCTTGCCAACAACAGCTCCAAGCTGCATAACAAAATAAATGCTCTAAACCTCACCCAGCAAATCTTCCAACCCACTCGCATAAACCATAAAATGCAGAACCACTTCCACCTGGACTGGGCCCTTACCTCACACCCCCATAGGATTCTTGAAGCTGGTCTGCTCTCAGACTCCCTAACTGACCACCATATGATCTATATGGTTAGGAAAGTATACAGGCCAATCGCACCTCTCCCAAGGATGCTGCTCACTAGATCCTACAAATCTCTAGATCTAGTGTCTCTCTTATATGACCTGGTACATGTTGACTGGTCCTTCATCCCTAAGGCCTCTTCCATTGACTATGCCCTCGAAATCTTTAAGTCCAGATTCCTCACAGTGTGGGACACCCATGCATCCCTCAGAAGGAAAGGGGTTGGGGCGCCCACCTACCCTGGGTCTCTGCCTCTATCATTAACCAATTCCATGCCAGGGACCAGGCATGGAAAACATACAAGGCAACTGGCACCCAATTGTCACTCCAACTTTACCGTGCACCCTGTAACTCCTGCACTAAACTTATACGACAGGCCAAAACAAATTACTTCAAGATGGCTTTCAACTCAAATCTCAATCACCCAATGAAATTCTGGAAAACTATCAAATCCCTACTCCCCCCCCCCGCCCAGCCACCTACCCCGATCCTAACCTTCTGAGGCTGTACCATCTTGGAACCTGGTGAAGTGACCTTCACCTTCAATACCTTCTTCACCAGCTGCGCAGCCTTTCTCCTATCAGCTCTCCTGCACCCCCATGAGCACTTCCCTGCTAAAGCCACCCACCTCCCGGTCTTCCACTTTCTCTTTTCGCCTGGTCTCCCCTGCTGAACTGCTAAAAGCACTGTGGGCACTAAATCCCAACAAAGGCAACTGCCCTACTGGACTGAATGCCAAAATGCTAAAACTGTCAGCTTCTGCCATCGCCACCCCACTGGCCGACCTTTTCAATCTCTTTTTTTCACTAGCTGCTAGCTCAGCTGACTGGAAGCATGCAGTAGTTATCCCCCTCCCCAGAGGTGGCAATCCCTCCTCACCGGGAAATTACTGCCCCATCTCCCTCCTCCCCATTCTGGCCAGACTTAAGGAACACTTTGTACTCACCCAACCCTCCTCCTTTCTAGATGCATCCTCCTTCTTCACCCCCTATCAGTCTGGTTTTTGGAAATTGCACTCAACCATCACCTCCCTACTAAGGCTCACTGATGCCGCCCTCACTGGCATGGATAAAGGGCACATCACCTCAGCATTTTCATTGACCTAGCAAAGGCCTTTGATACCATCTCCCACTCCCTGCTACTATCCAAATTAAAGGATGCTGGACTCTCTGGTCCTGCCACCAGCTGGTTTCATTCATACCTAGCAGGCAGATATCAATCTGTAAAAATTGGCCCACACACCTCTAACCCCCTGCCAGTCATTATTGGTGTCCCCCAAGGCTCAGTCCTGGGCCCGGTGCTTTTCTCCATTTTCCTGAATGATCTTCCGTCGGCCTGCCCATGCACATCTATCCACATGTACGCTGATGACACCATACTGTATGCAACAGGCCCCTCCACCACAGAAGTGGCCTCTATACTACAACAGGACTTCAGTGCTGTTCAGCACTGGTTCTGCTCCAACCAGCTGTTCCTTAACACCAAGAAAACAGTCTCTCTAAGCTTCAGCTCACAGCCAAGACTTTCCCGTCTCTCCACCCCCCCATCTACCACACCATTGATGGGACAGCTCTACAGGCATGCACCTCCTTCAGATACTTAGGGGTCTGGCTCGACCAGCACCTTAATTTCTCCATGCACATCGAATCGATTCACGAGAAACTGCATCCCAAACTTGGTACCGTATATCACAACAAGGGATGCATCCCTCCATCGTCCCGGAAGGAAATTGTCCAAAAGATGATTCTACCGTTATTTGATGATGACGACATAGTCTACGGCGCTGCTCCCCCCTCCTGCCTAGCCAGTCTTGACAAACTCTTCCATTCCTTCTGTTGCTTCATCCTGGAATGCCCCCCAATGACTCACCACTTTGACCTCTACAGATCTCTAGCCCTGCCCTCACTTCAGGCCTGTAGGCAAGTTCACTGTGCTAGGACCACAGCTAAATACTGTCCCTTCCCCCCACCTCAAATCTGCCCTCTCAATCCAACCACTGCCAGCGCACTCCATCAGGCGTGCTGACTCCAGGCTTTTTCATGTCCCATTTATGGGCTCATCCAAAGGTCAAGCTGCTTTCAAATACCACATGCCCAAACTTTGGAATGCTTTGCCTGCCGACATTAGACAAACCACAAACTCTCAGCATCTCAACCTCCTCCTAAATACTCACTTCTCCACCAGATGTACATGCACCTAGCACAAGCAGGGGGTTGGTACACCCGCAACAAGCACTCTTTGCACGCCTAGCCTTGCAAAAGTGGAACAGGTTGTTAACTTACCCAGGGGGTCCTGCTGCACATGCCCCTCCTAGCTCTTCCATCCTTGTGTAGTGACATTAAGGTCAAATGTGCCATATGCTTAGGTTAATTCTGCTTGCTCTGTAACCAGTACCTCTGTAATTTGTGTTCTATTATTGCCTTTTTTGACTGCTACTCCTCTCGGCCTTGGGAGCTCTGTAGCTCTGTAAACACAGGTTCAATGTCACTTGTACTAGCTGCAAATGTTTATCCATTATATGTCTGCATTATTGCTCCTCTTCCCCCTTCCCCCAGGACTCATCTGGAATTGAGTGGTCCTCTGCTCAGCATCCCTTCCTGGGAAAACTCTTAAATAAATAAATAAATAAATAAAATAAAATAAATCTCCAGCTGAACCCTGTAATGGCTGCCACTAGGAAGGCACGGACCTTACTCTTGGCCCTCACAGGCACATCCAAATGGGAGTGCTCTCCCCCAGCAAGGTATGCTCCCCTCTGGAATAACCCACATATACAAATAGACAAAAAGCCGATTCACTGGGAGGGATGGGAATCCTGGGGTATCCACATGGTCCAGGACCTGTACATACCAGACTCCTCTGCCCTTATGTCCTTTGCCCAATTGCAAACCAAATATGATACTCCGACCAGGGACTTTTGGAAATTTGTACAAATCCAGAGATCAATTCTGGCTTTTACCTCCACGTCCAACCTTGTCACCAAATGGGGCTGGCTGGCTGGGCAGCATAAGAATTGGATAATTCTTGGACTGGTGGACCAATTTTACCGAATCTGGCAGGACTCCAGACCCGAACCCTTGGAGCATTGCCGTCTGGCTTGGGCAGCGGACTTGCAAATGTCCATTTCTCAGGAAGTATGGTCTGCCTGTCTCCGATGAGCTCACACTTCTTATAAGGATGCGAGGAGCCAGTTGATTCAGCTTAAAATCCTTTTACACTGGTACAGAATCCCGCAGTCCTTCATACAAGAGGATTGCTGCCCCATGCCCAATGTGGGAGATGCCACTACAATCCAGCTAACATGCTCCATATTTTATGGCGGTGCCCTAGTCTGGCCCTTTTCTGGGAAGCTGTCAGAAATGACTGCTCAGTTGTTTTGGGCCAAATTATTGACCTCCCAGCCCCGCACTCCTTCTGGGTGACACTTCCACTCTGGTGGAGATCCCAGCTGAGCATAAGGCCTGGCTGCTAAATGCACTCCTGGAAGCTAAACGGTTAATCCTAATGAACGGGTGACAACCTTCCCCTCCGACTGTTGCCACCTGGAGGGCTGCCATAGCCAGGCTTGCTGGCCTACAGAGACTTTCATTTTTGAGGAAGGGACAATTATCCTTATTCACGTGCAAATGGGGATGGTATCTCAGTTCCCCTCTTTGTTTAGTGTCTCCCACCCCACCCTGTAATCCTCCATAACCCCAGCTCCTACAAGGTGGTGGCAGCTGGGAGATGCATTAAATAAGGCATCCCAGCACTGCTCTCTGTCTCCCCATTCTCAAAATGTATGACACATTTTGTTCTCTAACTTCTTCTCCTTTCTTGCTCATGTCTGTCTTTGCTTGCAGGAATCTCTCCCACCCTCTTCCTTTCCTTATGTGGTACTGACTTGCTTCATTACAGTGGTTATATTCCTGGTGGGCAGCTAAAGCTGAAATGGCCAACTCATATAATTATTATGTGATGATTGGATAATTTAGATTGTTAACCTTTATACAGAGCTGTAGCTTTATCTTTAGAACTGTATACACCTAGTTTACCTCCTATACCTTAGTAGGGCTGCTCAATTAATTTCTCTTTTCTGTGCATATGTATTGACATATGAAAAATGATGTCCTGTATGTTGTTTATTATATATAAGTAAAAATCTCAATAAAACTCTTCCATGATAAAAAATTAAAAAAGCCAGTTGGCCTCCATTAAGGCTGCCATGATCCACCTGCTCAGGAATAGATGCCATTCCTGGAATAAAGAGGTATTCCCTAAGATTACTAAGGGTGCTGTACTTGGTATCTGTGGCTGCATAACCTACTTACAAACCAGAAACACCTGATTCCACCCATTCAGCAATTTATTACATTTCCATAGTATATTCAGCAGGTTACCTCACAGCTGGCCATGCCTCAAACATACATTATTCTGTATTAAGAATTATTTTAGTGAGGTTTCCTGAGGTCTGGTACCAGAAGTGGCGTTATTTGTTATCTGCATTAACATTCCTTGAACATCTTTATATCCTCTGTAGGCATTTGCCCAACACTGATCCTAGTCATTGTCTTGCCGCATCACTCACAGAATTACTTCATAGAAACATAGAATTTGATGGCAGATAAGGGCCGCTTGGCCCACCCAGTCTGCCCTTTTTCCCTACCTACATTATTACTGCAGACCATACTTGATCTACAGCTCTTTCTCCCTCCCCCCCTTCTTTTCCACTATGATTCCCTTGTACCTATCCCATGCATTCTTGAACCCCACCATTGTCTTCACCACCACCACCTCTGCTGGAAAGTTAATCCAGGAATCCACCACTCTTTCTGTGAAGAAGTACTTCCTAACATCTCTCCTTAATCTGCCTCTCACTTCACTTTTATTCTGCTCAGGTGTGGGGAATGTGCTAGCAATAAGTTACCGTAGCTCATTCCCACTCAAGGGATTTCCTAAGTCCCTTGCCCCACTCAGGCTGCCCCCACTTCATTTTCCCAACATCAGCTCCCTGGAAACTGAATTCAGGGCTTCAACTTTCCTTGTTGTGCATGAGAGAGTAGGAGGTATCTCCAACAATGAGTCACTGGCAGGGCTCAGGAGTTGCTCACATTTCTAAAGAATAGGATTATTTTTGTACCTGGGTCAAAGAGGTCCTTTTTTTATGTTTGCTTGCACACATGCGCAAGAAACATCTTGGGAGAATGCCACTTGCTGGAGGTGTGCGCTGTTCCTGCCACTGAACTGCTTCATTTGTGGAGTGCGTTCCATATGCACCAATGGAGCGGTGAGATGTGTATGGCAGCTGATTGACAGTAGTGGCCTTGGCTTCAAAGAAGAGGTCCGCTTCAATCACTGCATGAAACGTGTTGTTGGGATGCATGCACGCTACACCTGCCTGCTCATCTGACCCGTTAGTTTTGCACTGCCATTATTTTTTTTTTTAATGAAGTGCCACTAGGAACATTGACTAATTCTTATATCACACCCTCTCTCCATCCCAGCCCGCAGATCCCTTGCTTTAGAGCACATTTACAACTCCAAAATTATAGTGACGATGACGCCTCTCATGAATGTGATAACAGAAAAGAAGAAACTGTAGTGGAACACAATTGGTTTGGCGGTCATCGATCACCATCATAAGTTACCAGCACCTTTTGGGTTATGTCGCTGCCTCACGTCTTTGACTCACTCAGAGCTGTCATTCATCGAGAATGCATCGATGCGCATCTGTAGTGTTTACTCTTTTCTTGT
Source organism: Neoceratodus forsteri (assembly GCA_016271365.2). Lineage (NCBI taxonomy): Eukaryota > Metazoa > Chordata > Ceratodontiformes > Ceratodontidae > Neoceratodus > Neoceratodus forsteri. Next base: position 538,449,792 of record CM028129.1, read on the forward strand.
TCTGTGAGTAGCTTTACAGAATATTATTGTTATTATTATTTTAATCTGGTAAAGTTTATTCTCTGACCCACCTATACTTTTCCAAAACAACTACTGATCCAAAGGAGATGGCTAGTGCTTCCGACAGATTTCATCTATTAAACATCAGTCAGTGGCAATCATTTTATTTATTTATTTGTGTACGTTAATTGATATTTTAGTGACATTTTACTAGGCGAACAAAGTCGTCGAGGTCAGAGTATGTCTGCATCAAGGGTACCCAGACTGCTGCAACTGTATACTGTAGTGCCAAACCAGATAATTAACCTCCTCTGCCCCCCCCAGTCACCCCATGGCGGAGACACAACATCTCCTTTTGCATACTGCACACGTTTATAACCCTGGATTTTACAGCTGCTCCATGCCTCTGCTGTATGGGAGACAGCACAAGGAATAACAAGAAAAGAAAAAAAAAAACAACGAGTCAAGTTTACAAGCGATGTTTTTTAGTCCCTAATGTAATGGGGAAATATAGGCAAGAATAACTAACTGTTTTTCTTCCGTTATTCTCTTTCAGATAAAGCATCCTGGAGTCAGAAGCACTCTATATCACAATCCCGGACCCCAGTGGTGACGGCGTACCAAGGAGATCCGGTGATCCTAACAGCCACCTACGAGACAACTAGCTCGAATCTGTATCTCTTCTGGTATGGGCAGTATCCCGGATGGGCACTGGAATATCTGCTCCATGTAGATACTTCTGGTGAAATATATGGAAAGGAAGGCGAAGAAAAGTCAAGATTCAAGGTGACTGTGAATAAAGAGCAACAATCCACTCAGTTCAGCATCTTAAAAGTGAAGTGTCCAACTTCCGCGATGTATTTTTGTGCTTTGAGCGGCACAGTGACGATCAGCCACCACGAAGTGGTGCCAAAACTCTCATCCATCCAACTCCCTTCTCCACCAGAATCCTTATCTAAACAGTTTGTGTTATTGACCAGCATTAGAATACTTTGCACCTACAACTGCTTCTTTTTCCTCTCTCTTGCAACTGAAAAAAAAATTACACACTAAAATGCAGCAAACATTTATTTTTGTTTTTATAATTTATGTTTCTGCAATACCTTGCAAGTGAAAAGGGATCGGTTTGTTTTTCAAACAGAGGGGAGAGAGAGAAAGAAGCAAGTGCCTTAGTTGGGATTTGAACCAGGTGACAACTTTCTGGTTTGCTACCAGCTGCTCTACCAAGGCAAATGGATATCTAGGACTGCCAGAAAACCCTTATTCTTTTTGTAATTTATAAGGGTGTGGTGTGAATATATCTGGAATCAAAACAAACAGAAGAGAGAAAGAAAGTAATAACTTCTGGTTGTACTAGCAGCTCTGCCACCAAGGCAACTGGAAATCCAGAAGTACATTACTTTTTCTCTAGTGCATAACCCTTTTTCCAGTTGCCTTGATGGTTCAGCAGGAAGGGCAACCATAATGACATCCCAACCCACCCTGCACACAGCAACAGGTGTAGGGGTATGCCTTGGGGTTGTCAGTCCTAGCACTCAACCCATTCCATCAGTAAATAAGCTGAGATGAGAACAGTAAAGGAGAATGGGGTGACCTTTAGGGTTGACAACTCCAAGGCACCCCCCACCGCACCCCTGTTGCTGTGGGCAGAGTGGGGGTGGAGTGTTTAGGTTGGAAACCCTAATACCACATTCCCCAACTTTTGTCACTGGAATCCTAACTGATGCATTAATTAAGTTTTTTTTCACAAATAGTTGCCTTACTTTTTGAGATAGTATAATCATATCCTTATTTGGCTATTGGAGTGCAGTGCACTCCTGGCCCTGCACTCCCATTCCTCCATAGATGCATACATGTCAGCTGCCATGGAAGCATTTCAGCCAGAACAGCAACCAAATTGTCAGTATAGCCTTGTTGTTCCACCTCATGAACTCTAAGTGAGAATTTTCAAAACCCTACCAGAACGTCATTCCACATCACTGTAGCATCATTCTAATCCACACCACAGGCGAGGAAGCACATTTTGGCCAGGATCTGAAAACTGATGACTGTCACATTCACGAGGTGATGTAAAGAAATGGTGATGTTGGAAATTTAGTTTGAAAATATTGAAAATTACGAAAGTTAGAAGCTAGCATAGTGAAGAGTAAGCGTAGCGAAGTTTAAACAGATGTGCACAACTTTGCCATTTTAACATATTTTGGCCCCAAATTTTTTAAATATTATCACTGCAGATTTTCAGCATTGCCATTTTTTACACCTCCCCATGAACAGTACTACTGTCATTTTTCACATCCTGTTCAGAATGTGTTTTTGCACCTGTGGTGACAAATGCCGTAGTCGCTGTGCAAAAGCAGCTTTCGGCTAACAAACTGATACTGCTACTGTTCATAAGGTGGGGCTCACAAAAAACCCATGTTGAAAATTTGGAGTGAAAATACCAACGAATGCCTGAGGCATTAGGGTTTCCGACCATAACACCCCACCCTGTAGAGAATGACAGACATCAGGGCTGTGACTTGGGATAGTCACCTGCAATGCTCATTCCATTCCACCCCCACCCACACCCTGCAGCCACTGAGAGGCATCGAGGTGTGCCTTGGACTCTTCGGCCCCAAAGTTCACCCCATTCTCCTATACCGCACCCATTTCACAATATTTCCTGATGGAATGGGGTGCGCATAAGGGCCAAAGACCCCAAGGCACACCGTGACACTTGTCAGTGTCTGCGCAGTAGGGTGTGGCAAAATGGTGTGGCCGTTATGCCTGATGACCCAAAGGCACACCCCAATGCCTGTCACTATCTGCAGGGTGGTGATGGGGTTGGCTTCAGTTCAATACTTTACTGCCATTCCTATTATGCAGCTCTGTAACTCTTACACTACCAATGCCAATGCCAGCAAGCAAACATTCGGCATTGACAAATGCTTGTTTTTCTTAACTGTCACATGGCTTCATGCTGGTCACTCAAATGTGATATTATACACCTTGGAGGGTATAATTGCGACTGTGAAATGGAGCAACTGCTTGTTGATTTGAAGCATGAACTGCATTTCTCACACTGTGATTATGCACTGATATCTCAGCCCAGTAAAATGTGGCCTCGGCCAATCAGATTTGATGATTTTCACCATCCTTTTCGAAATCTGCATTATAAAATGGATAAAGAAAATGACGCATTTTGTTTGGCTAACTGCCATACATTATTACAGTGCTATCAACCACAACTCTTAAAAAAGTCTTGGTTTGCCATCTAGAAATTTTACTTTCAAAATTGGTAACTTGAACTCTCTGCATAATAAACAATAAATAAAAAAAGTCAGATTGTCTACCACTAGCCTTTGAGCTGTTCGCAGATGCATAACATCTTGTCTATTATTTTTTAACTATTCTAGACCCACTTTAAAAGTGCAATAGAAACTCTAGGTTGTTAGTAGTAGTTCTCTGAATGCACTTGCAGAGGCTGAAGTCCCTCAGTCTGTGGCCTTGCACTTTTCTGCTGCCCTTGGCATGCATTCATGGCATTACTACCAGCATCCTGTCATGTCTTATTGCTTACAGCAAAGAATGTTAATGGCGTCTGCTTGCTATGAAAATGGAATAATAATACTAAGAAGAAGCATTTATATAGTGCTTTTCTTATAACTGTATCACAAAGCACTTTACAAGCAATGAGAGACTGGTAGTGAAGTGACTAAACATGTAGTGGCAGACATTTCACACATCAGCACCCACCCACATGCAGCCTTGGACAATTGCATGAACTGGTTTTATGGGAAGAGTAATGCTGGCCATGATACCAGAGAAAATGTCCCTCTTTAGTTAAATGTCTTCAGTTCTTTCACTTCCACCAGGACACCCAGCAGGACAACACCAGAGGCAGACAAAAAGGACCTCAGTTTAACATCTCATCCAACAGCACAGCACCCACTAATACTACACTCAGAAGCCTGCAGTTTATGGTGCGAATCAGTCCAGTGTGTGACCAGAACCCATGACCTTCTGACTTAGAGGCAGACGTGCCACCAACTGAGCCATGCTGACATAGCCACTGCAAGAAATAATTGAGCATTTAGGCAACCCAATGATCGAAGGGGTTTGAAGAAGTTAAGTACTGGGGTTGGGAGAAGAGGGTGTGTAAACATAAAAATCTAATCTTTACATGCTGGTCTTTTTTTTTTTTTTTTTGTACAATGCTTTATACTCCTCCCCCATATGGCCCCCATCTGACAGGCTCCCCCAGCTCCATCCCCCGGAATTACCAGGGCTTACCTTATGCCTGGTCTGGGAGCGGTGCCTGTGGAGAGTTGGTCACCATCCTGCCATCGGTTTTACCTCATTTTCTCCCCATTTTTACCAGAGGGCCTGAGGAGAAGGTTGCATGTGTGTGGAGGCATGCATGCACTTTACAGCCCCGGTAATGAGCCTCCTCCACCAGCCCCATTGGCCTACCACCGGCACCCTGCTTGCGCAACCCCTCAGCCTCTACCAGGGGGCAGCCATGAGTGAGGGATGCCATATCACCTCCACGGAGAGGACAGTTGCCTGTCGGCAGCTCCATCCAGCTCTGCCCTCCACCCCGTGCAGATCTCTGATGACCCAGGCTCGGTCCCGAACCCAGGTCACCGGCATGCCGTGAGGTGAGACGTCCAGCACCTCAGCCCTCTGCACCACTGGGCTGGCCCCGGTACTTTTTAAATGTTTTGAAAAACAATAATAGGGCTTTGGAGTGCCTCGATACAACCTATGGAGACAAGCGTGTACATTTTTTCATTAGATTTTAATAGGTTCTTGTTTGATACCTCTTTTTTCAATCCTAACAATTGGCATACATTTCCATTTTAATTTATGCAAGTGACATGTAAATTATACAAATTTTTATACAAAACCGTTTTTTAAGTAGCAGTATTTCTTAGCCACCATGCATTTTTTTTTCAGCAATAATATTTTGTTTTTATTTTTCTCAGGGCCGGCCTTAATTATTCTGGGCCCCTGTGCAGCCCTCTGCCGGGCTTCACCACTCCATTCCCTGTGGGCCCCCCCACACATCCAACATTTACGTGCAACTAACCCTTTTGTCCTGTATTAATAAAGCAGTAGCAGGTCTACTAGTTTAACCAGCCTATTTTAATTGGTGCCATGGACTGCACTGAATTATTTGACTTCACCACTGGAAATGAATCTGACTGAGCCTGGAACCAGAACTTAAGTAACTGCCGTATTCATTTCTGTAAGGACAAGGACATCATCACTGGACACTCACACCTCAGATACTCTGATTTGCAAACAAGTTGAACAATTTAACTTTTCTGGAGGTGTGAGAGAGAATAGAGAGGATTATCACAGGAGGCAGTATAGCGTAGTGGTTTAAGGCTCTGAGTTGCAAACCTGGAAACCTGCGTTTAAATCCCACAGCCTCCACTTGCATACTGTGTGATCCTAAGCAAGTCACTTAACTTCCTTGTGCTCCCAGGCTGCATCTGTAAATGAGCTTTCAGCTTAGTATGTCTCTCCTTGTAAAAAAAAAAAAAATCACAGGACACCTGTAAGGTTGCCACCTGTCAGTTTTTTTACCTGGTGATCAGGTTTTCAGGGTCCTTATCAGGAAATCCGATTATGCTCTGTGCTGGTCTGGCTTTGGAGCCATTGTGAGCAGGTGTCAACTGTAAAAAAAATTTTTGCACAAGCCAGCAGGGCAAGTTGATTCAAAATTGCACTATCCCACAGATGGTTGCACTAGCCCACAATTATAATGATAAATTTTGATCACTTATACAGGAAACAATGCAAGCCAACAAATGCTCTGACTGCACATGTATCCTGCTCCCACATTGCTTCCAGCTCCCCACCAGAAAAAAAGACTGCAGTGCCATCACACAAAGTGAGCCCCCCCCCCACTGTTTTGTACCATGGCCTCCTCTCTTCCTCTTCTCTTTCTGCACACACACACACAGGTGCACACACACCAAACCAGTGGATATCATAACAACAAATGTTCAATCAAGCAGTCCTAGCTCTGCACACGCACAACAGCTGACATCATCATGCACCTCACCACACTGTCACCACCACCCACAGGGCAATAAACAGAGTCAGGCAGAAAAAGACACTCTCAGCCCCCACTCTATAGTCAACTGGAGACCTGTACTTCTGGAAGTTTTTGTACAGTCTCAAGTGAGCCAGGAGCACATCTAAGATTTCTTTGGGGTGTGGGCTACACAAACTTAAGGGGCTTGGGAAATAGAAAACTATGACATTTTTATTTTTAAAAAGCATTGATTTTAATATGCTGTGCACCAACAATAACAGATTTTTTTCTTTAACATCCTTTCATCAGCCCTGGGGAAACAGTACACAGGCATAATGCTAAACGAACATATGAAATTTGCCCTCAGATAAAGGCTTAGAGATCTATCAAGTCTGCTCGAATGTGCAGCTAGCATCCCTTATTCTGCAGCTGCCCCTCCCTTCCACCCTTCCCCTTCATTATCCCTCCCCCTTGTCCTGTCCCATCCCCTTTTGAAGCAGTCCACTGTTCTACTGGATACCACTTCTGCAGGTAACGCATTCATCCCAGCTACCACCCTCTCTGGAAAAAGTGTCTCCTCATCTCCCTCCTGAACCTTCCTCCTTCCAGTCTCATATCATGGCCCCTGGTGTCCCTCCCCTTCCCTCCCTTACTTTGAACAGCCCCTCTGTAGCTGTCTTGTTTATTCCTTTCATGTACTTAAAGGTTTCAAGTCATGTCCCCCCGTCCCTGCTCTCCTCCAGCGAGTATATGTTCAACTTCCTCAGCCTCCCCTCATATGATAAGTCCCCCAGACCCTTGATCATCTTTGTCACCCTGCACTGCACCCTCCTCCAGTAACTTAATGTCCCTCTTCAGATACGGGTACAGTACAGCACGCAGTACTCCAGGTGTGGTCTAACTAATGACCTTTACAGTGGCAGACTCACCTCCTCCCTCCTCGAGGATATACCCCTTGCAATGCAACCCAGCATTTTGTTTGCCTCTGCAGCTGCCTTCCTACATTGTGCCGACTTGTTCATTGACCCTGTAATGAGCTCACCCAGATCCATCTCCTCCTCTGTCTGGGCTAGCTGCACTCCCCCCAGCTGGTAACTCCTCCTTGGGTTCTTCACTCCAAAATACAGCACCTTGCATGTTTTGGCAATAAACTCCAGTTGCCAAGTGTCTGACCAGGTTTCAAGCTTTGCCAGATCATATTGCAACATGTGCCATCCCCCTAGGTCATCATCCACTGCTCCCATCTTGGTATCATCAGCAAACAGACTGATCTTGCTCTTGATGTCCAAATGATATGTCTACAATGAATATCCCAAATGACACTGGTCCCAACATCGAGCCCTGTGGAACACCGCTCATCACTACCCTTTGGTGTGAGAGCTCCCGACCCACCACCACCCTTTGTTGCCTTCCCTGAAATCAGTTCCCTACCCATCTCATCAGCTTTGCATCTGCCCCTGTGCCTTCTAACTTACTTCCCAGCCTCCCATGCAGCACTGAGTCAAATACCTTACTGAAGTCCAGATACAGGACATCCACTGCTTGGCCCCTGTCCAGCTGCCTAGTTACCCAGTCATAGAACTCCACCAGGTTGGTTTGGCAGGACCTGCCACATATGAAGCCATGCTGTCTGCTGTCTTGTAGCCCTTTGGCCTCTAGGAGAGAAACCAGCCTCTCCTTCAGGATAGTCTCCATCAGCTTACCCAAGATGGATGTGAGGCTCACTGGCCTGTAGTTCCCTGGTTCATCATTGGGGTCACTCTTGAGGCAGGGCACCGCATGAGCCATCCTCCAATCCTGAGGTACACACCCTGAGTGTAGTGAGGCATTAAATAGGTCTGTCAAAGGTCCTGCAAGGACCTCTGCCAGCTCCTTCAGTACCCTGGGGTGGATGCCATCTGGACCTGGCGCCTTGTCCACTCTCAGTGCCTTCAAACCCTCCTGAACTCTGCCCTCCATGGTTCCCCATCTGTTACCCCCTTGCCCCCTTTACTGACATTCCTCCATCCTTGGGTATCACCTCCCTCTTCTCCTTAGTAAATACCGAGCAGAAGTAATCATTTAGTGCTTCTGCCTTATCTCACCCTGCTTCTACCCAACCCCCCTCCTTCCTAATCCTTACTATGTGGTCCTTACAGCTCCTTTTCTCCCTGATGTACCTAAAGAAGTCCTTCTCCCCCTTCTTGATGCCTTGTGCCAGCCTGAGGTCCGTAGATGCCTTGGCTCCCCTTACTGCCCGTGTCACCTTCTTTGATTCCATCAGGTACTCCTGCCTGTCCTCCACCCTCCCTGTTTTCTTGTACTTCCTAAAGGCAGCTCTTTTCCTCCTTACCTTTTCCATTACCTCCTTGCTCAACCAGCTTGGTTTCTTTTCCCTAGCCTTCTTGCTCTGGGCCTTGCAGCAGATTTTGGTTGCCTCCATGATCCCTAGCTTTATGAGCTCCCACCTCTAGTTAGTGCCCATACTAGGTTGAATTCTGGCCAGGTACCCTTTTGCCACTTCCCCCATCCTCCCAAAGTTGGTCCTCCTGAAGTCTAGCACTCTTATGCCAGATTCCACTCCTTCCTTGCTCATATCCAATGTGAGCCATACTGAGTGGTGGTTATCACTCTTGGACCACTGATTCTGATCCATGTATCCAATTTTTATTTGTATTACATATAATTTATGTAAGGGAAGGGCAGTCAGAAGACCCACAGTCTTGCTGAACTGACACATCCAAAAGAAACCCAGGGATAAGTTCAAAGAACAGGACATAGCTAAATCTGCAGCTATTTAAAATACAATTTCTTAGTTAAATTTTCTTTGAAGGCAGGAACCAAAGTATCCACTTTATAATGCCCTCAGGGAGATCCTTTGACTTGCAATAGTTGCCAGGAAGAACCTGTGTTGGGAGGGGGTGTCACAGGCAGCCCTTGAATCACATCAGAAAGACCTTTGATGTGTAGATAACAAGGATCCAGACGAATTTGGAAGGTCCAATACACATTCCCAGGATGCTTTGGAAGGACATCACAGAAACTGTTTATGTTTGTGTGTGTGGCAGAACAAAAAACAGTTATGACCAGTTAACCTGAGGAGAGGAAATTGAGTATGTTACTTATCATTTTTTTCAAATCTTGTTGGGACATCCTGTGCTGTAAAATATAACTTTTAATACTCCAAGGTGGAGTTTAATGACCTCAGAGAGGAGGCTGGCTCAGGACTGCTTTTATCCAACTGAGTAAGCCTTACAGAAACACATTTTATTTTATTTATGACTGAGAGAAGAAGGACAACATCAGCACTGTAGGAGATAAGTATTATGTGGATAAGAGAGCTTAGTTTGTACTTTAAAAAACTGTTTTGTTTTTAAGATTGTATGTGTTTGTTCTGTATTTATTGTTCTGTTTTGATATTGTAAAGTAAAGATATGTTTTACAATGAAAACTGCCTGGAGTGCCTTGACATTTCTTTTTATTTAAGTGGAGCTTTTAAACGGTTACAGTTAACACTGTGTATGGGCTTATTGATATACCTAACTGGGAAACAGATAGAGTTCTCTAAAGTCTTGCATAGAGTTCTAAGGGTTCATTTGAAAGACCTGGTTGGGTGCCTGTAGGCAAAGATATCTGGCCCCATGAAGACAGAATTATCTGAGCCTAATAATTGGGTAGGCTAACAAGAGGTTATCAGTTTGAATCCCTCCAGAACTTGCGACTAAGGTGACTTGAACCCACAAAACAGACAAGAGAGTTACCTTGTTCTGTTCACTGTCCACAAATAATACGCTCAGAGGTTGGCACTTTGGGAGTAGAGGGCTGACCGGTTGACCAAGTTTGTGACAGATTGGTTGGCCACAGTGGCATAAAAAGTTTGGTGGTATAAGCTTCATTGTTCAGTGTGTCAGCTTGAGACTGTTTACCTCACTTGAAAAAAAAGGCAGTGTTTTATTTCAAAAGGAAACAGAACTATATCCCTTGACTTACAGTTAAGTTCCCACCCATTTTATTTTTTTTTCTCTGAAGTGCCAGTCAGAATAGTATTAGTAGTGAGGGAAGAAGAAAATGACTTCTGACTACAGCAGGCACACTGTAGATTTCTTAAAGCAGTTGTGCGGTGACAGGGGAGTCCTGTTTGGGGTGAAAGCCAGTAAGCAGAACCTCACAGACGCCCCGATGGTAGCAGCTACCCAGAGCAACGAGTCACAGATGGTGACTGAAAAGGACCAAACCTCAAGTCTGGAAGGGCTAGCGGCCAGTGAGAGGTTCTGAGCCGATGAGGCAGACAGCAGGACCACTGTCAGTTAAGGGCCACAGCAGCAGAGACAAGTCACCAGTATCCTAAATCTGGAAGTTCTCAGGTTGCAACTTGAGTTGCACAGGATGCAGCTGGAGTCCCAGTAGAGGAGAGAAAGGGAACAGCGAGAGGCAGACCGTGAGGAGCATGAGCGCCAGTGAGCTGCAGAGGAGAAGAGAGAGTGAGAGTGCAGAGAGGCAGAGGAGAGGAGAGAGGAGCGCCAGTGGCAACACAAACTGGAGAAGCTATGACTCCAACCAGCGGCACCAGAACAGGTAAGTGGCTTGGGTTTAACTGGGACTGCAGGACTGGGTTACAAATTGAACTCCAAATTAATAGCCAAGTTTAAGGAAGGGGAGGACATGGATGCATTTTTAAATTCTTTTGGAAAAGTTTGTATTCAGGCTAAAATTCCTAGAGAGTTCTGGAGCTTCCAGCTATCCCCACTACTTACCGGAAAAGCTCGGGGTGCATTGGGTCAAATGAACAATGAAGACAGTGACAATTACAGCAAGTTAAAAGCTGTACTGTTAAAAAAGTTTGAATTAACTACTGAATCAAACAGAGCTAAATTCTGTAAGCTCAGGAGAAGCCCTGATATGAGCTATGAGGAGCTAGCCACGAAACAACGTCAGTTTTTAAAACATTGGTGGAAAGGAATTGAAGCAACCTCTGTTGATAAAATTGAAAATGTGATTTTGTTAGAACAGTTTTATTGGGCATGCACAGCAGATTTAAAAACCTGGCTAGAGGACTGAGATCCAAAAACAGTGCGAGATGCTGCTGAACTCTCGGACCACTATGCCAAGAGCATACCTGCTCTGAGAGCTAATGGGGCAAGTGTGGCAGCACATAAAGGGAAAAACGCACCTTCAGGGCAGCTAAAACCCTCACTGCCTCCACCAAAACTAGTTAGCCCCAGGTTTCAAAGAAAATATTTCTCTGAAGCAAGAAATGTTTGTTGGTTATGTAAAGAAACTGAGCACATTGCCAGACAGTGTCCAAGAAGGGCAAGCAATAATACGTAAAGTAGTACCAGAAAGAAAGTGGGTTGTTTGTGTGTCCCTGGAAGCATGCCAGTGAACATGAGGGAACACATGCACCCAGTCATGGTAAATGGCATTCAGACACAGGGGTTAAGGGTCACAGGGGCATCCCTGACTTTGGTAAAGGGGGATCTGGTACAGCCTGGTCAGCTTATACCCAATAAATAAGTAACTGTAAAAGGGTTTACTGGTGAAGAGAAAACATTGCCACTCGCTAGTGTTCTCCTTGACTGGGGTGAAACAGGGGGAACTGTGCAACAGGTGGCTGTAGCCAACACATTAGCAGTGGATGTGATCCTGGGTAACAATCTCCAGCTGGGGGTGGTATGTGCAGTTACCCGTAGCCAAGCGGCCAGTGAAAATTGTAGTTCCCTGAGCCCCCCAGAAGCCATTGGGGAAGATACTGAGAGGCTGGTTCCCTAGCCTGTGTCTCCAGAAGGGGAGACTGATAAAAAGGGGTAGAAATTTCCCCAGTAGCAAGTAACCACCCAGTTACAGAGGGTTACTCCAAAAAGGAAGGGGTGATCTCTTATTAGAGGGTTGGGATTGACAGTGATCCTGAGGGCCCTGACGCTAGTGCTAGGGACCCTAGTTTAGCGACTAACGGAGACATGTCCCATGCCTTGGGAAGGTGTGAGGGGTTTGCAGATGCTCAGAAGAGTGACCCTAGTTTAGAGAAGCTGAGAGCTTGGGCAGACTTGGACGGTGCACAGGGAGGTGACGGCAGACATAAGGTTTATTGGGAAAATGGACTTATGTATACACAGGCAGTATAGACGGAGGGAGGGATGCTAAGCATGCAGCTTGTCGTTCCCCCGGGATATCGTGAGCAGTTGCTCAAGGTTGCCCATGATATTTCCTTGTCTGGTCATCTGAGAACTGCACACACAATGCAGCGGTTGGCCAAGAATTCCTAATGGCCTAACTTCACCCAGCAGGTGAAGGAGTATTGCAGGTCTTGTCACCGGTGCCAAGAAATAGGGAAGGTGGGCAAAAAAACCCAAGCCACCCTGATTCCATTGCCTGTAGTGGAGGAGCCATTCCAGAGGGTGGGAATGGATATTGTGGGGCCTTTGAATACCCCCAGCTCCTCAGGGAAAAGGTTCATCCTGCTTGTGGTGGATTATGCCACCCGGTACCCTGAAGCAGTCACCCTATCCTCACTGAGGACAGACAAAGTGGCCAATGCCTTACTTGGGATTTTCTCCCATGTTGGGTTTCCGCAGGAAGTAATCTCTGATCGAGGGGGTTCCTTCATGTTGGACCTAATGAAATGTCTATGGAAGAAGTGTGGGGTGGTGCAGAGATGCACGACACTGTATCACCCACAAGCCAAGGGACTTGTGAAACAATTCAATGGTACCCTAAAGTCAATGCTCCAGGTGTTTGCTGAGCAGAATGGGAGAGACTGGGAGAAATACCTTCCCCACCTGTTGTTCACATACAGGGAGGTGCCCCAAGAGTCGACAGGATTTTCCTCCTTTGAGCTCTGATATGGAGCCCGGGTACATGGGCCCCTAGACTTGATCTGGGAGGACTGGGAAGGCAAACACACCACCCAGGGAGCTCCCATTGTGGATTACATCCTACAGTTTAGGGAAAGGCTGAAAGAGCTTATGAGGACAGCCCAGAGCAATCTGGCAGCTGCCCAACAGAAACAAAAAGTATGGTACAACCACAGAGGCAGAGCTAACTCGTACATGGTGGGTCAGGAAGTCATGGTCCTTATTCTGGTCTGGAAAGACAAGCTGCAAGCTGAGTGGGCAGGACTGTACAAAGTGGTTGGGAAGGTAAATGATATAAACTACATTGTGGAGTTACCTGACTGTAGAAAGACAGAAAGGATGTACCATGCTAACATGATGAAGCCTTATGCAAATAGGGATGACATGGTGTTTGCAGTGTGTAGTCATGGGGAGGGGATGGATGAAGGAGACACCCTTCTGGACTTACTGGAGGAAAGTAAGTGAGAGTCCTCTGTGGAGGCAGTAAAATTGTCTCCCCACTTGAACCCGGACCAGAACCAGAAAGTGAGGGAAGTTTTAGCAGACTTTGCCCCCTTGTTTAGCGCCAAACCTGAACTAACCCCCTTGGCAACACATGATGTGGAAACAGGGACACAGACGCCCATATGGCAGACAGCATATCGGGTGTCAGAAGCTGTCCAAAAGGACATTAGGAGGGAAGTGGAGGGGATGCTGGATTTAGGGGTAATCCAGAGATCCCACAGTCCCTGGGCCTCACCCATAGTCCTTGTGCCCAAGCCAGATGGCTTGACCCATTTCTGTGTGGACTATCATGGACTGAATGCAGTCACAACATCAGATGCCCACCCGATGCCCCGGACGGATGAACTCCTGGACAAGTTGGGAGGGGCGACATACCTTACGACCATTGACCTGACAAAGGGGTATTGGCAGGTACAGTTGACAGACAGAGCTAGGGAGAGGTCAGCCTTCATCACTCTGATAGGCTTATTTGAGTTCAAAGTAATGCCTTTTGGAATGAAGAACGCCCCGGCCACTTTCCAAAGGTTGGTGAACCAGGTGTTAAATGGTGCTGAGGAGTACGCCGTGGCGTACCTGGATGACATTGCCATCTTCAGTCCCAGCTGGGAGGAACACCTTTCATACCTTAGGGAAGTGCTGGGCAGAATACAGATGACCGCGCTCACTGTCAAAGTCAAGAAGTGCCAGGTGGCCATGGGAGAAGTGACATACCTCGGGCATGTGGTAGGCCAAGGACAGCTCCGTCCTGGCCAAATAAAGATAGAGGTGATCCAGGCATGGCCAAGACCAGAAACTCAGAAGCAGGTCAGGAGCTTTCTAGGGACAGCAGGGTACTACAGAAAGTTTGTACCTAATAAACGTGCCCTGGCTGCTCCCCTATCTGACCTGACAAAGAATAAAATGCCAAGGAAAATCACCTGGGGCCCAGCCTGTGAGGAAGCTTTTACCAAACTGAAGGAGGCACTGTGCAGTGCTCCTGTTTTGACAAGTCCGGACTATAGCAAAATGTTTATAGTTCAGACGGATGCCTCAGACATGGGTATTGGGGCAGTACTAAGCCAGACATCCAGCGAAGGGAGGGACACCCCATTGCCTACCTGAGTAAAAAACTGCTTCCCAGGGAGCAAGCGTACTCCACTGTGGAAAAGGAGTGTCTTGCCATAGTGTGGGCCCTAAAGAAGTTGGAGTCATACTTGTATGGGCAGCCTTTTGTGGTGCAGATTGACCACAACCCCCTGGTTTGGCTGATGCAGATGGGGAAAAACAATGGCAGACTGCTCAGATGGAGTCTTGCTTTACAAGGGTATGATTTGAAAATCTTACATAGGGCTGGAGCCAAGAATCAGAACTCAGATGGTTTGTCCCGTGTGTATGAGAAATGAACTGATTTGGAAGCTCATCCCATGTAGGGGATAGATCCCCAAATTCAGTCTAGGTGGGGAAGAATTGTCACACATGGACCACTGATTCTTATCCATGTATCCATTTTTTTTTGTATTACATATAATTTATGTAAGGTAAGGGCAGTCAGAAGACCCACAGTCTTGCTGAACTGACACATCCAAAAAAAAAAAAACAGGGATAAGTTCAAAGAACAGGACATAGCTAAATCTGCAACTATTTAAAATGCATTTTCTTTGTTAAATTTTCTTTGAAGACAGGAACTAAAGTATCCACTTTGTAATGCCCTCAGGGAGATCCTTTGACTTGCAATAGTTGCCAGAAAGAACCTGTGTTGGGAGGGGTGTCGCAGGGAGCCCTTGAATTATATCAGAAAGACCTTTGATGTGTAGATAACAAGGATCCAGATGAATTTGGAAGATCCAATACACATTCCCAGGATGCTTTGGAAGGACATCACAGAAACCGTTTATGTGTGTGTGTGTGTGTGTGTGTGTATGTGTGGCAGAACAAAAACCAGTTCTGTCCAGTTAACCTGAGGAGAGGAAATTGAGTATGTTACTTATTATTTTTTTCAAATCTTGTTGGGACATCCTGTGCTGTAAAATATAACTTTTAACACTCCTAGGCGGAGTTTAATGACCTCAGAGAGGAGGCTGGCTCAGAACTGCTTTTATCCAACTGAGCAAGCCTTAGAGAGACACATTTCATTTTATTTCTGACTGAGAGAAAAAGGACAACATCAGCACTGTAGGAGATAAGTATTATGTGGATAAAAGAGCTTAGTTTGTACTTTAAAAGCCTGTTTTGTTTTTAAGATTGTATGTGCTTGGGATATTTGTTCTGTATTTATTGTTCTGTTTTGATATTTTAAAGTAAATATATATTTTACAATGGAAACTGCCTGGAGTGCCTTGACATTTCTTTTTATTTAAGTGGAGCTTTTAAAAGGTTACAGTTAACACTGTGTATGGGCTTATTGATATACCAAACTGGGAAATGGATAGAGTTCTCTAAAGTCTTGTATAGAGTTCTAAGGGTTCATTTGAAAGACATGGTTGGGTGCCCGTAGGCAAAGATATCTGGACCCCAAAGACAGAATTATCTGAGCCTGATAATTGGGTACGCTAACAAGAGGTTATCAGTTTGACTACCTCCAGAACTTGAGACTAAGGTGACTTGAACCCACAAAACAGACAAGAGGGTTACCTTGTTCTGTTCACTGTCCACAAATCATACACTCAGAGGTTGGCACTTTGGGAGTAGAGGGCTGACCGGCTAAGCGAGTTTGTGACAGTGGTCACTCCCTGACAGCAGTTCTTCCACCGTAAGTTCTCTCACAAACTCCCCATCTGCCAGCACAAGGTCAAGGGTATTCCCTAACCTGGTTGGTTCACTGACCATTTGCAGCAGGAAGCTGTCCTGGAAGGCATCCAGCAGTACCTGTTCCCTTCTATTCCTGGTTGTTGGGGTACTCCAGTCCACTCCTGGCATGTTGAAGTCCCCCACAATCACCACACTACCCTTCTTGCAGGTCCTCCTGCTCTGTCCTGCTAGTTCCCTGTCTATCTCCTCTATCTGAGAGGGTGGCCTGTACACCACTCCCATTCTGAGAATCCTATTCTTGGAATCCTGGATTTGCATCCAAAGTGACTCCGTACTAACCTCCTCCCCTTCCTCCCTTACGCACGTCAGTCCTTCCTTCACATATAGTGCCACACCCCCTCCTTTCTCAATCACCCTGTCCCTACGAAATAACCTGCACCCTGGTACAAACATGTCCCAGTCATTGTATTAGGTGGCCCATGTTTCTGTGATGGCTGCAATGTCCACCTCTCCCTCTGCTATGAGTACCTGTAACTCTGCAGTTTTCCTCCCAGGGCTTCTTGCATTAAGGGTGACCACCTTCCACCCTCCCCCCATCCTGCCCTCCTTTACTAGCATCACCAATAGTACTTGCCATTTGTCCTTTGTCACTATTAATGGGGGTAAGCTCATATGGTTTCCCAACCTGTGGTCTCTGCATGTCTCTTGCCCACTTGCCACCCTCAGCTCCTATTTTAAGTTCCCAGTTTCCTTTATGAACTTCTCCATCCTCTGTTTGAACATTTTCTTTCCCTCCTCACTCAAGTGTAGTCTGTCCTTGGCATAGAGGCTACTGTCCTCCCAGGTCCCTCTCCCCCCCAACAGCCCATAACCTTTAGCATCGCACCAAGTTCTTAACCATCCATTAAATGCCTCTATTTTCAGCGTTCTTGTTGTGCTTGCCTTGGGCACTGGAAGTATCTCTGAAAAAGTTACTGATCTTCTTAACCCCTCACATAATTGTCCTAGTTCCTCAAACCTCCTCTGGACTATATCTACTGTCTTGTCAGCCAGGTCGTTCGTCCCAAGATGTATAATTAAATGAAGCTTGTCCCTACCCCTTCTGGCATATTTCAGAACAGATTGTCCCACCCTTTCTGCTGTCATTCCTGGCATGGCCTCCACTCAAATGTGACTCTGCCTCTCCCCCTTGCTACCCCACCTGACTCCTCTTAGTATTGAGTCCCCCAGCACTAAGGTTCTACCCTCTTACTCCCTGCTTGCTTCTATTCATCTCCATCTCTTCCTCCTCCTGCACATTATTTCCCCCTTTTGCCCCTTTTGCAATTCTCCCAGCAGAACTTTCCCCCACTCCAGTTTGGTCCAGGGATTTATCAATTACTCCTCCAGTTGCATCACCTCCATCCTCCTCCTTCCCCTCTAGCAGAGCAAAACTATTTTCTGAAGACCCTTCACAAATGCCCATTTCCTCTCTCTTCATAGTAACCTGTTCCCTCCTTTCCACTCCATGACTGTTGCCACTTCTTCTCCTCCCCTCACAAGTCCCTCTCTCCTCCTTCCATTTGTCTTTTGTCTCCTGACCTGGTTTCCCTGGCAATTGCTCTTCCTGGCCTGGGCCCCTTTGTCTCCACTTCCCTTCTTCTGACCCTCTCCTCACCATTGTTGGCTCAAATTGCCCTCCCTCAACTCCCCTGCTCCCTCTCTCCAGTATTGGGCTAAACCCGCCTCCAGTCAGCCTTGCCTGTCTTAGTTCCTCCTGCAGACCCTCAACTCCTTTCTGAGTTTCTCTATGTGGTTGCACACTAAACATCCCCCCACCCTCCAGGCAATTTTTAGAAAGATTGGTGCACTGCAGCTGTTGCAGCCTACCACCCTACCCATTGCTCTCGTTGCCCACCAGCGACCCCCTACCCTTCCAGATGAAATATACCAAACACTCCACCAAGTCTCCCCTCTCCCCCCATTAGTGCAAAACATTCTTCTCCTTTTCTGAATTTCCCTTACCCTCTTTGTCATACACATCTAGATAGATTGAGCAAATGCTTTTTACATTCTTACCCTTCCTGTCCACACCCAAAAAGAGACTTTAACTAACTATTGCACAACCTTCTTCAAACTCCTACTCCTCCTTTCCACAATAGCAATGCAAAGAAGTAACAATGAAAGCTTGTTGTTTTGCAGTTACTTCCCTTCCACTGAGATAGCAGTCACCTCTTCACTCGCTGCTGTCCCTTTCCTGGATGTCTGCTTCTGCTATGACAGGTGCATGTCCTTTGCCCTTTTGGGGAAGTGATGTCAGAACCCCTGGTATAAAGGAAATTACAGAACTGGGGTGGGGGGTGGGACCAGCCCATGCCTTCCAGAAACAATTAGGTAGCTGAGGCCCCTAGTCTGACCATTAGCACCCTTCCCCCACTATGCACTAAACTTTGCGGCTAGTGAAGCCAGCAAAAAGCAATCACAATTCCACTCAAAGCACAAAAAATAGGTTTGCTACCAAAAGAAACAGGTCTCCAATTCAAACAGCCTCAACATCAACACAGCAAAATAGGCTTGAAATTAGAAGATATAGGTCTCCAATTCAAAGAAACAGCCCCAATAAAATCAGACCAAATAGGTTTTAAATCAGAAGAAATAGGCTTCTACAAATGCAGCCTGCTATACAATGAAACATCAAACAAATGAGCCCACTTATAGCCACCAAAATAGGTTTCAAAATTCCAACAACCCCAAAACAATACCCTGCTAGCCCCTTAGAAGTAGTAAGAAAGAAAAGAAATAACATTCTACCAAGTAAAATCCACAAGAAACTATGTAAAAGCAGCAAGAAGAAGCTACTGTACTGGAACTGATCTGATCTGATCCTTTCCCCTTCTGGTTACTATCTCTGTTTCTGTATAGGATGATCTATGTACCCTAGGAATGCCTATTTTAAGCTTTCAAATTATGTATTTTATTAAAGTTTATTTTTGTACCATACGTGATACAAAGTTTTGTTTTTAAGATGAAAGGACATGCTTGGTGGGATTGTATGGATAGTGATGACTGGCATGGTCCATTTAGAAGAATTGGGGACCCCCTACACTTGCCAGTAATGGCAGCTATGGCTCTGTGGATGGTTATTTCAGAGTCTGGTCTCCAGTGGTGTCCAGGGAAAGAACAGAGTTAAGAGATTTGGAAGGGAGAGGGAAGTTATGGTGAGGCTGGGATAAAACCCACCATCTGCAGGGCCGGCCCTTGTATACCTCATCTCATTCTGTCACTGAAATATTGGATACAGATACTCAAAATGTAGGGAAATGAGGGGAACTGGTCTTAATAATATGGGACAGATTTTTAGACGGACACGTTCAAAACTTGAAGCTAGTGACTTAACAGCACTTTACCGTTGACGTAACCCTGGACACTAGCTGAAAGTCCTAACAGTGGAGTGATAATGACTCACATTGAGTCTTTTGTGGGATCCACCTCTTGAACTGCCAGATATTTGCAGCTCTTAATAAGCTGTTAACCACACTATCTGAAACACTGAGAGAGATTAGCATGAGGACTAGAGCCTGCTAAAGTAAAAACCTTTTTAACTTCATTAACAGTCATGAAAACCTGCACTAGTCTAGACGGACAAAGTAGAGAGTTAGCTGCATTAGCCCTGGACAATTTACACTAGTGTTTGGGCTAGTAAAACAATGTTAAGATCTACCCCTAATTTTGAGTGCTCACATACTTTTGAAACAGATTTTGTCATATCATTCATTGTTTCAGCTACATGTCCAGGTTACAAACAAGTTCTCTTGTCAATATAGCCCTTAGTTTGTGAAAGCAGTTAACCTGGGAGGTGTAAAGTATGGCCATTAACACCATTAGCACTTACTTAACCTAATCTTTTCCACTGCAGCAAAGCTGACCGCACCTTTTATAACAGTAGCAGAGCCAGTTGTGTTCCACGTTGATTTGCTGGTAAACATTTTCATCTATAAAAAATGTAGGCATTTTTAACTGTTTTAAAGTATTTTTGCTTCCTCAAGAAAACGTATGGGCCCCCAAGGTGCAGGGGCACAGTTTGCACCTAGCTAAGGCCGGCCCTGATTTTTCTGGCAAATACATCAACATTTTTCTTTTTGTTTTCTTTTATTCCTGCACTAAGATACAAGATTTTGACATTTTTAAATGTTCCCACTCCCCTGCTATTCCCACCATCTTGATATATTGCTGTACTGTTTACTATCAGAAACAAGTGGTAGCAACATCTTAATACAGTCAAAGTATGAAGTTAGCATGTACATTTAACAGTTAACCTCAAAGGAAGAGTTTTTTAAATATTGTGAGTGGCAACCATCTTTAATGACTTGAGTCATGAATCACAAAATTCACCTAAAAAAATTGTTTTATCTGATAAAATTAAAAATACACTGAGAATGAATCTAAGAATGTCAGAAATACATTTTTGCTAAAAAAAAAAAAACTATATGATGAAATGTTTTTACTGGCTAATAAATATAGACAATGAAGCCAGAAAAAGACTGATGGTCCAGCTAGTCTTCTCATGTTACCCTGTCATACCCCAGAACCAATTGTCTCTGTAGGGTCTATGCTAACCCTATTCTCCCTTTTGTTCTCCTTGTTTCCATCCCCCTCAACCTGCTAACTAACTACTCTCTTAGCTCTGTCACAGCTGTGTCTGAAGCCATTTATGGTTTGGGTACCCACCACCTCTGCGGGCAGACCACTCCATGACTCAGCCACACTTTCTGTAAAATAAGACTTCCTTACATCCTTTTTTAAATCTTCTCCCATTAACCTGCATTTGTGACCTCATGTCCTAGGTTCTCTGTTCCTGGTAAATAACTTTTCACAGTTCCTCTTGTTTATTCTTTTCAGGAACTTGAAGTTCTCAATCATACCCCCCCCCCCAACTGGCTTCAAGAGAATACCTGTTCAGCACCTTTAGCCAATCCTCATACAATCTGATTTCCTGGCTCTGAATCAACATGGTCACCCTGGGTTGTACCATTTCTAGCCTGTACCTGTCCTTTTGTAGGTAGGGACTCCAGAATCAGGAAGATAACTCCAGCTGTGACCTTAGCAATTTTATACAGAGGTAACGGTACCTCCTGCTTCCTACTGTCGAGCCTTCTCCCAATGCACATCGGCATCCAGTTAGCCCTGCTGAAGGCCTTTTTACACTGACTGGTTTGTTTAAGGGAGTCACTGAGGATGATAACTTCTAAGGTCCCTTTCCTCTGATATTGTGTCCAGCTGAACCCTTCCATCCAATACTCTATTCTGAGGTTTCTGTTCCCTAAGTGCATCACTTTGCACTTCCTGGCATTGACCTTCAGTTGCCAGACTTTGGACCAATTTTCCAGCCTTTGCAGGTCTCTCTGCAATTCTCTTATCCCCTCCACATTGTCAGCTCTACCACAAAGCTTAGTGTCATCTGCAAATAGACACAGCCTGCCCTGGATTTCCTCACCTAGGTCACTAATGAGCATACTGAAGAAGACTGGGCCCAGGGCAGATTTATGTTGTACTCTGCTGGTGACCTCTTTTCCACTGATTTGACCCCATTCACCACAACACTCTCTGCTGCCACCCGTCCAACCAACTCCATAACCTATTTTACTGTTTTGCTAACTGTACCCAGAGCCTCCATCTTCTTCAGCAGCCTTCGATGTGGCACCAAGTTAAATGCCTTGCTGAAGTCAAAGTATAGTAAGTCTATTGCATGCCCCTTGTCAACTATTCTGGTTACCCAGTCAAATAATACTATCAGGTTGGCCTGACAAGACCTCCCTCCCTTCCACAAACCTATGCTGTTTACTATCCTGAAGTCTGTTGTTCTCCAGGTATTCCACTAGGTCTTCTTTGACTAGTAGACTAGTATCTCCATCAGTTTGGCTACCACAGAGGTAAGATCGATGGGTCCATAGTTTTCTGGCTGCTCCTTGTCCCCTCCCTTGTGTAGCAGAACTACATCTGCCATCCTCCAGCCCTTGGAACCACCCCATTGCTTCAAACAGCTACTGAAAAGCCCAACCAGGGGTTTGGTTAACACCAGTGAGTGTTCCCTTAGTATCCTTCTATGCATCTCATCCAATCCCTGGGTCTGGTTTACATTCCAGGCTGCTACCCCTGTTGCTTTCACTGGTATTCTTCTGCAGCCTAATTTCCAGGACCCCTCTATCAGCTGCCTTTATGCTGCAGTCTGGCAAGGGCCTGCTGTTCTCCGTAGTGAATACCAAACAGAAGTAGTTGTTGAGCACCACTGCTTTCTGCCTGTCTTCATCTATTACCCTGCACTCTCCTTTAGCCTGACAATTCCTCCTGTCTTTCTTGTTTTCCTTATACTATATACCTAAAAAAACAGTTTACCCCTTTCTTGACCCCCTCCACAATGCATGGTTATGTTTCTGCCTTTGTGATCCTGACTGCCCTCTTGGCCTCTATAGTTTATTCTTTATACTCATCCCATTTTTATCCTCCTGTTTGTCTTTGTTCCTTATAAAGGCCTTCTTTTTGGCCCTCACTGCCTCCCTGACCTTTTCAGAGAATCAAACTGGTCTCTTATACTTGTTTTTGTTGCTAACTGTTCTTGTACATTGTGCATGTTTGACTGCTGCAAGAATGGCACATTTTATGATCCCCCATCTTTCTTTTGCTCCCTCGATGCTGTCTACCCCAGGACTAGTTCCCTTATTTGGTTGAAATTTGTCCTTCTGAAGTCTAGAACCTGAACTTTAAATGAGGACTTACTGGTGCCCAGGGCCAACAAACCATATTGTCTTGTGGTCGCTGGACTATAACGGTTCTCCAACCCACACTCCATCTACTCTTTCCAAGTTGGTGAGTACCACATTGGGAATGGTTAATCTTCTAGTGGGTTCCCTGACCTACTGCACCAGAATGCAGTCCTGAAAAGTATCAAGCAGGGCCTGCCTTCTAGCAGTCCTTGCTGCTGTGATGGCCTGGTCAATGTCTGGCAGGTTGAGATCTCCTACTACTACAACCTCCCCTTTTGCCACTCCATTTCTACTTCTGCTCCTAACTCCTTATCTCTCTCCTCTCCCTGTCCTGGTGGCCTGTAAACCATCTCCAAAGATTTCCACTTGAATCTGTGAGTTGTACACACACTGATTCAATCTCCCATTTCCCTCCTATGGATACATCCACTACTGCCTCTATTCCTTCTCTCTCATAAATGGCCACCCCCTCCACCTCGACCCATCCTTCTGTCATACCTACAGTATATAAGGTGTATCCAGGGATTGCCTGGTTCCAGTGATTGTTCTCATTAGTCCAAGTTTCTGTAATGGGCACTAGATCCAGCCCAGAGTCTGCCATCAGTGTCTGGCATTCACTAATTTTATTACCCAGACTGATGGCATTTAGGCACAGCACCCTACAACTTACACTCCCACCCGTCTTGGTTCTTGAATGACTTCCCATCACAGTTCTTTGATATCCATGGTGCCTTGAATTTTCCTTTTTTGGTGGTCTGCTAGATCTATACTCCCTGGTCCTCTGAACTTGTTCACTCTGCTACTGCTTCTTGTACACCTATCCCCCATCCCTAGGACAGTCCTGTTTAGGTTCTCCACTTCATCTACCTCAACTGTGAAATCCCTAGCTCCAGCCTCCCTTGCAGTTAGTTTAATTGTCTGCCAATGTAGATGTCACACTTCTGTCCTAACTCATCTGGTCTTGTCAGGTGAAGGCCACCACCTTTGAAGAACCTCCTTTCCCAGAAGTCCCCCAGTCCCCCACATAGTGGTTCCCCTGTTCCTGACACCACCCTTTTATCTAATTAAACTCCTTGACCTCCTCCTTCTGCACTCTATCCTCCCCCTTCCCCTGCCCTAGACAAGAAGGATCTCAGAAAAGGCAGAGGAAACCAAGTGCTTCTTCAGTCTGTCCCCAACAGGAAATCCCACTTCACTGTCTCTACGGGCCGGTTCACCAGATCATTGGTACCAAGGTGTATCAGCACCCCTTGCTCCCTCCCTTCCTCCACTAACCTCCATATCCTCTCCCAGTCCCGGATGGCTAATGATCCCGCCAGGCATATGACCACCCTTTCCCCTTTTCTGCACTGTCTACCACCCTCGCTACACCTTTATTTATTCATTTATGAAAGTTTTCACCATGAAGATACACTTAGCAATTAGGATTACTCGTCTCCCAGTGTGTCCTGGGGAAGGGGTTACATAAGGAAGGCATAAGCACATTTGCCAGCACTGGTTACATAGAATACAATACTATACCATACAATACCTAAACAAGATGAATGGGATATTTACACAATTGATGACGACAGGAGACATAACGTTTTGCACAGGTAGAGCATAACACTTAATTGCAGATAAGTGCTGAGGTTGAGCAAAGGTAAGGAAGAGAATGAGTAGACATAGAACAGTGGTGTGAGAGTTGAGGAAGATTTCTTAGGAGCAGGTGCAGTTTGGAGACAGGTAGTTTAGTAGGGCTGAGGATAGGGACGAGGAGGATGAGGAGTGACAAATCTGTGGTGTTAATGAGTTCCAGAGTTTACGGAAACAATATGAAAATGCAGATTGTCTAATGGTTATGGAGCGGCGAAGGACCACCATGGTGCGAGAGTCGATAGATCTAAGAGAGCGATGGAAGGGAATACCTTATCACCAGAATCCTTCTTGCTAACTTCTGCTTGCTCTTAACCTTTGGTGGCACCATGTCTTCTTTCACCTCAACACCAACTGACTCATGCCCTCCATTAGAGTCAAGCACACGAGCATACAAAATTACAAGCAGATACAGGCCTTATGGTCTATCTAGTCTGCTTAAGTGTGCAGCACCTCAGCCATTAGACTGCAGCTGTCCCCCCTCTCCCCTTTCCCCCTCCTCATCTTTATTTCCTCCTACTTCCTTCACCAACCCATCACTGCCCACCTTCAGTTTGGACCCTCCCTTTCATCCTGTCCCACCCCCTCTTGAAGCAGCTTACTGACCTCAAAGATACAATTTCCTCCGGCAGTGCATTCCACCTTGTAACCACCCTTTCCATTAAACAGTGCATCCTCATTTCCCTCCTAAATCTTCCTCCTTCCAATTTCAGACTGTGTCCCCTGGTTTCCTTCCCACCTTTTAATTTGAATATACTTTCTGTGTTTACTCTGTTTATGCCCTCCATGCACTTGAAGGTCTCAGCCATATCCCCTCTCCCTCCTATCCTCCAGGGAATACATATTGAGCTCCCTCAGTCTCTCCTCACATGGCTTGCCTCCAAATCCTAGGATAATTTTCATTACCCTATGCTACACCCCCTCCAGTAGCTTGATATCCTTTTTCTAGTAGGGGTACCAGTACTGCATGCAGTACTCCAAGTGTGTCCTCACCAAAGACCTGTACAGGGGCAGGACAACTTCTTCTCTCCTGGAGGTGAGTCCCATGTGATGCACCCCAGCATTCTTTTGGCCTTTGCCTCTGCCCTCCTGCACTGGGCTCAGTAGTTCATTTCTCCTGTTACTAATACTCCCAGATCCTTCTCCTCAATTGACATGGATAACTGCACTCCCTCTAACCGGTAACTATTCCTGGCATTTCTGGACCCCATGTGCATGACCTTACACTTCTTGGCATTGAACCCTAATTGCCATGTGCTATATCAGCCCTCCAGTCTGGCCAAGTCCTCTTGGAGTACTCTATCACCTCCCCCCCCCCATACACTTCCACACAGATCTTAGTGTCATCTGTGAAGAGGCTGATCTTATTTTTTATCCCATCTGAAATGTTGGCAATGAAAATGTTACACAGCACTAGTCACAGCACTGAGTCCTGTGGGACCCCACTTGTTACAGCTCTGGGTTCCAATAGTTCACCCCCACTACTACCTTCTGCTATCTATCCTGTAGCCAGCTATTGACCCATCTAACCAGTTTCCTCCCTGGTCCCAGGTTACCCAAATTGCTGGTCAGGCTTCCATGAGGCACCGAGTCAAAGGCCTTGTTGAAGTCCAGGTAAAGGACATCCACCGCATGTCGCTTGTCCAGTGCTAGTGTCACCCAATCAAAAAAGTCAACCTGGTTTTTCTGGCAGGATCTGCCCTAGACAAACCCATGCTGATTGTCATCCTCAAGACCATTTTCCTCCAGAAATTGCACCAGCCTCTCCTTGAGGATAGTCTCCATTAACTTTCCTACAATGGCAGTAAGGCTCACTGGTTTATGGTTCTATGTGATGTGGGCGAACTCAGAAGGGCGACCCACAAAATGGCACATGGGCAACAGGGAAAACATGCACAGTGCATCCTGAATGTGGTGACTGTCAGAACAGTGAATGGTGGGTGTTTAAAAAAAACCAAAAATGCTGACACCACCACTAACGAAGGGAGATGGAGGACGACGAGGGGGGGCAACACCATACGCATGAATGGGGGCAGCACACAGATGTGGGGGAAATGGAATGCACAAGGCAGTGGGGGTGGGCTAAGAGGTGGAGGAGGGGTGGAATAATGGAACAACAGCACCGTGGACATATCCATCATGGACGCATGGTGCAGGACCACACACAGTTGACAGATGTGCAGCAGGGAACACAAGGTCCAACAGATTGTCTGGTGGCTGGCTGAGAACTGGCAGCAGGTAGGTGCGAGTGGGACAACACACAGTCCTGCACCTACCAGTACAGCAGCGTAGTTCACATGGTGGGATGGTCCACATGGGTGACAGCAGTGTGGAGGCAACCAACCGGACAGCAACACACCTGACTACACCTGCAGCTGGAAATTATAGACAAGGCCTCGCAGGTAGTTGGGTGTGGAGCGCTTACCATATTCAGCCACAATGGCCTCAATGCGCCTAGTGAGGTCATGGTAACAGGGGCAGCCCCAGACAGCAACTGGTCCATTTGGACCTCACATAGGCACTGGTCCTCCCACAGGCAGTCAAAGAAGCACCAAATGTTGGGGTGACAGGCACCGAGCCATGTGCTGAACCCATGGTGCCAGCCCTCCACAGAGTTCTTTGTCCATGCCAGCCTGACTGTGGGCTGGTACATGTTTCATGTGCACACAGGGAGCATAGGGTGCCTGCAGGCCATCTGACCCACTGACCGGCCAATCCAGGTCACCTCTGGATACTCAAGGACTAGGTGAAGGATCTCCTCATGTGTCCTGTAGAACAGCAGGTCAAGGAGCTCCCCATATGCCATCTCCACAGCTTCCACAGGCATGCATGCAAGGATGAGGAAATGAGTGCAAACTTCTTCTCCTGTACATACCTGGCCTGGACCTCAGGGGTCTGTTGCACCTTCTGCCAGACTGCCTGGCAGAAGTGGAAGAAACAACCCCTGAGGTCTGCCCCCTCACACGTGTTGCTGGACACCACCCATGAGACTGTGCACCTCTCCGAACACCCGGCTGTATGCACGTTCGGTCTGCAACAACATGAGCATGTACACCAATGGCAAGATGACACCCTTGCACATACCATGGACCATGTACAGATGCCCAAAAAGTGGTGGTGAACAGCAGAAGGTCCCATCAAGGAACCAGTTGTTGGACCCTGCCAGGAATTGGAGTGACCAATGAGTGGCAAACAGGAGATAGCGTTCCTTGCCTGTGCAGCTGTCATGCTGGAAGGTGTCCTCTCCCCCAGTGACTGTGCACTCCTGAGGGATGACAAGGTCCTTGAGCATTGCGGGCATGACAGGGAATCCTCTGGCAGCCTGCCACACCCGCTGCACAGTGCACTTTATGAGTGGCAGGGTTGGCAGCCTGCCAGCCACAGCATCTGGCACCCCAGTGGTGCAGTGTGCGAGCACCTGGGATGTGTTCTCAACACTGTTGCATATCTTCTCCCACATGTTGGCTAGCACACCACACACCCCCACCTCACCCGCATTGAGTACGTGGTTGTGCTCCCTCCTAGTGAAGGTCCACCACTGTGTGCAGGCATGCAGAACAGTAGTGCCCATGGTCCTGCACACACCTCCAGTGCACCTTCGATTTCACCTCCTTATCCCAGTGGTACAGATAACCCCTCTATGCAAGGAGAGTCTTTCCCTTCTGACTTATCCTGTCTCCACCCCCCCATGCATACAGCATAAAATATGGTGTGTGAGCGGCCGCGATCCCATACGCATTCAGATCAATAGCGTGTGGCAATGCAGGCAGTGTAGCAGTGGAGAATAGCAGGCTGCAGTGTATGGTGAGTGTTTCTGTCCTTTCCCTTCCCTCTTGTGGCCATGTACTGTCAGTGTATCCATGCTGCAGGGTGCTGTGATGGTTTGTTAGGCTTGCAGCTCCTGGGATTCGAACCAGGAGCACTGACCCAGCACACTACAGCTGCAGCGAGTGCGAGCTGGTGTGTGCTATGATGGCAGCTTAGCTGCATCACATCCATCATGCACCACCATGTCTGTTTGTTGTCCGGGGTGTGTATTGTGGGCCGGGGTGTGTATTGTGGACCATGGGAGGCCGAAGCAGACATTTGTTGGGGGGTTTGTGGTGAATGCGGGCCTGTGCAGTAGTGTGGCCATCCACAAGGGGTGATTGCTGGGAGGGGGCACACTCTACTGTCCTTCCTAGTGGGTGCGAAAGGGGCTATGCACATTGTGTACCCCTGTCGTGGTCTAGTGGCCGCAATTGTGGGGGTGATGGTGTACTTGAGTGCACAGCGTGCACTCATGGGATTCACCATATTGGGCTATTCGCCCTTCTTACTGTTGCCCACCGGTACAGCCACCCACTTAACAGTCACTGTTTTGACAGGCGACATTGTGCTGTCACAGTTCTTACTGTCACTGACCTGAGCATGAGCACATATTACATGCGCCCTGATGTGCCAGTCTCTCTTTTACTATTCGCCCTTTAGGACTCGCCCTTGTGCAGTTCGTCCTCTACCAAAAGCCTTTATTACTGGATACCCTGGTTTATAGTTCCCTGATTCATTCCTGGGCCCACTGTTATGAAGGGGCACCACATGTGCCATCCTCCAGTACCAGGGTATGCACCCAGTATTCAGGGAGGTGTTGAATAAGTCCACCAGTGGCCCTGCCAGGACTTCTGCCAACTCCTTTAGGACTCTAGGGTGAACTGCGCCTGGCCCAGGCACCTTATCCACCCTCAAGGACTTAAGGCCCTCCAGCACCCTGCCCTCAAGGATTTCCCCATCTGTAACCTCCTCCCCCTACTCTCACACCACCCTTCCCCTTTGGCATGGGCCCTTCTTTCTCATTGTTATAAATACTGAACAGAAGTACTTGAGTATTTCTGCCTACTCCGCCCCCTTTTCCACCCATCCTCCTCCATTCTTGATCCTAACAATCTGATCCTTGCTCTTTTTTTCTCTCCCATACATACCCGAAAAAATCCTTTTACCCTTCTCTGATCCTCTGTGCTAGCCTCAGTTCTCTTGACACCTTGGCAGCCCTTACTATTCTACTCACCTCCCTTGATTTCTTCACATGTTCCTCCAGGTCCTCATTGCAGTTGGATCTTTTAAAGGTACTAAAGGCAACCCCATTTTCCCTCACCTTCTCCACAACTTCCCTGTTCATCCAGCTCAGCTTCTTGTTCCTTGTTTTCTTGCTCTGGCTCTTTGCACATGTGCTAGTGGTCTCAACCAGGCCCTGCTTGATTATTGTCCATTTTTGCTTGGCATCCATGTATGGGCAGATGTTAATTATGTGTCTTTCCAGAATACTTCCCATCCTTCCCAAGTCTGCCCTTTTGAAGTCCAGGACCTTAGTCTTTGTTGTAGTTACCTCCTTTCCTAGACCGAGGGAGAACCACACTGTGCGCTGGTTGCTTCCTACCAGGGGTTCCTCCACCCTAACCTACTGGACTTGTTCTCCATCTGTCAGCAATAGGTCCAGAATGTTCCTCTTTCTAGTTGGCTGTGTTACCTTTTGTGTCAGGAAACCATTCTGGCTGTCCTCCAGGAGGATCTGCTCCCTGGTACATGAGGCAGCCGGGACACTCCAGTCTACCCTTGACAGGTTAAAGTCCCCAACCACCACAGTGCTAACTTTGTCACAAAGCCTCCTAACTGTTCTCCCAGCTCCTTACCAGTCACCTCTTTTTGACACAGTGGTCTGTATACAACCCCCAGTCTAACCTTTCTACCCTTTGAACTATGGAATTGCACCCATAAGCCTACCCCCCCTCCTCTCTATTATACATTATCCCTTCCCTAACATGAATGGCCACCCCTTTCCCTTTTTCTCTGGACCTGTGGTATAGCTTGAAACCTGGAATAGCTAGGTCCCAGTCATGGTATAGGGTTGCCCACTTCTCAGTGATGGCAGTTATGTCCACCACCCCTTCCACCATCAGTGCCTGCAATTTGCCATTGGTATCTCTTGGGTATGGCTTACAGCTGAGTGACAGCCTGTGCCACCCAATCTCCTTCCCCTTCCCTTCTCCACTACCCTCCATACTACCCCCTGAGCCTGTGTGCCTCTGTGGTAGTGGGGTGTGGGAAGGTACCAGAGTTGCAGCTGGGATAGCTCCTCCTTTGCTGCTGCCAGCTGAACACGGAGCTTCCAGAAGCTACTAAATACTGAGCAATGATCCCTCCTCCAAAGCATTCTGTTTCTGAGATGTACTGTACCTCAGATGCAGAATGCCTTCACTCTACTGAATGACACAAAGTTACCAATTAATATGTAGGGTGAAATCTGGTTGTGTTTCCATGATGTCTGTAATGTAAAGGGTAATTTGTAACACAAAACATTAGAAGAAAGATTCGACCTGACACAGGAATGTGACCAAATTGCAGACTCAATGCATCATCTATTTTTGCACTGCTCCTATACTAAATGCTTTTGGGGGGCTTGGCTTACATATGATTCCAACTACAGTCTGAGTACTTATCATATGGTGAAGTAGTTAATGGCTGCTCCAGGAAGACTACTATGAGTCTTCCCATTGGTACTCTGTGTTTACTCCTGAATATTATAGAATATTATATTTAACAGGTTAGGTTTCAACCACCCTTGCAAAAATAAAAAAAAAAACTGTTTCAGTTCAAGATTGTTAACATTAATCAAAGGAGATATGAGGGAATGTTATGATCAGGAGACCCTCATCCCCTACATCTCAAGTGTAGAATTTGTAGAAGGATCAACCTATTAAAATTTTAGCCTGCTAGCATCAGGGATGGTGTTGTTTCTCATGGTTAAGGGCAGGGGGTCAGACAAAGTGCCTTTTGTTTTTTTAAAACTTTATTTATTTAGCAAGAGTGAGGACAGTATAATCATTATTTAAGATCAATGCATTCACATGTAAATGAACCTCCCAACTAAGTGGAAGAAAAAAAAAAGAAAACCTCTGTAGTCCAAAGAGAACATTGAGGTTGTTACAACATAGTTTTCTGTCCTCACTATGGGTACTCTCTTATGTCCACAGGTAGATCCTTGTGCAGTAACTAAAAAAGAACTGGTTACATTAAGACAGTGAATATTTCCTAACTATATACATAATAACAGTAATAACTGCATGTATAATTAAACCTTAAGCAAAGAGGCTAGTATTTCAATTAAAAAAAAATTACATAAGAAAAAAGAGGGTCACATCTGGGCCTAGTAATCCTGTTACTGTAGGAAGTTGATAAAACCTCTGGAGAATGAATCCTAGGTTCCAATAGCCTTGCACTTGTTGGGTTAGAATGGAGGTACCCTCTATTTCCTCAATAAATTTCATAAAGGGGAGACATATCCCATTAAATTTCTGTCTGTAGCCTCAAATTGGCTGTCAATTTCCCAACCCTATAAATTTGTTTAACCAGAGTAAGCCATTTGGTTAGTGATGGTGGATCAGGATGGAGCCATCTCTTAGTGATCATCTTTCCAGCAGCTGCCAGAAGGATACCTAAAAAGGAGCGTTATATATTCCTGTGTTTGCCCTTGGGGACCAGACCTAGGATCAGATGTGTAAAATCAGGTTCCTCCATCATCTGAGCCATTTGTTTGTATCTCTGATGCAATACTGTCCAAAAGGGATGAACAACTGAGCAGTCCCCAAAAATATGATATTGTGTGCCTATCCCACCAGAATTACACCAACAACTGTCTGAATGACTGTGTGAATAATGTTTTGTATGGTCAGGGGTAAGAAAGTAATGGGCCACAAGCTTGCAACAGAATTCTTTCTAGTTATTTGAGGCCAAAGTATGGAATACCCTATACCAGACTTGTTTCCTTTCTTGAGGCAAGAGGGTTTGGGCAGATTCCTTTTCCCAGACTTGCTGAAAACTCGGAGGGGTTGTGGGACTTATTTGAATATATGCAGAGGTCAGTCGGGAAATAAATTTATTTTTAATCAAACCTTGGGTGGCTTTGAGGATTAACTGGGGAAGGGAAGTTGATCTTCATGTGACTCCTGGAGATGAGAACCACTTCTGAGAAAGGAGGCAACCTGTAAGTAGCAAAAAAAGTCAGTTTGTCTTTTTTTTATGTTGTCTTGTGCCTGGGCAAGAACCATGTTGCCATAACTTTGAAATAGCAGGTTTTGGAGGTGCAGTCGCGCTGTGACCAGTGGTACCACTGCTTTTTCAGGCTGGGCTAAATGGCATAAATTAGGATGCATGCTGTCTATGGCAGCAGTGCAAAAGCATGCCACCAACTTAAAACATTTTAGCCACTGCAATTAGCACCTCATTTCTGGGTGTGCCTTGTGCAGTGTAACATTTCAATAAACATGGTGGGTGATGGCTCGCTGCCAGCCCTCACAGTCCCTTTGTAGCCAGCTTCAGGGTGCCCAATCCCCCCTGCCAGCATGCCCAATCCCCCTCGGCATCATGCCTCCAAACATAGACATCCTTGCCAATGGGGGTGCCCAATCCCCTTGTTGGCATGTTAACTCCCCCGCCATTTTCCTGGTGCTGCCCCCTACTGTGTGCCACACCCACACTGGGAGCCCACCCTAGTGGGGGTGACATCATCCCTCCAACCAATGTGCCACACTGGGAGCTCACCCCAGTGTGGCCACAACCTGTAAAAAAAACAGAAACGGTCCATGG
Source organism: Neoceratodus forsteri (assembly GCA_016271365.2). NCBI lineage: Eukaryota > Metazoa > Chordata > Ceratodontiformes > Ceratodontidae > Neoceratodus > Neoceratodus forsteri. The sequence goes on from CM028129.1 coordinate 538,482,875, forward strand.
TGATTTTTTTTTTACCTGAAATAAAGGAAACAGTCCCTCGCTGGCTGTTGGCGACCCCCTTCCCCAACCTGCAACCACCCTCTGCGCACCCCACTTCCCCACACCTCCCCTCACCCCATACTTACCTCTGGAGCCCGGTGTGACAATCTTCGGTGGACTGGGAACACGTCTGCACTCTTCAAGGCTGGCCGCGAACTTAAGAAATGCCAGTAGGCTGTATAATGGCATAAATAGGATTTGTTTTTTAAAATTTGGTACATATATGTGTCGTTTTTTTGAATATTGGCACCAGATTTTCAACATGGGGTTATTGGGACCCTGCCTCATGAATTTAGTCACTGTCATGTTGGTATTCGGTCCAGAAAGGTGATTTCGCAGTCACTGTGCAAAATTGCCTTTTGGGACTGATTAATGAAGCAACAGGGTGACTGTTCATTAGGTGGGCACCCAAAAAGCCTATGTTGAAAATTTGGTGAAACAATTCCAAAAAATGACCATGTTACGAGCGTGGGTTGTGCAGTTCCCACACCCATGCGTGTAACTTTGAGAATTTTTAATATTTTTGAGCAAGATTTTCAACATTGCCATTTTTTTACACTTCCTTATGAACTGTGCAGTTGTCATTTCCCACATCTTGCTTGAAATGTGTTTTCGCACATCCAGCACACAGTGGCATAGTTTCTGTAGGAAAACAATGTTTGGGACAGAGTAAGAAAATCACAGTAACACTGTTCATGAGTAGAGGTCTCAAAATGCCTGTGTTGAAAATTTGGTGAAAAAATTCCAAAAGATGACTGTGTTACCAGCGTGTGTTGCACAGTTTCCATGCATGCTTTTAAGTTTCCAGATTTTTTAATATTTTTTCTCCAGATTTTCAGCATTGCTATTTTTTCACACCTACTTATGAACAGTACAGCTTGATTTTTCACATCCTGCCTGAAATATCTTTTCACACATCCGATGCACAGTGGTGCAGTCTCTGTAGGAAAACAATGTTTGGGACACAGTAAGAAAATCACAGTAACACTGTTCATGAGCAGAGGTTCCAAAATGCCTATGTTGAAAATTTGGTGAAAAAGTTCCATAAAATGACCATGTTGCAAGTGTGCGTTCCACAGTTTCCACGCGTGCTTGTAACTTCGAGAATGTTTAATATTTTTACTCCAGATTTTCAACATTGCCAATTTCACACCTCCTTATGAACAGTACAGCTTCATTTTTCAAATCCTGCCCAAAATGTGTTTTAGCACATCCGACGCACAGTGACGCAGTCGCTGTAGGAAAACAATATTCCAGACACAGTAAGAAAATCACAGTAACACTGTTCATGAGCGAGGTCCCAAAATGCCTATGTTAAACAGCTGGTCAAAAAATTCCACAAAATGACTATGTTACAAGTGTGCGTTGTGTAGTGTTCACGCACCGTTGTAAGCTCGAAAATTTTTAATATTTTCACTTCAGATGTTCAACATTGCCATTTTTGCACATCTTCTTTTGAACAGTACAGCTGTAATTTTTGACATCCTGCCCAAAATGTGGTTTTTGCACATCTATCACACAATGGCACAGCCGCTGGGGGAAAACAACGTTCGGGACAAATTAAGAAAATCATACTGCTACTGTTCAAGAGCAGAGACCCCAAAATGCCTATGCTAACAAGCATTTGTCAATGCTGAATGTTTGCTTGCTGGCATTGGTATTAGTAGTGTAGGAGTTACAGAGCTGCATAATAGGGATGGCAGTGAAGTATTGAACGGAAGACAACCCCACCACCACCACCCTGCAGAGACTGACAGGCATTGGGGTGTGCCTTTGGGTCGTCAGGCATAACGGTCATGCCATTTCACCACACTCTACCCTGCAGACACTGACAAGTGTCATGGTGTGCCTTGGGGTCTTTGGCCCTTATGCGCACCCCATTCCATCGGGAAATACAGTGAGATGGGTGCTGTATAGGAGAATGGGGTGAACTTTGGGGCCAAAGAGTCCAAAGCACACCTTGATGCCTCTCACTGGCTGCAGGGTGTGGAATGGTATGAGCATTACAGGCGAGACTCCCAAGTCACACCCCTGATGCCTGTCATTCTCTACAGGGTGGGGCATTATGGTCGGAAAGCCTAATGCCTCAGGCATTCATTGGTATTTTCACTCCAAATTTTCAACACGGTTTTTTTGTGACCCCCCCACCTCATGAACAGAGACAATATCAGTTCGTTAGCTGAAATCTGCTTTTGCACAGCAACTATGGCAATAGCACCACAGGTGCAAAAACACATTCTGAACAGGATGTGAAAAATTACAGCTGTACTGTTGATGGGGAGGTGTAAAAAATGGCAATGTTGAAAATCTGCAGTGAAAATATTAAAAAAAATGGTGAAGTCACTAGCATGCATAGAAACTGTGCAATGCACACCCGTAATTTAATTAGTTTGGGGATTTTTTACAGCAGAATGTCAACACAAGCATTTTGGGACCTCCTATCATGAACAGTGTCACTGTGATTTTCTTTATCTGTCCCAAACAATATTTTCCCACAGCGACCATGCATTTCTGCACTGAAAGTGTGAAAACACATTTCGGCCATATTGTGAAAAATGACAGCTGTACTGTTCATAAGGAAGTGTGGAAAAATGCCACTGTTGAAAATCTGGACTGAAAATATTAAAAATTCATGAACGTACGCAGGTGCGTGGAAACTGCACAATGTTCACTCATAACACAGTCATTTTATGGACTTTTGTCACCAAATTTTCAACATAGTCATTTTAAGACCTCTGATCAAGAACAGTGTCACTGTGATTTTCTTAATCAGTCCCAAACATTGCTTTCGCACACCCACTGCACCATTGTGCGCTACATGTGCGGAAACACATTTTGGGTGAGATGTGAAAAATGGCAGCTGTACTACTCATAAGGAAGTGTAATAAAATGGCAATGTTGAAAATCTGGCATGCAAATATTAAAATTCGCAAACTATGAAAGCGAAGGAAGGAACTGCGCAAACATGCGCTCCTAAAACAGTCATTTTTGGAAATTTTTTCACCAAATTTTCAACATAGCCATTTTAAGACCTCTGCTCATGAACAGTGTCACTGTGATTTTCTTAATCTGTCCCAAACATTGATTGCACACACCGACTGCGCCATTGTGCGCTACAAGCAGGGAAACACATTTTGGGTGATATGTGAAAAATGACAGCTATACTGCTCATAAGGAGGTGTGGTACAATGTCAATGTTGAAAATTTGGAGTGCAAATATTAAAAATTCACGAACTTATGAGTGTGCGTAGGAACTGCGCAACACACACTCGTAAAACACTCATTTTTAGGAATTTTTTCAACACATTTTCAACATAACCATTTTATGACCTCTGCTTATGAACAGTGTCACTGTGATTTTCTTAATGTGTCCCATACATTGATTTCACACATTGATTGTGCCATTGTGCGCTACCTGCGCAGAAACTCATTTTGGGCGAGATGTGAAAAATGACAGCTGTACTGCTCATAAGGAGGTGTGGTAAAATGGCAATGTTGAAAATCCAGGGTGAAAATATTAACAATTTGCATACTTACGAGCGTGCGTAGGAACTGTGCAATGCACACTCATAAAACAGTAATTTTTAGGAATTTTTTCACTAAATTTGCAACATAGGCTTTTTGAGAGCCCACCTTATGAACACTGGCACTGTCATTTCATTAATCAGTCCCAAAAGGTGATTTTGCACAGTGACTGCGAAATCACCCTTTGGGCCTGATTAACACCATGGCAGTTCCAGAGTTCATGAGGAGGGGCCCCAAAACCCTATGTTGAAAATGTGGTGCCAAAATTCCAAAAAATGCCTGAGATATGCATTAAAGTTGAAAAAACCCTGTTTATTGCATTATACAGCTTACCACCATTTCCTCAGTTCGAGGTCAGCTTTGAAGAGTGCAGACGTGTTCCTGGTCCACCAAGACCGCCTCACCAGCCCGGAGGTAAGTATGGGGTGAGGGGTGGGGAGTAGAATACACAGAGGGTGGGTGCGGGTGGGCAGGGAGACTGCTGAGGGAACTTTTTTGTTTACAGGTTGTTGTTTTTTGGAAGATGACGGGGACGCTTGCTATGCTGGGTGGGCTCAGCGTGGCAGCTGGAAGGCTGTTTGGGGACCTGAGCTGATAGGGAATTGGGCACCCCATTGGCCATAAATTCTTGCCACGCTGGGGTGGGCCCCAGCATGGCACCTGAAAGCTTTTTTTGGGGGGTAAGGCTGATTGGGGATTAGGCAACTCTACTGGCCAAAACAGTATGTGCATGGGGATGAAGCGCATGAGATGCAATATGCATGCATGCATGCTTATGAAGTGGGGAGCGCTACCACTGAAGCGTAGCTCTCCTTTCAACTGTACGGCACTGCATTTTTAACTGCTGTCATAGACAGCTGCATCGCTCATTGGAGAACCGCGGCTGCACCTGCAAACACACTGACTGAATTGGAAGATGGGTGCCACACCTCCAAAAACTTGGATGATGGCACTCTGTTTCTTGCACATGCATGCAAGCAAACATAAAAATTTGGTGAAAGAATTCAAAAAAACAGACCGTTATGAGCATGTGTTGCCTAGTTTTCATGCACGCTCTTAACGTCAAGCATTTTTAATATTTTCACTCCAAATTGTCAACTTTATCATCTCTTCGCACCTCCTTATGAATGGTGCAGCTGACATTTTTATGTGGTAAAGAATGGTGCAGTCACTGTGGGAAATCAATGCTCAGGACACATTAACAAAATCACAGGGACATTGTTCATAATCAGAGGTCCCACATGCTTTCATGAGGTGGTGTCACAAAAAGACCATGTTGAAAATTTGGAGTGTGAATACCAACAAACGCCCAGGGTGTTAGGGTTTCTAGCCATAACATCCCACCTTGTACAGACTAACAGGCATCAGGGTGTGCCTTTGAATTGTCAGCTGTAATGCTTAGGCCACTGCACCACACCCTGCAGCCACTGACAGGCATCCAGGTGTGTCTTGGACTCTTCGGCTCCAAAGTTCACCCCATTCTTCTATGCTGCACCCATCTCAACATACTTCTTTATGAAATGGGATTAGTGTAAGGCCTGATGACACCAAGGCATAATGCGACACTTGTCAAAGTCTGCAGGGTAGGGTGAAGTGAAATGGCATTAGCATTATGGCCAGTGAACCAAAGGCACACCCCAATGCATGTCACTCTCTGCAAGGTGGGCTGGGGTTCACGTCGGTTCTATACTTCACTGCCATTCCTATTATGCGTCTCTCTCTAACTCTTGCACTACCAATGCCAATGCCAGCAAGACTACATTCGGCATTGACAAATGCTTGTTTATAATTCCTTTTTATTAAATCTTAAATCATATCATTTGGCAGTGCAGTGTCCATTTAGGGTGCTACAGAATTCAATTATGCAATCCATATAATATTTTACAATGGGTCCTATATTACATAGGGTATTGTCCCGTCCATGTTATTACTAGGCCATCCAGTTGAAGTGTAATTCTGTCTCTCCCTTTGTCTTTACAGGTATCTACCAAAACCTAACATTCTACATGGTACAACTAATAGAACTCCTTAACTAGCAATTCTAACCATTACCTGTGCTTCTCCTGATGTTGCTCTTCGGAGTGAAACCGGTAGAGGTGATGCTTTGTTTGAGCTGCATGGTGCTCTGGCATTTTGTTAAATAAATCTGTTTTTATACCTGAAACACTGGTGCTGGGCTTGTCTTTTTGCTACTATTACCTATTTGACCTGGCACAGTGGAGCTAGTTGAGCAGAGTTTGTTGCCCTTTATACATTATCCATGTGTAACCACCCAATCCCCTGGGGTTACTAGAATCCCATCAGTGTCAGTACTAGCTAGGGAAAGGCAGCTGGTGAATAACTAGTAAAATGGGTTTTTCACCTACTCACTCCGTTGTTTGCTTGGCTTCAGCTGAGATGAGATGAGATGAGATGAGATGAGATGAGATGAGAGAGATGAGGTCATTTAGAACTCTCGCAGCTGCATAAGCCACAGCAGTTGTGAGGGGGGAGTTTTAGAATCTCAAGACAGTTGGTCAGAGTAGTCTGTATAGTGAGTCAGTGGAATGAATTGGAGCTGCAGTTTGAGGTGAGAGGAGAGCCTGTTTTCTCACCCTAGTCCTGGTATACTCCAGCCTGCCAAGAGAAGTGGTGGAAACTGTTGTCTGCAGCAGGATCTCCTGATTTTCATCCTCAGAGGGGTGAAAAGGACTGCTAGGGAATGGATCCTATGGGCAATCCCCTTTTTGATCCAGGACAATTGGAAGATACCGGTAATGTTCTAAACATGAGTAAGATCTGACTTTGAGCTGCCAAAAGAAAGTACCTGTGCTTTAGTGTTTCTCTGACTAAAAGGGAAAGGTACGTTTGTTTGTTCAGAAGTTTGAGACTGTTCTCAGTTTAACGTTGGCTGATAGTTGTGGGGTCCAGATGCATGACTAATTCACATTGTTCAGGACTTTAGTTCTGACACTAGCTGTGTGGTGTTTCTTAAATGTTGGATGCGAAAGTTCATTCAATGATGCATTTATCCAAGTGTGTTCAAGATGTTTAAGGTGTAACTCTAAAAGAATGGCTGGGTATGGATATGGATTTGGGAGTAAAGGTTGGGCAGCCCTCCCGTCTGGAGTAACCATTTCAGGACTACAGTTTCAGTAAGGGCACCTAGTTACTTTGGACACAGTGGCCAATGTCTGAAGAGAAGTTTATCCCCTGAAGTGGGTTGTGCTAGTAATTAGCCAATGTGTGCTGAGTTGTGGCCAGTGCCACTAGAAGAATTTCCAATTCTGGCCAGTGCCACTTGAAGAAATATAAAAGTCCTATGCCATATGGGAAATGTATGTTCAGTTGTGGCCAATGCCACTAGAAGAAACATTCATGCTGTGGCCAGTGCCACTGAGAGAGTGTTTAAAAGTCCTATGCCATATGGGAATGCCAGTGTAAGAAGTACAATGTCCTATGAAGTATGGGAATATGTAGAGTTCTGTCAGATATGGTTGTTTTGTTGTTCTACCAATTCCTCGTGCCACACTGTGTAAACATTGGGGGTCCACCCTTGCTTTAGAGAACATCTATTGGAATAAAGTCACACTCTAGAACCCTAACAATAGTTTGGATATTCATTGTTATTGCTTCCTGTGTGTGGAGTTACTGGGTACCCCTCCAGAAGTATAGGTCTAGCATAGCCCTAGCAAAAAGTTCTCTCCCCATGACCTGGTTGCTTGTAAATACCTAATGGGTCATAATTTACTTTTGTACACCCCACCCCTTTTGACCTCTAGAAGTGATGAGCCTGGTATACATACCCAAAGCTAGAGATGGTACCAATTGTCTTAATGTGTTTCCCAAGCAGTCCATGCCCAGTCAAGGGTACCAGGGGTAGCTAACTATGTAAAGTAACGGGGGGGTTACAAAAAATGGGGGCTCATCTGAAGATGTTTAATTTGAGTGAGTACCACAAAAATTGTGGGCTTGTCTAACATTGTTTAATTTGGGGACAGAACCAGAGATTTTTTGCTGAGGGTATGTCTAGTATCTTCCCATCTTGTAGCAGTGTAGCCCAAACAGAAAGGAAGCTTTGGACAAGAGAATTTTTGCCCAGAAAAGTGCCATCCAAATGTGCTGCTTTGTGCCTTCCAGTACAGTAAAGAACAGAGTGCTGCTTGTGTGTTGTCAACTTGCAATGGACAATAAAGCATTGAAGTGTGTGTCCTAGTCTCTGCCTCAGAAAGTGCTTAAGGAACTTTTAAATTACAATGATCAAATGCCAAAAATAGCGTGGACTCTAAGAAACAGACTCAGATATGTGCCCTGAAAGTTTCATGTGCTTTGTGTGCAAATTGGGGAGTTGCTAGAGACATTATCCAGAAACTGTGGGAAAATGGTTAAAACGGTGCTCCAGACACTGAAATTGCAGCCAAGAAAAAAGTTACAGTTTTCAGTTTAAATTTGCTCCTGCTCGATGATCACCACGAAGGAAGAACAAGCGAGGAGAGAGAGAGGCTCATTTGCATGGTGCCAAATGATGGGTGGGACTACAATCAGTCTCATCCCTGACCAGCATCTGTGTACTGCAGAGTGTTCGAGGAGGAGAGCGAGAGAGAGACAGAGAGAAAGAGTGGTGTGTGAGCTGGTTAGACCAGGATCAACCATCGAGGGATTGTCAGCATTCTAAACAATAGTAAACAGACTAGTACTATGTAATTTTGGGCTCAACCCACTCTCCAACTGACTGGAGAGTGAGCGATGCATTTGTGGCTATGATCAGTGGGACCACCAGCCTGTTTCACCCCAGAGCCTTCCTAGGATTGGCATCAGGCCAAAAATTTCCATCAGAGGGCACCAGCTACTGAATTCAGTGAGTAAACAAGTAAACTGTGCAAACAAACTGTATGTGATTATCAAGCCAGCTGAATCTGTGTGTAAGCAGTGTGATTTTTTTGCAAAGAAGAACTGTGCATTGTTAGAACAAGTGCAACAAACAAACATTCTGATCATAAACTGTGAGCAGTGTTAATGGTTTCAGCAACAGCAAATTTCTTTAAACAAAAGGGACTTGAGTTGTAGAAAAGAAAGACTATGGGGCTTACAAGTGACTTTGAACATGTGTAAATAATTTTCCTGAATTAATGCGTGATAGCAAAGTCAAGTTAAATACATATGAATGTGCTAAAATGTACCAGAAGAGCAATTAATTGCAGTTTTAAGTAAATTCAATAACCAAAAATGTTGGGAACACAGTTCTGAGAAAGTAAACAGAGTTTGATGCATGAGAAAATGACCGATGCCATTACGGGGCAGGGTCAGCGATGTAAACACAGCAGCAGGGAGCCATTTTGTGAGACAGTATGTGACTAGTGAGCAATTCAGTAACAACAAGTTTGTGTGTTTGATTTCAGACTTTGCTTTGGGAACTCCCCACTACCTGCATCATGCCTGAGCTATAATTGCCGAGGAGGTGGTAGCACTAAGAGAAATAGACAGAGCTTTCTATGGTGAAAGGTGCCTCCAGATGTGACAATCCCTAGCTATCCCTAGCTATCCAGTGAGACTGTGTATGGTGGCCTAGATATTCAAAAGAGTTGAGCCATGTGCAATAGGGTTGCACCTGCACAAGTCTGAAATTGTGCCATTCTGCGATATTCAGCAGGAGGCAGTTGTGCCCCTGAAATCATGCTGAGCAACAGCGCAATGATAATGAAGGCATGCACAAATGAAGGGGGAGGAACCATGCATAAATGGCGCAGTGCAATATTCAATAACTTGCGCCATGCGCAATAGTGGAGCAAGCGGAAGTTGCGCCATAGCGGAAATGAGCCAAAATAAAAAGGAGCAAGGGAGTAGTGCAAGAACGCTACAGGGAAGCCACATGAGACAGAACTCTAGCCACACAGACAGGGCAGGAGGGACACACAGGGCAGACCAGGGAAAGGGCACTCTGAACACACAGGCACAGGGAAGGTGTGGGGAGCCATAGCCAGTGCAGAAGGGGGAAGTGCCACACAGCACAGAGGCCATCCCAGGCAGGTGTTCCCGGTGCAGGGGAAGTAGCAGGGAAGACAGTGGGGGCAATACAGTAACAGCTGCCGGGGGGGTGAACACAAGCCAGGGACATGGCCAGTGCCACCTTCCAGATGGAGGCCATTATGAGGGGGGTGAGAAGGCGGGCGGCAGGGGGACATGGCAGTGGAAGGGCCCATCGGCGGTATGCCCCCAACAGGCAGTACCGAGCCTGCACCAGCTTCGAGCTGTACAGTGATACTGAGATTGAGGGCCAGTACCGCCTGAATAGGGCAATTCTGTGGTGGCTCTGTGAGCTGTGCAGTGATGTGATGCAGGCACCCACATGACGGAGCCATGCCCTGTCAGTGGAGACTAAAGTAACAGCTTGCATGTGCTTGCTCGCCATGGGTACCTTCCAGAGACCAACTGGGCACACCACAGGCATAACCCAGTTGGCCGCGTCATGCCACCTCACCCAATTTCTCAGCACACTGCTGCCACATGCTGCGGAGTGCATCCATTACCCCAGCACACCAGCAGAGCGCACAGCAAACATACAGGAGTTCCACAGGGTAGCATGTATGCCTGGTGTGCTAGGGGCAATAGACTGCACCCATGTGGCCATACACACACCACCTGGCCCCAAGGGGGCCGCATACATCAATCACAAGGGCTATACCAGCATCAACTGCCAGGTGGTGTGCAATGCCAGGGGGCACATAATCAATGTCTGTGCCATGCACCCTGGGGGAGCACATGATGCCTTCATCTGGCACCAGTTGGCACTGTGCCACAGATTCGAGAGTGGGGACATCCCCACTGGCCACCTAGTGGGTGAGTATGCAAACCACATGGACAATCATAGGGCCTGGGGGGTCATGGCCAGAGGTGACATGGGTAGTGGCCTACATGGCCCGGGACAGGGTGATGCTGACCATCAAACTAACCTCCACCCTCTACACACAGGTGACAGTGGATACCCACTCCATCCCTGGCTGCTCACACCCTACCGGCAGCCCACGACCCCATCGCAGCAATGCTACAATGAGGCACATGCCACCACATGTAATGTCATCGAGCAGGTGTTCGGGATGCTGAAGACACATTTCCATTGCCTGGACACCTCCGGCGGTGCCCTACAGTACAGCCCCTCAAAGGCCTGCAGGCTATTCCTGGACTGTTGCATCCTGCAAAACATGGCCACGAATGTTGGATAGCCGTACAGGTCGAAGAGGGGGACAGCGATGGGGATGATGAGGACGCCAGTGATGATGGTGATGGGCAGCCCCCCCTTGGTCGACGGGATCCCCGACTGATCCGGCTGGCACAGCTGCACCGGGACACCATCACGGAGGAGCTCTTCAGCCAACCCAGGTAAGTCATGGGGCCATGTGCAGCCAACAGTGGCTAAGGCACAACCAACAAACATGCATGGACACACACCAGCAGTGCATGCCGTCAAGAGAAGTGGCACGGCACAGAAGCACACACACAACCAGGGATGGGTGAGGATTAACATGCCACATGGATGGACACGCACATGCGCACACACACACAATGCACCAAACATGCACAGAGGGCAGGAGGAACACTGACCCAGAACTCCAACCCTAGCCACACACATGTCCACAGGCCACCATGCCCACTGCCTGTCCATGTGTGTGTGTCAGATGCTGAGCACCATTGCACATTGGTGTACAGCACAATGCAGGCATCATCATGCACACGCAACTGCGGACAGCAGCCAGGAGGGTGTGCAGGTGGACTGTGTGTCCACGTGCAGGGCCAGGTACCCACCCATGCATTGCCCACTGAAAGACACAATGCACACAGGGTAGCAACAGACAGTAGCCACGCTGGGAGACAGATCAGTCACACGACACAGTGCCCTGGCTGCCACTGATGCATAGGTGGCCCTGCTGAGACCCACCAGCACTGACAGGCTGACCACTGGCCTCCTGGGGTGGCACCGATGGTCCCCCAGGGAATGGGGGGTGGACAGTGCACTGCGTGGTGTCTGCGACACATGGGCACCTGACTGTGTGTCTATTGTGGCCATGACAGCAGTGAATGCCTGTGCATGCCTGTCAATGGCAGCGGTCACATCCTCCTGCAAATGGTCCATCCCTGCCAGGATCAGAGCAGTGTCCCTGTTGCAACGCTCCTCTGCCCACTCCAGAGCCACACGCAGTGCATCCACTGACATCACAAGCCACATCTTCTACTGGACAGATGCTTGCAGTAGGCAGGTGTGCTCATCCAAGAGATCATCTGCCTCCTCGGCATCCTGTCCCTCAGGGTGTGTGCAGCCCTGATGCTCAGCACCCCTTGAGGGTGGGCACTGCACACCAGGACCAGGTCTGGGCATGTCCACAGGTGGTGCACAGATGCTGCCACTGAACCCTGTACCCCCAAGCCCATTGACCAACTGCTGATGCTGGCCCCTCTGGCTGCCGCTCCCCAGGGCTCAGTGGTGCTGCCGCAGTGGCTGCAACAGTCCCACTGTCCTGAACAAACACCAGTGCTGCCCCACTAGTGCTGACAGGCACAGGCTGGGACTGTGATGACAAGCAGGCCTCCACGGCAGCACCACCCACAGCCATGGGCACAATGTGTCCTGCTGTGTGGCCATCCCGTGGCACACACGTGTCACTGCCCATGACGTTAGCAACATCATCATCGGTGACTGACTCTGCACTGGCCCCAGTCACAGCATGCTGGCATCCGTGGATGCCGGCAAGCTGGGACACAGGCAGGGCTTCCTCTGCACCTGTTACAACGACATCAGTGTGGACAGCCAGGCAGCCCTACTGTCGCACTGATCCACATATACCTGTGGAGGTGGATGAGCCCTCCTTCATCTCCAGCTGACTGTCCTCAGTGGACAAGCCCACCACCGCTGACCCACACAGATGCTCAGGATCTGTAAGGGAAAGCAAAGTTGAGTTACTGCATGTGAGCTTCCCTGCCCCCCCATAGACAGACCATGACTTACCATGCAGTGATGGGCCACCACCCATCTGGAAGCCACCACTTGGTACACCCTCAATGGCACTACGCTGCATGCTTCCAGCAAGCCTCTCCTCCTGTGGGGTCAGGTGTACCACCTCCGGCTGTCCCCTACCTGTTGCAGCTCTTGCTGCCCTGATGGCAGCCACCTTCCTTTATCCTCCTCCTGTCCGCTGCTCATCTTTTTCACACTCCTGCATGGAGCGCTGGTGGCTGCAGGTTCACAACACGTGACACCTCCTCCCATGCAGCAGCATGGGCTTGAGGTGTTCCCTGCTGTCTGCTGAGAAGCAGCTCCTGATCCAGGTAGGCCTCAAACAGGGCTTCGGTCTCAGCCTTGGTAAAGTTAGGCCTCCTCCTCTTCCCACCACTGTGTTCCTCCTCTCCCACAACTTGCTCAGTCATTCTTTAGCCTGTAAGAATGGCAGTTATTACCTGTGACTGTGCAGTCCCATGCATGTCCCTAAATACACAGTCCACACTCCCAAACAAAATGCAACTCACCAATAGACTGCAGTAACCGACTATGGCCACTGCAGCCTAATGTCGCACTTTTATAGCACAACCCATGCAAATGAGGTGAGGCACAACTTTAAGTGGATGCAAATTGCAGTGCTGCACCATTGAATGGCTGATTAGATGATTTGCATATGATGGCAGAATATCGCACTTTTGCGCTTTGCACAATTGTGTTGAACGTGCTGAGCCAATGGTGCAGTTCTGTGGCATGCATAGTACACACCTCACTGCACATGACTGGGTTGCTGACACAGGCATCTGCTGCGCTGCTGACGTGCTGTGTGTGGTAGGCAATGCAGGACACGGCCACCATTGTGCCAGTGGCGCTATAGCGATGGTCACTACATGGTGCTCTGGCACTGGGCCATCATAGGTGCAGTAGATCGCTAATGGCGGTAGCACACAGGCAGCCAATCACGCTACATGCATTGGGTCCAATAGCGCTGTGTGTGTCCATGTGTCAGAGACCCTTGACCCTGTGCCCGACCTTTGCCCCCTAGGTGCCATGCATCAGGCATGGGTGCAACTCTATCACGCTGTTCGGTGACAGCGCGATAAGGAATGGCAGTGCTGTACCATGCAGCATCTGCTCATGGGGAGCTGCGCTGCAGAGTGCTATATTGCCAAATCGAGCAGAGAGCATGGCATGCAGGAGAGCAGCTCAGTGGTCGGCAATAGAGCTGGCCAACCTAGTGACCATTATGGAGCCACACCATGGGCCACTGTTTGGGGAGGTTCCCCTTGACAGGTCCAGGGCCCAGGTGTGGGTAGAGGTGGCCACTGCACTTGAGGAGGCCACAGGAGGGGGGAGGAGCACTGAGCAGTGCCACCACAGGTATGGGGACCTGCGGCGGAGAGAGCCGGAGCTGCTAGCATGCCTGTGGGCACGTGCCAGGAGGGGCACAGTGCCACAGCCAGGTAGGTGTTATGTCAACACACTTTTATCTTCCATATGGGTAACACTGTTGTATGTGTCCAGCACATGGGGGAAGGACCGTCCGGGGTTGGCTGTGGTGGTGTTATCAGGGTGTGGGTGGGTGGGTCTGGCTGGGTGGGACGGCACACACCTGCGGGCAGGGAGACTTTGCTACGGGATTGTACTGATGTTTCTCTCTCCATGTTTGCACCACAGGCCCGGAGGAACGCAGCCGTGCCCGTGATCTTCAGCAGCAGGAGGAGCAGAGTGCAGCCAGGCGGGGCGAGGGCCCTCAATGCCCACTCAACCGGCCCAATGAAGGTGAGTGCCATACCTCCATGATTACTATTGCATGCTGTGTAACAGGGTGGGCAGTGGGGCATGGCCACCATCCATCGACACCACTGCCATGCACGCGACTTGTTACAGTCAACACTGTCCAGTGGCAATGCATGTCTGGGAGTGCATTGATGGTGGTCCATGCGTGCACCAGGTACATGGTTGTGCCACTGCCTTTACACCATATAGCCATGTCACTAAACGGCCACAGTGGTGCTGTGCGTGACATGGCCAGTGGGTGTGTGCAGCATTCCGCATGGCTGTATGCACCTGGGTGGGCAGGTCATGTGGACGTGATCACTGTGGGTGGTCACACACCACCACAGAGGTATGTCCCACAGCCGTATGCCATGCACAGTGGGTGGGCTGTATGGGTTTGTGCATTCACACCTATTGACCGTGCTTCCTTTTCCTAGGTACATGCCATCTCCTGGAAATAAGGGAGGTGTTGTGGGAGATACTCCAGGTGGTGAGGGCTTTGCTGGACATCCTCTGCAGGACTAACAACACTGGGGTCCTGCGGAGGCACAGAGCACAACGGACGCGGAGTGGGGCAGGTGCTCCCACTAGGGGTACCTCAGTCCCGGTAATTCCCTACCCCCCTGAACCCACCCTCACACCCCTCCTTTCCCGTCTCATTTGTCCACCCCTGCCCCTACCTACCTCCACCTTGTTTGTGTCGCTCCCCCCCACCTTGTGTATATTTTGTACATAGTATAATAAATAGTTGAATTTTATATGTTTGTTCAATACAGTTATTTTAATATGAATACTGTGGTGGTCTCTGATTTGCAGCGGGCTATAGGTGCTCAGCTACAGTGGTGTGCATGGCGTCAAGGGTGGTGCGGTCATGGATATGTGTGTGTCTGTGTGGAGGTGACTATGGTGTGGGGGTAGCTATCAGTCAGTGTCTGTGGTGTGTGTGTTGTGCCCTGTGCACTGGATGACTGTGTGCAGTGGTCCATGGTGCATGCTCTGTGTCCATGGCACACCATCAGCCCATCCATGGCCTGTGCAGCTGACACACATGCATGTCTGTGACCTGCACAGTCTGCTGGCATGTCAGTGGTGGCAGTCCCTGCAGGGCAGCCACTGTACCGGCCACATTGCTGGGTTGCCTCCTGTCACTGGTGTGGTGCATGTCTGCCTCGGGTGACACTGTGGCCTCCACAGTTGTTGTCCCACCTCCATGCTGTGCCTTGTGTGTGTTGCAGGGGGTGTGCACCACTGTCTGTGACTTGTGCTCCGGGCAAATGATGGTGGTGTATGGGTCCACAGTGCCTGCGCAGGGTGGCTGGCACTCCAGTGCCATGAAGGACTGTGGGTTGTGTGTACAGAGCTTACATGGGCCCACACTGGGGGTTTGGTTGCCCCACCACTGCGTCCCTGTGTTGTTGTGCCCTTGGGTATGGGTGGGTGTCTGTCCATGCACTGTGTGACATCCAGTGTGGTGCATGCTTCCACGCACCACTGTGGATGTCTGTGCTGGCTGTTGTGGCCAGTGGTGAGTCGAGGTGTGTCTTTGGAATACTGTGCAGGGTACTGTACCACTGGTGGTGGTGTCCAGGACAAGCCCTGTCCTGTGTGGAGTACCTCATGTGCCGACACATGGTTGGTCTCTCAGCAGCACCTCAGGGGGACTGTGCATGGTGGCACTGTGTCTGCCATTGTTGCATTGCTCTGTGCTGCCACCCACTGATGGGTGCTCTTGGTGAGGCTGGCTTGCATGGTTATGTGGTGCACAGGGTTGCATTGTCACAGTGGGGGTGGTGGCATGCATGGGGTTTCCTGCAGTGGTGGTCGCTTCTCCCTGGGGGGGGTGTCTGGGGGTTATGGTGCAGGGTGTGCTCTGCATTGGGGGGATGGTGGGTCACGGGGTGGTCAGCCCTCCTTGTGTGCCAGTCACAGCTTGCAGGGAGGTGTGATGGGGCACCATGGCCTGGCTGTGGGTTGTTTGCTTGTCTCCATGGGCCAGTGGTTATTCCAGCCCTTCCCCAGTTGTGCAGTGCATGGGGTGTGGGGTGACGATGTCTGTTCTGCTGTGTGTTCCTGTGCCCATCTGTGGCATGGGTGGTGGGCCCCTACCTCCCTGGTTGTGCAGTTGCATTGCTCTGCTGCTGGGGGGCATCACTGGTTGCGCTATGGTGCCTCTGGACTGCTCAGCTGCACATCCCTTGTTGCGCTATGGCGTATCAGATCTGCTCAGCTTCCCCTCCCTAGTTGCGTTATTGTGCAGGTGGTGTGATATTCAGTCGTCAGCTGTAGGCGCAGTTTGGCCTGCTCCATTTTTGAATATCGCGTCTCTTGCGCATGTGCGCAATGGACTTGTGCTTGCTCCTGCTATTGTGCACTTTTTGGGCACAGTTTGAATATCTGGGCCAGTGTGTCTAAAGGCTGGAAGGGATGTGTTTCTGATACCCCATTGCTTAGACTGCCTTGTAAAGTATGGAATGAGCAGGGGTGCAGCACCAGAGGGGGCATCGAGAATTCGATTGGCCCCCACATGGACCCAAGTAGGGGACCCTACCCACAGCAGCACACAGCACCAGGTTAAACCTGCTGGAGAAAGTTCTTCAGAGTGTGTAACAGAAAGAGAAAGTAAAACTGATGTTGATCCACTGCAAGGCAGCAACGGAGAGAGGTTTCCATGCCTGTGTTCCAGATGGACTGTGCAATAGAAGGATCTGCAGACTCGTGGAGCAGGGTCTGAGTCCTAGCCTAGTGGGGGAGGAAGAATTGCAAGAGACACTAAATTGTGAGGTGTCTACCTCCACACCTAGTGAGGAATGGAATGTCTCAGGAGTGAGGACATTTGCTCACTCTCGGGCACAGATTATGAGTGAGGAAGAGGAGGATGAAGAAGAGTATTTTCAAGTTGAGGGCTTCAGTAAGTCACCTCAAGCTCTTGCCTCAGAGGAGCTAGAGACAGTTGGAGAAGGATCTAGTAAATTGTCCACAGACATAGTAGTGGACAAGTTCTTTCGTTCTTTAAGTATATGACACTGGCTCAACCAGGACTGGCCAACCCCAAGCCAGGCCATGGGCCACAGACTAGTAAAGAGTAGCAAGGAGGAGAGACTGATACGTAGGAGGGCTGACGCCATCTATGGGTAGTCCTTTTCTACCTTTTCTCACCAAGTCTTGGAGGAAATTGAACAGAACAGGCAATCCTGGTTATTGGAAGAGGCAAGCAAGAAGCTGTACTCTGATGCAGCAGAATGTGTAAGGGACAATGTCATAAGTGATCACATTAAATTCTGGAGAATGAGCAGGACTCTGTTTATAGACACTGTGTGAATTGTGGATGGGGCTGGGAATGAGACATTCCACAACATCAACTTTGAATGCCCAGACGGGATCATAGTCCTTGCCCCACACCTTGAGTGGTACTACCCTTAATGGTGCCACTCCCTTTGAATATTCCCAGCATGTCTCAAGGAAGTGAACAGTGGCAGGCCAGTGTCTGTCATCCAAAGCAGCAGTATCTATGGAGGAAGATGCAGCTCTTCTGGTATTCCAGGATTCTTCAGGTGTATCCAGATTCATCAACTCAGCAGTTTTCCTGTTCCATCGTATGGCCATCCAGAAGACATCAGCTCAGCAGTTTTCCTGTTCCATCATCTGGCCTTCCAGAAGACATTATCCAGCAGTTTTCCTGTTCCATCATCCGGCCTTCCAGAAGATATCACCCAGCAGTTTTCCTGTTTCATCGTTTGGTTTCCAGATGACATCAGTCCAGCAGTTTTCTGGTTTCATCATTTGTTTTTACAGATGACATCACTCCAGCAGTTTTCCTGTGTCTTCATTTGTGTCTCTAGAGGACATTAACCCAACAGTACCTGAAGATGCCATCTAGTGTAAAGGGAGAAGGTTCTTAGCTCATAGAAGTAAGGTAATTCTTTGTTTTCATTCTTCAAGGAACTGGTAAGACAATTTTTAACTGACTTTGCACAACACATCCTACATTTGAAGACTATCCACAGAACTCTAATTTTCATCAAAGACTCTCCCCATGGATTGCAGTGATATACAGGCTCAGTCCTGTCTAAAAACTGTTCTTCAGCAGACTTCAGAATAGGAGAGACTCTTTAATGGACAATGCCTATGGGCAACATGTAATCTAGTCACTAGTTTTTAATACTGTAGCGCCTTCCATCCCCAAATGTGTTGAATAAATGTCTTATTTCCATTTTTTACTTTTGTACTTTTATAGAAAAATATTTTGGGGGTCCTTTAGTGTTTAGGTGGAGGTTTGGGCACTGTGTGGCATGCAGAATGTGTTTTTGTGTTTTTCTTCTCTGGCAGGTATTCCTGAAGAAAAAAGAAGAAAAGAAGAGAAGAAGATGATATTGGAGTTCATCCAAGTTCCCCTTTTCTTAGTGTTTTAGGACTGTTTATGATTAACAGGGTGTTAACATGTTTTTCTTCACAGGTGAGAATTTTGTGGGGAAATGCAATGTAATGTATGTTTCCCTATGTTTGTTCACAGGTGACCTGGGAAGCTGGGGGGAGGTAGGTTCCTCAGTAGGTAGTTTAAGTCAGAAAGATTTTCCATTGAGGGCTAGGGGGATAGGTATGTCAGTGGTCCTGATTCATGATAGTAGTCATCAATTCTGTCTATTAGGGCTTGCTTCAAGTGCTCTTCTTGGAGTCACTGAGTACCCATAGTTAGATCATAGGATGGGGCTGAAGTTTCATCAGCCAGTCTCTGTTCCTTTAGTGTTGCCTGCCTGTGCCTGGCACATGGTAGGGGAGAACTTGTGCACCCTCCCTGTACATAACACAGTGGGTAGAATGACCTGCTGCCAGGTGGAGATATGATTACAGACATTCATTTGCCTGACAGGGGTGAGTGTAACCACCCAGTCCCTTGGAGTTACTAGAATCCCATCAGTGTCAGGGCAAGGTAGGGAAAGGCAGCTGGTGAATAACTAATTAAATGTTTTTTTCACCTAATCACTCTCTTGTTTACTTGGCTTCAGCTAAGATGAGAGAGATGAGGTCATTTAGAACTCTTGTAGCAGCATAAGCCACAGTAGCTGTGAGTGGGGAGTTTTAGAATCTTGAGACAGTTGGTCAGAGCAGTCTGTGTAGTGAGTCAGTGGAGAAACATAGAAACATAGAATTTGATGGCAGATAAGAACTGCTTGGCCCACCCAGTCTGCCCATTTCCCTACCTAATGGATAAGCTGCAGATCCTAGTTAACCAGCAGCCTACTTCTTCCTACCCCTACCCCCTAGAATGGCCTTATGACTGTCCCATGCATGCTTGAATTCCACCACTGTTTTTGACTCCACAACCTCCTCCAGAAGGCCGTTCCATGCATCCACAACCCTCTGTGTGAAAAAATACTTCCTTAAATTACCTCTGAGCCACCCCCCATCTTCAAATTGTGCCCCTTGTTCTTGCACACCTCTTTTTTTGAAAGATGCTACCCTCTTGGACTTTGTTGATTCCCTTGAGGTACTTGAAAGTTTCTATCATGTCCCCCCTCTTCCTCCTTTCCTCAAGGCTATACATATTAAGCTCCTTTAGTCTGTCTTCATATGTCATCTGGTGCAGACCCTGCACCATTTTAGTTGCCCTCCTCTGGACAGCTTCCATATTGTCTATATCCTTGCAGAGATTGGGTCTCCAGAACTGCACACAGTACTCCAGACGGGGTCTCACAAGCAGTCTGTACAGAGGGATAACAACTTCCTGTTTTCCACTGGTGATGCCTCTCCCTATGCATCCCACTATCCCCCAGCCCTCCTTACTGCCCTCTCACATTGCTTGCCCATCTTTAAGTCATCTGATATGATTACCCCCAGGTCCCTTTCCATTTTGTTGTTGTTAGTATCTCATCCCCATTGTGTACTCTTCCCCTGGGATTTTGTTTCCCAGGTGTATTACCTTGCACTTCTTAGCATTAAATCTAAGCTGCCATGCATTTGACCATTCCTCTAACCTTGCCAAATCCCTTCTCATCCTTTCCACCCCACCTTGTACATCAACTCTGTTGCAGAACTTTGTGTCATCTGCAAAGAGACATACTTTTCCTTCCAGTCCCTCTGCAATGTCTCTTATAAAGACATTGAAGAGGACCGGTCCTAATACTGAACCCTGCGGCACCCCACTAGTAACCCCCCTTCCTTCAGAGTGGACTCCATTTACTATTACCCTCTGTGTCCTATTCTTCAGCAAATTCTTTACCCAAGCTATCATCTTGGGACCCACTCCCAGGCTGGCTAACTTGTATATTAATCTTTTGTGTGGGACTGAGTTAAATGCCTTGCTAAAGTCTAGGCAGGCCATGTCCACAGCCACTCCCTTATCTACTACTTTGGTCACCCAGTCATAGAAATCTATTAGATTCATCTGGCATGACCTTCCCACTGTGAATCCATGCTGCTTTGGGTCCTGTGCCCCTCTGGCCTCTGGGTACTCGACAATTCTTTCCTTCAGAAGTGAGTCCATCATTTTCCCTATCACTGAAGTTAAACTAACAGGTCTGTAGTTTCTTGCTTCTGCCCTGCTCCCACTTTTGTGAAGGAGAATCACATCTGCCCTCCTCCAGTCCTCATGTACCACCCCATCCTTCCATGATTTATTAAAGAAGGTAGTCAGTGGTGTCACTAGTTCTACCCTTAGTTCTTTTAGAATTCTGGGATGAATCCCATCAGGCCCCATTGCTTTGTCCACATTCAGTTTTAAGAGTTCTTTCAGAACCCTTTCTTCCGAAAATGGTCTGGTATCAACTTCTGTATCCAGAGTGTTTCTATTGTTTGTTTTAGGTACCTCCCCCTCTCCATTTGTAAATACTGAGCAAAATTATTTGTTTAGTATCTCTGCCTTTTCACCGTCACCCTCTGCCCACCCCCTTCCCTTTATTAAGCCCCACTATCTCTCCCTTTGTCTTCCTTCACTCCCTGATGTACCTAAAAAAGGTTTTATCCCCTTTCTTAACTGAGTTGGCTATCTTTTCCTCAGTTCAGGCCTTTGCTGTTCTGACTGCCTTCCTAGCTTCCTTTTGCTTTAACTGATGCAATTCTCTGTCCTGCTCCTTCTGTGATTCCTTGAACTTTCTGAATGCTTTCTTTTTCTCTTGAACCTTCACTGCCACCTCCTTTGAGAACCATAGTTGTTTCTTACATCATTTTGAGTAAGTTGAAACTGCAGTTTGAGGTGAGAGGAGAGCCTGTTTTCTCACCCTAGTCCAGGTAGTCTCCAGCCTGCCAAGAGAAGTGGTGTAAACCGTTGTCTACAGCAGGATCTCCTGATTTTCTTCCCAGGAGGGGTGAAAAGGACTGCTAGGGAATGGATCCTAGAGGCAATCCCCTGTTTGATCCAGGGCAATTGGAAGCTGCCTGTAATGTTCTAACCATCAGTAAGATCTGACTTTGAGCTTCCAAAAGAAAGTATCTGTGCTTTGGTTTTTCTCTGACTAAAAGGGAAAGGTACATCTGTTTTTTCAGAAGTTTGAGACTGTTCTCATTTTAAAGTTGGTTGACAATGGTGGGGTCCAGATGCATGACTAATTCACATTGTTCAGGACTTTAGTTCTCACACTAGCTCTGTAGTGTTTCTTAAATGCTGGATGTGAAAGTTCATTCAATGATGCATTTACCCAAGTGTGTTCAAGATATTTAAGGTGTAACTCTGAGAAAATGGATGGGTATTGATTTGGGAGCAAAGGGTGGGCTGCCCCCAATCTGTAATAACTATTTCAGGACTACAGGTTCAATAAGGGTGCCTGGTTACCTGGTGCATAGCGGCCAATGTCTGAAGAGAGGTTTACCCCCTGAAGTGGGTTGTGCTAGTAATTAGCCAATGTGTGTTCAGTTGTGACCAGTGCCAGAGGTGAGGGTGCAACCTACTGAGCCACTGATAAAAGAGTAGGTAACTGCTAAAATAAAATATTTAAAACCAATCCATTTAGTCTGTCTGCTTGCACAGCAGTAGCACTACTGCTTGCGATGCCAAAGACCCTTTGTTCAGAAGCAAACTAAGGGCATCAGAGGGCCAGCCAAGGGAGGAGGCTTGAGCATCTGTCATACTACTGTCCTCCTCCTCCTCTGGGGGGACACAGCCTAGCACTTGCACTGCCCCTAGCAGAAGCTGGGGGACAGGCAGCCTGGGCCAGTTCATCAGGGGGTGTGACAGACATCAACACATGTTGCATAGGAGCGAGTGGCATGTGTCATGGTGTCATCACATGCTATGTGATGTGTGTCATAAGCCTTTTTTGAAGTCACTTTTGTTTTGTATTGTAGCCACTTTCCCTTTATATTGTGTTTCCTCCTTGCCCCCCCCCACCCCGGGCTGATGTGAGTGAAGCTGGTTTGTTCTCATTCTGTAGCTGAGTGTGACATGAGTGAAGTACCATGGTTGATGAGACCAGCAGTACTTTTGTGGTTTGTTCCTCGCAGATGGAGACTTTCTGATCTCTTTGCAGATGGGGAAGGGAGGACAGGAGGGGTGACAAGGGAGAAAGAGGTGAGATCTTAGTGTTAAGGGACTCAATACTGAGAGGGTTCTGGTGGGGTAGCAAGGGAGAGAGGCATAGTCAGGTCTAGGTGGAAGCCATGCCAGGAATGAAGGCAAAAAGGGTGAGGCAATCAGTACTAAAATATGCCAGAAAGGGCAGGGAAAAACCACATCTAATTCTGCACCTGGGGATGAATGACCTGTCTGATGGGATGATAGATGAGGTGAAGAGGAGGTCTGAAGATTTTAGTCCAGTTTGTGAGGGGGCAGGAAGATCAGTTGCCTTCTTGGAGGTATTTCCAGTCCCAAGGGCAAGTATGGCAAAGAAACTGAGGATTCAGGAGTTTAACCTTGCTGTGCCACAAACTGATATATCAGTCCAGAATTACTATGCATTCTAATTATGTTGGCAGCATAACGGTTAATGAATGGCTGGTAACCTTGTGTCAAGAAAAAGGGTATGGGGCTGGTATGAGGGTGAGGGGTGACCTGGGAGGATAGTAGTCTATATGCTAAAGATAGGCTGAACTTAAATGAAGAGGGGAAGAAAGCACTGAAGCAAAAGCTTGGGGAGTATATTAAGGAGAATTTAAACTAGGAGAGGGAGGTGGCAGAAGGGATCGAGGTGGTCAGAGGCCTCGGGATGGGAAACCAAATGGGCTTACCCCCCATAAAAATGAGATGAGGCGAGGGGAAAACAATACAGGAAGAGGAGGAAGGAGGTTGGAGAAAGAAAGAGGATGGAGGGTGGTATCTTTAAATGCTAGAAGCCTTGGGAATAAAAATGCAGAACTACAGGCTGTCATGCGGGGGGGGTAGACATGGCAGCCATCACTGAGAAATGGGCCACCCAGAACCATGACTGGGACCTAGCAGTTCCAGGTTGCAGACTATTCTGCAAGGATAGAGATAAGGGGAAAGGAGGGGAGGTAGCACTATACGTGAGGGAGGGGCTAAAGTGTGTTAGGAAAGGGGGAAGGAGATACAGAGGCTCTATGGATGCAAATCCAAGATCCAAAAAAAAAAAGTACACTGTGGTTGGGGGTGGTGTACAGGCCACCCTGTCAATCGGAAGAGACAGATAGAGTATTGGCAGAACAAATCCGGATGAACTGTGGGAAGGGTGGGGTGGTGATAGCAGGTGACTTCAACCTGCCGGAAGTGGAGTGAGGGACACCTGCCACCAAGTGTAGAATGGAACAGGTAATGCTAGATGCCTTCCAGGATAACTTCCTGACACAGTTGGTCAGTAGACCAACTAGGGAAGGGAATACCCTTGGCCTTGTACTGTCTAATCGGGAGTGGGTGCAGGATCTGAGGGTGGAGGAACCACTTGAGGGAGTGACCACCGGACAGTATGGTTCCAGTTGCAGCTGGGCAGGGAGAGGGTGGCATCTGGCACAAAGGTGCTAGACTTTAGAAAGGCTGACTTCAAAAAGTTGGGTGAAGTGGCGCAAGGGTTCCTGGACAGAATTTAGCCTAATATGGTCACAAATCAGATGGGAACTCATAAAGCAAGGCCCAAAGTAAAAAGGCTAGGGTGAAGAAACCTAGCTGGATGAGCAATGGTGTCATAGACAGGGTGAGGAGGAAAAGAGTCCACTATAGGAGACATAGGAGAACTGGGATGGGGGAGGACAAGGAGGAGTCTCTGAAGGAAACAAAGGAGGTGACCAGGGAAGTAAGGGCAGCAAAAGCATCAAGGGTGCTCAGGCTGGCGAAGGGAATTAAGAATGGGAAAAAAAGACTTCTTCAGGTACATCAGGGAGAAAAGGGATTGTAAGGACCAAATAGTAAGGATTAAGAAGGAGGGGGTATGGGTGGAAAAAGGGGGCAAAAAGGCAGAAGTGCTCAATGACTACTTCTGCTCAGTTTTTACTAAAGAGAAAGGGAGGGGAATACCTAAGGTTGGAGGGAGGATAGGATCAGAAGGGGAGGAGTGAAGACGGACAGGGAAATCACAGAAGGTAGAGTGCTAGAGGGGTTAAGGGCTCTGAGGGTGGACAAGGTACCGGGACCGGATGGCATGCACCCCAGGGTACTGAAAGAGTTAGTAGAGATCCTGGCAGACACATTGGTGAAGTCATGTGCATGAATAGAAACTGCGCAACACACATCCGTAACCCAATTATTTTTGGGATTTTTTTAACGCATTTTCAACATAGGCATTTTGGGACCTCCCCTCATGAATAGTGGCACTGTGATTTTGTTAATTTGTCCCAAAAGTTGATTTCGCACAGTGACCACGCCATGGTGTGCCACAGGTGTGAAAACACATTTTGGGCAGAATGTGAAAAATGACAGCTGTACTGTTCATAAGGAAGTGTGAAAAAATGCCAGTACTGAAAATCTGGCATGGAGATATTACAAATTTGTGAAGTTACAAGGGTGCGTGGACACTATGCAATGCACACTTGTAACAAAGTAATTTTATGGATATTCATTACCAAATTTTCAACAAAGGCATCTTACCATCTCTGCTCATGAACAGTGTCACCATCATTTCTTCAAACTGTCCTGAAAACTGATTTCACACAGCGACCGCGCTATTGTGCGCCGGACGTGTGAAAACACATTTCAGCCAGGATGTGTAAAATGACAGCTGTACTGTTCATAAGAAGGTATCAGAAAATGCCAATTTTGAAAATCTGGAGTGAAAATATTATATATTTACGAAGTTAGGAGCGTGTGTGGAAACTGCACAACACACACTCGAAAAATAGCCATTTTTGGGATTTTTTTTCCACCAAATTTGCAACACATGCTTTTTGAGAACTCCCATCATGAACAGTGGCACTGTTGTTTCATTAATTGATCCCAAAAGGTGATTCCAAGCTGGGACCACGAATTCATGAGGATGGGTCCCAATAACCCCATGTTGAAAATTTGGTGCCAAAATTCCCAAAAATGGCCGAGATATGTACCAAAGTTGAAAAAAAAACCTATTTATGCCATTATATAGCTTACCAGCATTTCTTCGGTTCACGGTCGGCTTTGAAGAGTGCAGACATGTTCCTGGTCACCAATGATCATCACGTTGGACTGCAGAGGTAAGTATGGGGTGATAGTGTGTGTGCAGAGGTGGGGTTGAGCAGAGGGTGGGTGCAGGTTGGGAGAGGGGCAGGGAGACCGTGAAGGACCATGTTCTTCTTTCACAGGTTTAAAAAAAAAACATTGCGGGACAGTTTTGTATTTCAGGGGCATTTGTCATGCTGGGTGGGCTCCCCAGCGTACACCTGAATGTTTTATGGGGAATGTGTAGCCGATGGGGGATTGGGTACCCATTGACACATACTGAAGGGAGGATGAGAGCCGAGGGGATTGGGCACCCCTCAGCACACAACAAAAGCAGGGGAGACATTATGCGATGGGGAGGGGCCTCTGCTGGCAAAATAAACGGGAAGAGGGATTCACGTCGACGGATTGCTCGAAGCAAATAAAGACTGTTCGGGAGGGTATAATGCCGAGGGGATTGGGCACCCTCAGCATACATTTTAAATGGGAAGGGGGGTATTATGCCGACGGGGAGTGGGCTCCACCGGCAGCAATTGAAGTGAGTCGGGGCAGTCTGCAGGGGCTGGACAGGCACTTCGGGAGGGCATGTTATTGTGCCGCTGCATGATTGCAGCAGACCTTTTGTTAGATCTGGTGGCCACCTGACATATGCCTGTTGTCAGCACCTGCAGCTGCCTTACTGGAGAATGAGGGACGCACTTCTGATGCGTGCCCTGCATTCACCCACAGTGACTGAACCTCCAAATCTGCTACTAATGCAATATGTTGGCTGGTGTGCATGCGCGAGCCAACATAAAAATGAATACTGAATGCAGAAAAGCAGCAAAAAGGAAAAAAAACTATTTCAAAACAAACACATGAAACAATATGCTGGAGTGATTAAACATACTTCACAGATGACCAAATTAACAATTATATCAGAAAATGTAAACGGCAGGGTTTATGTCCCCTTTAAAAACAGCTAAATAGGCTATGTTTATATAAATATATATATACCAGTATACTGAAGTAGTAATATACTGGTTGAGTGTTAATCATCTATAGCAACAGAGGGCAGAAGAATAAAGGAAGGTTTATCTGAAAAAATAAAGGTCTGTTATAAAGCCAGACAACCTTCCCGCAGACCAGATCTCCACTGCGTCTGTGACCTAAATGGTATTGGGTATTCTTGATAAGAAAAGGTTTCTGTCTCACGTTATTTAGCTGGACAAAAAGGTCTTTCATGTGGTCTGCACTGGACCATTGTTGAACTGTTAAGAGAAAGTGGACTCCTTGCAGTGAAGGGACCATTCATTGTCATCACCACCCTTCCTGAGCAGCTGCCATCTGGGGATGTGATGGGGGTATCAGCTAACTGGCTCCCTTGAAGATGGAAGAGTCGTTGAAATGAATCACAGAAGAAAAGGAGACAAATTTTGGCATCTTTCTTCACGAGACAACATAATTACAGTCCCATTTCAAATGCCTGACTGCTACAGTGTTACAGTCACAGAGAGGCTGGCCAACTTTGCCGGGCTTTGGAACATCATCACTGGCATCAGTGGGTCAATAGACACCAGAAGAAACCGGCATAAACTCCTGCAAACATCTGTAGAGATCCAGGAGAGGAATGACTGCAAATACACTGTTTGTTTGCTGCTTTCTCATTTAGAAAGGCCCTTGTAACAATCTTCTCCCTACAGTAAGGGTGGCGGTTCCTACTAGAAGTGTTCAGTTTAGTTTATTTATGGTCAGCTTTAAAGCCAATACATATAAAATTCAAATACAATAACACATCACACCATAATAAGCTCCTTGCTGGTCCTGTTGCCTAGTACATTATTGTATTATGTATTCATATTTACAATGGTACATAATAGCACAAGTTAACAATATAAAAGCTTTCCTGAGAAGTAGCAAGTGTTCAAATTAATAAACAAAATGAGTGCCATTTTATAGGCAGTTTAAGAAGTCTAACTGTTATGCAAGAAAGGTTTAAATGAGTAGTAATCACTGTCCTGAGTTAGAACGGTATGTGAAGTAGCCTTGGCTGACTCAGGTGCAACCCAAGTGTAAACAGGTTAAACCTAAATTGGGTAGCTCTGGTCTAGTTACTTCCCTCCCTTCCCAGATTCAGGGCTTCCCATTATCTCATGATCCTCATACGGAATAATGTTCAATGTTCCTAGAAAGGTAACTTGTATATTCTTCCTTATAGGTGACAAAGATGCAACAATTTGGCTAGAGTATGGGGCATACCTATTGAACAGAGCATGGATCATAGACAAGTAATACATTGCTTCAATGGAATTAGTAGGGGGTTCAAGGTACAATTCAATTTCAATAACTGCAGATAAAAGGAAATGTCAGTAAGAATACTGAGTGTTTTATCTTATTCTAATCATTCTTTACAAGTTTTTCTCACGATTGAAATAGCTTCAGGAATTTAGCACATCTGGGTATTAAGCATGGGTCCTCTCCTCCAAGCAATAGCATGAGCTGTTTTGTGGGAGGATCATGAGTTTTTTAAAAGAATTTCCCTAACCACTTCTTATGTTGATTGCACACAGTGCAAGAAACATTGGCACAGCTTGCTGAGAAGCAGGCTGTGGAGGCACGGCACTGTTGTGGCCAATACCCCCACAGCCTGCAAAGGCTTGTCCTGCTTCCCCCAGTGCTGTTGCAGGCTGCTGGTGACACAAGTTTGGAACGTTCACACCAACTTGTGACAAATCAGCTGCTGCAAGCAAGTAAGCCATCCGCTGCAATGAGGGAGTGACCCGTCATTGCAGGGCGGATCTAGCAAGCCTGATATTGTTTGTGAACATGGCTGTGGGCTGCTGCGCTGTTCACAAACAATATAACCCGCCCACCATGTTTATCTGCCGACGGAGGAGCCCACTCCCCGTCAGCATAATGTGCCCCGCCCATTTCAGTGTCTGCTGACGGGGTGCCCAATCCCAGTTGGCAAAAAGGAATTATCCCCCCTTTGTTATTTGCCGATGGGGTGCCCAATCCCCATCGGCAGAAAGGATCCCCCCCCTTTGTTATTTGCAGATGGGGTGCCCAATCCCCATTGGTAGAAAGGAACCCCCTTTGTTGTTTGCCATGGGGTGGAGTAAATAGGGTTTTTTCAACTTTGCTGCATATCTCAGGCATTTTTTGGAAATTTTTCACCAAATTTTCAACATGGGTTTTCAGGACCCCTTCTCATGAATGCTTCAACTGTCATGGCGTTAATTGGCCCCGGAAAGTGATTTCTCAGTCACTGCGCGGAATCACCTTTGGAGGCCTATTAATGAAACAACAGTGCCAGTGTTCATGAGGTGGGCTCTCAAAAAGCCTATGTTGCAAATCCGGTGAGTAAAATCCCCAAAATGACTGTTTTATGAGCTTGCACTGCACAGTTGCTACGCACACTCATAACTTCGTGAATTTGCAATATTTTGATGCCAGATTTTCAACATTGTCATTTTGTCACACCTCCTTGTGAACAGTACAGCTGTCATTGTTCACATCCTGGCAGAAATGTGTTTTTGCACATCTGGAGCAGAATAGCGTAGTTGCTGTCAGAAATCAGTGTTCAGGACAGATTAAGAAAATGACAGTGACATTGTTCATGAGTAGAGGTCCTGAAATGGCTATATTGAAAATTTGGTAATGATACTCCATAAAATGACTATATTACGAGCGTGCATTTCGCAGTTTGCACGCACGCTTGTAACTTTGCGAATG
Organism: Neoceratodus forsteri; assembly: GCA_016271365.2. NCBI lineage: Eukaryota > Metazoa > Chordata > Ceratodontiformes > Ceratodontidae > Neoceratodus > Neoceratodus forsteri. The sequence continues at coordinate 538,512,403 of CM028129.1, forward strand.
TATAATATTTTCACTCCAGATTTTCAACATTGCCATTTTCCCACACCTACTTATGAACAGTGCAGCTGTCATTTTTCCCATCCTGGCCGAAATGTGTTTTCGCAGTTCTGGAGCAGAATAGCGCGGTCGCTGTCAGAAATCAGTGCTCAGGACAGAGTAATAAAATGACAGTGATACTGTTCATGAGCAGAGGTCCTAAAATGCCTATGTTGAAAATTTGGTGATGATAGTCCATCAAATGACTGTGTAACAAGAGTGCATTGCACATTTTCCACACACCCTTGTAACTTTGCAGATTCGTAATATTGTCATGCTACATTTTCAACAATGGCAATTTTTCACACCTCCTTATGAGCAGTACAGCTGTCATTTTTCACATCCTGAGTGAAATGTAGTTTCACAGTTGCGACACAGAATAACGCAGTCGCTGTGGGAAATCAGTGTTCGGGACAGATTAAGAAAATGACAGTGGTTCTAAAATCACTATGTTGGAAATTTGACGTCAAAACTCCATAACATGACTGTGTTACAAGCGTCCGTTCAACTGTTTCCACGCACGTTTGTAACTTCGCAAATTTGTAATATATTCTTGCCACATTTTCAACAGTAGCATTCTTTCACACCTCCTTATGAACAGTACAGCTGTCATTTTTCACATCCTGGCTAAAATATGTTTTTGCACTCCTGATGGAGAATAGCATGGTCGCTGTGGGACATCAGTGTTTGGAATAGATTAAGATGGAACAAGTGAGAGGGGGGAGTGACCGAGCTCAACTGAGCTCTGTCGGGACTGGTCCGGATTTATTTGTGGCAGAAAAAAGCCCCAACACAAGAGGCCAGTACAAAAGGGCAGCCTGCAGCACTGGGAAAAACAATGAGAGAGTGAATGAGGGAAGGGGAGTGAGCAAACTCACCGGAGCGCTGTCAGGATTGCTGCGGATTTCTTTTTGGACAGAAAAAGGCATCAATGCAGGCAGGTTCCCAGTAGAAAAGGCCAGTCTGCAGCGGTGGGAGAAACAGTACGAGTGAGTGAGACAGGAGGACTGAGTGAGCTCAGTGGAGCTCTATCTTGACTGCTGCGGATTTCTTTGTTGGCAGAAAAAGGCACCAATGCAGGCAGGAACCCCATACAAAAGGGCCACTTGCAGCGCCATGACAAATAGAATGAGCACGTGACAGAGGGAGACTGAGCGACCTCGATGGAGCTTTGTCGGTCCAGCTGCAGATTTATTTGTGGACAGACAAGGTGCCAACGCAGCCAGCAGCCCCGTACACAAGTGCAGCCTACAGCGCCAAGAGAAACAGAATGAGTGAGTGACAGAGTAGTAGTGAGCGAGCTCAAAGGAGCTCTTTTGTGATTTCTGTGGATTTCTTTGTGGGCAGAAAATGTGGCAGCACAGGCAGGAGCCCAGTACAAAAGGTCAGCTTGCAGTGTGGGCAGAAACGGAATGAGTGAGTGAGACAGGGGGAGTAAGCGAGCTCAATGGAGCTGTGTCGGGACTGCTTCAGATTTCTTTCTGGCCAGAACAAGCCACCAATGTAGGCAGGAGCCCATAACAAAAGGGCAGTCTGCAGCGGCAGGAGACACAGAATGAGCGAGTGAGGGAGGGGGACTGAGTGAGCTCAATGGAGCTCTGTTGGGACTGCTGCAGATTTGTTTGTGGGCAGAAAAAGGCAGCAATGCATGCAGGGGCCCAGTACAAAATGGCAGCCTGCAGTGGCAGGAAAACCAGAATGCGCGAGTGAGAGGGGGAGTGAGCGAGCTCAACGGAGCTGTATTGTAACTGCTGCAAATGGCAGCAATGCAGGCAGGAGCCCAATAGAAAAGGGCAGCCTGCAATGCCACCAGAAATGGAATAGCGAGTGAGAGAAGGGGACTGAGCGAGCTCAATGGAGCATTGTCGGGGCTGCTGCAGATTTCTTAGTGGGCAGAAAAAGGCGCCAACAGAGCCAGGAGCCAGTACAAAAGGGCAGCTTGCAGCGCCAGGAGAAACAGAATGAGTAAGTGACGCAGGGGGAGTGAGCGCCCTCAACCGAGGTCTGTCAGGACAGCTATGGATTTCTTTGTGGGAGAAAAAGGTGCCAACACAGGCAGAAGCCCAGTACAAAAGGGCAGCCTGCAGTGCCGACAGAAACGGAATGAGTGAGTGTGAGAGGGGGACTCAGCAGGCTCAACACACCTGTGTTGGGACTGCTGCAGATTTCTTTGTGGGCAGAAAAAGCCACCAACAGAGGCAGGAGCCCAGTACAAAAGGGCAGCCTGTAGCGCCAGGAGAAACAGAATGAGTGAGTGAGAGGGGGTAGTGAGCCACCTCAATGCAGCTCTGTCGGGACAGCTGCGGATGTCTTAGTGGGCAGAACAAGGTGCCAATGCAGGCAGGAGCCCAGTACAAAACAGCAGCCTGCAGCACTGGGAGAAACAGACTGAGTGAGTGACAGAGGGGCAGTGAGTGAGCTCAACACACCAGCGCAATCAACATCCAGCAATGACAAATGCTTGTTCCTCATTGAATTTTATCTACAGCAAAATGTTACTACATGAAAGAGATCTTCCAGTGCACCAATTTCACATTCACAAATTGTGGTTTTGTAGTTCTGTGATGTGCTGGAGTATCTTGACTCAAAGAATTGGAATCTAAATCTAGTGGCGTAACATGCAGGCCAGGAGGTCAGTACTGCACTTTGGAAGGAGAGAACTGTAAATCACTCTCCCTGTCTGAAATACTGCTGCACTTTGTTCTTTTGGCTGCAGGAGGGTGGTGTGAGTGAAGGGAGAACCAGGAAGGGAACAGGAGCCAGAGCAGGAAGGAAGGTGGTCGTCAGCACCACATGACCACTCTGAGCCAATTATGGCTCACCAGGAAGTGCTGCTGTGAGTTTGAATCCTGCTGTCCCAGAGTGTCCCATCAATGCTTGTGTCCCATTGCATGGGTGGGAAAGAGCAGGAATTGAACAACTATCCTAAGGTGTCTAAGGCACCTGCAGAGATTCACAGATCGGCCGCAGCCCACAGGAGTCTCTTCAAGGGAGACACAAGACAAGACAGCACTTTCACTTTCCCTGTAATTGTAGTGTGACCGGGCGCTATCACACTGACACTGGCACATTGCCAAATGTTTTCTGAAGCCCAGGTTTGTCAGTAACTGAGAAACCCTCTGCTTTATGCTTATTTGTAAGTATCTTGAAAAAGCTTCCGACTGCACAGAAGTGCAGCAGTGAACGAACGGTGGCTTTTCAGCAGTAAAAGGAAGCGGGCGTCTGTTTACTGTTGGCGGCCGACTCGATCCTACTGCACTGACGATCGAGCTGCCTGAGTAAACGCTCAAACGAGGTCGAACCTGAACCGAACTCCGTAAACTGGGCGGTATTACCGGTAGTCGGTGTGGATATCGACCTTGACCGCGAGTAATCAAAGTGCTCAGAGTGACAGGATCAACTAGATAAGAATTAAAAAAAATCACTTTTCACACAATAATAGCAGCATCAACCAGATATTTTAGTAATAAATTGACAGGATCAACCAAATATTTCAAAACCCTATGTAATCTGTTATGTTGGGGGCATGTGGAGCTCTGTTGGGGGAATGGCAAGATAAACCAGATAAGACTTTTTAAAACTAACCATAAATAACAGGATCCACCAGATATTTTTTAAACAATAAATGACATCTGCCGTTTTGACAGCTTTTCTGTAAGTGGGGTTGTATTGCTAGGGCCATCATCTTTATATCACCCATTGCATTGAGAAGGGCATGTGGTGAGTTGTATTGGGGGGTGGGGGCAAAGCATACCTTGTATAAACAGAATATGACATGGCCTGACTGAGATATCATATTTATCTTCACTCGAGGCCAGTGATATCATGATATCACTGGCCTCTTGTGAAGATAATATATGATATCTTCAGTCAGGATGTCATATCTCTATATATATATATATATATATATATATATATATATATATATATGGACACTATAAAGATCATGGGCTGAGCAGGGCCAACACCCCACCGCCACAACAGCAGCAATTAACTAGCCTAGTAGCACAGACATGATTGTTTACACTTTTGTACCACCATCCCTTTATCTCTTTCCACCCATTCTTCTCCCTATGTTTCTTAAGTTATGAGGTATGTTGTTCCATGCCATTGCTCCATTGTAGAAAACAGGCTCTCCCAGTCTTGGCACAGGGTTATGTATGTCATGAGACATAATGCCATATGGCACTATTGCTCTCGCGATTTATGCCATGAGGCATCATGTCTTTATTTCTGAAGGGGCTCTGCCCCACACCCCCCGTTATGGGAGCTGCCACCCGGACCCCCCACTAAAGATTCTCCACTCCGGGGTCCAACTCAGGAGCGTATAGGTCCGGGTTTCGCCATCATGCCGTACGCCATTAAGCATGCAACATTATGACCCGGTATGCCCAATCTCCAGGTTACATTTCAGTACCACCATGTCTGTCCCTGAAACAGATCTTAATGAACCATACTTTTGTCTGATTACAATATTGTTCAATATGTAGTTTGGTACCTGTCTTCTAATGGCTGCATTCATAAATGCTAAAATATGCTAAAATATGCCTATGTCATCTTTCCACTAATCTTTGCTACCCTAATGGCGTGTACATATGACAGCCATGCATTAACCTAGGTGCTCCAGTTATATATCGAGCTAATCTATTGTAACAAGTATCCAATCTTGGTAACTCCTTCTTGTTTGCAGCTGCAAACAAAATAGCACCTTAGTCAAGTATTGGTATAATCACAGTATTAACCACTCTTTCCTTAATTTCTTTAGTCATGCACCACCTAGTCCTATAAAGGGTTTCCAGTCGCTTCCCAATATTTTTAAGTGTTTGTTCTATATTGACGTTTCAGTTCAATTTACAATTCAGCCACATTCCTAAATAGTGATATGACTGTACCTGCTGTAATGCCACTCCCTCTGTTTTTTTGATATTCAAATTCCCTTCACCATTTTTGGTATTCTGGTTAAATAGAACAAGTTGAGGTTTTTTTTTATATTTAAAACCAATGTATGGTCTGTGAAAAACATTTGTAGTTCATTAAACTTAATCTGTAACCTATTTTGAATTAGTTCTGTTCATGTGTCTGATGTATAAATTACACTGTCATCTGCATATAAATTAAATTATATTGATGAAGCTAAGAAACTTAAACCATTCTCATACAAATTAAAAAGCAACAAACCCAAAATGGAGCCATGAGGGACTACAGATTTTATCAGCAATAGGGCAGATAAAAGATCCCTATTGGTACCATCTGTTGCCTTCCACTAAGGTAGGATTGAAACTGTTTATTACTGTTTCCAGCTATGCCCATTGAGTCTAGCCCGGACAGGAGGACACCATGTTCCAAGGTATCAAAAGTCTTGGACAAGTCCACAAAAATGGCACCCTTTGGTGTCCTCCTGTCCAGGGCAGACTGCACATCACTCACAACCTTCACCAGGGCTGTAACAGTTCAGTGTTTTTGCTTAAATACAGACTGAATGCCATTCAACCTATTATATAATTCTAAGTAATCCTTTAGTTGGTCTGAAATCATTTTTTCAAATATCTTCGATACCTGTGAAAGGAGAGAAATTGTATGATAAGTTCTGAAAAATTTCAGAAACTTTAAATTAAAAACAATGTTTTCTGAAAGCCAGATGGAGACAGCGAGGGGTTAGCATATAGTGTGGCAGTCTAGGAGACCACTGGGAGAGTGTGGAAACCCCAAGGGATGTCCCTCAAGGGACATTTCTGGATGACTTTCAGGTCTGAGGAAAGGTTCCCTGAGGAATCCTTATAGGCATCCTGAAGGAGGGGTGACTTAGAAACTGACAGCAGAGACCATTGAGCAACCCAGAGGATTTGAGGTCCTGTATGGTATTTACACAAAACAGACCCACTGTAACCTATTTTGAATTTGTTCTATTCATGTGTCTGATGTATAAATTACACTGTCATCTGCATATAAATGAAATTATATTGATGAAGCTAAGAAACTTAAACCATTCTCGTACAAATTAAAAAGCAACAAACTCAAAATGGAGCCATGAGGGACTCCAGTTTTTATCAGCAATAGGGCAGATAAAAAGTTCCCTATTGGTACCATCTGTTGCCTTCCACTAAGGTAGGATTGAAACTGTTTATTACTGTTTCCAGCTATGCCCATTTAGTCTAGCATGGACAGGAGGACACCATGTTCCAAGGTATCAAAAGTCTTGGACAAGTCTACAAAAATGGCACCCTTTGGTGTCCTCCTGTCCAGGGCAGACTGCACATCACTCACAACCTTCACCAGGGCTGTATCAGTTCAGTGTTTTTACTTAAATACAGACTGAATGCCATTCAACCCATTATATAATTCTAAGTTATCCTTTAGTTGGTCTGAAACCAATTTTTCAAATATCTTCGATACCTGTGAAAGGAGAGAAATTGTATGATAAGTTCTGAAAAATTTCAGAAACTTTAAATTAAAAACAATGTTTTCTGAAGGCCAGATGGAGACAGCGAGGGGTTGGCATATAGTGTGGCAGTCTAGGGGACCACTGGGAGAGTGTGGAAACCCCAAGGGATGTCCCTCAAGGGACATTTCTGGATGACTTTCAGGTCTGAGGAAAGGTTCCCTGAGGAATCCTTATAGGCATCCTGAAGGAGGGGTGACTTGAAAATTGACAGCAGAGACCATTGAGCAACCAAGAGGATTTTGAAGCAGGTACCACCATTCATAGACAGCAGCAATAAGAAAGGAACCATATCACTAAGAATGTTCATGAGAAGGGGAATCACTAGAGATGACAAAAGGTGCCCATGGCTGATCTGCCAAAATGCTGTCCCAGCAGGATGGGTTGCAGGGATTACAGACAGGGACTCTGGTTTACCGGGATTGAGAAAGGGCATATTCCATTTTGCACATTGTAAAAAATGGTATTGTCACCAGTGTCTGCTAAGCCAAAATCTGGTTTTAATGGCATTTTGGTTCTGTGTACTTTATTTAACAATTTTTAACTCTGCTAACATGCATTTTAGCAATCTTGACCTCCACTATTGCACATCCTTCCATCCTTGTACAAATTTAAAGTTATTTTAGGTACAAGATGTGATGGCAACAGCAGCACTACAGCCCCCATCCCTCTGGTGTGATGGCAGCAGCAACAGCACTATGACCTCCCTCCCTCAGGTGTGATGGCAGCAGCAACAGCACTATGACCTCCCTCCCTCAGGTGCAACAGAAGCAGCAGCACTGTGGCCCCCATCCCTTAGGTGTGATGGCAGCAGTACTACATTCCCCATCCACCAGTGATGATGGCAGAAGCACTACAGCCCCCAACCCTTCAGTGTGATGGCAGTAGCAACAATGCAGTCTACATCCCTCAGGGGTGATGACAGTAGTGACAGCACTATGATCTCCTTTCTTCAACACCCACACCCCATATGCACAAGTTACAAATGGCTTGGTCTCTTTGCTTATTAGAACTCAGATGTGAATTAATCTGAACCATCATCGCTAAGGTGGACTACCTTTGTTTTTTCCTATCTATAATTTTACTGTCTGAATTGGATTTCTGCCTGTGACAGCACTGACCAGGGTTAGGGAACAGGCTTGGGTGCTGGAGGGCCAGCTAGTGGGTGAAAGCTTGAGTGTCCAACGACCACTCACCTTCTCCTGGGAGGGAGGATGGGTTCACAGCTCAGCATTTGCTGGCCCCTGGTGGAGGCCAGAGGCATGACAACACATTGGCCCTCACTGCAGGAGGGAATGTGACAGACGTCGGCTTGTGCCTTGACATCATGTGGCCTGTCATGCTCCCAAGAAAATGGGAAAACACCCACTGGCCAACCGAAGGATGGCTGCTGGTCCCTCCATAAGCCGGAAGCCCCAGACATGTGTCTGTTCTGACCCCTGCCATGCCCAGGATACACAGGAAGCTTTTTGGGGCAGTTCTCCTCCCCTGGTAGCCTCCCACAGGGGTAGGGGCCCACTCAATGAAGGATTACTTTGGGTTACCTGGTAGCACAGCAGTAAGGGGCAGTGGATGGTGGTCAGGACTCAGCAGTGATGGTAGGGGGGCCTTGGCAGGCCTGAAGAAGTGGATGACCAAGGGGTAGGAGGAGCAAACAAAAACTGACTGAATTTGCTTCTTTGAAATAAAGTGTCTTCACCTAAAAAATCCACAAGTGATTAGTGGAGGACCTTCAAATGGATTCATGCTTCTCCCAGACATGTGGATGCTTTTTTTTTTTTTACTTGGTGTCCATGAAAAGGGTGTCTCCCAGTTTTCATGTCTTTGTTCAAATGTGAATTGACCACCACTCTGCCCACCAGCATCATACAGCCCCTGGGGTCCTACCTTCTGTATGTCATTGAATGTGCTTTCAAAATCCACTGGCCAAGCATAGGTACTCTTAAATACATAATGTTTGCTTTTTGTTGAAGCAGTCTATCAAAAAAAATGTTGTTGTCACATAGACTGAAACAGCAGGTGGGAGAAAAGGTGCAAATGATCCAATTGACCTAAATGGGATGCTGACTGTGCAGTCTTTTCATAAGTAGTAAGACAGTTTTTTTCCTTGTGAACATACTTTCATTCAGGCTAGTTTTCATTTGAACAACTGAGGATTTTGGATGGCCCTTCTGATTATAAACTTGAATAAGCTAGTTGGTAACAGTGATCCTGCATTTAGCAATCTACAACCTAGATGCTTATATGCAAAGAATACAATAAAAACCTGACTAAAATCTAAAAACAAGCTTATAAAACACATAAAATCTATCTGAACATTTATCTTTACCTATACAAAATCATTGCAGCCCAAGTAAAACTCAGGTAAATTACATGGTACCCTGACTACTATTCAATGATATAGTACACATATATTGGTATTTTTTTTTTTATATTCTTTGTAAACCAGGTAAGGCCCACTAGACAGAACTGCCTGTTTTCAGGAGTGACCTATAAGCACTGGGGGGTTCAGTGACTTGCTTGGAGTCGCACATTATGAAAGTGGAGGCAAACCTAAGTCTGCTGGATGTACCCAGTTCAATTTAACCACTAGGCTGTACTGCCAGTCCTAATAACACCCATATATAATGTTTTAATATATGCTTTTTAACAATAGTGCACAGTACCTACAGTACAAATTATGAACATGAAACACTTTACATTTTACATTTTACTACATACTACATACATTTTACTAAAACTGAACTATTCGCCACTCCATCTGCTTATTTTTTCTTACACCAAAGTCAGTGAATAGTTGACAGAGCACTGTAAATAGCTTTTGATCAGGCTTCATTATTCTACATCCAGAAACAGATAACATTTGTTTATTCTGGATTTATTTAATATTGATTTTCTGCGGCTCACTAACTAGAATCTAGCACTGTACAAGGCAGTTGTTTTTACATTTTGGAAGAGGCAACACATCTTATTCGTTTAGGATTCATGTCAAAAACAGAAGTTTTTCTTCATATTTAAAACATATTCCAGTGTCAGTGTATTCATTTAGTAGTTTATGCTGACTTATATATGCTGTAGAAAACAGTAAATGATTTATTGTGAAGCACTCAGCATCTATAGTAGAACTCCCACAATTTCCCAGCAAGTTTTACAAAAAGTCTCTGCAATTTCAGGTTACTTTTCTTGCAGTTTTCCAGTGGCCTGTCCATGTGTGCTGATACTTGCATTTTTTTTTTGTATCATCCAGTGCAATGTAAATAATAAAAGACTCTTGGGCACATACTGCATGAAAACTGTGGTTTCAAGAAGGAAAGAAGTCCTCAGGTGAAGGAGATGTTGGTGGGAAGCATGTGTGGTTAAACTGAATGGCTGATTACAATAAAGCAGTGCGGATGATTTCCATACTGACTCTATAAGCAGCAAAGCAGAAAGAATGTGAAGCACAACAGTGTTCATTTTAAGATGCTGAAATCTGGGTTGGCCCACTGGTGATGCGGTAGAACTACTGCTTGCAATGCCAGCGACCCAGGGTCAGAAGCGAACTCGGGTTGCTGGAGGTTTGACCAGGGGCGTAGGACTGAGCACCCGGGGGACTGCTCTCCTCCTCTGGGGAGGGTGGGCTGCAGGTCCTGCTGCTTTACCACCACCTGTGTGACCACGGGTGGTGGTGCAATGGTGCTGCAGAGTGATCAGGGGGGAGGACACTAGCCAGGATCTGGAGCAGTGGCATGTCTCTATGTAACCTACCTCCTTGGATCTCCTCTAGTGCTGGTGCCCTCCTGGACAGAGACAAGAAAACCAGGAATAACCACCCCACATCAGCCACTGGCAGAAGGGACCCAGGTGCCCCAGACTTCATAACCAGGCTCCATGGGGGACCCACTGGGCTTCTTGACATACACTAAGGGAATGTGGAGGGGTGACCTGGGGTCCCCTCCCTTCCCACCTGGGTGGGGTACAACCCAGGCAGGATAGGGGAAGGCCCACAGGAGCTCCTGAGCATTACCTGGGGTGAAGCTAGGGGATACCCAGCCTAGGGATCTCTGAAAAGTGGAGACTGATGCTGTGAGAAGGGGACATAGAAAGAGAAAATAAAAAATGTTTTAAGAGATGCTGAAATCTTAGAGATTCTGTGCAGTGACATGCAGTTTCCGTGAGGCACCGGTACAAGAATTCAAAATCCGCAAACCAAGCAGGATTCCATGACTGTTACTGGTGTTACCGGTAAAAATGGAAAACCAGGGTCCCTGATTACAGAGTACAAAGTGAGGTATGGCATGGGTGAGAGCCAGCAAGGCAGCCAGCAGCCCAGGGTTTAAGAGGAGCAGTCAGGCCTGATAGGGAAATACCAGCCTGAGGGTATCCTCAAGACAAAATGTCACCCTGAAAGACAGGTGTCACCCCAGCATACTGTATCTCCAAGCAAGTAGATGTTACAATGTGGGAAAAAGCAACCATATGTGAGTCAGACAGGCTGAATAACAGCACTGGGGGTGATAGGGACTACCCAGGCATGGCATTGACCATGAAGGTGGATGCACCATTTGTACCTGTTCTTGTCATCACAGTGGAAAGATAGAGGGGCTGGGATTGTGTTAAATGAGAACTGCTAAGTGTAGGGAAAGACAGTTTTGCAAGTACCATAGTGAAATGTTTATGAACCAAGCTACAATGGAGTCAGTCAGAATGCAATGCTCTTATCACAGTTTCTGCCACTGGCATGCTTCAGAATACTTCAGGAACACAATGTAACCCAATGGCAATTATTCTAGTTTGTGAGACAGAAAAGTGTGACATGTGTATCACAGAGTGTTGCATCTTGGCTGACTCCCGCATATGTGTGTCCTTGGTTCAGTGATTTGCAACTTGTGCAAATGAACTCTGACAGAACAAATGCCCTCCAGCAAAAACTAAGGGCTTGAAGTCCAGCTGTTTTTGCCTTTTGTTAACCTACTAAAGGGACCCACATCTATCATCTCCTGCAGGCTGTAAAGCTACCCATAACATTTATGTGCAAGGGGTTCTGACAAGCAGACCATCTACACAAAAGATTAATAAACAAATTAGCCAGCTTGGGAGTGGGTCCCAGGGTGGTAGCCTGGGTAAAACACTGGCTGGACAACAGGACACAGAAGGTAATAGTAAATGGAGTCCACAGTGAAGAAAGCGGGGTTACTAGTTGGGTACCGGAGGGTTCAGTATCGGGGCCGGTCCTTTTTAATGTCTTTATAAGTGGCATTGCAGAGTGACTGGAAGGAAAAGTATGTCTCTTTGCAGATGACACAAAGATCTGCAACAGGGTCAATATGCAAGATGGGGTGGAAAGAATGAAAAGGGACTTGGCAAGGTTTGAGGAATGGTCAAACGTATGGCAGCTTAGATTCAACGCAAAGAAGTGCAAAGTAATGCACCTGGGAAACAAAAACCCAGGGGAAGAGTTCACAATGGGGGGGGGGTGAGATACTGACAACAACAAAAATGGAAGTGGACCTAGAGTAGTCATATCAGATGACCTAAAGGTGGGCCAGCAATGTGAGAATGCAGTAAGAAGGTCTGGGGGATACTGGGATGTATAGGGAGAGGCATCACCAGTAGAAAACAGGAAGTTGTTGGCCCTCTGTACAGACAGTTGGTAAGACCACATCTGGAGTACTGCGTACAGTTCTGGAGACCCCATCTCTGCAAAGACATAAACAGAGTGGAGGCTATCCAGAGGAGGGCAACCAAAATGGTGCAGGGTCTGCACCAGAAGACATATGAAGAAAGACTAAAGGAGCTTAAGATGTATAGCCTGGAGGAAAGGAGGGAGAGGGGGGACATGATGGAAAATTTCAAATACCTCAAGGGAATCAACAAAGTCCAAGAGGGTAGCATCTTTCAGAAAAAGAGATGTGCAAGAACAGGGAGGCACAGTTTGAAGATAGAGGGGGGACAGCTCAGATGTAATGTGAGGAACTATTTCTTCACAGAGAGGGTTGTAGATGCATGGAACAGCCTTCCTGAGGAGGTCATAGAGCCAAAACAGTGGGGGAATTCAAGAATGCATTGGACAGACATAAGGCAATTCTAGTGGGGGGTAGGAGGAAGTAGGCTGTTGGTTAACTAGGATCTGCAGCTTATCCGTTAGGTAGGGAAACGGGCAGACTAGGTGGGCCAAGCAGACCTTCTCTGGAGTCAAATTTTATATCTCTATGTTTCTATGGGACAACGGCAAGGGAAAGAAGGTAGTAGGTGTAGCTGAGTCGCGCAAGCGGGGTGAGAGGAGGCACTTCTAATGGAGTGGTCAAGTTTGTTACATAAGCTGGGGAGCCGGAAAGAGAAGGCAGCTTTGCCAACTGCCGAGGATGGGCAAGATATATGAAAAGATCTTTAATTTCTGTGCCTCAGCACATAAAGGGAATCCGGAGCCAAGAAGAGACTGTCCGCCGTGTAGGAGGGTAGCTTGTCAAACCAGTATTTGGATATGAGGTTGAGAGAATGGATACAGTGCCTGTGAGACAGCAGGGTTATACCTGGGAGGGATTATAGATCACAGTGATAATGAGTTCTGTGGAGTGAGTTTGTGGCAAAGCGACAAAAAGGGTTAAGGAGGATTTCTAGTTAGGATAGGGTGAACTTTGGGGCAGTGCTGTAGACTACATCAGTGTAATTAAAAATGGGGAGGATAATTTTAGTTATAATTTGACGCCTGTAGGGAATGGGAGGGAATCCCTGTGCTGGTAGAGCATACCAAGTTTGGGGAGTAGTTTAGAGATGGTTGCATCTATGTGAGATGAGGAAGATAAGTGGGGGTCAAGCCAAACACCAAGGTACTTGTATCTACTGACCTGGTTTAGTGGGGAACCTTCTAAGGAGATGATAGGAGAAAGGGGCAGGATCTGCTAATCTTATGCGCTGTTCCAAATAACATGGATACAATTTTTGAAGTGTTTAATTTTAGTTGATTTAGCCTGAGCCAGTGTTGAATAATGTTGAAATCACATTGGAGGGTAGCTTGAATTTCTTTTGCAGATTGGCCTTAGGTAAAAAGGATAGTGTCATCTCCTTACATGTGTATGCTGGACTTAGCACAGGAGGAGGGGAGGTCGTTTATGAAGAGGGAGAAGAGGATGGAACCAAGGACAGATCCTTGTGGAATGCTTGCTTTGATGGGGTGGGGGGATGAGACATCAGTGATTCTGACAGACTGTGACCTGTTGGAGAGGTAGGAATTGAACCACTGTATGGTGATAGGGGCAAGTCCTGCTGCTTGAAGTTTTGATAGGAGGAGGGGGTGGGATGCAGAATTGAAGGCATTTGCCAGTTCAACGAAAACTGCAGCAATAAGGAGGCCTTGGTTAGAGGCAGTGTGGATGTGGTTTGTGACACGCAGGAGAGAGGAGATAGTGGAATGCTGTTCCCTGAAACCTGACTAGTGTAGAGATAGAAGATTGTTTGTGTTGAGATATTCCACCAGCCTGGAGTGTGCCAGGTATTGCTGCAGTTTTGCAAGAGCAAGGAGGAGGGAGATTGGCCTATAATTATCAGGATTAGTGGAGTCCCTGTCTTTATGGAGGGGGATAAGTGAAGCAGATTTCCAGGCCTGAGGGACCGAGCCTGAGGAGAAGGAGAGCTTGAGTAGATGGGAGATGAAGTTTTGTGATTGCAGGTGCAGAGATTTGTAAAAGTTTGGGGTGCATCCCATCAGGACTAGATTTGGTGGTATTTAATGAGATGAGGGCAGTGAGGGCTTTGTGTTTCGAGACAGGTGAGAATTTAAAATTGTCATGACTGAGAGGTGGGGAGCAGCAGAACTTGGTAGGGGGCCATGAGGCACGGCACAAGATGTGAAAAATTTGTTGAGGGTATCAGCAATGCTGATGGGGTTAGTTAAAGGCTAACCTTGTTTCATGATGGCAGGGGAACTGGGTTGTGAGGGAGGGTATAGTAGTGAGTGAACGACATTCCAGAAGTTGGAGGGCTGGGTATGAGTTAGTTGTGACTTGAAGAAGTCCACTTTCACTTGCCTTATGACCTTTGAACAGGCATTGTGGAGGGTGTTGTAGGCTTGCCTGTTTTTAGGGTTCGGAAGGGATTTGAAAGCAGACCATGCTTTGTCTCTGGCCTTGCATAATGTGAGAATGGGAGTAGAGATCCATTTGAGGTGTTTCTTTTTTACCCTGAACTTTTTCTGGGAGGCATGGGAGTCCCAGATAATTGAGAGTGTGTGCAGGAAACTGGAGAGGGCAGCATAAGCATTCTGGGCAGAGTACACCTGGTGCCAGTCAGCATGACTGAGGTTGGTTAGCAAGAATTCAATGTCGAGGGTGTTGGGGAGTGTGTTAATGTACTTGGGAGCAAACTTTGGTGGGCGGGATTTCCTGATGCAGTATGTAATGCAACGATTGCTAAGTGCATGTGTGAGAATGTCAGAAGAAGTTACTCTGTGTGGATGTGAGGTGAGAGTCCAGTCAATTAAAGAATGGTTTTGTGAGTGGGGGTTGTAGCAAGTGGGTTCACTGAGCAGTTGAGTAAGTTTAAGGGATTCTATTTTGGCGATATGGGTCCTTGAGGAGGGTGTGAGCAAGTCCAGATTGAAATCACCTAACAGGAACAGTTCTCCATTTCATGTCAGGTCAGGAAAAGTGGCTAGAGTTGAGATGAGGGAGTCACATGCGAGATAGGGTGAAGAATATAGCATCCCAATATATAGATTGAGAGAAGCAGGTAGGACGGGTTGGGCTAGAAGGACTTTGTGGGAACCTGGGCATGATTCCTTAAAATGGACTGAGCATGAGAGGGGTTGTTTCGTGTATGTGGCTATACCACCGCCTTGTTTACCATGTTCCTGCCTGAGTAGAGTGTAGTTAGGGAGAGAAAGGGAGGTATCTGGGGTCCTTATGGAGAGCCAGATTTCAGCCAGGCACAGGATATCAGAAGAGTGCGCAGCTACCCAGCAGGTTAATTCGGCAACTTTGTGCAGGAGGCTTCTGATGTTAACATGGGCAATGGAGAGGCCTTTATGGGAGCTTAGTGGTTGGGGATCAGCCAGGGTGCCCAGGTTAGGTCCTAAATCTCCTGCGAGGAGTAGGATGAGGAGGGGGAAGGAGTATGCAGTAGGGAGTTTAAATCTTCTGGTGCGCAGGATGGCATGTGGGGTGGACCTGACAGCCCTGATAAGTGCTGAGCAGGATTTCATCTGAGAAGGCAGGATGCTGGGACCAATAAGGAGGAGGGGAAGCTAGACGAGTTACATGGTGTGGGCTCTGATGATGATGGGCGGAGCTAAATTGAGTGACATGGGGAACTTGGAGGATTTGTGGGTTCCAGGTGGGATGGAGTGCTGGGAGGGCTGATGTGAGGAGGTATGAGGCAAGGAGGAAGTACAGGATAAGCTTTTGCACAGGCAATTTGTGATTAGGCAAATTGCCTGGGGATCCAACAAGGATAGGGAGATAAGGGAGTTGGAGCAATAGATAAATCATTATGCTATTAGAGTATTGTAGTGTAGTGAGGTAAAATGCCGACAAGGGGGTGGGGGTGGGGTTTGCATGAGCTGGAGATTTGCTTGGCTATAGGATTATTTATAAAGCCTCGATTGGGGTAGAGTAGCTAAATGGTTTGAGGTCCTGTATGGTATTTACACAAAACAACCCATTGTCATTTTAGAAGAGGTCTGTAGTAGTGGATCTGGAAAGAGGGAGAGAGAGAGAGATTGAGAGGAAGAGGAGCTGTGGGCAGAGCAACCCTGTATTTAATAGAGGTTGGGGCCGGAGTGGGTAGCCAGGACGAAATACCCTCTGTAGAAATAGCTCTCCAGTTAAATCTTAGCAGCAGCTTAAACAATTTTATAGCAAGCACTGAATCAATGTTTTAAAATGGCAGCCAATAAGAAATCGGGTTCAGCCGTGTCAGCCAATTGGCATTCAGCTACTTCAGAGTCAGGCTCGAGAGCTGCCGTACCTGGGTCTGAGTGGGTGAGCGGGTCTGGATGAGCATCCGGCTGAATTGAGAGCTGGTGCCACTAGCATGCAGCGCCCGATCAAGGGTAGGAGGGTCCTGGGTCAGAGAGGGTGAGCGAGTCCGTAGGTGCAGCTGTCTGAATTGGGAGCCAGTGCCGCTGTCAAGCAGTGCCCAATCAAGGGCAGAAGGGTCCTGTCATGGTTGTCATGGTTCTTTCTGTAGGCAGTTCATGGTCAGAGATGCTATAGAACTAGCACTGAATTTTCAGGAAAGCTTATCTTTGCCCATAGGCTTTTTGAATAATTGGAAATATTCATGATAACTCAGTGGCTGAAATATAGAGAATGGTGAACCTGGAGACCTAAGCATAAATCCCAGTAGAATAACTTACTCCCTGTGTAACTCTGAGCAGGTAAAATTGAATCTTCCTGTACTTGACATTCTCTCTCTCTCTCTCTCTCTGTAGAAAGGTAGAAACAGAAACATAGAATGTGACGACAGATAAGGACCGCTTAACCCACCCAGCCTGCCCATTTTCCTACCTATTGGACAAGCTGCAGATCCTAGTTAACCAACAGCCTACTTCCTCCTACGCACCACTAGAATTGCCTTACGTCTGTCCCATGCATTCTTGAATTTTGTTTTTGACCCCACAAACTCTTCAGGAAGGCCATTCCATGTGTCTCTGTGAAAAAATACTTCCTCACGTTGCCCCTGAGCGATCCCTCCTCTATGTTCAAACTGCATCCCCTTGTTCTTGCACATCTCTTTTTCCAAAAGTTGCTACCCTCTTGGACTTTGTTGATTCCCTTGAGGTACTTGAAAGTTTCTATTATGTCTCCCTTCTCCCTCCATTCTTCGAGGACATACATATTAAGCTTATTTAGTCTCTCTTCATATGGTTTCTGGTGCAGACCCTGCACCATTTTAGTTTCCCTTCTCTGGACAGCCTCCATCCTGTCTATGTCTTTGCAGAGATGGGGTCTCCAGAACTGTACGCAGTATTCCAGATGGGGTCTCACCAACTGTCTGTATAGAGGGATGATAACTTCTTGTTTTCTATTGGCGATGCCTCTCCCTATGCATCCCAATATCCCCCCAGCCCTCCTTACTGCTTTCTCACATTGCCTGCCTACCTTAAGGTCATCTGATATAACTACCCCAGGTCCCTTTCAATTTTTGTTGTTGTTAGTACCCCCCTCCCGTATTGTGTACTCTTCCCCTCAGTTTTTGTTTCCCAGTTGCATTACTTTGCACTTCTTCAGGCTGAGTCTAAGCTGCCATACTTTTCACCATTCCTCCAAACTTGCCAAGTCCCTTCTCATCCTTTCCACCCCCCCCCATGTATCAACCCTGTTGCAGATCTTTGTGTCATCTGCAAAGAGGCATACTTTTTCTTCCAGTCCTTCTGCAATGTCGCTTATAAAGACATTAAAGAGGACCAGTCCCAGTACTGAACCCTGTGGTACACCGCTAGTAATCCCCCTTTCTTTGGAGTGGTCTCTGTTTACTATTACCCTCTGCATTCTGTTGTCCAGCCAATTATTTTACCCAGGCTACCACTCTGGGACCCACTCCCAGGCTGGCTAACTTGTTTATTAATCTTTTGTGTGGGGCTGTGTCAAATGCCTTGCTAAAGTCTAGGTAGGCCATGTCCACAGCCCCTCCCTGGTCTACTACTTTGGTCACCAGTCAAAGAAATCTATTAGATCTGTCTGACATGACCTTCCTGCTGTGAATCCATGCTGCCTTGTGTCCTGTACCCAGCTGGCCTCTAGGTACTCAACAATTCTTTCTTTCAGAAGTAATTCTATCCTTTTCCCTACCACTGAGGACAAACTAACAAGTCTGTAGTTTCCTGCCTCTGCCTTGCTCCTACTTTTGTGAAGGAGAATCACATCCACCTTCTTCCAGTCCTCAGGTACCACACCATCTTCCCATGATTTGTTAAAAAGGGTAGTCAGTGGTGTCACTAGTTTTCCCTTTAGTTCTTTTAGAATTCTGGAGTGAATCCCATCAGGGTCCATTGCCTTGTCCACCTTGAGTTTTAGGAGTTCTTTCATGACTCTTTCTTCTGTGAATAGACTGGTATAGACCCCTTATTTAGAGTGCTTCTATTGTTTGGTTTAGGTACATCCCCCTCCTCTTCTTTTGTGAATACTGAACAAAAGCATTCGTTCACTATCCCTACCTTTTCACTGCCACTCTCTGCATAACCCCCACTCCTTTATTAAGCCTCACTATCCCTCCCTTGATCTTTCGTCGCTCACTAATGTTCCTATAACAGTTTTTATCCCCTTTCTTAACTGAGTTGGCTATCTTTTCCTCAGTTTGGGCCTTTGATATTCTGGCTACCTTCCCCACTTACTTCTGCTTTAACTGATAGAGTTCTCTGTCCTGCTCCTTCTATGATGCCTTATACTTTCTTAATGCTATCTTTTTCTCCCTAATCTTCCCCACCTCCTCTTTTGAGAATCATAGTGTTTTTTTTCCTTCATTTTGTTTTATTTGCTTCACACAAAGACTTGTTGCCTCTGTGATGGCAGTTTTGATTTTTTCCCACTGTTTCTTCACCCTTCCTTTCTGCTCTTTTGCTAGTGCATTTCTTAGCCACTCTCCCATTCTGCCAAAGTCAACCTTCTGAAAGTCCAGTACCCTTGCTTTTGTATGGCTTGACTCTATGGCTGAGTTTATTGTGAACCACACTGTCTGGTGGCCACTTGTTCACAGATGGATACCCACTTCTAAATCCGAGATCCTCTCACCGTCCCCATTTGAGTGTACCAGGTCTAAGACTGCTCCCTTCTGAGTGGGTTCCAGCACTATTTGCCTGAGACATACCCCTTGTATGGCATTGAGAATGACTGCTCTTGGATGTGGCTGCAGCAAATGTGCTCCAGTTAACATTTGGCATATTCAGGTCCCCCATCAACAATATCATCACTTTTTCTGCCATTCTAAGGATACCTCCTATCATTTCATTGTCCAGTTCCTTCCCCTGAGACGGAAGTCTGTATACAACCCCTGTGCGAAGTGTGGTGCCATTTCCTGTCTCCAAAGTGACCCACAGTACCTCCTCTCCTCCCTGTTTACCCTTTAGTGCCATTGCTTTGATCCCTTCCCTTATGTAGCGAGCTACTCTTCCTCCTCCTCCTCCTCCTCTTTTACCCTCCCTGTCCCTCCTGCAGATTGTGTACCCTGGTATATTGACATCCCAGTAATGGTTCTCTGTGTACCAGATTTCTGTGACTGCCACAATATCCAGGCATCCCTCTTCCAACAAAGCCACTAGATCAGGAAGGTTGCTACCCAGACTGTGAGCATTGGTACTCATCGATCTTCATTTTTGATGGCCTTACCCCTTTTAGCCCCATCCGTGTACTTACATCCTTTGCCTTTTTCTCCATTTACCCCTGCCCTGCCTCCTAGTGACCTCTCTACCTTGATGTTAACTTTGCTGACTACCATGTTTTGTGGGGGAGGCTGGGAATTCCATGCTCCTTTTTGGTGCCTCCTGCCTTGGCTAGTTTAAAAGCTTGCCAATGAAGCATTTAAACCTATCACCTAGGTTCCTGGTTTCCCTCCCGAACAGATGCAGACCATCGTGCCAGTATAGGCCTGTATCCCACTAGGTGGACCCCTAGTCCCCATTGAAGCCAAAACCCTGTGCTCCACACCAGTTTTTCAACCATTCATTGAATCCCAGGGTACAGAGTACCCTAGCCTCACCCATGCCATAGCCAGGCAGTACCTCCTAGAAGGTTACCATGCATGCTATTTGTTTAAGGCCCCACCCAACTCCACAAACTCCTCCTGAGCCCACCGTAGTCCAACCACTCCTTATTCTTGGCAACCTCTGAGGCAGCAGCAGTGGTCCTGGTGGTCCCTGGGTGGGGCAGGAGACTTCCCAATCCCTTGCCATGTCCTGGGTAGGGAAAGAGGTTTCCCTACTCCTTGCCAGATCAGCATGAAGATTGGCAACCTCCTCCCTCAGAGTAGAGAGGTGTCTGCAAATAGGGCAGCATCACAGCCTACAGACTATCTGCCGGAAGACTGCCGCCCCACAGCCAGTGCATTGCACCACTTCCCACATGTCTCTCTCCCTTCCTCCCTGTTGAAATTGTGTATTTTTTTTCGCTATTAGGGACCCTCACTTCCTCTTAGTAGTGTATCCCTTTTTCTAGGGACTATGTACTAGCCCCCCCCAAGTTTTTGTTCACAATAGCAATCACAAGAAGATATCCTCCCAGCTTATGCAACACTGCCTGGCTGCCTTCTGTGGCATACCCAACCATGTTTTGTGTCTGAGCAGGAAGTTGTCACACCTTCCTGACTAACCCAATAAAGCTACATTAGCTGGGGGAGGGTGGGAATGGGGTAGGGTAGGGTTTGGGCAATCCACCTGTTCTGTACTGTGAACAATGCAGTTTGAACCTTCTGAGGCTTTGTCTGGCTCTAATACACAACTCAACTGACTGTAGGAATGAAAGAACCCACCAGTGAAAACTTAAATGTTTGTTGCAAAAGACATCAACATACTATCAAGCTACAAATAAGGCACCAGATTCACAGAAAAAGAAATAAAAATCAGCAGTATGTTAATCCCTCTGAATATAAAGTAGCAATCTACAAAAAGATCAACAGTATTGCAACCCCCTTCTTAATTCAAACAAGCAAAAACCAGTGACAAATTAAAAGTAATGCCCACTTCCCTTCAGAATTCAAGCAAGATTGTGCCTTCCTCCGTTTTTTTTTTATTTAGTTGTTTAACCAGAATTAGCACACTAAGCTGAAAGCTTTTTTACAGGAGTGACCTGGGAGCACAGGGAAGTTAAGTGACTTGCTCAGGGTCACACAGTATGCAAGTGGAAGCTGTGGGATTCAAACGCCGGTCTGGTCTGCTGGATGTCACCAGATTTGCAGCTCAGAGCCTTAAGCCACTGTGCTATACTGCCCAGTTTCTTAGTTCCTAGTTCAAGATTTTGCAACCTTCCCTGCTCCATGTTCAGTTTTGCAAAAGCGACCTTTACCTTCCATAGATAAGGCCTGTGCTTAACCTCCTTGAACTTTGCTTACCCTCCCGCATTGTCACTTTTACCTCCCTGAGCACACCTATTGGCTTTTAAAGCTCTTTGTAGATTGTAAAGCACTGTGGGATACAGTGTGTATTAAAGGCTTTATGGAACACCAAATTAATTTCCTTTTCATATGAAATAATAAGTGAATATCCACAAGTGTTTCATATATCCCATTAGATAAATATATTAAACGATAAGCAATCATGTACAATAAAACCTGTCTGTTAAGGGCAGTGCTTGTTTAGGACAACATGCTTTTCTGGACATTTCTGGTAGTCCTAACTATAGTTTTTAGTTTTAGGACTGGAGTGAAATGTATGTAACCCAGCCCCCATATTTGTGGCATCTGGGTTAGATGTGCCCATGACTTCACCGTCAGAAAAAGTGTCATGAAGAAGCGATATGCTCTTAGCAAGAGCTTATATTCAGGGGCACACCCTGGAGATGGGCTTCTAGACAAGAAGTCTAGAGGAAGGAGGAGTAGAAAATAAAGTCAGAGTGAAGGAAGAGGTGTGAGGCAGGGCTGTCCACATGTTGTCTCAGTTTGAACCAGTTGTGGCATGTGTATAATCAGGACTAGAGCCTGGGGTGCAAGTCCACCCAGTTTCAGTTCTGCCTGTTGGCCATTCTGCAAGGTGCTGGTCTCTGTGGGGACTTGAATCATGCCTAGGAAGGGAATCCAGGGACTACTGCCCCACCAAGCTCAGGTCTAATGAGATTGCCAGTGCTGGGTCTTCTAGGCTACCTAGGACACCATGTTTCAAATGTTGCTCCTGTGGGGCTGGGGAACTGACTGACCCACCACATAGTGCTCACTAGACTCAAGGTGTTGGGTCTCTCCAGGCTACAGTATGCACTAAAATCAATTGTGGTCCTCAAAGGGGGAAATGGAACTGATTAGTAGCTAGTCAGAGCTGCCATCTAATAGTTGAAAAGTGAATCAGTCCCCCTCTGGGGCTCAGAACATGAATTCTGTTGAGTTCCCATGTGGCTTGATGTGAAGGAAGCATTAGACATATCAGCAGGAACCCCATTCCCTCAAATTGCTCAACAATGGGAATGGGGTTGGCCAGGATCAGACCCCCATGAGTGACAGAGAAATTTTTTGGAGAGCTGTACTGATTAATATATGGACATTTGCTGCTGCAGGCATCATGGACGCTTGTTGCAGGACTTAGCCTGGGAGCAGTGAACAGGATGTCTAAATGTCTCAAGTCACGGCTCCCATTTATTGAATGGTTTGTTATCCTGTTTGCTGTTTCTTTGCTGTTTTTTGTGTGTTCACTCCAGGACAAGGTTGTAAGATTTAAGTGCCCCGTCATTCCAAGTTGACCCTGAAGTGCATGTGCATTACAATAAAGCACAGCCCCGATGTTTTGAAACCATCCTGCAAGTGTTTCTTGCTCTCTCTGTGCATCGGCCTGAGTGACCTGGAAGCAAATTTGATTGATGAGCTGTTACGCACCTGATTCACCATAAGGAACATGGAGTGGTAAGGCACATTAAAATTGCAGGTTTGCATCACAAGGTCAAACAATGCTTAAGTTTTCACCTCAGTTTTCCCCCAGGGTAGCAATAACTATAATAACCCTGGCAAGGTTACATCTTCTTAATCTTAAAAAGCTACTGACACCTCAAAGAAAACTGAAAAACATTAGGTACAATTTGGTTTGCATTCCACTTATATTCGATATATTTCTCTTCCTCATTGTTTATTTCTGAGCAAATTTGCTTGAATACATGACCGTTATTCCTTATAGTTCTCTTAGCATTTATTTGCCTCTATAGTTTACTCCCTACTTCAAGTCATAAGCCTCTGTTGTGACATCACAGCCTGTTGCCATGGGAGTAACTGTGATGTCACAAGAACTGCTCTGTGATCTCTGGTAGGGAGAAAGCAACAGGAATATATGAGCTCTTTGGGAGTAAAGATTGTGTTTTCATGCAGATTACCTCAATAATAAATAATGGGAGGAATACAGAACTAATGAGAAATATATGCAGAACTGTGTCTAAATATTATGGTTTGTTAAAGTTATCCTGAAGGTGTCAGCTGCTCTTTAAGGAATTCTCCCTGTGGACCCAGACTACATGCATTAATACGGCTGCACTGTATAACTATGCTGTTACTCCATTGAGGGGTTCTGGTGACATCCTAAACCATGAGAGCAAGGTTTAAGTGGTTTATGATGTCACCAGAATCTCATAATTGTACTCACAAATAAGTAAGCAGTAACCTATGTGGTAAGACAGATTTGCCACATGGAGTAGAGTTGTGAAACGCAACATGCAGGGGAAAGCCTTCAACCATATGACTGTATAGGTCATTAGTTAGACCACACCTGGAGTACTGCATGTAGTACTGGCATCCGTATCTGAAGAGGGACATTAAGTTACTGGAGGGGGTGCAGCGCAGAGCGACAAAGATGATCAAGGGGCTGGGGGACTTATCATATGAGATGAGGTTGAAGGAGTTGAACATATACTCACTGGAGGAGAGGAGAGACAGGGGTGACATGATTGAAACCTTTAAATACATGAAAGGAATAAACAAGACGGGTACAGAGGGCTGTTCAAAGTAAGGGAGGGAGGCCACCAGGGCCGTGATATGAGACTGGAGCGAGGAAGGTTAAGGAGGAGATGAGGAGACACTTTTTACAGAGAGGGTGGTGGCTGGGTGGAATCGTTACCTGCTGAAGTGGTATGCAGTAGAACAGTGGACTGCTTCAAATGAGGATGGGACAGGACAAGGGGAGGGTTAATGAAGGGGAAGGGTGGAAGGGAGGGCAGCTGCACAATAAGGGTGCTAGCTGCACATTGAGCAGACTTGATAGACCTCTAGGCCTTTATCTGCTGGCAAATTTCGTATGTTCGTAACCACCTACGAAATACATTAATACTTGTCTTACTGCACATGCTGAAGTGGGTTATTGCACATATAAACTGTGTCAATAAAGCAGGAAAAATGCCTGCATTATACATTTTATAATTTTAATTAATTCAAAAAAGCTGTTATATAAATTCTGGATGCAGAGGGGAGATACACCTTTTCAGAGATAGGAAAGAGATGGAAAATGTAATGTAATGCACATTTTGGGACATATGTATAGCATTTTGGAAATGTGGGAGTGGGATGGAAAGTCATCCAAGGTTGGGTGAATATTCTGGGATGGGATGGCTGCAAATTTTAGCATGAGGGTATAAGTTTTGGAAGAAGTATGGAATGCATATTTAAGATATGCATTTTTGGTATGGGTGTGGGGTGTAACTATCAAAGGGTGTGTGTGTGTGTGTGTGTGTGTATGTGTGTGTGCAGATTTGATGTACTGCACTATTTAACTGAACCTACATAAAGAACAATTATTATTTCTGAGGAGCTGAGCAAATGTGTGGAGCAATGCTCACACCCTAAGCTAATGCCCTACAGCTGAGCTAAAGAATGCAAACCATTAGTTCATACTTCTCTATGGGTTTTAGACTTCTTTCTGTCTCCTTACAGTTACAAACTTAAACATTCTCGTCCTAATCTCCCTGGATGTTCTGATAAGAATAGTAATACAGTTAAGTGTAACAAAAGATCAGCTATGCCATGGTTAGAGGTGAACAAAGTGCTCCCACTTTGCTACATGGAGCACTTCCCGTATTATCCCCAAACCCACGCAGTGCTCCGCAACGCAAAGTGAATTACTCTGCCTATAAATTCGAACATGAAGTGCATTGTTTCCAGTGGACTTCACGTTACTTCAACTTGTATTACAGCCTTACCCTTAATTTTAACGTGAAGTGCCATTGATTTTAATGGACTTCACTTTGCTTCACCTGTTTATTGTTATTTGGGGCGAATTTTGCATTGATTCATTGGCTGGCAGGTCGCATGGGCTCTATATTGTCTTACACAGACTCAGTTCTGTGTAGTGAAAATCTGAAGACAGTTTGCTCTCAGAGCTCTGAGAATCAAACCATCGAAAAAGCTTTAAAAAAATCACTTTTGATCCAATTATTTTGTTCTGTGTATTTGCATCTATTTAGTGCCCAATCTGCATCTGTAAGCCATAGTTGTTGTTTTTTGGCTTCCTATCCACCCAAATTTCAGAAATCTCAATTTGTTTTGAATTTTCTGTGTAATCCCAAAAAATGCCTGCAAAGAGATGTGCATGTAAAGATGTTTCTGGCCATGGCACTGCTGCCAGTGGCAAGAGTGGCCACTCGGAGTGGTAGTATGCAGCAGAGTACATAGTTGATGCCAGTAAAGGGATTTCTCTGACTATGTTTGTCGCAGTGCAGTCAGTAGCTTCAGTCATGGTTGGAGATGCTGTTGTCTCCACTGGTGGTAGTGAAGTTGCTGGTGGCATGAGTATTGCCCCAATTTCAACCCATGACAACAAGTTAACCAGTTTCCCAAATATTGTGGAGTCTAAAGCTTAATATGTATAACCACAAGGAAAGTGGGGGGCATTATAGAAACTATCAAGTACTGAAAGGGAATCAACAATGTACAAGAGGGTAGCATCTTTCAGAAAAAGAGATGTGCACGAACAAGGGGGCAAAATTGGAAGATAGAGGGGGGATGGCTCAGGGGCAACATCAGGAACTATTTTTTTCAGGGAGAGTGTGGTGGGTGCAAGAACAAACAAAAACTAATGATGTATGTTATGGTGTGAGAGCAGTAGTTGAAGCATGCCCATTATATGGAGTTGGTGCACCTCCATGCGCTCCAACCGCTGCTCCACGTTGTCAATCCAGTGGGTCACATGGTCCAACTCACTCCACATCAGACCCAAATCGGCATGTGTGGCAGGTATTCGTGCAGAGTTGTCAGTGTCACCTGCAGGTGGTGGAGCAGCCACTTGCTTCATGGCCCTCCCCCGCTTGACACCATGTGCAGTTGGAGGCCGAGCTGCCACCTGGTGCCCAGTAGGGCCAGCAGGTGCATTCCTGCCCTGTTTAGCAAGCTTGGCCTGCCAATCTACACAGTGGTGGTTGCATAGGTGGATGCGCTGACTACCTGTGCCCAGATGACTTCCCTTGGGGGCACAGTGCACCACCTCACCACACAGATTGCACTTCACTACACTGGTGTCCACAGCCAGTGTCATGAAGAACTCCCACACTAATGAGCTGTGGGGAGGACTGGGCACAGGCAGGGGGGGCCCAGATGTTGTTGTTGGCTGCTGCTGGTGCTCAGTTGGGGCCGGGGTAGGGAAACCTGCTGCTGCAGCTGCAACTGCTGCGGTTCATCCCTTACTTCCTGCTGAGCTGCTGGTACAGGGGCAATGGCAGGTGGTGGCACTGCTGGGGGGGGCACTGGTAGGTGCCACCAGAGGTGGTGCTTCCATGACAATACTAACCTCCTGCTTCAGGGAGGGGACCACTATCCCGGAAGGTGCTCTGGTTCATATTTTGCTATCTCTCTGTCTCCTCTCAAACACAGCTCTTTCTCCCACACTAGGTAAGGCGAAACTGACAGTTTTTCACTCGCTTGCATGATTAACTTCCTGCCTGAAGCATATGACCTGCAGACTGTGAGCCATGTAATCTGTGGGCTGTTACAATGCTCACTCACTCTGACTTTAAAAGAAAATAAAGTGAAGTAACGTGGAGTCATCATAATGCAAAGTCATTATGACATGAAGTGGTGAAGTACTGCATTTCACTGGGCACTGGGCATAGCTAAATGTCAAGGCGGAGTGGGCCACTTTACCTCTACTACACTAGCGAAGTTAAACTTCACTGCATCTCTAGTCACGGTGATCAGTTGAGGCTGTTATCTGTGGGTTTCCATGGTTTTACTACAGCAAGGGCTTAAGCAGTGCTGCTCCATATTTCCATTACAAAGTATGCTGCCTAATGACAGTCACACTGCTTTACTGACTTAATCCAGTTCTATAGTTTGGACCTGTTCACATTTCCATGTGATACCTCTGTGACTGGAGTAGTGAAATTAGAAAGGATTATTGTGTGTGGAGGGGAGTAAAACCATTGTCTGAAGTCTACATGATATACGTTTTACATGTGATTTAATCACACTTCCCTATAATCAGAGCCACATAGGCATAAACAGAATAATTCCAATGCATCACACATTTTCTGAGATGCTGCTTCTGCTGCTGTAAAGTTCAGATTGGTTCTCATCCTGAAGATCATGCATTCACACACGTGGTCTAAAGTCTACGCTGGCCTGGGAGGCATACTTTCAAAAAGTTCATTTTATGAATGGTGCACACCGGTGATGTGTTTTAGCACCCCCTTCCCACAATCTTTTCAACTAAACATTTACATGACTGACAGCATTTACAATAAAAAGTTTGTATAGCATTAATTGAGTCAGGGTATTACAACATTTACTTAATTAACCTTAGGCGTGGAGACACTGACTGTTGCTGGGCGGTGTAAGCAAGAAGCAAGCTAGTCAAGAAGTGGCAGGTTTTGACTTTAGATTGAGCAAATGTAGAAAGATGTATTTAATTACAAGACAGAATAACACTGAGTAATATATAATATCCAGGGCAGACATCTGTTTTAAACAAATGAGACCTATTCTGAAGGGCATATGTATTTTTTCCATTTAATACACAAAGTTCATCAGTTCTGTTCCTGCCATAGTAATAGGGATGGGGCAAAAGTAAGCCAGTATCTTGTAATTGCTTTCTTGGCATCTGTACTTAATATTTACCAAGTATTTTGTATGTCTTGCAGTCAAGAAGGGAGGCTATATTAAATAAATATTAAAAGTCAGTGTCAGTGGCTCAGCAATATGTACACTTGCTTCTGAGGACAGAAGATCAGAAGGTGTTGGGTTCTAGACCCTTACCACGAACATGGGTAAACCCAATACTGACACTGTAGTGCAGCGTGAGGGGGATTCTACACTCCTGAGGGGCCGTCTTTTGTATGAAATGTTTAACTGAGGTCCTATCTGCCTGTTCTGGTGGTTGCTTAGGTGGACGTTAAAGATCTCATGGCACTTTTCGAAAGAGTAAGGAAATTTTTATCAAAACAAACACAAAACCCAAAATACAACACAGGGGAATCAAAATAAATCTAAATGAAACTATGAAGGTCAGAAAAAAACTCAAAAGAAGCAAAACAGAAATGATAAATGAAAGATCAATACAGTGGGAAGCTTTTCATTTATTTCTTCATAACTTCCCAGAAAATTAAGTAAACATTTATTTATTTAAAATATTTCCTAGGAAGGCATGCTGAGCAAGTTGCTCATTTCCAGATGCATCCTGGGGCAAGGGAGGGGATACACTGGTAGCAATGTACAAGATATCAATTTACATAGGTAAAGCAGTTACATATTGTGTAAATACAAACATTGGAGGCAACTGGTAGACATTCACAAGGACTAAGGTAACAAGTAACAAGAAGCTGTATACATTGGTAGCATAGGTAGAGTTTCAAAGGTGACATGTGCTTACAGTATAATGTTTCCAATTTGATTACACTCACACAATGTGATCTATAGCAATTTAAGTGGTATCCATGAATATATAAAGATGTTACAAGTAGAGAGAGTTAGTAGTTAGGAGGAGATTAATGGTGCAAATACATCATCCTGGTTGCGAGATGGAGGGATGTAGTAGTAAAGGTGAACGGAGAAAAGAGGGAGGTAGGAATTTGAGGGTTCATAGGAAAGTTGTGGGAGTATTGGCCTATGGTAATTATTTAAATGATGATATAGTGTGTCAAGATTACAGTAGTGGCATGTATATGATGTGAGCACCGTATATTGGTTGAGTGGTAAAGGATGAAGTGCAATAAGGTTTTAAGGGTGTACTACAATAAGGGTTAAGGTTTGAGGGCATTTAGGTGAGTGGTGGTGGTGATGTATACTTGAGGTAGTTGGGGCAAGTGCAGTTTGAGATAGTGTGGACTTTAAGTAGGGACGTAAGTGAAGTAAATGAGGGAGTGTTTTGGATGGGGAGAGGGAGGGAAGGAGTTCCAAACTTTGGGGCATTGATATGAGAATGTAGATTGACCGACTGAGGTGGTTCTAAGAGGGAGAGCCAGGACTCTGTGAGTGAAAGTGCAGAGAGGATATGGTGTAGATGCGGGAGATTTGAGAACAGAGGTGAGATAGGAGGGTAGTGACCCTAACCAGTTTTTGGCCGTAAAGGTAGCAGTGTGGGTGAGGCATCTGGATTCAAAGGAGGGGAGGGACAGGGATTTATAGAGATTACAGTGATGTGTTAGAAGGGGCAGGAAAGGGCAAAGTGACAATAAAACTTGTTCTGTGCCTTAAGATAAATGTAACTTTGGAGCCAAACTGCTACATTTTTTTATGTTGACTTGTGCATATTCTCAAGCAACATCTTGTGGTAGTAGCACATTTCAGAGATGTATCAGTGTTGTGGCGAATGCAGGGGATGCTTTAGTGGGTACATCCCGCAGCTGCCAACCAGTGAGCATGCTGCTGATGACAGCAGTTTCAGAGAGAGCCACGGAGTTGAAATGAATCTGCCACTGCAGTCAGGGACAGGCTAGTCATTGCGGCAGCAGATGACATGCCTCCATTACGTGCCTTTCTTGGTGAAACATTTCAATAAATATGGCGCCTCCTGCCATCCGCCATACAATCCCCAGAAAGATAACATTGGGGTGCCCAATCCCCATGTCGGCATGCCCCCCCCCCCACATTATGTGGCACACTGTAACATGGCAGATCCTGCTGCCTGCCACACACTCCCACAAAGCCAACATCGGGGTGCCCAATCCCCGTGTTGGCATCCCCCCCTCTTAGTATGTCTTTCCTCTTAGTGTGTCTTTCCTGCTTAAACAGTTTCTCCATTCCTTTCTGACACCGTGATGTCCACTC
Organism: Neoceratodus forsteri; assembly: GCA_016271365.2. Classification (NCBI taxonomy): domain Eukaryota; kingdom Metazoa; phylum Chordata; order Ceratodontiformes; family Ceratodontidae; genus Neoceratodus; species Neoceratodus forsteri. Next base: position 538,542,719 of record CM028129.1, read on the forward strand.
TCGGTGTCAGATGCACAATCCCCCCCATCTATATGCCTTGCTGACATCGGGGTGCCCAATCCCCCTCCAAGATTGTGGCACACTGGGAGGCCACCCCAGTGTGTCTATTTTATTTTGTGTGTGTGTAATCTGTAAATGAAGAAAACCTTACTGTGTGGTCTTTTTTCCCCCCCTGCAAACAAGAAAATGGTCCACCATTGTCTCCCTCATCCCCCTTCCCCATCCCTACCCTCCCTTTGCCACCCACCTCCCCGCACCCCCCACCCATACTTACCCTCTGGAGGTGGGGCCGTGATCTTCTGAACTGTGACACATCTGCACTCTTCAAAGCCGAACTGTGAACTGAAGAAATGACGGTAAGCTTTATAATGGGAGGCAATGGGGTTTCAACTTAGGTTGATATCTCAGCCATTTTTTGGGATTTTGGCCCCAAATTTTCAACATGGGGTTCTTGGGACCCCACCTCATGAACATGTCACTGTCATTTAGTTTCTCAGTCCCAAAAGGTAATTTCGTGGTCACTGCATGGAATCTCCTTTTGGGACTGATTAATGAAATGACAGTGCCTCTGTTCATTAGGGAGGTCCCGAAAAACCCATATTGCAAATTTGGTGAAAAGATTCCCAAAAATGACTGCTTTATGAGCGTCCATTGTGCAGTTTCAACACACGCCGTAACTTTGCCAATTTTAATATTTTCTCTCCAGATTTTCAGCATTGCCATTTTTTCACACCTCCTCATGAACAGTATAGCTGTCATTTTTCGCATCCTTCCTGAAACATGTTTTCACACCTGTGGCACTGAATGGCGCAGTCACTGTAAGAAATCAACTTTTGGGACAGATTAACAAAATCACAGTGTCACTGTTCATTAGAAGGGGTTCAAAAATGCCCATGTTGAAAATTAGGTGAAAGAATTCCAAAAAATTATTGTGTCACACGCGTGCGTTTTGCAGTTTCAATGCATGATCGTAACTCCTCCAATTATTCATATTTTTACTCCAGGCATTCAAAATTGCCATTTTTTCACACCACCTCATGAACAGTACAGCTGACATTTTTCATATCTTACCAGAAATGTTTTTTCACACCTGTGGCGCCAAATGGCACAGCCACTGTGCAAAACCACCTTTCGGGATTGAGTAACGAAATGATAGTGCCACTATTCATAAGGTGGGGTCACAAAAATGCCATTTTAAAAATTTGGAGTGAAAATACCAACAAACAGCCGAAGTGTTTGGGTTTACAACCGTAACGGTCTACTCTGTAGAGACTGACAGGCATCAGGGATGTACCGTAATTTAGAATCATCGGCCATAATGCTTACGCCATTCCACCCCCACCCTGCAGCTAGTGACAGGCATTGAGGTGTGTCTTGGGGTCTTCAGACCCAATGTTCACCCCATTCTCCTATACCACACCCATCTCAGCATATTTCCTTATGGAATGGGGTGAGTATAAGGCCCAAAGACCCCAAGGCACTGCGTCACCTATCAGTGTCTGCAGGGTAGGGTGAGGTGAAATGGCATGAGCGTTATGGCCGATGATCCAAAGGCACACCCCCAACACCTGTCAGTCTTTGCAGGGTGGTGGTGGAGTTGGTGTCAGTTCAATACTTCACTGCCATTCCTATTATGCATCTCTTTAATTCCTACACTACCAATGCCAATGCCAGCAGGCCAATATTCAGCATTGACAAATGCTTGTTTTAATTGTTTCTATCCAGAAAAGCAAAGTTCATAGGAATAACAATTTTGCATTGCTTGAACAATCATTGAATACAAGGTATTGCTTGAACTATCATTGAATACAAGGTATCTTGTGAGACCAATTTCTGTTGCAGTACCAAATGGCACTAAATCTACTATAACATGAAAAAACAGGGGCTCCCTCCACTTTCTGGCTACCAAATCCCAAAAATACAAGATAAAGGGACAAATCAAAGAAAAAATGGGATACTGTTTCCACCTGCTGAGGACAACCATCTTGTGGACAATACCATTCCTCTAAAGCTTCATGTTTATTGTTCCCATGTACCCCAAGACTGCCATGGCAACTGAGCCAGCTTACAGCCCACATTATGGATGGGATTTGAGGATCTACCAACTGTTTGCATGCATCCTTACAATCTGTATCTGAACAAGCAAGGGATTTGGGACCTAAAGAATGGGTAGACTATAGGATTTTACTGTACAGTCTTTTCCTGGTTTCCATTATCAACATAGGTTCAGTCACCCCCCAACTTATGCAGTTTCCTATGTGTGTCTATTCGATAAGTGGGAGCAGACTGGGTGCGAGTCGAATATACCAATAACCTAGTAGAATTTAGAAAAGGAATTAAGGGTTCTAGCGTCCTCTATAACCAAAGTAACCACACAGTGCATTAGCAGTAGACAGTACAGATTGGAAATTCACAAAAATGGCCATACTATAAAAATACTAAAAGCTGAATCATGTTTAAACCTCCCTGTGAAATAGGAAGATAAGTTATATCCCATTTAATGGGATTCAACCTGCTCTCCCAAATCATTTGAAAAAATAAGGCTTAATATGGTAGTTTCCAACTGGACTGGGAGGCAACATAATAAAAATATAAAATAAAAGGTAGCTGGAATGTTTTTATCATAGGGAACTTTTTTCTTGGACCGCTAAAACCTTTCCAACAGTCACTTTAGTGTTACATAATGAGATTAGCACTGACCAGTAATTCAAATGGGGATCTGTCATACCAAAAGTAATCCTTAAAATGTGCATAGTGTCCTGGGATACAGAAATCCCGCCTAGTTGAGTACTTAAAGTCTTACCCTGATTTGAACAACAGCACCTACCTCTTGAAATTGTAGCAAAGGACTATAAATGCTCTGGGGTTTTTATTCCAGAGTCCATGGTACTTACAATCAGATGCACGGTGTCTACTTATGCTAGTGCAGATACTGTGGGTATCTGGGTCGAGATAGACATATATACAATAACATAGAAACATAGAAACATAGACTTTGATGGCAGATAAGGATCACTTGGCCCACCTAGTCTGCCCATTTCCCTACCTACAGGATAAGCTGCAGATCCTATTTAACCAGCAGCCTATTTCTTCCTACCCCCCACAAAAATTGCCTTATGTCTGTCCCATGCATTCTTGAATTCTCCCACAGTTTTAGACCCCATAACCTCCCCAGGAAGGCTGTCCCATGCATCCACCACCCTCTCTGTAAAAAATACTTCCTCACATTGCCCCTGAGCCATCCCCCCCCCCATCTTCATATTGTGTCACCTTGTTCTTGCACATCTCTTTTTCTGAAATATGCTACCCTCTTGGATTTTGTTGATTCCACTTAGGTACTTAAAAGTTTCTATCATGTCCCGCCCCCCCCATTCCTCAAGGGTATAAATATTAAGCTCCTTTAGTCTCTCCTCATATGCCTTCTCTTGCAGACCCTGCACCATTTTAGTTGCCCTCCTCTGGACTGCCTCCATCCTATCTATGTCCTTGCGGAGATGGGGTCTCCAGAACTGGATGCAGAACTCCAGTTGGGGTCTCATCAACTGTCTGTACAGAGGGATAACAACTTTCTGTTTTCAGCTGGTGTTGCCTCTCCCTATACATCCCAGTATCCCCCCAGCCCTCCCTACTGCCTTCTCATATTGCTTGCTTACCTTAAGGTCATCTGATATGATTACCTCCATGTCCCTTTCCATTTTTGTTGTTGTTACTACCTCCCCACCCATTGTGTAATCTTTCCCTGGGTTTTTGTTTCCCAGGTGCATTATTTTACACTTCTTTGCATTGAATCCAAGCTGCCATACTTCTGACCATTCCTTCAACCTTGCCAAGTCCCTTCTCATCCTTTCCATGCCTCCTTGTGTATCAGCTGTGTTGCAGAGCTTTATGTCATCTGCAAAGAGGCATACTTTTCCTTCCAGTCCCTTTGCAATGTCACTTATAAAGACATTAAAAAGGACTGGACCCATAGAGGTGTTTGGTTATTTTTTGTAGGATGGGGTCCAAACTAAAAAACAGACAGCGCTCAGTGAGTTCCCTTGCCATGCCCCTCTGTGCAATGAAAACAAATGATGGAGATATCCATTAACATTTGTCTGTATAGTCACAAACCTATATATAATTGCAATCCACTGGATGACATTTGTAGGAAGGCCCGTAATGATGTAAAACTTAAAACAAATATTCATGGAAAATGACACTGCATGCCTTTTCCTGATCCATTGAAAATATCATCCCAGACATTTCTTTCCTCCGATCTGCTATAAACATGTCTGTTAACAAGAATATACTGTACTGTACCCTCCTGTCTGGCACAGAGCAAGATTGAATCTGGCTTAATAGCTGCCCCACTACCCTAAGAAGTCTGAAACACAGAATTTTTGCTAATAATTCCCCGTTAGTGCTGAGAAGATGCTTGGTCTCTAATTTTTTTATGTCTTTTGGGTCACATTTTTTTATATAAAAAAATAATTCAAGTGTGTGACATTAGGTTAGCTACTGATCCCTGATTTAGACACCACTGGAAAATAATGGCTAAATCTTCAGGAAAATATTCTGCAAATTCATTACAAAAATTAGTAGTGAGGCCATCACTTCCAGGTGCAGTGTCTTTTGATACTGATTTTAAAGCCTGCAGTACTTCCTCCTCTGATATATAAATAGCAAATGACTGAAGTAGCACAAGAGAGAGGGCCAAGGGACATGAAGTGAAGCAAAAAAAAGAAGTACTTGGGAGGGTAAGTCACTCTGACTTTCCAAAAACAGAGCAAACATGGTTCTCCACATGTCTGGAAATGACTGAGCCAGTAAGAACATTTTCTCCCCCTAGAGATCATAAGGATGTAATTCCTCTGCTCTGTATCTTATCCTGGCAGCTGATGAATGGGTCTATATCACAATTTTCCTTGGGTTCTGAACTGTTGTTCTGCCTTCTGGGAAGAGATTAGGATTGTATAGGAAAGATGGTATTTCTGATTTCACATTCCTTACTTAAGAGGAAAAATCCCCATAAACCCTTGTGTTAATAAGACATTAACTTGCATAAGTGAGACCTGTGGAATAATGGTAGTATGCTGATTGCCCCCCCCCCACCCCGGATTTAAATTGTAAAATTGTCCTAAATACTTTTTTTAATCCTCCCACTATGATAAGGGATTATAATATGTACACTGGTGTGATTTTCTATCCCTCGATGTTTCCCTTACGGCATCTATTATTTCTTCTTGCTATAATAATGAATTATTTAGATGCCATGGACCTCGTCAAAATAAGAGAGAAGGCAAATGTTCCAGAATGCATTTCACTAAAAAAATGGTCTAATGCTTTCATTGTAATTGTAGTAGCTTGACATAAAAAAGGTGTCTGAATAAAAAATAAAATTGATATGGGTGGATAAAATCTCTCTATAATATGTATGTCCCCCATCCTTTTGAAGGGGATCCATAAGCATATATTAAGCTGGCATCCTTGTTTAATTTATTTAAGTAATTTATATCACAATAAACCTTTTGGGGTTTTGCTCTTCTGTCAGAAAAGGATAACCCACAGTTGAAATCCTGCCCCCCCCCCCCAAGAATGATCTGTTTTACACTATATAAAAAGGGTTATAGGGTTGTAAATAGTTCTATCCAAACTGACTTTGACTGTGGGGCATATACATTTATGAAATTAAATTGAACTCCATTCCAGAACCCATCTGAAATAAAAACTCACCCGTGGATTAGATCTATCATTTTTGAAACAGAGAAACCTTTTCCCCAAGAACCAATACCAAGGCCAGTACAGGTTTCCTCTGAAAGGAACCAAAAGGAAGTACCCCAAGCCCAAGCATGGGTGGCCAAGTTTACATCTGAAAGTGTGCCAAGGTGGGTATCCTACAAAAAAGTGATAGAACATTCCATATGGTTCAGAATCGAACAAACTGTGTCCCATCATTTATTGTTCATTACGCTATTTACATTTAATGTACAGCATTAAAAAGGAGAAATTCAGAACATCAGAAAAAGTTATAGCAGGAGAATTTCAGAGCAGATGAAACAAGTTCTGTTTCTTTCATCTTTTCTGGCAGACGCAGATCTCATTTTTCATTTTTCGGACTGGGAAGAGCTGGTTAGCTCCTCTGCCCCCAAGGACTAATTTTTTCAAAGAAGAGGCAACACAAGAAGCACCCAATAGCTCTACCTCAGAATCTCCCCATTGCCTACCCCCCTTAATGGCTCAAAATGATTTTCTAAAGTGTCTTTATCCTTTCTCAGGACTACAGTCTTTGGTTGAGATGCAGGCCTATGCAGACGGTGAGTCACTCTCTGCATCTCCTCCTCCTCCAAAGGAAGAATGAGGAGGCACAGCCATAGTGGACTCCTTAGATGCCTCTGCTGTATCACTTGTGGAGGTATCCTCTACCTCAGTTACCAGTGGAGAAGGGGTGGGTTGCTAAGTGGTCATGGTCTGTTGTTCAGGAGTCTGGAGTGGGTCCTGCATATTAAAGGGCTGAGTATCCATGGTCATGCTATCCAGAAGATTTGACTTTGTTTCTGTCAATGACTCTGTAGTAACCAAGCATTTTCAAGACAGATGGTGTTGGAGTTACTTGGGGAGGCACTGAGACTCAAAGGGAACCCACCTTCTGAGCCTTTGTAACTAAATCTTCTTGGTAATCATGGAACTCAGTATTATGTGTGGCCAAGGGACGATTTATAAAATTATGTCCCGACTCCTCACAAAAGTTACATTTCCTAGTCTTTGACTTTTCTGGGCATGTGGATGCCATCATCAAAAAGCTGCACCCCAAGTTAGGTGCTTTGTACAGAAACTGAGATTGTATCCCACTTCCTGCCCACCAGGCCCTAGTCTAGAAAAATTATTCTTCTAGTTTTTGGTTCCATGTAATGTCAGAGAAAAAATTTCAGTGAGCAGCAAAACAGCACATCAAAAATACTGAGACCATTGATAGTGACTGCAAATCACAGCAATCGCTGTCAAAAAAGAAAATGCTGCTATCCTGACTTTTTGTGAGCGTCTCTGTCTCCACATCTCCCCCATAATTAAATATACCAACACAGGGGGGTGAACTTTGGGGACAGGGAAAAACTTGGGAGGGGAGATACTGTGTCAGGGAGGGGGAGAATGTTGGGGGAGCCAGTTACATCCTCACACACTTCAGGCAAAGGGGAACAAAGTTGGGAGGGTGGGTGGAACAGAAATTACACAAAAAACATATCATTTACACAACAACAAAAACCATAAAAAATCCAGCTCCAAAGGTAATGACTATATCCACTACACCACAGAGCCAGCTCACAATGAATCATCCCAAACAACAACCTACATCCTCACAAACAAGCTATGTTCTCTACGTTCTGTTTCCTGCAGATAGGAAAGCTTTAATGTTAACTTGGACTCATAAAATACTGTCACCCATTTTACATTTGTCATTTTAACCTCGCTGAAATTTACTTGCTGAAATGTACTCTCTCAAATCCTCATGAGGCGCCCCAGGTTTTGACTATGGAAATGTAGTCTACAGTGCCAACCCAAAACTTCCCTTGCTAGGCTGACACCTTCTATCAATCTTCTGCCACTTTGCCCTCAACAGTCCTTCTCATATTCACCACTGTGATCTCTACCAATCTTTTTCTTTCCTCTCCCTTGATGACAGGTGTCGCTCACACTGCATCTCCTTCATCTCTAAATTCCAGCTTGGTTCTCTCCCCTCCTACATTTCTTCCTCCTTATCACCCCAACATGCCCTTTCCACTTTCTCTGGAGCTACGATTCACACACCATGGCTGTTCCTCCTAGATCCTCCACTGCTGGCCAGTGTGCATTTTCTCATTGTTTCCCATAAACTGTGGCACTCCCTCCCCATGGAAATCTGCCACTCCAGCTCCCCTTCTGCTGTCTCCTCACTCCTATACAACTTTCTCTCCGCTACTTGTAACTGCCTTTAACTTCCTCCCTCCTCCCACTATTTTGGCAGCTCTTACATGTTGCACTTTCATTTAATTTTTTGCCTATGTGCTCAATTTTTGTATATATTGTAATTTTTTTTCTCATTCAGTGGTTGTTCTGTTTTAATTGCTTACTTCCTCATTCTACTCTAAGCTAATCTGATTCTTCTGTCATGTTCTTTGCTTTCCTGTACTTTAATTTTCTGTATTATTTCCTAATTACATTGTATTTTTGTACTGTATTTTTGCTGTAATTTGATGTAATCCCATCCCCAAAGGATGCACCTAGAAATGAGCAATTGTTGCTCAGTGTGCCTTTCCTGGTGAAACTTTTAAATAAATACATTTCATGAGGTTAGGACAGAACACCATGGGGTGTCCAAATTCTAGGTATACCCTACACTGAAGCTGGTCACATCCACTGCCTAAATGTTGTCTAGACCCAAACTTAGAATAAGTTTTGTGCTAACCAGGATAAAAAAGAGATACCTTGTTCCCTATCTGTGTAAAAGCAGCTGGGCAAATGCCGAATGCCCACTCTTAACTGACACAGCTTGACTTTCAATTTCCACACCCCATGCCAAATGTTTACAGTGTTGCCAGACCCAATAAACTACATCCACCATATTTATCCCTTCATTCCTAAACATCATTGCAACAAATTTTATAGCAGGGTTCGACAAAGGAATAATTATAAATGGGGCCCAAGGTTCTATGTCTTGTAGGTTTTGGTAGTGCATCCAGAAGCATTTCAGGGCCTTGGAAGTTTTTAAGTTAATGTCAAACATGATATCCCCAGGAACATGGATTAATGCAAAGAGTTCAGAGGAAAAATATCCTATTGAGTCCCTAAGACATCTTGCCACATGAACTCGGTCAGGAATATTTTCCATGCCTCTCGTGTATTTTAGATGTACTGCATTCCAATGTCTTTCAGGTTCTGGAAGTTCAAGGAAATGGGCAAACAAGTCTGCATAGCATCTGAGAGGGTCTCTCAAGACATCCAAATTACTAGATATACTAGGTTTTGGGATGGAATCAGGTGCTGGTTTCCATGTAGAGATAGGTACAGAGTCCACAGGAGGGGTTATGGATGGGGAAGGTGACTGAAGAAGCTGTAATGGAGGCCATAGATGTGGAAGGTAAAGGATTTGACTCAGGATTATTTTTAGTCAGATCAGATGAGGCCTTCCTTGCTAGCTCAGTTGAAGTACTGCCCTCCATGGTAACACTGTGGGTCTCAGGAATAGGGACAGGAGGGGGAAACTATGACATCTCTGAATCAGAGACCATGACCTCAGACTCTGAGTTCTGTACAGGCTCAGGGCTTACCCCTGAATCGTTGGCGGCCTCCATGGTTACAACAGCTACCACACAGTAAATCACTCTCCCCCTTCTCCTGAGCTGTACCTAAATGCCTCTTGTTTTCTTTCTCAGGGGTTGAACCTTCTGGAGCAGCAGTTGGAGCAGTCAAGATGCTTTCCCCATGATATCCATCTTCCCGGTTTTGCATGTTGTACAGTCAGGTTGGGAGCCAGCAGTGAGACTGCAGAAACACTTGGGCATGCAGGGTCAATTTTATCCTGTTGCACAGTCTGATCAAGAGTCGGCCTTGAAACAGCTGATCCACTTGGGCATACTAGACTAATATGGATCTCTGTCAGGCATTCCTTATCATCCATGCTCCTGGTCCAGCAAGAGTGAATCAGAACCTCTTTCAAAGACGGTGTCAAGATTGAGAATTAGAACCTTTTTGCACTGCTGGTTTTTGTTTGAACAGCCATGATCCCAGGTGGCATTTATTACCGCTCAGCTGAGTGAGCAGCTGGAAGCTGTCAGTTTCTCTGACAAGCCATTAGTATTTGGTGTCGTTTTTAAATCATATCAGGCAACTCCATTGAATCAGTTGGTATATTACATGTGATGAGCTGGGATTATATACCTAGCAGAGTGCAGATCAAAGGCATTCTATGTAGGCAAGGCAGTGAAACAATTCAAAACATGAGTGGGAGAACATGTAATGGCCATCAAGAGACAGGACCCTACCTCTGCCACAGCTTTGCTTATTATGGAGGCTAGTGACGAATCTGAACATGTGTTTACTTCTAGAGGAATAGAGGTGGTTTTCCCTAACCCGAGGGGGGAATAATTTTAATAATAAAGTGCTAAAAAAAGAAACAGAATGGATTTTGAGACTGCATGCCACTAAAAACCTGGTTTGAACATGGGATTTGAATTGTAACCTTGCTTAGAAGACAGATGATTTAACTTTTGTAATATCATAATGAATTTATGATAGCTTGTTTATGTGGTGTTTTTAGTATTTCATGTTCAGTATACATGTTTCTGTATTCTTAACATTTTTAATTTCATAAGCAATTTGTGATGTGAACCAGCCAATTTGAATTCCCAATTATGACATCAGTCTGACATAAGGAAGGTGTAGATGTTCAGGCTTCAGCCTTTAATAAAGGAATAATGTCCAAAATGTGTCAGACTAGGCCAGTATTTATTATGTTTGGTCATCTGTATAGTGTAATAAACACTTTAATAGCCTTACTGAGCTTTGTGGTTTTTATACATGGGTTGTGAGTGCCCAGAGTTTTTCAAGTGTATTAATCACCACAAGCATGTGTAAAAATAAATGTGCATATTTTCCCTGTCGCCCTTACTTCTTGCTATGTATTTTGAACCTCTAGCACAAGCCTTGTGGCAATACCTAGAATTATAGGCTTGGACGTAAGTGGCAGACATCAAAAATGTGTCTTACTGTATATACGGTTGACTTTTAAATTATTTAACTCCACTGGATGATTCCCTCTGTCCCCTCTGGACATCCTTGCAGACATTCAGTGACTGTGCAGGTTACTGAGTTAACAAAACTAAAACAGAGGTCCTCCTAATTAACTAGCATCCTACCTCCCACACAAAGCAGCTTTTCCAGTTTAAGTGGGATCTGTCCTCCCTATGATATCTGGGAGTCCTCTGACAGCCAACTTAGTTTTCTCAAATGAGTTAAATTATACAGCTCTCACTCAAGTTATACAAGAAGACTTACACCACTGGCAGGCCATCAACCTGCCTTTCATCCAGAAAGTAGATTGCATAAAGATGAACATCCTTCCAAAAATTTTATATCTCTCGGAAACTCTTCCGATCTCACCCTCAGAAGAACAATTTTGGCAGTGGAACAGGTGCATTTCCAGTTCCTGTGGGGAGGTACATGCCCGCATATCAGAGATGTCACATTCCAATTACCTAAAGTGAAAGGTGGTCTGGCATTACCACACCTGGAGCATTACCATCAAGTGTCCTAAATACAAACTGTTCTGTATTGGCTTGGCCCTAAATATTCTGCATTGTGGAAAAATACAGAATTAGTGGAGGAGGATTTATTTCCTACTAATGATCATGTCCTGCAAAATTCTACTTTTCATATTTAGATAGAGGGGAGAATCCGTATACTAGTAATACTTTCCAGCATTGTCCTAAGTTGCATGCGCATCCTTCACTGCAACAATACTAATATCTCATTACCCCATTTGCATATAACTCACACTTTCCCCTGGCTAGACTGGATCACATGTATAAAAACTGGGAACAAATTGGCCTTTTTCTCCCCCACCGCTGCAAGAGGTGGTCAGAATTCTTGGAATTTCAGGACTTGGCAGAGAAATACAGACTTCATCCATCAGATGCATATAGATACCTACAGGTGAAAAATTATATCCAACTTGGTGAAAAAGGCTGCCCCCCCCCTCGCAGCAACCACTTTGAGCTATCATAGCCATAATCCAATCAGCCTTAACAGCTGACTCTTTAGAAGCTTTAACATCTAGAATATGTACGGTCTTAACAGAACTAGGCATCCATTCAACCGAATATGTCAGACTGAGATGGCAGCTAGACCTGGAGGCTGACATAACTCCTATGCAAAGGGACAAATACCCACAATATTTCTATAAAAAATAAAAAAAATTAATAAAATAAAATAATAATAAATACACAATTAGGCAGACTGGGTAGGTAGGTATCTATGTATAAGCCAACCTCTTTATTTTTATGGAAGGCATTTTCATGGAATAGTCTCATACAATACTTCTGTACCCCTTCCCAATAGACTAAGTATGATGTTAATATTCCTCTGCATTGCAGGAGAAGATGTGGGGAGGTTAAGGCAAGCCACACACATATTTTCTGGAGTTTGGGGCTGTGCTACAGCAGGAATGGAGACACCTATTCGAACCAACGTTAGTACTTATACAGCAGACAGTATTGTTCTTAGATATGCCAAAGGCTTTACTGTAGATCAACTCACATTAGGAAGATTCTATTGATCTGTGTTCTTATGGCTTAGAAACCCACAATTAAAAATTGGCTGTCTGATGTACTCCCTACAGTAACATTATGGAAAAACTTAATGAGAGAAATGTATACTATTAAAAAGCTAACCATGAGAGTTTCTCAGACTCTCCCAAAATGTTATCTTCTGTGGAGGGGTTAGGTTTTGTATGAAATGTGGAAATATGATGATATTGTACCCTAGATGGAGTTATTACACCCTATGTCTAGCTAATATATATCATAAGGATTCCTCATCATATAAGATACATGTCTGTACTTAGAATCTGTGTTATTGATATTGCAGCAGCATTTTGTTTGTTGTTGTATGCCTTGAACATAAAAAATGAAACTTCATTTTTACAAAAAAAAAAAATAAAAATACTAATGAAAGCCTGGTTCCAGCCATATTAAAAAGAGTGCTCCTTCTATTATCTCAAACATGAAAAAATGTCCTAAAGCAGATTTAGAATGAGGAAAGAAGGGTATCATACTAGTCAGAAGATAAGGGGCAGTCTGAAACAGAATGAAAAGTATAGGTTATAATTCTCACTTCTGTTATGCACTGCTATTTAAAAACATTGGGGGGATTCATGAAAGGGATGCACCCAGTACATCTGAGATGTGCCGCTGTATCTCATACTTGCGCCCAATCATGATTCTGAAAGGGCAGTGATGCGCTGGTGCATCTTAGATGCACCAGACACCACCCATAATGGTATGCAACACATCTGGATGGGGCATGAAGGGGATGTGCCCATGTATGTGGGGCACAGCCCTATTCACAGCTCACCTTGGAGGCGCATATTCAGAGCAAGCCCGAAGATGTGCCTCCAAATGTTAAGTCCACAAACAGTAGACTTAAGTGGGTGTCCACCAACAGGCAGGCCGCTGTACTGCAGACAGCAGCATGGCAGCCTGCCTACCCTGGCAGTCCAGTGGTTCCCCCCTCCCTGCCCATAGCCCCAATCATTGAGTAATATCCCTGCAAGTAATCCCTTGTAGTCTAGTAGGACCCCACTCCCTGCCCATATCCCCATAATGTAAAAATGTTTTCCATACATCCAATTCCCTGGTAGTCTAGTTGAACCCCCCCAACCTGACCCAATCGCAGTGACATACATAAGTCTAAAGTATCCCTGGTGGTCCAGTGAACCCCCCAACCACCCACTTAGGCACCCTCAACCCACCCCGCATCCACCGTCCCAGCATGTGTTGACAGTCGGCGGGCAGCACAACCCACCCGCAGACCACCACAGCTGCCCGCACTGAGATGTCAGTGAATGTAGAATGACAGAGTGCACACCTGTAAGTCCATTGGTAACCCCGTCAGCCAATGGGCTTGTAGTTGTACTGTAAGCCTTCATTCACAACTTTGTGAATGACCTATCATTCACAAAGTTGTGAATAAAAGTTTACAGTACACACTGCAAGCCCATTGGTTGACAGCGTCTACCAGTGGGCTTACAGTTGTACTGTATGCTGTCATTCACTGACAGCTCAGTCAGCAGGCTGCCATGGCCTGTGCAGATGGGTCGTGCTGCCTACTGACTCTCTGCCCATGCTGGGACGGGGAAGTAGGGTGGGGTGTGGGTCCTTCAGTGGGGGGGAAGGGGGCCACTGAACTACCAGGGACTCATCTGGGGTCTGATATCAGCATGGTGTGGGTTCAAGTATGAGAGGGGGAATGACTGGAACACGGGTTTTATGGAGGGTAATATCTAACATCAATCAGTGATATGGGGGAGGAGGGGAGTTGCAATAGCCTACCTGGGATTATTGCACTGTATTTACAACTTACAGAGCTATGGGCAGTGAGGGGGGACCACTAGACTACCAGGGATTTTGGACCAAACATTATATTACATTACATTATGGGGATTCAGGCAGGGTGGAGGGCACTACTAGACTGCCAAGTCAGGTTGTATTATTTATTATCTCATCAATGATATCAGGGATCGGGGGGGGGGACCACTAGAATACCAGGGGTGGCTGATTCTGTCCTCAGGCACTACTATGCTTGCAGGGTGCCCAGCTCAGTCTGCCAGGTGCATCCCTGCAAGCTTCATGCAAATAGGGCCATAATGACATGCAAATGAACCCATTGCACCTTGCATGCCTAATGGCCCCATTTGCATATCTGAGGCTGTGAATACCAACCTTGGGCACAGCGCATCTGGAAATGTGCTGCCCCATCAGTTTCCCAGCCCAACCAGGGGGATGCACTGGTGCATGTCAGGTTGGGCACAGCTGTGGTATTCACTGAGGGGATGAGGGAGCATCTTCCAGTGCAACTTCTGTGACTACCACATTTTGGGCTCTGCGCATCTCATTTGCGCCAAGCACATCTTCTTTTTGAATTATACCATTTTGTTTTAGTCATACGAACAAATTCATACTTGCATGAAAGCTAGCTGATGACTGCTTCTATCTGATAGAGAGAGGCAAACACATTAGCTAATTAGTTAGCTGAAAATATCTGTCACATTTCTATTTAGCTAACTGCCCTGCAAACTAGCTGCCAGTCAGATATGTAGATATTTGACTGTGCCTTGCAATTTACTTGCATGTGCAGTCCTCTTTATTTCTAACACACATCAAAAACCATTTTATAATGAGGTGAACACATTTGCAAGCTTTACATCACAAGAGATAGCCATTTACAGGGACTGACTGCACGCTCCAGGTACAAAATCATTTGTACTCCAAATACAATAAGAAGTTGCCAGGCAGTGACTAAAAGCAACTGCAGAATTACCAGGTTATAGCTTTATTAGACCAGCCCAGGAATGAGAATTTCAGGAATTCTGGACACATAGGGGAAAGAAATCGTACACATTACCAGTGCCTCTAATCTTGTTCCACATATAGCAAGAGAACCTTGAAGTTAAATGGGAGAGAATGTATGCCTAGAAACAGGGGTGTGATCTGCAAGTGTTCAAAGAACATCCAAATGTGGACTGGAGTTCAATCCTTTAAGTTTGAATTTGGGTGAGTCAAGTCAAAAAGTTTATTGTTCGATAGATCATGTCATTACAATTATATTGCACACTCATTTTGCACACAAATTATATTTCCACCATAATGGCAGAAAAGAAACACTATGAAAAATCCACTTTGCCCAATGCTGTATAGAATACAGTAATAAAAAGTTACTGTATCTCAATATTTTTATAGTTTTAAAATCTAAAAAATAAATGTATTAAGACCCAGGATAAAGCCTGTCTATTTTTCTATGCTTTTCTTTCATTTACCAAATTCAATTTATTTCTATCAATAGCGCTGAAGAGGGAAGCCACAGATTCCAGTATCTTCCTGGATCGAACCTTTAATGGACATGTTACCAAATGTTTAGGTTCCATTTCCAAAACACCCAGGATTTCCCTGAGATACTTTCTCCTTTCTTTTTTTATATAATGAACATAATATCATGAAATGGGCTAGATCATCTTTACCGAGGCCATAACTGCGTAAATTCCTTCTTAATTTAACTTTACTAAAGTAGTCTGATAACCAATTGCTAGCAAAGAATTTGAATCTAAACCTTGCAATTAATTTTCTTCTGTAAGGATCCTTTATCGCTATTAAATAATATTCTAGGTTATGACTTCTTTTATTTCTTGTCATACATTTGCATATATTATATTATTTGCAATATTCTAAATCCCTTTGCCTTAAAATATCCCCTATTCTAGTCTTTACTTCGCTACTGACTACTTTTGATGGGATCCTGAAAATATCTGTTATACAATGTAATAATCCATATGGATCTACACAGTTCTCCACCATAGTGATATTAGGAAAAGTTATGTTCTGATGTAGATAATAAATTGTTTCTTCTATACATAATCTGAGTTTGGGTGAGAACTTCAAGACCTTTTTGTTGCCTTGTTTTGTTATCTTCATCCATACCCATTGCCTCTTCACTCCTCAGTCATAAGGTTAATGTTTTTTCATTACAGGTCTGTGCTGCAATGACCATTGTACAATCCAACCCCTAATACACTCAAGAGTCAACCCTGTACTTAGTGCTGCTGTCTACTTCAAACATCTCAACGCCCAATGTTTGGTTCAGAAAGGTGATCATAAACTCAAAACAAATTTGCATTTTTTTGGTTGGGGACACAGCCTGGTAACACTGCAGTAGCAATACTGCTTGCTAAACTGGAGACTTCGGTTTTGGAAAGGACTCTGGTCATTTGAGGGGGGGGATTGAGCATCCCAAGGACAGGTCTCTTCCCTTGGGGTGGGGGTACTGTGTTCCACTAGTTGACTGCTATCTGATGGCGGTCAGGTGGTAGCAGAACAGGTGCAAACTGAAGGGGAGTGGGACAGCAACTGGATGCCAGTCACAATGATGCAGGCTGGTGCAAGGCATGTGTGTGTGTCACTGCGTGCCAGCATCCTCACAGGAGAGATCTGGAGGAAAACTCCCTGGTCTGATAGTAGAATGCAAACACACACACACACACACACACACACACACACACACACACACACACGTACCCATGCATGGCATGACTACAAGGCAGGCCACCCACCACATCTGTGGCTCTTGGTAAATGGTGGATAACCTGTAAGTACCTGCTGAGAAGCTAGGTGATGGTTCTGGAGGTTTCCTGGCACCAGGCGGGCAGACTGGGCTGGAAAAAAGTTCTACAGAGAAATATATTTTTGGGTGGAACAAAAGATGTTTCATGCTGTCTCATGACAGCTTGATTTCCAGATCCATAAAAGGAATATCATGTCCCCAAAACAGAGCATCAACAGTGGCAGCAAGTCATTGTGAAATACTGGAATATTGCATTGGGTGTCATCCTTACTTAACCACAAAAAGTATATATATTTATCTGTGGTATTTTTTATGAGACCCTTCATCTTATGACTTTGCACACTCAGCCGAAAAAAACCCTGTCATTTAGATTTTTTGCTATTTTAGGCCCTAGCATGTCCTTGGAAATCAGAAACCTGAACTTTGTAAGCACTGCCAAAGCAACTTAGCTAATGAATCATAGACTCTGACATAGTGCTGAGTCCATGTGGGAATGCTTTGCTTCATTTCTTTCCTTTATTCATTGTTGCATTTGGGAACTGTTCCACGAATCTGTCATTTGGTTTTTAGACATTTCAACATGATGGTACTAATTCAGTATGGTATATATATTCTTGTAATATTTTTGGAATAGTTCTGGGGTTTTGTAACCAAAACATTTCCCTATAGCACACCAAACACCTAGCTCAGCCAGGCAGATGGGTGTTTATAAAGCTACCAGCGTGTATGTTTATCAGAGAGTGACCTTGTGCAGCACAGTCACATAATTGCCATTTTCTGCACTGTAGTTTACAAAGCACCCTAAAACTAGGACCTTTGGCTAGCTTCAATGCATTTAAAGCATTACTCAATAGTAACAGTGTGGACAGTTCTAATTACTGGTAAACATTACAGGTTCCTCTAACCATATTTAGATTTTAATTAAAATATAATTTTGTCTTCAGTGATATAGTATATGTTTCTATAACTGTCTTTCATTTCTGTATGTAATATTGTGTACCATGATTGTATGCCTATGTTCTGTATCCATTGTTTCTATGTACTATTCTGTACTATGTTTTCATGCTGATATTCAGTACTGTATCTATTGCATTTACATATTACATATTGTTATTTTACAAAAAGTATATATATTTATATGTGGTACTTTTTATGAGACCCTTCATCTTATGACTTTGCACACTCAGCCTAAAAAAACCCTGTCATTTAGTGTTTTTGCTATTTTAGGCCCTAGCATGTCCTTGGAAATCAGAAAGCTGAACTTTGTAAGCACTGCCAAAGCAACTTTGCTAATGAATCATAGACTCTGACATAGTGTTGAGTCCATGTGGGAATTCTTTGCTTCATTTCTTTCGTTTACTCAATGTTGCATTTGGGAACTGTTCCACGAATCTGTCATTGGGTTTTTAGGCATTTCAACATGATGGTATTAATTCAGTATGGTATATATACTCTCGTAATATTTTTGGAATAGTTCTGGGGGTTTGTAACCAAAACATTTCCCTACAGCACACCAAACACCTAGCTCAGCCAGGCAAATGGGTGTTTATAAAGCTACCAGTGTGTATGTTTATCAGGGAGTGACCCTGTGCAGCACAGTCACGTAATTGCCATTTTCTGCACTATAATTTACAAAGCACCCTAAAACCTTTGGTTAGCTTCAATGCATTTAAAGCATTACTCAATAGTAACTGTGTGGACAGTTCTAATTACTGGTAAACATTACAGATTCCTCTAACCACATTTAGATTTTAATTTTAATTAAAATATAATTTTAATTAAAATATAATTTTGTCTTCAGTGATATAGTATATGTTGCTATAACTGTCTTTCACGTCTGTATGTAATATTGTGTACCATGATTGTATGCCTGTGTTCTGTATCCATTGTTTCTATGTACTATTCTGTATTATGTTTTCATGCTGATGTTCAGTACTGTATCTATTGTGTTTACATATTATTACATACTGTTATTTTATGTCTATGCTGTGTATCTTTTGCTTTGTATCTTTCTTTGTTATTTTCTGTATGTTGGTGCACAGTACATGTGTACAGAAACAGAAGTCAGTACTAGTTTATTTTTTTTTAAGAAAGGGTATTTTCACTGTAATATTTTATAAGAACAAAAAATTGGACTCTTAGAATATTGACTTCCAAAATCTGGGACTTGGGGAAGTATTGTAACGTCTAGAAAACTGGAATGAGTTCCAATTTTGGACTCATGGACTTTTTTTTACTCCCTAAAAATAATGAAACCCCTGAATCTGGAAACATATTTATTTTTTTTTATTTTAACACTGGTAACCAGGAAAGGCACACTGAACCAAGGCTCTTTTCCAGGTGTGACCTGGAGATAAACAGGGAAACAGGATGTTCCATAACACAGTAACAGTCTACAGAAGGAAGTCATATAACATTTGGTAACAAAAATCAGTTTGCAAAAAAATACATAGAATACAACAAGTGCTAAGGATGCTGTAGTTACAATGGATAGCATGAAACAGGAGATAAACAGTGGGCAGGGTGAAACAAATTTCACAGTAACATCAAATAAAACAGGTATTCTACATCATTTGCGCATTTATCCCTAGCTAATATATAATGAGCAAACAAGTACTAAAGGGGGTTAAGGCAGCAGGGGTAGCAACCATTTGATCAGTCAGCAGGCTATGGGATATTATGGGAGCATACATTGGTGGGGATGTGGCATAGTAGAGCTCTAACAGAGTACTGTGAGGGAAGTTCATAGGAGTAGGCAGATTTGCCTGTATTAGAGGATGGTTCAGGCAGGGAGAAGCAGCAGAAATCCCTAGAGTGAAGGGGGTAAGGTGAGGCGGGGGGGTAGAGATTGTCTGAGAGGTAGGAGGGGAGAAGGTTGAACCAATATTTGGAGATGAATGAGAGAGAATGGAGGAGACAGTGATGAGACAGGGGAGGAAGCTTCAGAGAACTGAGAAGAGAGCAATGACGGGTCCTTGCCAGAACTTTCGAGGTGAAGCGGCATAAGGTATGGTATAGGGAGTCAAGTCTAGAGAGAGAGAGGAGGCTGGCATGGTGGTGTAAACTATGTCGGCATAGTCAAAAATTGGCATTCTCATTTTAATCAGTACTTCCCGTCGAAGAGGGAGGGGCAGAGAGTCCTTGTTCCTATAGAGGATGCCGAGCTTTGGGCGGAGTTTAGGGGAAATGTAATCGATATGGTGAGAAAAGTTAACCTGAGGGTCCAACCAGATGCCTAGATACTTGTATGAAGGTACTTCACTAAATGGGGTGCCATCCAGGGAAGTGATGGGTGGGGTGAACGGAGCCTTGGCTAATTTTTGAGAGGAGTTGAAGGTCGTAGAGACAATTATTGATGTGTTTAATTTGAGTTGATGAGCTATAAACCATGACTAAGCAGAGTTAAAGTCCTGCTGCAGTGTGGTTTTGATAGAGGTTAGGTCAGGGCCAGAGGTGAAAAGGATGGCATCATCCACATATATATGGATAAGGGAACTGGAGCAAGCAGATGGGAGGTTTTTTATGAAAAGGGAGAAAAGGACGGGGCCTAGAATAGAGCCTTGAGGGACACCTGATTTGATAGAGAGGGTGGGGTAGGAGGAGTTTATGATCCTTACTAACTGTCATCTGTTAGTGAGGTATGAGTTGAACCACTGTAGGGCAGGAGGGAGCAAGTCCTGCATCTCTTAGGGTGTTGAGGAGCAGCAGGTGAGACATGGAGTCGAAGGCCTTAGCTAGGTCAATGAAGATGGCTGCCATGAGGTGGCCTTTGTTGATGGTGGATTGTATATGTCAGGTGACATGGAGAATAGAGGATATCGTGGAGTGGTGTTTCCTGAACCCAGACTGGAAGGGGGAGAGGAGATTTGTGGAAGTGAGGAAATCAGTTAGTGTGGTTTGCACTAGATGTTCATGTAGCTTGGATAATGAGGGGAGGAGGGAAATGGGTCAATAGTTTCGGGGAGCAGAAGGATTACCTCCTTTGAGGAGAGGGATAACACATGCTAATTTCTATGCCCTCTGAATGGTGCCTGTGGAGAAAGATAGATTTAGTATGTGGGACAAGGGAAGGGTAATGGCAGGGGCAGAGAGGCATAGTAGAATTGGGTGTAAGCCGTCGGGGCTAGACTTAGATGGGTTTAATGATAGGAGTGTAGTCAACACTTATTCAGCTGTGGCTGGGGCTAGTAGGAAGGTGTTATTTGGTGAGCTTTGCTGGGGAGGTGTTGCTGTGGGGGGGCGGGCTTGGATTGGTCAGGGAGGGCACAGGTGAAAGGTGTTGAGGATATCTGCCACCTGAGCTGGATCAGTGATAGTAATGCCGTTTTTCTTGAGAGTGGGTGAACTCGATTGAGGGGGTGGGTCAATGATGGAGTGGACAATGTTCCAGAAGGAGGAGTGGTGTGTTGAAGTTAGGCTGTATTTGAAATAGGTAGCTTTGGCCTGTCTAATTTCCTTGGTGCATGCATTCCTTGCAGCGTTGTAAGTCTGTCTGGGGTGGATAGTTTGGGAACCTTTGAAAATAGCCCAAGCCCTATTACAGACTTTGCAAAGGGCAATAATCGTGGTTGTAATCTAGGGGTGATGGTGTTTCCTGACCTTACTTTCTTTTGTGGGGCATGCCAGTCTCACATATTTGTAAAAATATTTATAAAATGGGTTAGGGCTGAGTCAACATCCAGTTTGATATGTGTGTGTGTGTGTGTGTTTCTTGATTTGGGGAATCCATCACACTTGTGAATTAGTTTCTGAAAATAAAAATGAGAATGGAACCACCCCAAGGGCCCAGTGCTAATGCACTGCACTACTGTGCAGGTCACCAGGTTTTAGGAGGGAGCTGTGAACTCTGATTCTCTTGCAGCCTGTGGCCAGGGTGCTGTTGATGGCAATTCTTCCTGGCTGGGGTGGAATGTGGCATATTCCACTTGCGCAGTGACCCCTGTCTTTAGCTGATGAGCTCCACTACCTCCATAGTGATTGATGCTGCAGGCCTCTACCATGTCTTCATGATGACAGAGAGAGATGGGAGGACAGGAGGAAAATTGGGGTTTAGAACCCTATTGGTAGCTCAGTGACATTCAAAAGATATAAAAAAAAAGTTATTTAAAAAGTTGAAAGATTGGTAGAAGAAGAAGAGGAAGGAAGGAAGGAAGGAAGGAAGGAAAGAAGGGAGTGAGTGAGTAAGTGAAAAGGAAGAGAAAATTTGTGTTTTGCCATGAGCAAGACCTCATGAAGAAGAAATATATTAAAAATTATAAGTTAAAAGGATACCGGTCACACACACACCCCATGGGATGATTTGGGGCTTTATAAAGAGAGGGGATCAGTTGTCTTAAACATAGAATTGGGCCCTTATAAAATAAAGAAGGGAGGGGCAATTGTCTTAAACATGAAATTTAACTCTATGTTCACCACCTCTGAACATGGTTTAGTTTAAAAAAAATAATAATAATTAAAAACCCATGACTGGATTTGGAACACCGAAACAGAGACTTCTTAATCAGAGGTCCTGAGCATGTGCCCAGCATGGAAGTGATTCTGGTAGCACACTGTAGCACTATCAGCCTAAACATAAATGAAACTGCATCCCCCATTCAAAGCTGTAAACACAGAATTGATTTCTTCATGATGACAGAGAAAGGAGGAAGGACAGGAAGAAAACAGGGGTTTAAAACCCTATATCATGGCAAGCTGCAGCAGAAGGCCAGCAGGTGGAAATGGATTGGTGCAGTTGAATTCAGCACCACAGAAATGGCCAAATTATAGCCCTCAGTGTACACTTTCAGCTGAGGCAATTGTATCGCTTAAAAAATTGCTTTATCTGTTCATTCTAGGAAAGATTTGTCTCAGTCACTGCTGTTATCTGTTATTGATTATGGTGTACCAATATATTCATTGGCTTCTTAAACTGCTCTGCAATGTGTAAAAGTTCTTTTTCACTCAGTTTGCCATCTTGCTGAGTCCATCCACCATTCAGCTCATCACTGTTCCTTATACAGTAAACTAGAATGATTCTCCTTTGAACAAAGGGTTAAATATTTTTGTCTTACTACATTTAAGGGGTTTCATAATTATCCAGTTCCTTTTTCTTTATAATGCTCAGGTTCCTTTTTTTTATGTCTGGTGTTCATGACTGTACTAATCAACAATTTACAAGATCTGTACATACTAATGTTTTTTGGCCCCTCTTTTTGTAAAACATCCTTTGGACAAAGACTTTTCCTGTATTGTGTCTTTAAGTTATGTATTGCATTACCTGTTTCATTGTTGTCTCTTGATTCCTTGTATGTTTTTCAACAAATATTTAAAACAATACTGTCTAAATACATAGATACATAGATACATAGATATATAGACAGTGTCGGCAGATAAGGGCCTATGGCCCACCCAGTCTGCCCATTTGAGCTTGTAAGTTCAGTTTGTTTTCCTAGAAGTCTGTTGCCCCTTACCCCTGACCTCTAGAATTCCTTTATGTCTATCCCATGCATTCTTAAATCCCATGATTGTTTCAGCCCCCACCACTTCCTCTGGCAGGGTGTTCCACTTATCCACCACCGTTCTGTGAAGAAATTCTTTTCACGCTTCTCTGAATCGTCCTCCTCCAACTTCATCCCATGCCCTCTAGTCCTGGAACATCTTTTTTGCTTAAAAATAGTGTTTTCCTGCACCCTGTTCCTCCCTGTAAAATACTTGTATGTCTCTATCACATCCCCTCTCTCCCTCCTCTCCTGTAGGGAGTACATGTTCAGTTCCTTCAACCTGTCTTCATAGGACTTGTGATGCAATCCATGCACCATCTTTGTTGCCCTCCTCTGAACCTTCTCTACCCTGTCTATGTCCTTACGTAGGTATGGTCTCCAGAACTGTACACTGTACTCCAGGTGGGGCCTCACTAGTGTCTCGTATAGCGGAATTATGACCTCCCTTTTCCCTGCTGGTGATGTCCCTGCCTATACATCCCAGCATCCTATTTGCTTTACCTGCTGACTTGTCACACTGTTTCCCTACCTTGAGGTCATCAGAGATGATAACCCCAAGATCCCTTTCCTGCTTGGCATGCTATATCCTCACCCCAACTGATATATTGTGCCAGGGTTTTTGTGCCTCTATATGCATTATCTTGCACTTCTTTGCATTGAATTTCAACTGCCAAACCCTTGACCATTCTTCAAGTTTCTGCAGGTCGCTTCTCATTCTGTCTACACCCTCTGGTGTGTCTACTCTGTTACAGAGCTTTGTGTCATCAGCAAACAGTGAAATTCTGCCTTCTAGATCATGCGCAATGTCACTGATGAAAATGTTGAATAGGACTGGTCCCAGCACTGATCCCTGTGGTACCCCATTGGTCACTCTTCCCTCTGTGGAATGACAGCCATTTACCACCACCCTCTGTGTCCTGCCACCCAGCCAGTTACCTACCCACCACACTACTGTCCTACCCACACCCATATTCCCCAGTTTGTGTAATAGTCTTCTATGTGGCACAGTGTCAAAGGCCTTGCTGAAAGTCCAGATAGGCCATGTCCACTGCCCTCCCCTGATCCACCTTCCTAGTCACCCAGTGAAAAATTCACGAGGTTGGTCTGACATGACCTCCCCTGGTGAAACCATGCTGCCTTGGGTCCTGTAGCCCATTGACAACCAGATGTTCCACCAATCTCTCCTTCAGTAGTGCTTCCATGATCTTCCCACTACCGAGGTGTGAGGCTGACTGGTCTGTAGTTCCCTGCTTCCTCTTTGTTCCCACTTTTGTATAAGGGGACTACATCTGCTGTCCTCCAGTCTTTGGGTACCTCCCTGTTTCCAGTGATCAGCTAAACAGGATAGCCAGAGGTTCAGCCACCACCTTTCTTAGTTCTTTAAGGACCCTGGGGTGCACCCGTCTGGCCCCATTGCTTTATCAACTCTTATTACTTCCAGTTCCTTCAGGACCCTTTCGTGTAAAGGACTTGGTCCATTTCTGCACCATTCTCACCCCTTGTACTCCTTCAGACCCATTACCCCTCTTCCTCAGTAAAGACTGAGCAGAAATACCTGTTCAATATGTCAGCTTTAATGTTGTCATCCTCCATGCGGCTCCCATCCTCCCCCTTCAGTCTCACTATCCCTCCCTTTGTCTTTCTTTTTTCACTTATGTACCTGTAAAAGGTTTTGTCCCCTCTACCCACTGATTTTGCAATGTGTTCTTCTGTCTGAGCTTTGGCTTCTCTTACTGACCTCCCTGCCTCCCTTTGCTTCTCCTGGTACTTCTCCCTATCCCCTTCTGCCTGTGTCTTTTTGTATTGCCTGAATGCAATCTTTTGGCTTTCACTTTCTTTGCAACCTCTTTGGAAACCATAATGGTCTCCTCTTCCTTTTCCTCTTGCTAACCTGCTTAATGCATAATTCTGTTGTTCTTGTAATCCCCATTTTAAATACTGCCCACTGTTCCTCAACCCCTAATTCCTGTCCCATTCCCTTGATGCCTCTTTTAGTATCTCCCCATTTTCCCAAAGTCTGCCCCCTAAAATTCAGGATACGTGTTTTTGTGTGGTTTGGTTCTGCTTTTTCTGTGATTTCAAACCACAATGACTGGTGGTCACTGTTACCCAGGTGCTCCCCACTGTTACCCCATCACACTGTCCCTGTTTGTGAGCAAGGTTCAGTATTGCCTTCTGCCGAGTTGGTTCCATGACCAGTTGCTTGAGGAAGGCACCCTGAAGGAGTCCAGGATAAATCTGCTCCTAGTTGATGCTGCTGCTGGGATGCTCCAGTCCACGCCTGGAATATTGAAGTCTCCAACCAGTACTACCTCACCCTTGTCTGCCATCCTTTGGATGGCTAGCATCAGCTCCCTATCTGTTTCTTCCTCCTGGGCTGGTGGTCTATAGACCACACCTGTGCGGATGGCTGTCCCCATTTTCCTTTCCAGCTTAACCCACAGTATCTCTCCCCCATTTTGTTCCTCCTGGAAATCTTTCCCAATGTTCATGTAATGACCCATGATATACTGTGTAATGTTTTGAATTGTTTTATTTTTATCATATTCTTCAGGTCTCCCATGCAAATAACCATTTGATGCCTTAGGGTATTTCCAGGTTAACAAATTTTTAAATAAAATAAAATCTATATGAAAGACACTTTCAATAGCCAATTTAGTTTGAAACAGATAAAAATGGCATGTGGGGGTATGGGTTAATGTATCCTCCCTGTTTGATTAATTTTTTGTCCTCTTAGCCCCCTCCCGGCAGCTAGAGCTGCCATGGATACAGCCTTCCTTCGGCCAGCGATGAGCAAGTAGCTGCCTCCACAGTCAACACTAGTGCTGCTCCTTGGTCAGCCAGCTGATAGTACAAAAATGTCAGGCAGCCATGCCCTCCCTGTAACCGAGCATGTTCCATGACACGGATGACACTTCTTCCAAGGCTTGTGATGGTCTGTTATTCACTGAAAGGTACTGAAATGTGTTTTTACTGTCTAACCATTTTACTTGGATCTCTTTAAGTCGAAGTGATTTCCAACCTCTGGCTATACACTCTTGCCAAAGTTTGGATGAATTTTCTAGTTTTTACCAATGCAGACTGTTGCCATTTGACTGCTATTTCGTATATGCTAAGTTAGAGTCAGCCACTTGTTTGCACTACTTGTAAAATTGAAGTTTTGCAATTTGACTGCTGTTTTAATATGCTATCTTACATTCAGGCTCTTGATTTCACCACTTGTACAGTAATATTGAAATTTTTAAACTGCCTTTAGTACCGAACTACTCTGTTCTTGATTGCATCACTTGTAATATTGAATTCTTAAACTGCATTTAGTACTTTTTTTAATTTAAAAGATTTTATTGAGTTTTCAACAATACAATCTAATAATAGCTCCTATAACATGAACAAGTCAATGAAAAAAAACTATCCTCCTAGCCCATCCTCCCTCCTCCCATCCCTACAACCCAATCCCCCTTCCCTGGAGTGTGTCCCCTATTGATAACTACAGCAGACATCAACTATCAATAGTGTTAAAGGTTGGCTAGTCTAGGATAGCTAGGGAGAGCCATGATGAGCAAAACACTGATCAGTGTAAGTATAGAGCATAGAGTTGGCCCCATTTTTTATCAAAGAGAGGTAGCTTGTGATGCACACTGGCGATCATTCACTCCATTCTGAGACAGAAAGATAACTCGTGTAACCACTCACTGTGTGAGAGTGAGGTTTGGTCTTTCCAGTGCTTAAGAATTAGTTTCTTGACAGCCAGAGAGATTAAAGCAATATGGTATTTTTGTTCTCTAATCCTGATCTGGCTATAGTCCCCAAAGATACAAACCTCTGGGGAAAATAACACATCCAAGCCCAACAAGGGGTCAGCCCGGGACTCAGTCAAGGCCCAAAGTGGGAACACCTTCTCACAATACCAGAAAATATGCAACAGGATGCCCTCAGCTTTATCGCATCTAGTACATGTAGATGGACTAAGACACCCCATTTTAGCTAGCTTCACAGGAGAGCAGTACATGTTATTTAATATATGAAATTGTGCAAGCCTAAGTCTATCCTGGGTAATATACCTGTAAGAGTCCCTCCAAATGTGTTCCCAGTTAAAGTTACTGTTTGGTAACAAACAGGGCATCCCAAATCTTTGAGGCACCTGTTGGGGTGGAGAATGAACTATCCCAGAGAAGGGAGTAACAACCGGCTATACCATGAGGCTCAAAAGCAAGGTCCTTTAACTTTAAGAGGAGGTCAAAGAGACCAGAGGAGCCAGAGGAGCCAGGAGAGGGACTGAGCTGTTGATAGACTAGGTGTCTAAGTTGGAACATTTTAAATATTTGCATATTGCTTAACCTGAGATTTCAGGTGAGGAGAGAAGGGATCCCTGAGAATAAAAGTCTGATATGTTACGATCAGTCAACTGTGGCAACCAGGTGGCTGAAATCATGTTTCTCCCTATTTTGAGATTATTGTTTAATAGAAGCAGTTGTGAAATGTCCTTGGTGGGGCGAAGTTTGAGAAAGAAGTTGAGCTGTGAGAGAACATGGATTGAAGTCCCCACCACTGAATGCTGAAATGATTCTGGGAGGGAGCTCAGGGAGGAAAAGAAGATGGAAGGACCAGATAAACCAAACTTGACCATTAGGAAAGTCTCGACTTCCAACCAGGGGGGAATATAGTCTCTATCATTATAGACATGGGGGGCAATGAGCCACTTGCAACGTTTGTAGAGGTGACTAGACCAGCAGTAGAGAAGAAAGTTAAGTAGCTGGAGATCTCAGGACCTTTTAGGGAGACCAAGTTTGTTGTATGAACACCTGGGGGATTTGTCTAGCCAAATAAATTTAGTAATAACAGCATGGATACGCTTAAAGAAAGAGACAGGGAGACATATATTCAGCATATTTAAGGGGTAGAAAAGTCTGGGGAGGATTTTCATTTTATTTATATTAATTCTACCCCACAAGGAAGGTGGGAGGGCATTCCACCGTGAATGATCCTGTTAAAGGACATTGATTAAATCCTCCAGGTTAAGTTTCTTCATAAGGGAAGTTAGGTTAGAGAGATAAATGCCAAGGTATTTAATAGGATTAGGAGTCCACTTCATGCCAAATTTCTCAAAGTCTACTCTGTAAGTATAACTATCGAGAGGGAGGATTTCAGTTTTATTGCAGTTGAGTTTATAATTAGAGAGAGAAAGAGAGCTAAACCTGTCTATAACCTTAAGGGTCTCAGAGAGGGAATCACAGGATGGACGAGGTGGAGGAGGAGGATATTGTTCTTGTAAACAGATAAGGTTTGAGTACTTCCCCCAACCGGGATGCCAACAATGCTAGGGGAGGACTTACTTTGTCTAATGAGGGGTTCAAGGTAGAGATTAAACAAGAAGGGAGATAGGGGACACCCTTGGTGAGTGCCGGAATAAAGAGGAAAGCAAGAGGAAAACACTTCATTACAATATATTCTAGCTGTAGAAGAGGAATAGATGACCTGGATCCATGTGATAATGGATATAGGGAACCCCATCCTCTGCAGAGTAGCTTGTAGGAAGGACCAGTACACTCTGTCGAAGGCCTTTTCAGTGTCAAGGGAAATTAGGGCCATGGGGGTGGGAAGGTCCCTGGTGACAGAGAAGATATGGGCCAACTTACCGAGGTTATCAGCTGATGTATGACCTGGAACAAACCC
Organism: Neoceratodus forsteri; assembly: GCA_016271365.2. Taxonomy (NCBI): domain Eukaryota; kingdom Metazoa; phylum Chordata; order Ceratodontiformes; family Ceratodontidae; genus Neoceratodus; species Neoceratodus forsteri. The sequence continues at coordinate 538,571,713 of CM028129.1, forward strand.
CGCCTGCTCCGGGCTTAAGAGATCAGACCAGACGGTGCCTATTCTTGTGGCTAGAATCTTAGTAAGGATCTTGATATCATAATTAAGAAGGGAAATAGGGCGGTAGCTAGACAGTTACAATGAGGGGTTTTCTGGCTTCAGAAGGAGGGTAATTGTAGCTTCCAAGAGGGAAGGGTCCAGAGAGTCGGCATAGAACATGTAGTGTAAAAGACATAGTAGTAGAGGGGATAGCTCCTTAGAAAATGTTTTACAGAAGTTCAAAGGAAAACCGTCTGGACCAGGAGATTTATCTAGTGTTAGGCTATTGATAGCCTTAAAGATCTTGCCAAGAGAAATGGGGGAAGACAACATGGTTTGCTGAAGTTCTGAAAGCGGGGGTAGGGGGTCTGTGTCACGGTAAGCCACTATGTCCTCTTTGAGTGGGGGAGAGAGTCACTTCCATATAAAGAGCCATAAAACTCTTCGAATACCTGGACAATCTCTAGGGTGGGTTTTAAGTGACCTGTCTTGGGATGAAATCATCCTTGAACTTTCTAATTTTCTTAGCCTGAGTGCTAGTAGGCATTCTGCCTTTTCCCCTATTCAGTATATTTTGATTGGGTCCTCAGGATAGCAAATTCAGCCTTATTTCTCAGAATATCAGTGTATTTATCCCTCTGATCTAAGACCAATTTCAGACAGTCAGGAGATGAAAATGGAGAAATGGACCCCTCTAGATCTTGTATCTTGTTCAAGAGAATAGAGGCTTCACGTTCCGGTTGTTTCTTTCTTCTAGAGGCAAGTCGAATAAACTCCTCTCTGAGAAAAAATTTAAGAGCACACCATTCTTGATCCCCTCGAGGGACCAAATTTAAATTGGTCTCTACATAGGTTTGAATAAGGAACTTTATCTTGGAGATCACAGACTCATCCTTGAGAAGTTGGGTATTTAACTTCCAAGAAGTGTCCCTACGGAGATCTGAAAGGGGACTGAGAAGAAGCCAGGCAGCCGCATGATCTGATAGAATCAAAGGTTTGAGACTGGCATGGCACACTGTACGCAAGGTGGAGAGGCTAATAAGAATAAAATCTAGATGGGAAGAGGTATGGTGAACTGATGAGTGGAAGGAATAGCTATGAGAAGAGCGATTAAGAATTCGCCAGGGATCGCAAAGTCCAAGTGTTTCCATAAGATCCCCCAGGGGTCGCTGCAATGGAGTGGAGGGTCTGGGGGAAGAGTTGGAATGGTCTGAGTCCTGTATAGGCGGGGTGTTCCAGTCTCCTCCAAGAATAAGAGTGATGGGCAAAAGGGCTGCTAATTTATCTGCCAAGTCCATAAAAAAATTTGATTCTCCACCCTCTGCACCATAAATACTACCAAGGACCACTTTGTTCTGGTCTAGGGAGCTCTTAACTAAAATGAAGTTGCATTGTGGGTCTGATACCACCAGGTTGGCTTGAAAGAAGACAGATCCCAAAATTAATATGGCCACCCCCCCCCCCCGCTTGAGGTAGAGTCCCCGGAGGCAAAAACTTGACTGACACTTTGCCTACATTGTCAATTGGCTTCGTGATTAGTCAAATGAGTTTCTTGTAGAAAAATTATTTTACCCTGTAACAAGAAAATATGTTTTAATATCTGATATCTTTTGTTCTGCTCTCTGACTCCTTTACATTCCAAGTGAGGACCTTGGTAGCAATGTTAGCCATTGTCTATGTATAAATGCTAAACTACTCAAACAGAATGTATAGGGCTCACTCCAATGTACCCCCACCCATCCCCAACATAAACCAGCTTCACCTCGAAGGATAATCCAGCATGGGAACTGAGCAAGGTTAACAGAACAATAATAGATATAGAAACTAGGGATACATAGAACTGCTGGAGTGAACAAAAATAAGTAAAGGCAACATGCTCATCCCCCCACCTACCCAGCCATAAACTATATACAATACCCATCATCCTAAGGTCTAAATGCAGTAACTGGTAAACATGAGACTGTAGAAACTGGTGAGACCCCCCCCACCACCTCCCCTGAGAAAACAATGTTCTGTAACAATACCCAATAGGGTCCCCCCCAATACCCCATGAGTTTACAACTATATACAGGGTCCCACTGCAACCTGGCAGCCCAAGAGAGCCACATAAGACATAGATCCAGAAGGGACCATAACCCCTTAGCCCTTTGCATCCCCCAACCAACCCAGGTCCCCATGTAGTGGCAAGTGAGGCAGGTATATCGGTGAGAGTAGCAACTATGAAAGCCAGCGAGAGAGTGTGATACAAGGATGGCACCGTCTCTATGCCTCTCAAACAGTGTGCATAGCAAATTAGCAATTAAGAGTACACACCTGGGGGTGAGGAAAGATAGGGCTATCCCCTCCAATCAACCAGCATGTAATAAGTCTCATCCCACAAGCTAAGACCAGCAAACGGCAGCAACTCCCGCCCCCACCCACCCACCCAGCAGAAACTGGCAGATTGTTAAAATTGTATGTCCACCAATGTGCTCATTAAGCTAATATAAAGGCAAGGCTCAGGAACTGCCAGTCCAGCTCCCAAAATGAAACAACAACCAGGAAGGCCATACTGTGAGGAATGGGTAAGATACCCATAGAAACGGGAGGATGGCCCCTGGAAATCGTGAGGACATGGAAAAATCAGCTAAGCATGGCCTCAGGGAGAGACGAGGGGAAGCAGTAAAAATAAATGAGGGAGAGCCCTCCTGCTCCATGGATGGGGATTGCGTCAGAATATTACTTTCTTATGGTGGGGAAGGGAAAATGATAACTAGTTGATAGTGCATACGTTTTACAGGAAGCCTTGCCTCATGGGGAACTAAAACGTAAATGGACCTGGTCTAACCAGAAATAGATCCCTCTTAATCATGCATCAAACCTGAAGATTCCCAGTCCTCTTAAAAAGAAAAAAAAAATAAGTCTAGTCGAAGGTGGCCTAGAGAAAAACACCAGTACAAGGGTGACTCCTCTGTGCACTAAGACAACTTTCAGGCAAGATAACCTTCATAGTGGTGCTTGATGACATGCAGTTAATATGCAGGCCACTGAATGGGAGCGGCTCTGTCACAATCAAGGGTAAAAGAAAGTGCAGCATTAACACTCCTAAAAAAAGAAAAAAAGAAAAGTCCAATTGTTATACAGTGACACATGCATAGACCTTTTGAACTCCTCAGGTGTTCCCAAAGGGCTTTGGCAGATGAGTCTCAAGGTCCTTACAGGCATGATCCAGCGAGTCAAAGGTGAGCCAGGACCCATTGGTCAGGACTTGTAAATGAGCTGGGTATGTCATTTTAAATTTATACCCTGCGGCTATCAGTTTACTCACAATGGGGTGGAAAGCGGCTTGTTTCTGCCTGGTCTCACTTGGAAGGGCCTGGGTAGTCCATAGGCTCTTCCCCTCCCACAGTATGGCCTGAAGTTCCCTTGCTTTAGAGAGGACATTTTGTTTTTCTAGGTAGCATAGAAATTTTAAGATGATGGGTCAGGGCATCTACAGAAGGTCTTGGGTGAAGGAAACGATGAGCTTGCTCAATCTGGTAAGCTGGATTAAAGGGAGAAGGATCAACCACCTTGGTAAGAAGCTTCTGAATAAAGGTAATCACCACAGTACCCTCTTCGGCTTCTGGTAGGCCTAAAATCAGGATGTTGTTTCTGTGGCTATGTCCCTCCAGGTCTTCTGTTTTTAGCATTTCCTTTGAGACCTGCTGCCTCAGCTTGACAATTTCTGGGTCTGTTCTTTCTCTCCCATTTTCCGGGGAGGATGTGTGGGCCTCAGTGTCTCCGTCCTGCAGCCCAGTTCACCCATGTTGGATCCAAGGGATTTCAGCTCTGTAGAAATGTCTGCCAGGGTTTCTCAAAAGGGAAGAAGTTCTTGCAGAAAATGATCTTCTGTCAAAGGAGCAGAAGAAGTAGTACGAGCTGATTGTCGGGTAGTTTGCGAGCTCTGGGCTCTAGATTTCTTCAGCGCCTCCTCAGGTGTAGTTGGCAGTGAATGGCGCAGAGGGGCCTGCCACATATCAGCCTCCATCGTGACGAGATGTGTTAATAGTGATCCAAAAGGCAAATAGGTGAGCGCTGCAGTCAGGTAGACACAGTTCCAATAGGTTTTGGATGGGCTGGATCGAGCAGTGGAAGGAATTTAAAGATGAGCAGGTAGAGAGGTGGGAGCTCTGAAGCTGAGCTGCTACACTGCTGCAGACATCACATGATCCCCCAAACTGCCTTTAGTACCTGACTACTCTGTTCCTTTCACTTGTTAATTTGTGCTCCCTGGCTCTTTCACGCCACCTAACCCTCTAAACTCCTGATCTCTGTTGTCTCTAATCCCTGCCAACTCTTGTCTCCCCCCATCCCCTGTCCATTGTTCTCCTTTAGCTATTAACCTCTGTCTCTTTTTTATCTCCCCAGACTTCTTGCCCACCCTTGACTGCAAGCTCTGCTATGCTGGTGTGGCGCAGATTTTTTGGCCTCACTGCGGCTGCCGCTTCTTCTTCCTCCCACCAGCTTTAGCTCCCTCCCAGCCACCACAGGGTAACTCCTGCGGCTTCTTCCAGCTTTTCCCTGCCTGCCATCTGAAACTAGGGTGCACTCACCCTGATTGGACAGCACATCCTATCCTCAGCTACCTTGGCCAATCAGCAACAGTCAGGCTCCCGTTTGAAAGTTGGAGCACCTTTCTTACTTCAATCTTTAAGTTGAAGTGATTTCAAACCTCTGGCTATCCACTCTTGCTGAATTTTTGCCTCCCCCAACCCGAACACTCTTTAAATGCTCTTCTCTGACAGCTTTCCCCGCCCTGATTGGACAGCACCTCCCTCTTAAAGTGCCCCTCCAGCTTTCTCTACCCAAAAGTAGTTACTAATCTCCTTGCTTAGTAACCAACCATGCTATTGTCCCCTAGTTGCCTGTTCTATGATTCTTATCAGAATGAACATATATCTAATCCGCTTGGTGACAACCTCTATGACTGGCCTGCTACTTGCCACAGATTTTTGTGCTGCAACGCTTGCTGTAAGTCAGATAAACCTACACTCCAGTACCTCAACACATGCCCCACCTGCACCACACCCAGCATAGTTAGGTATGAGAACTTTCCTTTGGGCACTACCACCTTGGTGCTACTCTCTAATCTTGACCATCATCTGCCTGGACTTTTTGTCCACTCCCTTACTATCCAGTCCCCACACTGGCTACCACCATCCAGTCCTCTCTTTTCCCTCCTTCTCCTTGCTGTCCTTGTTGGTGATGTGGAATGTAATCCAGGTCCCTTAAACATACACATTGATCATACCAGTCCTACATGGACAATTCGTACTGCCCTCCGAGTTGGACACCTGAATGTCTGCAGCCTGTCATCAAAGTTCCCTGAGCTTGAGGCTTGGTTGTCCAAATACAAGCCTCATGTGCTAGGTCTCTCTGAGACCTGGCTAAAGTCATACCATGACGATGCCTTGTACCAACTTCAGGGCTACTCCCTTCTCTGCCTGGACAGACCGGGTAGGAAGAGGGGCGGGGGCATGCAGGACCACATCTCTGCCACTGTCATTAACTGCTCAACCCCCACCTCCTTGAGTGAGTGGATCCTTGTTGAGCTAACCCTGAGTGCATCTAAAAACTTGATCTAGGCTGCTGCTATAACTCCCCATCTGGAGGTATCCTGGGCCTAGCCAATTTTCTAGATGGGTTTGCAAGTATCACACCATCAAGAGACACCATCTTACTTGGGAACTTTAACCTTAACTAGGTAGAAACTCCTGAAATTGACCACATGATCTTATTGAAGTCCCATAACCTGGAGGAATTCATCTCCTCCCCTACCAGGTATAACCCCCACTTGCTAAACCACTCCACCCTGGATTGGATTATCATAAATTGGACTTATCTAGCCCCTCAGGCAGGCACAATGTCTGATTCTATTAGGGACCATACCCCCACTTATATACTTCTGTCCACCAAACCTAGCTATTCACCCCCCAAACTGCTGTATTTCAGGAAATTTAACAACCAGGATCAGGACTCTGTCTTAAGGGATGCTAAGTCCATAAATTGATCCTCCATCTACAAGCTTGACAATGTCTCCTCTGCAGTTACTTTCTTTACTGGCACACTACATAAGCTGCAAGACAAGCACTTTCCCCTCACTACCAGAAGGGTCAGAGGTGGCTGCACCTGTTTGCTAACCGGGGAGCTATCACAAATAAAAACCAGGGACAGTACATAGAACGCCTACAAAGCATGCCCTTCAACCCAACTATGGAATGGCTATTGCGAACTGCGCAATTCATGCAAATCCTAAGCTAAATATTACAGCTGAAATCATTTTGTGTTAAGTGTATACCTGACTCTATGCTCCTGTACTGCTTCTCATGGAGTTTTACGTCATACCCTATTGTTCTTCTACTCATAATCTGTTTTATATTGTACAATGTCTCATGCTATGTATTGTCAGTCACTGTAATTTTTGACATGCACTGGGCCCAAGCCCCCAGGTCGCATCTGGAATCGAGCATGTTGCTCAGTACGCCTTCCTGGTAAATCTCGAAAATAAATAAATGAATAAATAAAAATGAGTGGTCAAGACACTGAAGTGCACATACTTCGTCATCCATCAAAAGAACACCTTTGGCAACCCTCGCAACTTCTGGGCCTCTATTGGGTCCATCCTGAATCCCAAGGCCAATAAACACAGGCTGCAACTCATAACACCCTCAGACCCTATCTATGACCCAGTTATGATAGCAGACACTTACAGCTCAAAGTTTACTGACCTATCCCTATAACTTAGTAAACTTCCTCCCCAGCCTCCAGCTGGCCAGAACAACAATGCCCATCGCTCCAATTCCTCTACAAGTGCTAACCTTCCTCCCCCATTTTACTTTTGGGCTATTAGTCAGAGTGGTACCATGAAACTCTTGAAGTCACTACCATCAAGAGGAAGCCCTGGCAGTGATGGTCTTTACCTCACCTTCCTCAAGCTCATCTCCACAGCTATTGTCAAACCCGTAATTTATATATTCAATATTGCACTATCATCATCCTCAGTCCCTGACTCATAGAAGCATGCTCATGTGGTTCCAATCTTTAAAGCAGGTGATCCCCTCATCCCTGAGAACTATAGACTCATGTCCTTCCCTCCCATATTTAATTAAATTACTTGAAAAAAATCATACATCATCATCTATCAGAGCATCCTGACAAATACAACCTCCTGTCTCCCCTTCAACATGGCTTCTGCAAACACCATAGTACCTCCTAAGCATTGGCTGTCTTTACCGACCACATCCTTAGAAATATGGATATGGGCAAGGCCACAGGTGTGGTTTTTGTGGCTCTATCGAAGGCCTTTGACCTCATAGATCACCACCTTCTCCACTCCACCCTGCTGCACTTTGGCTGCTCCCCTGAAACTGCTAGTTGGTTCCATAGCTACCTCACTAATAGGTCCCAGTTGTTGTTGATAGGCAAAGATTCCTCGGCCACCCTACCCACTCACACTGGAGTCCCCCAGGGTTTCATTCTCGGCCCACTACTTTTTTCCATGTTCATTAATGCACTTCCTGCTGGTAGTCTAAACTATAAGTCACTTCTCTATGTGGACGACCTAGCCCTATATCATAGTGATAAATCCCTTGAACTCATCTCTTCCACCCTCACACTAAACTACGGTGCAGCACATAATTGGTTCCTCTCCAACAAACTCCTTGTAAATGAAAAAAAGACCAAAGCCATGCTCTTTGACCCAAAACCTTTTCTTACCAAGGTCGCCAAATCCCTCATGGTACTCCCACCAACGGGCCCACCTCTCGAAACTGTCCCTCACTTTAAATATCTAGAAGTGACCCTTGACCCCTCCCTTACTTTCAGTGAACACATCAATCTCACTATGAAAAGAATTTACCAGAAGCTAGGTGCTGCCTACTGCCTTAAGCAATTCCTGTCCCCTGAGGCACATCTTGCTGTTGCTCAAGGTAACCTCCTGCCACTTCTCGACTAGTGCTCCACTGTGTATTCGCCTGTGTCTTCCTCACTACACTCTTGTCTAAACATTGTGCACAATTCCATCTGTCACTTTTTTCATCAAGCCCCGTATTCTATTCACCACTGCATGCTCTATCAGTCCTTAGGGTGCTCCCACTACAGAGTCATTTCAACTATGCCATTGGCTGTTTAGTTGATAAATCTCTCAGGAACTACCCGCTATCACCCTATGTTGCACTACTTACTAAATGGGTGGTCTCCAGGAGCCTTAGGGACTCTTCTGTTACTCCTCTAGAAGTCCTTCACATCTCATCAGCTATGGGAAGTAAAGCTTTCCCTATTGTGGCCCCCTCCTTTGGCAACCGACTCCCGTCATCCATCTGCCAATCACCCTCCCCTTCCCTCTGGCTTTCAAAACCACACTGAGAGCTTGGCTCCTAATGGAGTCTACTTGTAACTGTTCCCTTGTAAACAATAGGGCCCTAAAACACCCTAGGTACTAGGATGACCGATGTGTTGCCTACCTATCTACCTAATCCAGACATCACCCCTAACCCCCCATCTCGTCTACCTTCCAGCATTCCCCTCCTGTTATCTCTAGTATGCCCTGTATACTGACTGCCCTCTCTGCCTTCTCTGCCTGCCCCACTGAGCCTGTATGTCAGCCTAGGCCACTGCATGCTATAATCCATAGCTGTTAATATCTGTACTAGTTGCCTTACTGTGATTTAACATTTTTTTCCTGCATCCCTATCTTGTTTATTTGCACCTCTCTCTGCTCATACACTTCTACTCAAGCTATCTTATGGCTGCAAATCCTGTATCACATAACTGTCTTGTGCCTGCATTTTGTGTTTTTTATTGAATGTACTGACTGATCTACTTATCATGTACTATGACCTCATGTTGGGATGTACATACCCTTGTACCCATATTTGCTTTTACTGAATGTACTGACTAATCTACTTAGTATGTATTATGATCTCATGCTGGGGTGTGTTTCCCCTTGTGATCATGTATTGTATTTCTACTGCTGCATTTACTCATTCATTGTATTTCTGTTGTTATTTTTTGCCTGCCACTGTGTGGCCCAGATTGTGACTGAAAATGGTCCTCTGCATCAGTTCACTTACCTGGTTACCAAAGACATAAATAAATAAATGAATAAAATAAAATAAATAATGAGTCATTTCTAGACCTCCCCTCATGTATTTATTCTGGCTTGCCAAGCTGATCCAAACTGCCTTGTTTTCATGTTTGCTCGTGCACATGCGCAAGAAACATTATGTTACAGCTTAGAAGAGAAGAGGGTTTTGGATGTGCTGCACTGTGGCGGCCAGTGCCCCCACTGCATTCTGAGGCTTGGCCGTGTTTCCCCAATGCGGTGCCATGGTGCTGCTGACACTAGTTCAGCAAGCGTGCCACCAAGTTGAAATGAATTCGCCGCTGCAATAAAGGAATGACCAGTCATTGCAGGGTTTGCATTGTCTGGTGTAACATTTCAATAAACATGGCAGGCGGCGGCTTGCTGCCCGCCGCTCATAGTCCCTAGGAAACCGACTTCAGGGGGTGCCCAATCCCCCTGTCAGCATATGTGCCCCCTTTACTGTAGTGGTCTGCCAAGGGGGTGCCCAATTCCCCTCGGCATCATGCCCACAAACACAGACATGCTTGCAGATGGGGGTGCCTAATCCCCCTGTCGGCATGTTAACCTCCCCCTATCGTGTCGGCATTTTTCTGGCATCACCCCACCCCAATTGTGTGTCACACTGGGAGCCCACCCCAGTGTGGCTAACATGACCCCTCCCGACCAAATGTGCCACACTGGGAGCCCACCCCAGTGTGGCCAAAACCTGTGAAAAAAAAAAACAGAAAATGGTCTGCGGTGATTTTTTTTATTTTTCTTACCTGAAACAAAGGAAACGGTCTCTTGCCGTCGGGTCCTCTCCCGCAACCAGAACCTACCCTCTGTGCACCCTGCATCCCTGCACCCCCCCCACCCCATACTTACCTCCACAGCCCAGCGCAATGATCTTCGGTGGACCAGGAACAAGTCTGCGCTCTTCAAAGCTGACCGTGAACTGGAGAAATGCAGGTAAGCTGTATAATGGCATAAATGTTTTTTTTTTAAACTTAGGTGGATATCTTGGCTATTTTTATGAATTTTGGCACCATATTTTCAACATGGGATTCTTCGTAACCCACCTTATGAATTCAGTTACTGTCATGTCGTTATTTGGTCCCTAAAGGTGATTTTGCTGTCACTGCATGGAATCACCTGAGTGACAAAACAACAGTGGTACTGTTCATAAGGTGGGCTCCCAAAAAGTCTGTGTTGCAAATTTGGTGAAAAAATTCCAAAAAATGACTGTGTTATGAGCGGGCATTGTACAGTTTCTATGTATGCTCATAACTAAGAGAATTTTTAATATTTTCACTCCAGATTTTCATCATTGTCATTTTTTAACACCTCCTTATGAACAATACAGCTGTCACTTTTCATATCCTGTGCAAAATATGGTTTCACACATGTGGCGCACAATGGCACGGTCACTGTAGGAAATCAGCATTTGGAGCAGATTAACAAAATCACAGTGCCACTGTTCATGAGTGGTTGTACCAAATGCTTTCATGAGGTGGCGGTCACAAAAAGGCCTTGTTGAAAATGTGTAGTGCAAATACCAACAAACGCCCGTGGCGTTACAGTTTCTAACCATATCATCCTACCCTGTACAGACTGACAGGCGTAATGGGTGTGCCTTTGGATTGCTGGCTGTAATGCTCATGCCATTCCATTCTCATCCTGCAGCCAGAGACAGGCATCGAGGTGTGCCTTAGATGCTTCAGTCCCAGAGTTCACCCCATTCTCCTATACTGCACCCATTTCAGTGTATGTCCTTATGGAATGGGGTGTCTGTAAAGCTGAACACCCCAAGGCACACCTCAACACTTGTCAGTGTCTGCAGAACAGGGTGAGTTGAAATGACGTGAGCATTATGCACAACGACCCAAAGGCATACACCAATGCCTGTCCATCTCTGCTGGGCGGAGGTGGGTTTTTCACGTGAAGTTCAATACTTCACTGCCTTTCCTATTCTGCATCTAACTCTTGCTCTTCCAATGCTAATACCAGCAAGCAAACATTCAGCATTGACAAAAGCTTGTTATTATTTCCTTTCCTAGATTTTAAATGCATTCAAAATCAGCATCCCTGTTGTGATGAGATGTAAAAATTACAAAGAGGCTGGGTTCAGCAAATTTTCTATAGTTTCTTAAATTCAAAGCACTGAAGAGTTTGCATAATGCTGATAAAAAAGTAAAAACTGCCCCTGAAGTTAAGTCAGATACATAATGCAGATACTGTTTGAGTTAGTTAAGGGGGATGCTGGATGGGGAAAAATCATTCTAGATTCAGTACTGTACATGGGCAAAATTTAATGGACCTGCAACAACACCCACATTACAGTAGGATGAAACAGTTGTTCACTGGAGTGATCGAGTGGGAACCTGTGCTCTGGCATCAGGGTGTAGACAGGGAGAGGAGCTATAGAGCTAAAATATGTTACCCTCATGTTGTCCTCATCATGCCAGCAGTTGGGGACTTTGTTTGGTGCCCTTGCCTTCCAGGTGCCCTGGGGTGAATGGTAGGGGACAGACTGGGATATCATCAGCTGGGGTGCCAGTCTGACAGCAGTGGGCACTGCCAGTAGGAAGGCTGGTAGTACCAGGGTGCTTCTTGGTATTATAGGTGCCATCTGGAGTGCCTAGAAAAGCTAGTGCCCCCAACACCACTCTCACTTCACAGCAGCAGAGAGAATCGGTGTTTAGGCTGGGCTAGGGTGGTGGCTGGCTGCAGTATGCAGGCCAGAGGCACAGGAGCACCGAGGGAAAGCTCCCACCAAAAAGTGTGGGTAGAGGCTGATTTCCAGCTGCTTTCATGGCTCCAAGAGTGTCAGTCATTCAGAACACCTCAAGGCTGTAAGGACATCAATGGGAATGGTGAAAGGGATTCTGGTGTCTATCAGAGATGGACCAAAGGCACATGGGACAGATCCCAAGCATTGGATACAGTATTTGTGTGTCACATTGAGGATGTGGCCCAAAGAGGGATGTAATGGGGCGTGACTGGGATGATGCAGAAATCCTATTGGGGGTTCTCTCAAAAGACACCACTCAATGGCCCTCAGGCCTATGGTGAGTTTCCCTGAATACATTGAGGGAAATCCTGGTGGGGGGCTTCCCTGGAGACTGGCATACAGAGTCATCAAACCTGGAAAACAGCAAACAAGATCTGTGGCAGACTCAAAGCAGCAAGTTAAGGTAAGAGATCTGTCTCCAGGGCAAAGGGATGAAGGAAGCCAAGTCTCTGGGTAGCAATGCCCACAATCTGATCCGAGCTGGTAGACTGGGGCTTGTCAGACAGCACACACGGCTGGTTGTGACTATGATCTGGTGGGCCCTCACTTGGACTGGGGTCATAGGAGGATTGGTAGGTTGCTTGCAGGGGAAGGCCAAAATCGAATTGTATCTCCTGGAAAGAAAACAACTCACAATCAGTAAAATGAATGCCCTATCAGTGTGCTGTAGAATACTATAATGAACATTTTAGCAAAGTAAAATTCCTGCTTTAAAACAAGCTAGGAAAATACTGCAAGGTACTCAGATGGGGAATAGGGATCCCCTGGCAGAGTCATCATCTGATAGTCATGGAGAGGCCATCTATGAAGCACAAAGTGCACGTAAGGAAGGGACAGAGAGTGCCGTAATAACTGAGGGATGAAGGGAAACTGGTGACACTGAAAGCAACACAGGGTTAACATTAGTCCCAGCAAGAGGCTGTGAAGGGAAGCAGTTAATCTGTGACAGCCTGGGAGGGAAGCTGGAAGGCTACATGGAGCTTTGGGAAATGAATAATGGACTGTATAGGATACATATATTCAAAGAATGAACTAGGATCCCTGGGACCATGATCAAGTGTACAAAGAAACTTCGGAAACCATTATTAAAAAATGTCAAGTGCAACAAGCATTTGTCAATGCCAAATGTTTGCTTGCAGTGTAAAAGATCTTTAAATAGCTCCTGATGTTGTTGGTAAAACTCTGAACAATTTAATATTTATACACAATATAGTTATATTTCATGCTTATTCAGTACCTGCCGCCCTTGTTCCTTTATTACTAAGAACATGTGCATGGAAACTCTATCTCTGCTCTATTTGCCCTGTCTGCTTGTCCACTTTTGCCATTAAAATTCTGTTTATGGCATCCCAGTCTGATGGTGTAGCAATAATTGTGCTGTCATAAATAGAGCATTATGATGTCATGTGTAGAAAAGCAGCCAAAGCAAATAAAGTCCAAAGGACAGTAATTTTGTTTTTATTACACTTCCCTCAGTAATGAAGAAAAAGGGGAAGAAATGCAGAAACATATCGTACTATAGAATGTTTGCAGCTAGAAATGTTAGCGTTGGCTGCAGTCAGAACTTGTTCACGGCTGGAAATGTTCACACTGGTGATAGTGACAGACATTAGCACAAGCCCGCTGCGATAAACGGCCACGATTTTACAGTCCTAGTAATCTGTTTTTTTTTTGTCTAAAAATCTGCTAAGTAGCAATCAGCAGTAATCAGCTGAACAAGAAGAGGGTACTGGATTATAAGCATAGAATGCCAAATGCTGAGTGCTGAGTGCTACGCTGAGATTCATGTCTATCTGTTTTGCTTTGCAAGCTGCATTACTGTTTTTCTTTATTGTTGCTTTTCTTTTCCTTTTGTTTTAAATAAAAAAAAATAAAGTTAAATCATTATCAGTACCTCTTTGTCTGTCTGTAGTATGTGAACCGCTGTTTGCCCTCAGCCAACATACATAAAATATCAGCGGTCTATAAATGTTAGTGTTTTTTTCTCAACCTCAAAGAATGCAATGTTAAAATGCCAGCAAATATTTCCTGGAGTATAATAGTTCTGGTTAAATGGCACCGAGGGCAAAAGCACAAAACTGTAAAACTATGTGCTGCAGGTTCAGTCCCCCACAGGACCCCAAACAATATTATTTAAGGAAATCTACAGGAAACTTGGGGCAGACAGTTGCATGGAGGAATAAGGTGCTAGATGCCTCACATCCTGCCACACTGTCCATCCAGCTTCAGGAACAGAGCAGGGTCCCTCAGGAGCTGTATGGGGGAAGAAGGATTGAACATCCATTGATGCCTCTCCTCCTTCAGGGTTGGGGGACAGTGGGCACTGCTACTCATCTGCCACTTTGCGGAGGCTAGTTGGTCCAGCAGTGGTCATCAGAATTGAAAGGCAGAGGCGGGCGTTGAGAGCATGCACCATTTTCATGGTCTATGTGTGCACCATCGCATGCTGCCAGATCTGACTCAAGGAAAGTAATGAATAAAAAAGAAACCCTGTCATCAAGATGACATTATGTTCCTGTAGGCACTACACCACCACCATCCATGGCACCCAATAACACAATGAGGTAAGAAGTAGATGGGGTAAATCCTGAAGATGAGGTGACAGCGGTTGGGATGAACAGTAGAAGGAGACCAATGGGTGTGGCCAGGAGGATAAAGTCCATATGAAAAAAATGTTTGAAATTATATGAACTATAAACTGAATTGTGTCTAACGTTCACATTTTTTAAAGTTATCCAATTGTATCAAAGGCTCTTCAAAGGGAACATAAATATGCAATTTAAATCTACTATTTCTGGTGTTTTCTGTTCATTCTTGGCATGTTGTTAACATATTTGATGCTATTATTGTAATCTGCATGTTGAGGGTTTTTCCCATTCTGTTTAGTGCTTTCAAAGAGACATTCTCCGGACTCCAGTATGTAACTAAGTGAAACCACTAAAAGTAGAAAAACACACACACACATATACATTGTGGGGTCTGATGTTCATCATCTTCAAAGCCTGATGATGATGTCTGTTAGTTGGCTAATGGGCAGTAAACCAGTGTGATTGGTGGAGCTGCCCCTTATAAAGAGCTGCTGACACCTTAAAGAAAACTTCAGAAAATATAATAATTAAGTACAATTCAACTTGCATTCTGTATATAGTCTGTAGATTTCTCCTTCCAAGTATTTATTACTGAGGACATTTGCATGAATACATGATCTTTATCACCTGAGTTCATCTGCCTCTATAGCTTACTCCCTACTTCAACTCATAATCCTGTGTTGTGACATCACAATCTGTTACCATGGAAGTAACTCTGATGTCACAAGCAGTGCATTATGACCTCAGGTAGGGAGAAAGCAGCAGGAATAGATAAACTTTTCAGGAGAAAATATCCTGTTGTCATGCAGATAACTTCAGTGAAAAATAGTGGGCAGGAGAAATACAGAACTAATGTGAAATACAAGCTGGACAGTGTCTAAATATTATGTTTTGTTAAAATTCTCCTGAAGTCATTAACTGCTCTTTAAACTACTCAGTGTTTATACCCATCAGCCAGCTGAACACCGTCATCATCAGCCTTCTCAGCAGTGGCTTTTGAGCAACAAGTTTCACATATATCTACATCCGTTGGCTTACACAGCACACACCTCCACAGCCCCTTCCACTTCCTGAGCACAATCAATATGTTTGCTTTGCACATGTGTGCAAGAAGATATAAAAATAGTTCAATATATAGCAAATAGCACAGGTTTGGTTGCTTCTCTGGGGAACTTTTGAGAGGTGCTAGCATGTACAGTCAGGGGTAAAATAGTGCAGGCTAGTGCCAAGGAAAACGAAACAAGAACTAAAATGATGGAGCTTGACACACAGTTCAAAATCTTTGATGCTCAGTTCAGTACACCTCCATGGGGTGAACAGCTGAATAAATCATTAAGTGCGATGAGGAAATTAATAAGCTTTTGCAGGGAAAGAGAGAGTATGATTGAGGTAAACAGCCTTTCATGCAGGACCTCGTGTAGAACATATCACCAAAAGAATAAGAGGGAATATTCAAATATTTTATTAATGCTATAAAGCAATGCTACATGACAAAAGGTTTTAATTTCATGTTATTTTTATTGTTTATACTGGAAGGCATGTAAGCAGAAATGCCTGTTTTCACAAGAGTCAAGTCTACCCACAACAGAGCATAGCATTAGGAGCTATTACAATAGAGAAGAATTTATACATAGATGCGTATGTACAGGAGATATGTACAGGGAATTTTAAATAATTTAAAGGTAACATCAGCTACTTTAAATTAAAGAGGTAGGTAAGGAGTGACAGGAGGACAATGTTATGTGCAGGAACAGACAAACTTCTCAAGGAGGTAAAGTCTGATGTTATATTTGAATGGTTCCAAGGGATGCATACTGCACAAGGGAGTTAGGGAGGCTGCTCAAGAGTCTGGTATCCCAAGAGGAGAGGGAGTGGAATCCATGGGAGGTGTTGAAGAAAGGGACCAAGACATAGTAGTTGGAAGTGGAACTGGTGGTATGAACCGTGGTTGGCTCTGGAAGCAGGAAGTGATGCTGCTGGGGAGCAGACCGTGGAGAACTTTAAAAAAAAAGGTCAGAATTTTGAAGTTAATTCCGTCTTCGAGAGGTAGCCAATTAGCAGCCTGCTAGAGGTGGCAGTGGTGGGAGCTTCTGGGGAGTCCAGTGACAAACCTGATGATGCTATTGTAGGTAGTTCTAAGCTTACTGAGAGTCTTGAGAGAAGGGGGTGGAGAAGCGGTGGAGGAGTAGATAAGGGAGCCATAGCCAAGGAGAGGAAGCAGGAAACTGCTACAACAGCACACTTTTCAGGGATGAGAAATTGATTAATTCTGTACAGCACTGCAAGTCTCTAGTACCCTGGAGATGGGCAGAGGTGTGCTGCAGATCAGACAGGATCTGGGCTGTCAACACTGAACAGGGAAATGGGCAGACTAGGTGGGCAGTATGGTCCTTATCTGCCATCAGATTCTATGTTTCTATGATGGAGTTTATTGATAAGTTGGGAGATGTGGCATTCATAGAAAAGGTGACAGTCTAAGTAGATGCCAAGGTACTTAAAATCTGTAACTCTTTCAATACAGTTCCTGTTGCTATCCCTGTGTGTGAAGTCAAAGTCAATGCTTTTTTCTGAGGCTAGAGAAAGTCATGGATTTCATTTTTTTGGTGTTGAGGACCAGACCATGAGTGGAGGACCAGGAGTAAAGTTTGCTGACATCATGCTGGAGTTTGTTGAGGAAAGTTGTGGGGCACCTATCCTCACAGAACAGAGCTGCGTCGTTGGCATATAGAATTAACTCAGTGTGTGAGCAAATAGAGGGAAGGGGATTTATGGTGAGGGAGAACAGCAGGGGGCCCAGATTGGAGCCCTGAGGGGTGTCATATTTAATGTGATCTGAGTAGTGACCTTTAATAATGGTAGTGTGCAATCTGTCACTAGGGTAGTTTTGAAACCAACTGAGAATGTCATTGGAGAAGCTGAGTTGGGACTCAGTTTTGAAGACTATGTGGTGGTTGATATGATTGAAGGCCTTGGTGAGGTCCATAAAGACACAGCTGCTGTAGAGACCTTCATCGCTGGCCTCGTAAATGAAGTTGGTGAGCTTAACAAGGGCAGTTTCTTTATTGTGGCCTGACCTGAAGCCATGCTGTGACTCTGAGAGTAGGTTATATTTTTCTAGGAATTCAATGGTTTGGTCAAGTACAATTTTTTCTAGGATTTTTGAGAGGGAACAAGCAGTGATATTGGTCTGAAGTTACTCACATTGGTTCTAGAGCTGGATTTGTGGAGAGGTTTGATGGTGTCACTTTTCCATTTACTGGAAAAAGTGCTGGTGCAGAGTGAGTAATTGAGAATGTTAGGAGAACTGCGATGTGATCACAAATGAGTTTGAGAAAGCAGTAGTCAATGGAATTGGCACCTAGGCAGGACTTGGAGTTGTTCTTTTTTATGTAGTTAATTACCTGAGAGGGACATAGATATCAAAAGTAAACTGGTGTACAGGCTGGCTGGGAGTGAAGTGGGGTTGGGGTGGGATTTGGGCTTGGAGTGTTGCATTGCTTTATGAACAGGTTAAAAACTGATACAACAGAAATGACAAAGAACTTTACATTTCACGCCATACTCAGTACTTTATCAAGTGTCTTTTGTAGGGGAAGACAACGTATGAAATGTTTCATATGAAGCAAATATTTTATGAAGGAAAAATAAGTAGAGAAGGTTGATGGCCTACAGGTTATAACAGTTAAGCAAGGAAAGGATTACCTTGTCCATACTGTTGTGGTGGGAAGAGGAGGTGTCAACTGAGCCCTTACAGACTGTTAACACATTTTAAAAATTCTATGTCCCCCTTTAAACTAGTGAAGAGTCCCCTTTGGAAAACATACTGAGGAAATCTTAAAGGTTGTGACTTGACTAGAACCTGATGCCCTTGGGGCGAAGGAGATTCATGGGGGAAATATTGCCACTGCAGAAATAATTAAAACAAGTTGTCAGTTAGTACCATAGAAGGCTCCCAGGCTTTGTGGCTACCTAATAAAATTCTACAAAATGTTCTGTTCTGAGCTGGCACCCATTCCAGTTAAGGTCTTCAAAGAGGTCAAATAAAAAGGGAGGGCCTCCCCAGTCTATGAGGGAGGCTGCAGTAATGGCTACTCTTTATCTTTGTCTGTATTGTGTATGTTTCTGTGTTTCATAAAGGGAATCCAGGCTTCAGACAATATTAAGAGACTTGTGGACCTCATGCATGAATTGACTACCTCTGCTGCACCTGTGGCTTTCATTTCATTAGATGCTTTACATACAGGGGAAGTTTGTGATTGAGGAGGACTTCAGTAAATGGGTGGGCACACTCAGTATGAGGGCCTCAGCCAAAAGTACCATGAATTGTATGTTATGTGTTCTCACTTTGGGCAGGGGTATGAAACAGAGGTGTATGCTCTCTCACCTTTATTGTAGTAGTACAGCCACTGGCTAGTCTTCTCAGGGAGGACCCAGATATGCATGGGCACTAAGAGAGGACAAACAGCACAAATTACTGCTATAGTGTATGCCGATGACATGCTATTGCTCATCAGAAAACCAAAGGTCTATTCCCAGAGTCTAATCACGTCTATGAGATGTCATAGGCATTTCAGGATGCAAGGTTCATTGGAGAAGTCAGAGCTACTACCCTTCATCGTGCACTGCCTAGTGACTGCCTTTTCCCCTTTGCAGTTAAAGGCACCAGAGGCAGATATTACTCACATATCATTATATATGTACAGGAATCTAGACAGACTGGTAGATGGTAACTTTAACCCCCTGCTTGCCACGATGCAGACACAGATTGAAAGACTTGACAAATTTAAACTATAATTTTGGGGAAACATTTCCACTATAAAATGACATGCTTCCTCAAGCACAATACCCAGTCTCAATGTCTAAAATATTACCTTATATCTTTTCATTATTATATTGTTGGCATATTATATATGTGTATATATATATTCTTTGTTACATTGTTTGCACAATTTTCCTTTTGTAACTTCCCGGGTCATGCCTGAAAATAAGCATTTGTGTCTAGTGTGCTTACCCAGTCAACAAAATCTTACTAAATATTTATTTTTGTTTTTATTTATTTAGTTTTTGTTGACCGGGTAAGTGCACTAGACAAATCCTGCCTATTTTCAGGCGTGACCTGGGGGAGGAGGATACAGATGAATGCCAACTGACCTTGAACCAGATTAAGCTGTGGGTGGTATTTTTAGTGAATAAACACTCATTATCCTGAAGAATGTGTTTTAGGCACTGGACAAGATAATCATGGCTATTTCTGTGGGAGAACAAACACAAAATAGAACTTATATATATTTCAGCTACCAAAGGAGAAGGGAAGAGTCAGCCTACCAAACTGTCTCCATTATTACTTAGGACAAGGAATTAGAGCCCTGACACTTACTGCTCAACCTGAGACATGCAGATCAGAATTGGTGGAAACTAAAGAGGAGCAGGTGCCACCTGCAAAACTGTTATACTTATTAGCCTGACTTTGATTTAAAAAAATAAAAATTAAAAAACATTTTTCAGTACCAAATACATAGCTAGACAAGGGCTCATAGTCTGTTTGGATGCATTGTAAATATATCTACCCAGGCTCTCATGTAGAGAAACCCCATGGTCAAGATTTTTGGTAAAGTAGTAACTGGGAGGCGTGGTAGTGACAAGTCCCCTGACTTATTGGGGATGTCTGGGAGTAGGTGACAGTATCCTTTTTGTCCATCTTCAAGAGAAGTACAGCCTGACTAGCACTGCCCAGTGGCACTAAATTCAGCTTTGACAAACTTTGTGTGCTGTACAGGTTCAAACTTCAAAGGTATAAAAACAGAACACTTCCCTAGTATTAGGGCTGCTCCAGAAAGTGGACAGGTCTAGGCACTTTACATCTCCATTCTAAATCATATTAAGCTTGAATTTTTATGACTTTGACATCCTTGGAGAAACACAGAGAAAATTACCTGAAGGTGGGCCTGGGGGTGTGAACTGGGAGTCATAATTCGGGAAAATGTTTTAATATGTCTAGGGAAGCCAAAGTCAAGGAAATGCAATTCAGACTTTTACATAGATGGTATCTGACTCCTAGGAGGCTACACTTAATGAAATTAAAAGATACCATGCCCTGTTAGCACTGTGGGGAGAATGTAAGTACGAAACATTCGGACTCCGTGGTATTGCTGCTGTTTGTATCATTGCACTTTATATGCTACATGCAACAAAAAGCACTTTATTCAAAGTACATGAGTACTGGTTAATGTGTGAGTGGAGCGGCTTTGGGAGCTTAGACCCGAGTGCTGGCAGCAGAAGAATGTAGATACCGTATTGCCCATGTTTAATGAATACCCACACATACAGTATATATACATTTTAAGACAAGGCGCTCAATATGGTCTCCACTGTGGCAGGCTGTAAGATCCCACACTGCCCCCCAATCTGCATTCTCAGGAACACTGATAAACTAACAGAGTTAAGTGATTATATGGTCAAACAGTGTACAGTGATGCCTGTAGTTACAGGAAAACTAACAGCACAATCATGGAAAGACCCCAGTATAGTAATGCATGCAGTGGCGCTTGATAAGCTCTCAATAATTGCTAAATTAGAAAAGTCATGCTATCAGCTGCAACATACCCCATTTTCAACATAATATGGTTTAACTTTTTGATGTTCAAGAGACTGTACTATCGTGAGCGTTAATTTGTAGGAAGGGAAAAGTGACCTTAAGCAGGAAATGTGAATACACTTCACAAGACGACCAATCAGATATGCTGAGAAATTCTAATTTTAATCTTCTGGGTTTTAACTCCTTATGGTAAACATCATGTTTTATTTGTTTACCCTGCTGTTTTTTCACTTGCAATGTAGTTTAAGTTTTTGCTTTGTAATCATGATTTTCTTAATCCTATTAAGTTCAGAAATGCATTATCTGTTTGAAATATGATGTTTGAGTGGTGCTATTGGTAGCTGTAAGGAAACCCTGAACTCACTCGCAGACCTCCTGTACCAGTCTGAGGAAGGTTTTAAAGGATAAGATGTGTACTGTACATTTTGCAAAGTGTTCCAGCTAGTGCTGTGGCTGGGTACCAAATGGAGGAGATTGATAGGATGGGAACTGGGAGGGATCGGGATAAGAGTTTATTTTTTCTTCGGTCCGTCAAATACATTAAGAAACAAATATAAGTGGGTGTAACAGATGTATTTAACAGTTACACAGTTATTATTAAGACTGTACAAGGAAGCAGTATATGCTTCATTTGAAAGTCCCCTGGGGCAACAGGACAGGGATTGTTAAATTATGATTCATGGTTAATGACTCTGGAAGTCCTCACATAAAATGCAACTGGCACAGGGGCCTAGTTGGCTGCAAGAAGACCGCTTCACAACTGACCCCACACATGACTGTAGCAAGTCCTCACAATACACAGATACATAGACACTGTCGGTAGGTAAGGGCCTATGGCCCACCCAGTCTGCCCATTTGAGCTTATAGGTAATGGGTGGTTCATTAGGAGCAAGGACCCTGATGAACATGGATAGCTGCAGAGTCACACTGGTCCAAATTGTCCAGAATCTTGCAAATCAAATGTGTGATTCTTTGTAGACATTTCTAGAAGAAAGTGGCTGAACATTCTCAGTGACATTTCAAGAGGATGGGCTAAGGCCTGATATGACTAGATGACTGACCCTGAGGGATATATCCATGTGAGTCTTAACTCCAACAGGCACATTTAGAGCCTGATATAATACCAGATGCCCACTGAACCAAAAGGGGAGTTACTGGTCTTTTAAATCTCAGGCCTAGGTGAAAAAAAAGTCTGCAGCTTTATAGAATACCCACAGGGTACGAAATCCAGACTGAAGGGGAGTGTTAGTTATGGTTTCTCTTTCTGTAATACTTTCTGTTTTAAACAGTTTGTTTTAAATTTCCTTGTTTATTTGTTCTAGTTGATTTATAACCTTATATATTTTATGCTATTATATTGGACCCCACTGGAAATGAACCTTGGCTCAGTTGGGTCATCCACATTCATAGTAATTTTTTGAATGAATGAATGAAATAAACTACAATGACTACTACTACTGTTGTATTTCCTTTTGTTATTTGTATATCTTGCAGATTTAGTGTAAATATTAAATATGTTCTACTTAATATATGGTAAATCTGTGACTGTTGTGTTTTGGCAAGCACAGATCATTTATTTTTGTTGGGCAATTTCATGCTCAATTTCTACACTCCTGAAGTAAAACCTGGATTTGATGCAGAGCAGTAGGTTAGGTTACCTGTAGCAACTTAGGTGAGTTCCTATGTCTAAGAGGCTTTGAACCTTGTGAGTAAGTGCCTGTGGTGGGACTCAAAAAGAGCAGCCCCAAGAAAGTTGTAACCAGGTTGATGGCAGCATAATAATGTAAAAGAACCATTTCTAGATCTCACCACCCAGGACATCTTGGGTGAGTTATGACAGCACTGTGCCAAGTGGTAGAATGCTTTTGGACACTAATGAGATCATGCACTTGTCTCTTTCTTAGAAAATCAATAGAATTCTTTCAAAATAAAGATCACTTAGAAAACACATACTCCACACAACTGATATATCCCCACTGCCCATATCATATGCCAGTTGCACCCTCACTACGGGCAGGGGGTAAAACAGCATTGTATCCAGTGATGTGCTGCCAAATATTTAACAACAGGCTGTCAGCCATTAACAGCTGATCTCCACTCATTCTTTCCCATTCAATTTAATGGGGGGCAACATTTAACGTCCACTTTTATAGAGCCTTTAGCGACTCCTCCAACAAATCACTGATTCATTTTTTTTATCATCCCATTCTTGGTGTGCTTCTTCACCTGCCCTTCTTAAGGTCATTCTCTCAGTAGCTTCCAAGGTGGTCACCAGCCCAGTGCCCCCTTGACTTCTTAGCCCAGCTTCCACATGGCACACCCCCAGGAAATCCCCCTGCAGCTTGGCCTGGTTTGGCTTCTGTGGAATGGTCTACTCCTTAAAGTACCTGTTCATAAAGATGGGTGGGGGGGCCAAGGCAATGCTGGGCCCAATGATCCCATGGCTTATCCATGGCCTTAATATTCATCCATCAGTCCCGTATTGTTCCCCTGTAAATCCATCCTACTGTGCATCTGGGAACCACCCATACTAACACTGAGGTTTTGGGGAGGGGGGTGTTTTTATATAATTACCCATGGCTTGTAGCAGCATCTCTGCTATGGATGTCTTTCCAAGTCAGGCATTGTTGCAGACTCTCCCACCTCGGAGCATCGTCTCCCTAACAGAGATAAGAATGGAATTTGGACAGTTTGCTCAGCAGCAGAGATTTCACTATAGCAATCCTTCTGAGCCAAGGATAGACAATGGCAAGCAGCAGTGGTCCGGATGGGATGTGAGTCATGGCTCCCTAGCAGTGATTATCCCTTTGGGAGTGACTGGGGTTAACCTGGTAGCAGACTGTCCCCAGCAGTGGTCTTTCTGGCTGAGGACTGCAGTGGTCCAACCAGGGCTGCAAGTAACAGATCCTTGGAGGAAGTACCCCGAATTTGGGTGTGGTTATGATCAGGCCAGCATAGGTGTGGAGTCCCCCCAGCAATTTCTGTTTTGGAAACAGTGATGACTCTGTGGACCAGTAGTCTGCTTGCATTTGCTCATCCTACTAAGATGGCCAGGGTGATTGACTTCCTTGAGGATGAGAACAAACTTCAGGAGGACCTTAACAAGCTGTGAGACTGGTCAGATTCCTAGACTCTCTGATTCAGAGGGCGGACCTACTTAAAAACATGTTACTACAGACTGAATTAAACATAATGTGTAACAAGAAGTGCTGCCTCAATTTGTTGCTCTTACTATGTGCTTCCTGAAGTACTACATAGAATTATACAAGGGGACAGCACAACAAACAGGGCTATGTATACAACTGGGGAAGGGGTGCTCATTGTTCTGATGTACAGATTCTATTTTTCTGGCTACACTCCTGAGGAGAAAGCAGGGAGTTGAGGAGACTCCACAAGGAAGAAGAGAGATACGGCAGATGAGACAGAAAAGGGGGACTGACTTGTCATTCAGTAACTGCTCTGTGTGTGAGGTAAGCAGGAGGAGGAGGAGGAGGAGGAGGAAGAGATCAGACCAACTGTGTTGAGATATATCCTTTAGCACTATATTCATCGTAGTACTGCTCCTTACACAGAATATTGCACAATAGTTTGTTAATTGTGTTGCTTATTACCTTTACTTACATTGCCTATATTGTCTGCACCTCTTTGCCACATTATTTCTGATGTATTTATCCCTTCCCCTTCCCCAGGATGTACCTAGATATACAGAAATGAGCAGATACTATCTCTCCTGGTAAAATTTTTGAATTTGAAAAAAATTAAAAATAAATAGCCTGAACCAGAAATACTTTAAGGGTGGGAAAGAGTAGGGGTCCATCTACTCGCCTTTCTGCTGTTCTAGGAGTTGTATTCAGAAACAGAACTTTCTTCAAAATGCTTTTCCAAATTTCAGTTGAAAGCCAAATACATAAACTATGTGTTTTCACTACCTCCCGTGATAAACTGTTCCAAGCTTTTGCAATAAAAGATATGGTTGCAGCCATGTTAGTCCTGGTAAATCTGAGTTTGCTGAAGACTGGTACTTTGGATGAGCCAATAAATATATTGTTTAATAATTCCTTAATCAGGGGGCTGATATTCAGGAGTGCACACAAGTGCAGTCATTGTGCTGTGTCTGCACTAGTGCAAGTCACTAAGCATACCATATTCAGAGGCACTGCACTGGTGTTAAACCTTATGAATAAAGTGCAATGTACGTGCCATGCAGATGACAGTTGCTGCTGGCATGGTGCCCTGTCTCAGTCTATTGTGCCATGGAGTGCATATGCTATGCAGTGATGTGTCCTCTGTGTCACAACCAGGTGCCACAGAGCATTGGTATTATTGTGCACAGTCATGGTTGTGAACCCATCAGTGTCTGTCAGGTCTGGACTGCCATATGGTTGGGCCTATGTATACATGTCAGTCATCAGGAGGTAGGGATGGACTACTGTGGTACTGATATACCACTGCGTACAGGTGTGTGCATCTTACAGCATCCGTGGTAATCCACCTACATTGATGCCATCCCCAGTACCATATGCGCTGAGTGTCATGCCTATGCAGCTCAACGTATCCTGGCATATTTGTCATGGGTTTGGCAGTGGGAGGGGACACTGGGGTGATGCATGTAGTTTACCATATGTGATCAAATGCAGAGTTAGTGGTGTCTACCCAGTACAGTGATGCCCAGGGTATAATGACTCCACTGTACATGGGCAGTGCCATGCATACAGTCAGACATGACCAGTTCTTTGCATGGTCACTGTCTTGCACTGGCTCTGTATGAGTGGCAGCCCTGTACCTAGGGCAGAGATGATAGCTTTAGGGTGGGGTGGTTGCCTCCAGGTGGGTCTGCATTACACACACCAGTGCTGTCCCCAAGGGGAGTGCATACAGTGCCCCACTTGTGTACACCACCACGGAACTCACATGGTACTCTAGCTACTACATGCAGTGCCACATACTGGTGTCATCCATGTATGGCAGCATTGTGTGCAACACATGCATGGCTGGACCAAACCCTGCAGCCAACAGTGACAGCTCATAGCCGTCTGCTGTCCTGCACACCTGTCTTGGGCTGTCTTTTGCATGGCGTGTGTTCAGGGCACAGGGTGTGTGTGTGATTCCCTGCAGCTCCAGCCAGTATGCAGCTTATGGCACCCTGACTTGGTGCCACTGTTGCTTGTGCTGCAGTTCTACATCTCCCTGTGTTGATTGTCCCTTGCATAGCATTGCCCCTATGTGTATCAGCACATCACACCCATATGTGCAGTCCACTACTGTGGGGTCCACAGTGCTGTCCCTGGAATGCCATGCCCATTCTACTGTGGCCATTTGACACCCTCCACCTACATGTGATATAGCAGCCCATGTGTCAGCTGGTCGTACCTCTCTTCTTCGTGTAATGCCACTATTGTGTCCCTTGTCCTGTGTGCCCCACTGGCTTAGTTCTGTGTCTTGCTTTCCATAGGTGCCTATCAAGTGGAGTATCCCTGTCCAGACGTAGTGGACAGAGAGAGCCATGACGGGCCCCTACAGTGACAATGCTGCCCCCTCCAGCTGCTGGTGAGGAGGGTGGGGGTGACCACTGTGGCATCTGGGACCTCACAGCAGTGCTACAGCAGCCACAACATCCACTGCCGGCACCACTGCCACCAATGGAAGACCCTTGATATGGAGTTGGCAGTGGCAGATGAATGGGTGTCCCCATTGCATTGATTTCTCCCCATTTATGAACAGCTGTCCCTGTTTTGTTTTCCCCATCCCCTTTTTACTTGTCATTGCTATCTTTATTTGTTCTACATGGTCTATTGCCTGTTTGGATCACTAAAGTCTATTTCTGATACATATGCTGCTGTGTCATGTATTTGGCATTAGTGCCCCCTCTCACACCCACAGCCACCCCAGTGTTCAGCTCTGTACCTGGTACTCTAGTCATGGCTGCCACATCTGCATGGCCTCTTGTGTTCATTGCTATCCTCAGTGGTACATTCAGAGTTGCACTGTTGCATTGCACAGTGTCACTCGTGAGACAATGCCCAAAGTGCAGGGTGAATGTCCCCTGCCACAACTGCAAAGACCCCTCAGCCATGCATCCTGCATGGTGGGCCACACATGGACATTCATCTCTGGCCACAGAGGTATACCGCATAATGTAAACATAGGTGGCAAAACAGCTGGAACAGTGGCAGGATTGGGGATGTCAGGGGTAAGGGCCCTCCCCATTGGGTAAGTCCATGAACACCTTTACTGAGGTCTTGACCACATACATGAGTTGTGGAGTAACTCCCCCTCACCAACTGACAACAATACCCTGTACCCCTCCCAAGGCCTGGCTCATCATTGTCATTATGAAAGTTGGACCATTGCACCTAACTGAGTAAGCTTTGACCCCAGCCCTCCCCCATCAATGATATTCGGGTCTTCACTGTTAACATTACTGGTGTTACCCTACAAGCCCCCAAGAGATTGATTATCAAGTAATACTGGTTATAGCACATGATACATTCAATAGGCACAGTCCTCCAGAGTACTAACTACCATGAATGCGGCAACTGTTTAGGCTCGGCCCTACCACCTATGACAGTGGACAGGGGGCCTGGACACCTGCATACATATGGGCAAGCCATACAGTGAGACAGGTCTCATTGGACAAAGGGGAACAACAGGGACACACAGGTACAGTGCACAGTCTCTCAGGAACAATAACCTTGTTGTATAGTTTCATGACACAAGACTGCACAACATTACATACACCATGCATAGAGACATCTATACTCAGTAGGCCTTAGCACAGTGCTACAATCCACCATCACCCTCATCTGCTGCAGGTGGTGCACCTCCCTCCTCTGGAGGCCATTATTGTGATGACAACACTGGTCATCGGTGTGGGTGACCCCAATATGTTGAGTGAGGTACTGCCCTACAGGTGCCCACACCTCACTCCATGGCCTGTCTGACTCTACTCCCTCCCCCAGCAGCTAGTCCTCTCTGACCATCACCAGGTCGACAAATTGGCCAGCTCAAGTGTTGGACCACCACTGGTCCTACTGATGCGTGGCACCACTCCATCTGCCTGCTAATGTATCACCCTATGTGTAGGCCTTGCACTCCTGCCACACTCTTGCCAGTTCAGGGTTGTCTGAGTGTATCCTCTCATTTTGTGCAGCATGTTCCTATAGTAGCACTGCACTAACTTTGCAATGCACAGCATGATGTGTGCTTCCAGGGTGGCTGAACTGGGAGCATGTAACAGACATGGGGTGGCACATGTGTAGGGGAAGCATGTGCTTTGTGCATGTGTGCAGCCCTGCGCATGGCTTCAAACTGCAACTGCACAATTGTGTGGCATGCAGGGTCACACTGTGTGATGATGTCATATGAGGCATGTGACATAATGTCTGCACTGCATACCAGACACTGGCGCAAGTGCAGGCACATTCACCAATTCAGCGCATTTGGCACCACATTAGCGCAGGGGAAAATTGCAATATTCAGCTAAGGCATGCAAATAAGTAAATTTTGCAGTCTGTGGGAAAACAGCCACATTTGCATCTCATTACCTTCAGGCATGCATACATTAGCATGCCTAATTGCACCTGGAGCATATGATAGAGCACAGTGCACCACCAAGATTTCACAGCAGAACTGCAGGCAGATACAGACTGGTGTCCTGTGGAATGGTCCAGAAAGGGACATGAGTGAGCAGTATACTGGGAGAATGTCTTGTGCAGTGGTACACTGGTCATGCTGAGGTGGTGGGTCACATTATCCACATGTAGTGGTGGTGGTGTTGTGTCTCGGTGGAGGCACACCCCTATGATTGCACAACGACAGAGGATGCAACACTGTCACACACATACATAGGTGGTGGTCACTCTACATTCCTTTGGGCCACTGCCCTTTACAATCCCTGTCTGTCTGTGACCATTAACATGACTGTGTATGTGCATGGGCAAGCCTGTGTCAGGGAGCCAGCTTGCTGTGTTAGGACTTGAACTGCCAGAACATCTATGTGTACCTGAGGGGGGCTCCCCCACTGTACTGTTCAGCTGTGTTCCGCCATGTGTAATCCCTGGTCACCTCTTTTCCACTCCTCTGTCCAGCAGGTACCATGGAAGACACAGACAGACTACAGACCCACCACTTCTCTGAAGGGGAGTTGCAGGCACTGGTGGAGGCCGACATGGCCAGGGAGGATGACTTGTCCCTGAGCAACAGAAAAATAGAAACATAGTATTTGATGGCAGATATAAGCCATTGGGCCCACCCAGTCTGCCCATTTTTCTCTACCTACATTTCACTGCAGACCCTACTTGATCTACAGCTCTTTCTCGCTCTCCTTCCTTTCTACCACAATTACCTTGTGCCTGTCCTATGTATTCTTGAAACCCACCACTGTTTTTGCCCTCACCACCTCCACTGGAAGGCTGTTCCTGGAATCTACCACTCTTTCTGTGAAGAAGTACTGTACTTTATCACATTTCTCCTGAAACTACCCTTTTCCATCTTCACATCATGTCCTCTTGTTCTTGAGCGCCTTCTTTTCTGAAAAATACCTCCCTCCTGTATCTTTTTTTCCCCTGTGAGGTATTCAAAGCTCTCTGTCAAATCCTCCCCCCTCTCCTCCATGGTGTACAAGCTGAGGTTCTTTAGTCCCTCCTCGCAGGGCTTTTGAAGGAGACCCAGCACCATTTTAACTGCACTCATCTCGACCACCTCCACTCTGTCTATGTCCTGGAGATGTGGTCTCCAGACCTGGACACAATACTCATGGTGGGGTCTTACCTATGATATATATATATAGGGGTAATAGCATGAATGCCCTGGTTCACCAGGCCTGGGTTGAGATCACCAGCATGGTCAATGCCACCGATGGGCAGAACAGGACCATGGAGGCTGTGCAGAAGTGTGTTAGGGACATGAGGATATGGACGCAGAAGGTACTGTTGATGCAATGCAGGGAGATGCAAGTCACAGGTTGGGACCCACAGGCAACAGTGACTGCCCATACCCCGGATCCTGCAGAATAGGTAATAGCTTCAACCTATGGTCCATGGAGGTGTTGGGAATGCCAGGTGGTGGCTATGAGAGCCAGGAGGGATTGGCCCAGCTATGTGAGTGACCGACTGTGCGACGTCCCATTAGCCATGTGTGTATATATGTATGGGTGCATGCATATGCCAGTTCTGTGTGACTGAATAGATGTAGGCTGAACTAGTGTTTCCATGTCACCTGGGGTGTAGAAATCTGTGTGGCATACCACAACTGTGCCTCATATGTTGTTGCCCATGTGCACCTTGGTTCTGAGATGTGAGTTCCCTTGGGATGGGTTGTGACCACACCGTTGCTGGGAAGTGTGCCAATTGGTTCTGGGATGTGTGCTCTCTGGGGATGGGGTATATGTGCTCCCTGGTGCTGGGTGTGTGCTGACAGGTGTTAGGGTGTGTGATCACTGGTGCTGAGACATGTGATCATTAGTTCTGGGTTGTGTGCTCACAGGTGCTGTGGTGTGTGCTCACTGGTGCTCTGCTATCTGCACCCTGGCATTGGGATGTGTGCTTACTGGTGCTGGGGTGTGGGCTTCTTGGTAACAGAGTGTGTGGTGTGTACAGACATGGGGGTAAAAGCAGTGCACCACACACAATGCATGAGTGTTGCATCACTGTATGCTGGGCATAGTAACATAGAATGTGTTGACAAATGGGGACCTCAAGATCCATCTAGTCTGCCCTTTTCCTTCCTTCCATGCATGGTGCCTCAGCTGGCACACAGCTGTGTATGGTACATTGCTGAATAACTTTCCTCTCCTCTCCCAACAGCCCACCATGTTGTACCAGACATGACAGAGGATGCCCTAGGTCCATCTCAGTGGCAGCTGCTCCTACAGCCCACTCATCCACATGTGCTGATGGACAGCAGTGAGGATGATGTGGATGAAGAGGACAATAATTGCCCAGCCACCCTCAGCCAATACCACAGAGCCAGCCACCTCTGTGCCTCCCAAGGATCCATCCTCTGCCATGGCCACAGCCCTGTCACCCCATGCTCATCCCACTGGGCCAGCCAAAGCCTGCCAACAGCACATGGCAGTGCAGTCCTAGGCCATACAGCAGCCGAGGGTGCACCATAACCCTGTCCCAATAGACAGTCCCTGACAACAGTGGGATGCAACTGACAACTGACACTTGCTATGGTCAGCTGGAGAGGCACAAAGTGTCGTGCAGCAGAAACTGACATGCATCCACCACAGGCCTTATAAGGACATGCAGTATGCTGAAGATCATGTGGAAGCACTTCATGTGGAGCACATGGTGGTCCTACCTGACCTGTGCTAGGGTTCTGGATTGCAGCATGGGGCTACTGTGCCAAGACATGACTTCCTTCATGGATCGCCTGTGTGCCACCATGCTGGAGACTGCAGTCATGGTGGAAGACACTGCGATGACTGGCCATAGCCCCAACCTGTCCACTGGGAGTAGTGCCATCCCAACAGGTGACCATGTGGTGTACACCCATGCCACACGGTGCCAGAACAAGAATGTACAGCACACCTAGGATTTTCAGAATACCAAGGACACAGTGCACACCAGGTTGTAACGTTCTCCATTCTGGTGTCAGCACACAATGGGGTTTTTTTATTTTATTTTATTTATTTAGCTTTTGTTGACCGGGTAAGTGCACTAGACAAATCCTGCCTATTTTCAGGCACGACCTGGGGGAAGGGGATACAGATGAATGCTAACTGACCTTGAACCAGATTAAGCTGTTGGAGGTATTTTTAGTGAATGAGGGAAATTTGTCCAGGACACCAGGGAAATTCCCCTTCTCTTTTCGATAAGTGCCATGGGATCTTTAACATCCACCTGAACTACCACCAATCCAGGCAGATGGGACCTCGGTTTAACGTCTCATCCGAAAGATGACACCTCAGAAATGTAGCACCCCTCTCATGCTGCATTACAGTGTCAGTACTGGGATAATAACCCAAGTGCCAGATGTTGGAACTGAACCCACAGCCCTCTGATCTCCTGGCCTCAGAGGCGAGTGTGCTACCTACTGAGCCACTGACACTGGTTAAGGCAAGGGCGCTGATAACATTTCCCATGCTCATCCCCCATATTGTGGACCATACTGGGTACAATGCACATATGCTGTCTGTACCCAAGGAGGTGGTAGGGGACATATGTAGGTTGCGAATCACCTTCCCTAGCTAACATGTGCCCCCACTTTTCTGCTTAGTACCCACATGTCACCACTTCCTACCCCTGTGACATAGCCCAATCATTCCTCTCCTGGCCTGGATGGCCTGTATGTCTGTCAACCACCGCTTGAGACCCCCCCCCCACCTAGCTGGCATGTATTTGTGTTTCCACACCTTTTGACCCACCTACCAGAGTGGAGTGTGTGTGTGTGTGTGTGTGTGTGTGTGTGTGTGTGTGCACCCTATTCTGTACCCCCCCACCTGAATTGACTGTATTTCTGTTATATCCCTTGATGCCCTCATGCCTGGATTGCCCTGATGTAAGTACAGCTATTGTTATGTGATAATACATTGGCCAAACACGTTACGGTCTTCTGTATGGTCTGTACTTACCCTCCATGTCTGAAGAGGTCCAGGCTGTGTAGTCCTGGGCCCTCCTGGTCATCCTGGGGTCACACCTGTTGAGCTGCTCCTGTATCACCAGGTCCTCTGGCTCCAACTCTGCTACAGGTTGTTCCTCTGGAGCCAGCATGCATAACCCATGGTTGAGTGCCATGTTGCGTAGTATACAACAGGCAAGGAATACGGCACAGACCTTCTAAGGTGTTTACAGAAGGGCACCACTGGCATGATCAAGCCACTTTAACCACGTCTTGAACATTTCAAAGATATGCTTGATTATGTCATAAGTGGCACTGTGTGCTTCACTGAACCTGTCCTCTACAAAGGATGCATGTTGTAGGACAGATGTGAGGAGCCAGGTATGCACGGGATATGCACTGTCCCCTTTGTAGATAAAGGGCATTGGTTAGTGTCACTGTCTACAATATGGGAGGGGGGATATGCCTTTGGGGTATACTCACCGACAAAGGGGTCAGTAGGGCACAGGATGGAGTTGTGTCATATGAAGGCATCATGGGCAATGCAGAGGCACCATGCACAGGATACTGATGATGCACCCTATTGTATCACACAACATCTGGCAATTGATGGAGTGGTACCCCTTCCTATTGATACAGGTGTCCACTCTGTCACTGGTGGGTGCCTGGACTGCAACATGGGTGCAGTCAATGGCACTGAGTACAGCTGGTAGGTGCATGACTCGATAACACTGCTGCATGGTTGCTGTTCACTTAGCTGGTGTGCTGGGGTATACAGTGAACTCCCCTGCATTGGCCAGCTGAGCATCAAGGAACTGGCCCAACAGCTACAAGATGGCTGCTGTGGAATACCTGTGGTGTCCCCCAGGCCCACTGGAAGCATTTTGAAAGCAGAAAGGCCATATTGTCAATATCCAAGACAATAAAGCTGGGGATCTGGTGGCTGCCAGGCCCCCAGAAGCTCTGTGGGTCTAGACACTCTGCGGTGAGTTTTGAGGCTTTTATTGAAGTTAAAAAACACTTTTGTTGTGATTTTCATATCCCTGATTCCTGTGGGGGAAAAAAATTCCACTGGAGTTTGGGATGTGGGAGACCCTCGCTGACCTTGGAGTCTGCAACTGCAACTAGAGAGTGCAAACTGACTAAGCAACAATGCCACCAACCACCCACCCACCCAATGATGATCATTATTGCAATGTTCTATGAAACATGTTTATATGAAGGTGGTGGCACCCAGAAGCTCTGGAATCCAGTTGCTCTGTGGTGATTTTTATAACTTTTATTGAAGATAAAACACATATTCATTTGTTTCTTTCCTATCCCTAATTGCTGAGTAATTTTTCCCCCTGGAGTTAAGGGTGTGGGTCACTGTGGCTAGCCTTAGAGCTTGCAGCTGCAACTTGTGGTGGTGGTGGTGGGGGGGGGGTCAACTGTCTGAGCAACAATGCCAGGTATCATCCATCACCCACCCCAAGCATCCCACCCACTCCATCATGATCATTATTACAATGTGCTGTGTGAATCATTTTTATAAAGGTAGTGGGTCAGCTGGCCACTAGACCCCGGCCAGAAGCTTTGTGGGTCTAGATGCTCTATGGTGAGTTTTGGGCTTTTATTGAAGAATAAGTACACTTTGTTGTTTTGTCTTTCCTACCCCTGAGTCCTTGAGTGGGGAAAAATTATTTATTCCCCCAGGACAGTGGGAGACTGTGGCAGTCAGAGTGCTCCATACCACCAACTCAAGTGGGAAAACATTTTATCACAGGAATCAGGGTTAGGAAAAGACATAACAAAAGTGTGTTTCAATA
Organism: Neoceratodus forsteri; assembly: GCA_016271365.2. Taxonomy (NCBI): domain Eukaryota; kingdom Metazoa; phylum Chordata; order Ceratodontiformes; family Ceratodontidae; genus Neoceratodus; species Neoceratodus forsteri. The sequence continues at coordinate 538,606,163 of CM028129.1, forward strand.
AAATCACCAAAGAATACCACAGATCATGTACACCCCTAGAACTTCTGCAGGCCTAGTGGAAGAAGCATTAGGTGACTTAGATAGGCTTGTGTCATGGTTGTACAGAGATAATGATTAATTATTCTTCGAGCACTAAAAGACCATTCATTAACTGCATTTATAGCAGGAATCCCAGCCTTTATGTAAGAATGTTTCAGTTTCACACATGGCATTGCAATAATACTGCTCACCATGGGGTGGGTTGCTGGGTATGTGGTTGCTGAAATTGCTGGTCAGCTAGTTCCACCCACCCACATTACAGCTGTATGATCTAAGGTCATTCAGAGGTGTCCACACCCCTAACTCCAGTGAAAAAGTTTACAGGAGTCAGGGGTAGAAAACGGTGTGTTTGCCATTTAATTTTCTATAAAAGGCCCAAACTCACAAACAGCATCTAGCCCCCAGAGTTTGGGGGGGGATTAACAGCCCACTGGGCCCACAGAGACTACATAACAATATTTCCTTTTACAGAACATTGCAATAATTCTGCTCAGATTTAATATCTCATGGACTAGGTGGTTGGTGGAGGATGGCATCCACCAACCACCTACTCCATGAGATGGCATTGTTGATCAGCCAGGTGTATTCCCACCGCACGCCAGTTGCAGCTGCAGGTTTTAAGGCCAGCTAGATGAGCGTTATTGAGTTTGTAGACTGTTGTCATTATGAGGAATGTCAATATTTGTTATTGTTGTTTTATTTTTTCAGTTAATCTTTTTATTGAATCTGTTTCCATATAACATAGTACAGCACAAGAAATATTTCACAGGTTTAAATATTTATAATGTGGTATGTAGTGTAAGTAGTATGTTGAACATATTGAACATTACCAATAATATTACAATGCTATATATTGCAATGATACTTAATTCAGTATGCTATTAATAGTCCGTACTACGCAAAACAAAAGAAATTAAGTAGAATTTTATCAAGTGTAACCATTAACAACTCTATAACTAACAGAAGGAGCTGCAAATGTGTAGTAATATGGAACCATATCAGAGACCATGTCCAGAGGAAGAGAAAAGAAAAGAGTTTATCAGTATATATTCTTTTAAGATTGAAGATAGTTCAAATAGTTCTGCCAACAAAGGTAGTATTCATTAAGTCGGTCTGTGATTAAGTATGAGATTCGCTCAAGAGAAGAGGTGTGGGTTAGATTGTTTAGAATATCAGTCAAAGTAGGAGTTAGATAAGATTTCCAACGCATTAGGATCAATCTTTTAGCTTGTATGAACAAAATCTGAAGCCATTTATGTTGGTATTTTGTTAGATTTATATTATTATCTATAACACCTAGTATATATAATTTAGGATTGAATGGGATATATCTGCCAATAATTTTTGTAGCAAGTTTATGAATAGATTGCCATAAGTTGGAAATAGATTTACATGACCATAATATGTGCAAAAGATCCCCATTTGGGGCATTGCAACGCCAACAGTTATTGTTAGGTAGTAAACCTATATTATGCAGGTGAGCTGGAGTTTTATACCATAGATGTAGTATTTTGTATTGTATTAATCTGCTACGCGTATCTTTAAACGCGTCATGGCAAAGTTTCCAGCATTTCTCCCAGTGGAAATCAGATATGTTTACATTGAGTACCCGATTCCATTTGTTTCTAGCCATAAGGGACTGATTTGGGAGCCTATCCCTGATTAGTTTATAAATATTACTGGTTAGGCCGTGAGAAGTATTAATCCATTTGTTAATATATAGATGAGTCATCGGTAAGTTGTTAAATTGTTGAATAAAAGGACTTGTGGCAGATCTAACCTGTAAGTATTTCCAGAATTCTGTTTTGGAGATATTCCATTTAGTTTGTAGATTACTGAAGGTGTCTAATGTATTACTGTTATCCATTAGTATATCATTTAAAAAGAGGATTTTTTTTGTATCCAGGAATTGCAATATATTGGTTTATTTTCCAATGTGAAATTTGGATTTCCCCAAATTGGCATATATTGTGTAGGTGAAGGATCACTTTTAAGCCATTTGTGCATTTTAAGCCAGTAATATATGGATGAGTTAACGACAGGGTTTTTTTTGAGCTTAGACATTAAGGTGAAATAAATAAAACTGTTAGGAGTTTGACCGGGGGATAATGAGGCTTCCATATCATACCACAGAGGTACATTGCAATTAGGTTTAAGAAACCATTTGATAGTTTGTGAGGCCCTGAATGCACAAAAGTAGGCCGTAAACCATGGTAAACCGAAACCACTATGAGACCAATGAGATCTTAATTTAGTACGGCTAAACCTTGGTATATGCCCTTCCCATAAAAAATCTCCCATCATTTTGTCGATTTTACGTAGAAAATAGGGGGGAATTCTAAGTGGGATACAAGCAAATAAGTAAAGTATTTTAGGTGTGATATTCATTTTAATTGCAGATATTTTACCGGAAAAAGAAAGGTTAAGGCTTTTCCATTTGTCCAAATTTGTTTTAATATTTGTTAATAAGGGTTGAATATTTAAATCCAGGTCTTATTTAAATCGGATGATATTTTATACCTAAATATGTAATACCTTGTGTGGCCCATCAAATCTGGGACAGTCGTTTATTAGGGTATCGCAATGTTCATTTAAAGGTAATATTTCAGTCTTTGATAGTTAACTCTAAGTCCAGAAAGTTTGGAAAATCAGTTGAGTATATTATAAAGAGGTTGTCGGATAGTTTAAAATTTTCTAGCAGTATAAGCATGTCATCCGCATATGATAGTGATGTGTATTGTCTGTGACCAATGGATATACCTTTTAGATCATTATTCTATCTAAGAAAGGTAGCTAAAGTTTCAAGACTAAGATAAAAGGGATGGTGATAGAGGCAGCCTTGTCGCATGCCTCTCTCTAATTTGAATGGCTGAGATAATGTGAAATTGGTAAGTACTCTTGCATGGGGATTTGTATAAATAAGTTGGATCCAGGAGCAGAATCGGTTGCTAAATCCAAAACGTGATAACACCAGATATAGAAAGTTCCAATTTAGCGAGTCGAATGCTTTTTCGAAGTCTATGGCCACAGCAACTGCGGGGGAAGGAAGAGATTTAGCTTTATGTATAAGATTAATTAAAGAGCGTAAGTGATCAGAGCCCATTCTTCCCTTAACAAAACCAACTTGAGATCTATGAATTAACTTAGGGATATACGGTTCTATACGGTTGGTTAAAATGTTAGCAAAGATCTTACCATCTGTATTGAGTAATGATATAGGACGGTGATTCGCCGGAATAGTAACATCCTTCTCTTTTTTTGGGAGAACCGTTATGACAGCATCTGTCATCGTGTTAGGTAGCTGTCCAATTTCGGTAGATTCTTGAAATACATTACATAATAGAGGGGCCAGTTGTTCGGTAAGGATCTTATAGAAATCCACAGGGAAGCCATCTCCTCCCGGAGAGCGTCCGGCTTTAAGGGAAAGGATGGCTTTTTTTACTTCTTCTATGGTAAATGGTGTATCTAGGGAGTGTGTTGCTTCCTCTGTTAGACGAGGAAGTACAAGCTCATCTAAAAAAGAGGAAATATCTGAGGTGCTTGTAGTGGAGGAGGAGGAGTAAAGATTCTTGTAAAAAGTTGTCATAATATCATTGATGGAGTGTTCATTAGTACAAAATTTTCCCTGATTGGTCTTTTAGAGCAGCAATATGACGTTCCATTTGTTGCATTTTAAGTCTATAAGCAAGTATTTTACTGCCTTTTTCCCCTCCTTCCCAAAATTTATGTTTTATTCTCAATAATGCTAATTCTGTTTTTCTAGAGATTAATTCGTTGATTTGCATACATAATTGTAAGATTTCGTAATGTAAGGTCGAGGAGGGGTCAGGGTTAGGATTATTTAGGTATTCAGCTTGTTTTATTTTAAGTGATTTTTGAGATTGTTAATTTGTTGTTCCCTGAGTTTCCTTCTATGAGTTGCGAACCCAATTATTTTGCCACGTAGTGTGGCTTTGAGTGCTTCCCAAGTAATGCCCACAGATGTATCTTTAGGGTCATTAAATGTCATGAATTAGTTTATTTGTGTTTTGATCCAAGGTAGGAATTCTGGATCTTTTAATAGAAGGGGATCTAAGCGCCATGAAGGGGATTTCATGGGGGAGGACCCCAAGTAAATAAAAGTTTAACTGGAGAATGATATAATTAGTGGAAGGATCTCAACATCTGTTATATTAGCCGTAATTGCGGGAGATGTCAGCCAGTAGTCTATTCTGCTGTAGGTCTGATGGCAGAAAGAGTAAAAGGTGTAATCCCTATCTCTAGGGTGGAGAGTTCTCCATATATCCGTTAAACCAAGATCATGCATTATTTGGGAGGTTATAGCGGAGCTTCTAGGGTGACTGTCTAGTGAACCGTTGCTCCTATCCATATGTGTATCCAAGGTAAGGTTAAAGTCCCCTCCGATCAATAAAGGGGAATTAACTAGGTTTGATGAGATTAATATGTGGAGTAGATTTTGAAAAAACAAAGGGTCATCTGAGTTAGGGGCATAAATGTTAACTATAGTTATTGAGCCTGAGGGGGTATCAAAAGTTATAATGAGCCACCTACCATCAGAATCTTTCTGAATGTCAGTAGGTTTCCATTTCAGTTTTTTGTGAATCAGTATGGCCACCCCTCTTCTCTTAGATGCAGCAGAAGCTACAAACACCTGACCTACCCAGTCACTTTTTAGTCTGATGCTGTCTTCATCCAACAGTTTAGTTTCTTGCAATAAAGCAATTTGCATTTTGTGTTTTTTAAGATGATTAAGTACTTGTTTACGTTTATTTGGTGTATTGAGTCCCTTGACATTCCAAGTGCATAGTGATATATTAGCCATCATGTATTAAATATTTTAATCTGTAATAAAATAAGGATGATGTCAAGGGGCTCAAATATACAATTGTAATTGGATGAGGGTATATGAGTCAGTTTGTTGTAATTGTAACATATAAGCAAATTGTTGGCAGAGCTATAAGTAGAAATCAGGTCAGAAAAATGGATAACATCTATTTGCTCATATACTGTGCAGCTCACTTCTAACATTATAACCATAACATAACAGTATATCAAAGTTATATAATAATAAGAAAAAGTAATTGTCATCTAAGATGAACTGAGAAGAAAAAGTCGGTCTAATTTGGGAAGAGTAAAGAAAAAGGAAAAAGGCAAAAAGGAAAGACCAAGACCGCTTCTCTGTTCTCTAGGACGTAGCTGAACAATAAGGGAATTTGATAGTTCCCTAGAAATTGAGTTTAACAAAAAATAGATTATCAATGCAGGGTATTATAATTTAATACAAGTCCCCAAAATGGGGTAGAGTATATTATGCTTGTTTACTTTACCAAGTTAAGTACGATACTGTTCAAATAACATTGTCAAATCCAGCATCATATGTAGTGAATTAAAATGACTTGAGATCCAGTGATCTGTAAATGGTGTAATACTACCATAGGGAGAGAGAAGAGAAGAAAAAAAAAAAACACTAAGTCAAAGATCCTATAACGCATAGGATCCAATAATGTATAGTATGCATGTCACACGGATGTCGTATGTCCTGTATCTATACCTTCATTATTATCATTGTGACAATTATCTAATATTATGATTCGTTTAGGTTCCCGATAGGGGTCCTGTAAGGCCAGGGTTGTCAGAGCTGTGCAGTTTTAGTATAGACGTCCATGTATAAGCATTATAAAAAGCAATATCAGCTGTATTTCACAGTAGCCAATGATATTTTACAGAACAAGATGGATTTAGATAAGTTGTCCAGAAATACCCATTCATGTAGGCTGAACCACAAAATATATTAATCAATTGAAAGAAAGAAGAAAAAAAAAAAAAAAAAAGGGGAAGCTACAATGAATCATTGTATCAAATTATGTAAATACAGTGACCAGCAGATTATGTGTGTCTGACACTACTGAGTGTTGTAAGAGTATCCTCATAGCATTTTACAGTGAAAAATACTGTATCAATTAAGTCGACATAACTGTCCTGTGATGGTAGGGCAGAGTAATATCGATGTTAATTACTAGTTTGTGGATATCTGCATGCCCTACCAATCAATTAATGGCATTTCGTATGTTGTATGAGAGTAGCACTTGTGTACCCACGGCTTGAGCCCTAGAAAATGAGACACTGCGATCCCCAAACTTGCGTGCCATTACAATTATTTATCATGCCAAAGTTCAAGAGGAAAGCAAAACATGGTGTGCACAGATGAGCACTACTGCCCAGTAGACAGTCAGTTAACTGTATCAGATGACCATATGACATATTATGGAACGAGTTCGGCGCACAGCGTTAAGGTCACGATCCACTCGATGGCTCAATCAGGTGTGCGGCTAGTGTTCTGAGTATCTCCTTTGTTCCTGTTTCTCCTCTGACGTCTCTTTTTCAGGGGTTCATTTACTTTAAAGGGGGAATTATTTGCACTGCAGGTCCAAGAGGTGCCTTCCAGTTCCCGGTCTTCCTCCACCGCCAACGGAGCGATCGGATCCTCCCCACAAAAGTCACCCGAGGTGGATAGATCCTGCAGCAGCTCATATCTATTTTGCACAGCAACTCCGGGGGCAATAGAGGTAATTTCAGTAGAGATGCCAGAATTTGCAAATTTAGAGGAGCGATCCTGTGTCACTGAGAAGTCGGCTTGTATAATTGCTTTTTCCTGTGCGTGCATATGCAGTTTTTGTGGGATTGCATTGGGAAAATCAGAGCGCTGGAGATATTCTCTGAAGTTGTTATATTAGTAGTGTTTTCAATACTGTTAGTTGTGTGAGTGTCGATACTATATTGGGTCTGTCGAATCTCGGGGGTTTTCTGTTTAGATGCCGAGTAGCTGTTCAGAAAAGATGTAAGTGATTCTGGACTACTAAAATCTTTAAATGAGTTCTCCAAATAGACCCTCATGATGACTGGATACCTGAGAGAAAAACGAAGACCCATTTGGTGCTTGGTACGTCTGGCAGATGTATAGGCTTTCCGTTTTGTTGAAACCTCTTTAGAAAAGTCATGGTATATGTAAATGCTGCATCCTTGCCAGGAAAGTTGCCCAATTTCTTTAGATTTTTTCATAATTAGCTCTATATTGGCATAATTTAGAAATTTGGCGATTATTGGTCTGGGTCTGTGCTCTGCAGAAGGTTTTGGGCCTAGCGATCGGTGGGAGCGTTCTATTATTAGATCAGTACCAAATTGAAGTCCCAGAATTTGAGGTAGTACATGCAGCAGAAATGCCGTGGTGTTTTTGGCCTCCACGTCTTCGGGAAATCCGAATATTCTGAGATTGTTTCTGCGATTCCTGTTTTCCATGTCCTCAATTCTGGATTGTAGCTCTTTAATGACTCGATCTTGGGATCTGATAGTGGATTTTAATTCTTGTATAGCATCCTCATTTAGACATGTTTTATTTTCTGTAAAAGCAAGTCTAGAATCGATGGTTTTCATTGTTTGAGTATTTTATTGAGTAGCAGATTTTAAGTCCTTCATGTCCATTGATAGTTTGCTGAACATTTCTTCAATTTTGCCTAGAGGATCCACTTGTTTATCGGAATAGGCCATGATTAGTTTTGCAGCCCTCCCCACTGAGACTATAGAAACTCTAATTGTATTAAAAGAAAAGACCTATGCAGAGCAAAAAGAATATTACCAAAATAACTGTAATATGTTCTTCTTTATAATGTTCTCAAAATCAATATGTATATGCCTTAGATGGCTTAAGATGATGCTGGATGTTGTTTGTTCAGAGGAGCTCAGCGCTTAAACCTCCATCTTGCTCAGAGCCAGGCCACGCCTCCCATTGTTGTTTTATTTTTAATGTTTTTTTTTTTGTTTGTTTGTTTTATTTTACTCATATTCCCATTGGTATTTTCCCTTAATATTTGTTGAGTCACCTGCAAGCAACTAACTTGTCTATTGACAGTCTGGAATTTAATAATGCCAAGTTATTGTACATGGCTGTTTTATTGTATTGGATAGCACTGCTGCAGTATGTCAGCACCAGGCCAAGTCTGTACTGGAACTGGAATGAATGGACCAATAATTGTAATGAAGAGGAAGAAAAAGGAAAGAAAAAAGACTGAAGAATTAAGACACATTTTACTTCTGTTTTTGTATCACTCATTTTACTTCGAAATCTTCGGCAGTGAATTTGCTGAAGATACAGCAGCGGTGCTCTGAACCTTCTACAAACTCTGTGGCAACAACCACTAGATTCAAATTGTCTGTTATGGTCTTGTGAAAGTGAAGAAGCATTAGGTGATTTAGGTAGGCCTGTGTCATGGTTGTACAGAGATAATGATTAATATTTCTCAGAGCATTAAAAGACCAGTCATTAACTACATTTGTAGCAGGTATCACAAGTATCAACTTAAGTAAAAATGCAGCATTTGAGAACATTTGCTGTTCAGCATGAGACAGACTCTTTACGAAGTCAATTACATCCCTAAGTCTCAAGCTTCCTTTTTTCATAGCAAAATGTGCAGCAAGGGCTTGTAGTTGTGCACACAGTGGTGAAACATCAATGTCATCATAGTACAATTTCAGGATGTGTCAGAATTCCTCCTTCCATTCTTCACCATTGATGATCTTTTAAGATCAGTTGTTCAAGCTTAGCATACGTCTGCTATCCAAGCTGCTCAAAACGATCTTTGATGCAAGTGGTAACAACATCAAATACCATCATGTGGACTTGGCAAAAGTGGTCTTCAACAGGAGTGGGAAAAGCTGCTGGTGCTGGACAAGTGGTTACTTAGTCATCACGTCTACTTGGTGCTGTCCTCTTTCTATTAAGCTGTGGTTCACCAACACCTAGGTTATTGGCCATCTCTCTTACTTGTCCCCAAAATGTCTTGAACTCATCCACACTTCTGAGTGCTTTTAAAGTGTCTACAGTCATTCTTGCTAGATTCTATCCTTCTGATGCACATAGTTCTGGAGTCTGTAGAGACGTGCTGAGGTTATTGCAGTGATGAAATAAAACCTCACCAAGGGCAACACCAAAGAGGAAATCGAAGGACTTCATCTGGAAAGAAATACCAAGTATTCTGTTCTTAGTCTCAGGGTTTGGAGCATGATCTTCATAGGCAAGCCATGTGTTTAGAAGCACCTCATAGTTATCCAAAACACTCTTCAATGACTTCCCTTTCACAGTCCACCTTGTTGGACACAGAATATGAAGCAATGGGACATTAGCAATGAGGTCCTTTTTTAAGCTGCTCAAAGCAGGCTCCTCTGTTAGGAGAGATTTTGATCACTTTTGTTATTTCACGAGTTATCTCAAGAGCTGTTTTGACTTCTTTGCATTTGTTAACAGCATGACAGCATGCTAGGTTTACAGAATGACTGTAACAGTGGACAAACAGTGCCCTGGGCTCTGCCTCAGATATCTGTTGTGCCACACCTGACTTACTTCCAGCCATTGCAGTAGCGCCATCATAACATTGCCTTCTGACTTTTGTGATGCTAAGGTTGGCACACATCAGAACATCTTTGATGACCTGCACTAGCATTTTTGAATCAGTTCCCAGAACTTCATAGAGTCCCAAAAAAATCTTTATGAGCTTCATAAATGTCATCTACCCATCTGACACAAATTACAACCTGTTCCTTGTTGCCAGAATCTCTGGTTTTGTCAATCATTATTGAGAAGAATGCAGCTGATCAAATTGTTACAGTAACTTCACGCAGGACTCTTAAAACTAAAGTTTTCAGCATCTCATTTTGCATCTTTGGAGATGTGTATTTGTCTGTCTTTTGCTCAGTCCAGGTAGTAAGTCGTGAGTCATCATTAGCTCTTAATTTGTATGTCTGTATAAAGTTTGAATCAGTTTCATCTCCATCTCTGTTAAAAGTCAAACCCTGTCTAGCTAAGAACGTTACATTTTGAAGAATTTTTAGGAAACAATAACAACGATCCCTCTTCAATTGTTTGTGGAGTAATGACAGACATTCACCAACATCAGAGAATAACTGGGGAACTGTAACCACCTTGAAAACAGCAGTTTCATTGCACTTAGTAAGCTCGTGTTTTCTAAAGTTAACACAAGCATCTTTCCAGTTGCTATACCCCTTAGATATGAAACAGGGATCAAGGCAATTACTATTAAGAAGTTTATCCCAATATGCCTTTACATGTGTGACGCAAAACACATAGTCCTTGATTTCACTATAATGAAGTCACTTCAGTCTCTCAAACCAAGAGGTATTGAATGATCACTTTACCACATGTGTTTTTCCAAATTGACATTTTGGGAAATCGTACACCAGTGGTTGATGAGGGCTACATGGAAATATTTCCAGTCCTGCACTGAATTTGCTGAAAAATATTGTCAGGGTCATAACTGTCAGGTATTTGAATATGTTAACAGTCTAAAAATGTGTATTTTTTTATTCTAGGTCAGACAGAACTGGTACTCTTTATGATGAGTTTGTGAAACTGCAAATAAAGTAATGTTGATTTGCAAATATGTGTCAGTTTGTTTTTATTGCTTCTTTCAAAATTAATGACAAAAGCAAGAATTCAGAGCCGCTCTGCAGGTGCTAGGTTCACTCTGGCAATATCACCAAGGAAATACACAAGGAGCCAAGGAACTCACACAAGTCTCTGAAATAACCACTGTCCACACATAATGTAGGACATTCAGTGGTTTACTGCAGGAAAATCAGGAGAAATACAAAGAAAGCACCTCGGCTAGAGGTGAACAAATGGACTAATAACTGCCTTATCTCCTTCACCACAATCTCCACACACACACACAGGCTACTTTTCTTTAAAATTTTTTTTTTTTTTTTACTTCCGTTCTTTTTTTTTCTTCTTTCATAAGCAAGAAGCAGAAGAATGGGCAGGCAAGACACCACTTTGTTTTCCACTGTGACATCCTCTCCCCACACCCACAGACCCACACACATACACACATGCTTCTCTTACTTTACTTTATGTGAAACCTTTTTTTTAGTCCTTTTTTTCTTTCACAAGCAAGACGCAGAAGAATGGGTAGGGCATCGGCACCCCTTCACTTTCCCACCACGATCTCCTTTCCCCACAGGCCCACACATACACAGCTTTTCTTCCTTTATTTGATTAAAAATATTTATTTTTCTTTCTGCCTTTAACAAGCAAGCTGCAGGATACTGGGTATGGCACCCCTACAGTTTTCCATCATGATCTACTCTCCCCTCCTACATACACACAAACACAGGCTTCTGTTCTTTTTATTTAAATTATTGTTTTATTATTTTTGTTTTCAAAAGCCAGATACAGCAGCACACTGGTCTCCTTGGGAAAGTGTTGAGGCCAGAAGCCTGTTTTTTTCCTCTTGATTTTATTTCATTCTTATGAATTCCATTTTCCCTGCCTCACACACAAAGCACAAAGTCAGTCAAATGTGAATCAGCATCAGCACTGCAAGGTTAGGTACACTCAGTACACACTCACACTACTAGCTAGACAGTGTGGCTGGCTGTTGTTAATAGGAAACTTAATTAAATTAGTTTTCTTTCTTTCTGGCTCAGATAGATCAATCCTACATTCGGTCAGGCAGCGGCTGGCAGCTCATGCCATTTGCAACTCTGCTCCCTTCCCCAACCCCTCACAGTCTCTCCCTATGTAAGTCTATTTTTTTGTTTGTTTTTGGTCTTCTCTCAATAAACAAATTAGGAACAGACTAATTCTGGATGTCTTTAAATATTTAATTTATGACTGGCAGATGAAAGAATAAACTAAGTGGCTGCTGTAGCACACTGTGGGAACTAACACTAAAACGACCGCTGCTGGCTGCTCTACTCTCTCATCTCTCTCATGGATTTCTCTACAATGGTGATCCAGCCTTCACTACTGAGTGCAGATAAGTAACTGGCCCATCCAAAAACCACCCCCTCATGCCAGGACTGACAGGCAGCCTGAAACACAACACAGACACACCATTATTCGTTGACTGACTTGTCAATCCTGTGGTTGGCATTGACTGAGCAGGGCGCTGTGAGGTGCTGCTGTTCATCTGTTGGCTGTGGCTTATCTGAGGGAGGTCCCTTGCCACAGGTGCACTCCTTGATACATGGCAGGAATGCGATCCTTCATGCTGTCAGATGTGGCGTTGGTTCTAGATCCATCAGTTCATCACCCATGTGGTTTGCCAGACTGGCATACATGTGACCAAATGCAGTATACAAGCTGTATGAGGATGTCTAGTGGCTGCTGAAAACTACCACAACACTTTGAAAAAAAATCTAGGGTCTTAAATTTCAGTTGACTGCAATCTGCAGGCAAGAAGACAATTGGGACAAAAAGTGGTACAGCCATGGCCATACTAACCACATCATTTGTGATGGCCCTGGTGTCCCCCACCAGCATCTGGAATATTCTGGTAGTCAGGAAGCATAGTGCAGCCATCACCTTGAGCTCTACAGACATTGCATGGCTACACTACTGTATCTGTCTTTCTGGAGTTGGTCATAAAGCAGCTCACACAGCTGCTTCAGCATGAGCCTGTTAAGCCTGTACCAGTCAGTGGTCTGGTTGTCACTGAGGACGTCAAACTCATGGATGGCACTGTCTCTTTGTAGCCTAGCACCTCCGTGGCCTGCGCTTGGGCCCAGAGTGGACACTGGCCCTCTCCTCATCATCCATGACCTATTGCACGAGGTACGTGATGTATACCACCATGTGAGCCATCTTGCTGTATGGCCTGCAGTGTTTCTCTCCACCTCTGGGGTTTGCCCCAGCTTAAGATGACCCTTTTATATGTGGTATTTGTGCCATGCTATGTGGCCTGCACAATCCTGTTTGCACAGTGCTAACACACTGAGTATCACACTGCACACATTATGCAAGGCACAAGCCCCTTCCAGTATGGGTGCTGCATACATTACCTCTGCACAAGTGCATTGGCACTAATAGAGTACACAGCGATGCCCTCAAAATATGGGATTCTAGTGCTATTCCAAGCACAGCACAGCTGCACTTTGCACCCAGCACAAACCTTTGAATATCTGGACCCAGATGTTTTAAGACCTCTGACTAGGGGACCAGTGTGGCCCCATAAAGCTAATGTACTGCATCATCTATGTACAATATCTCTGTTGGTACAATAAAAGGTATCATAGTCATCAATGAATCTCATAAAATATAGTAAACTAAATGGCAACTGTTCCTTACATCACCAGTGAATCATCCTCCTCTTGTTCTGCTGTCCTGTGCATCTCTCTGTATCTTCGAGCCTCACCATTTTGAATACCTCAGTTATAATATTCCTTTAGTCTTCTTTTTTCCAACTAAGAAATTCAAGATCCTTAAGCCTCTCTTTATATATCTTATTGTCTAATCATGATCATTTTTGTAGCTCTCCACTGTACCTTTGCCAGTCCTACTGTATCTTTTTGTGGTGTTGTTTTTAAAATTGTACACAGTATTTTAGGTGGGGCCCTATGTTAATGACTGGATTACTTCCTTTAATTTACTCTCAGTTCCCTTTATTTTATATCTCATCATCACAGAGAAAGAAATGATTGATGACTCATTTAAGAGCTGCTTAAAAATTCCCTAATAAATTTACATTCCAAGATTTGAAATATGAAAGGAATCAATATAATATTTTTCTGGAAGCCAAACAAAAAAGGAATTTTATAAGAATCAATGGAAGCGTATGATGACAGGCATAGAGGAATAAAAACCCACAGCTCTTCTGGTCTCTTGTTACAAGGGGCTGTAACGAATATAAAGAGGAGCTATACTCTTACATTACTATGGTTGTGCGGGTCCAGTATTTTGAATATCTTCTATGATCCCACAGTTAATTCTCCCGAGGTAATACACGACCAGCATGCCTAATGATTGTCTTTTAATTTATTTGATCAGAGGGAAGTCCAATTAGCAATTACATCTCTTAAATCTAGAAAAATCTCCCAGACCCAATAAAATCCTTGCTGAAGTCTATACTTGCCTAGTGGAACAATGGTCAGATTGCTTAAAGGAGAACCGTACTGAACCTGTTAGTCATTTTTCTCAATATACACTATTAAGAAGCACTGGTTAAAATTATGTTATTGATCCACCTACACAGGCCTTTTAGTAACATCAGTGGATGCCTCTGCTTCACCATCTGGTGGTAAGTACCATTTTACAACTGTATGATGTAGTTTATGTCCTAAACAACCTCAGAGTTCTATTGTAGAATATGGATGCATTGTTCCAACAATAGAAGAGTAGAACAGAGACATAAACTACATCATACAGTTCTAAAATGTTGTTTACAAGCAGCATGTAAATCATAAGCACCCAATATACTAGCTGGAAAACCTAGATAGCTACAGCAATAACAGAATATGAACTAGTATTTAAAAAAAACACTTCTACAAGGAATAATGACTTATGGGGTCAGCGCAGTTCTCCTTTAACAGCCTTTTTCAATAAATGCATTTTGGAAATGTACATTCCTCTATGGTGAGGTTCAGAAATTATCCCAGTTTTTACAAAAGGGAATCGCTATGACCCAAAAATATACAGACCAATTAGCCTGCTTGACATTATGTCCAAAATATACTCTAGAGTATTGCTTGATAGACTAAAAGCAGAACTTTAAAGGGTGGGTGTTATTTCACCCTTCTAAGCAGGTTTCAGAGAGGTATATTCAACTATTGATAACTGATTCACCTTACAACATCTTCTGGAAAAATATGTCAGATTAACAGGTCAGAAACTTTATGCTGCATTTATTGATTATAGTTCAGCATTTGATTCCATTGCCAGGAACACATTATGGGAAATTATGGTGGTTTGAGGGATCTGCCCCAGTTTGATTAGTATTATCAGTGATCTGTATACCAATACATAAGCTCAAGTTAGAGTCAGGTATAGAGGTCATTGCTCAGTTAGGTTCCCAACTAATAAAGGTGTTAGGCAAGGGTGCATACTTGCCCCTACTAATTTTTCCATATATATTAACAAACTTCTGGTACTACTTGATCGCCCTAACATGGACTCTCCCAAAACTGGCTAGTTAAATTGCCATCTCTTGGCTTATGCATACGACTTGGTTTTGTTCTCACCTTCTTGCAGTGGGCTGCAGAAAAAAATGGATATGTTAAATGAGGAATCTAACAGTTTAGTTCTCAAGGTAAACATCTCTAAAAGTAAGATCATTGCTTTTGGTGCTCATAGGAATAAACGCCAGGGGAAACTGGATATCACATTGCTGGATATAGTTAAAACATATTGTTACTTGGGCATAATGTTTTCATGGAATCTTTCATGGAAAAGCCATTTATACTATATTTTAGTCAAAGCAAAAGCATCAATTATTGGCTTTAAAAGGTTTAACCATTTCTATGGTGGGCATACAATCCAACTACTGGTGAAAGCCATTAATCAAAGTTTAACATGCAGGTTTTATAGGGTGCTGAAGTATGGCTTTGCCACCAGTTGTGGGACTGGAACCACTTGTTATACAAATAAAATATGATGTTTTGCACTGAGATTTAATAAATCTACACCCAGCTGTTTTGTGAAAGCTGAGCTGGGTATAATTGATATCCAAGTAATTGCAGACAGTAAACTTCTAAATTACTGGCTCAGAATAAATAGATATACAGAGGATAGACTGGTCAAAAAAGCCTTACAGGAAAAAGTTTACTGGAAAGACTTTGGAGTTAAGTCATCTTATTGGTTGGGAATTTTCATTCTTGCTTACAAAAATACGGAATTGATTTTTTAAATAGATGTGTTGACAAAAATATTCTTAGCTATAAATATAAAGTAGTTATAGTAGCTCTAGAATAATTGAGGAGCGGCACAAGCAGAGACATGTGAATGCTATTCAGCAGTCTAAATTTTCTAAGTGGTACTGCGATAAAGATTGTAGACGTGTAGTAGCATTAGATACTATTTAGATGTTCTGCAGGATCCTACACAAAGGAAAGCCTTTTGCAAAATACAGAACTGGTATGTTTACATCAAATGTAGTACTTGCCTGATTTAATAAATCCTCTAAATCTGAAGAGAAGTTCTGCAAATGTAATAATAAAGTAAAGGACGAGCTGTGCTTGTTATGCTGAAGTGTTCTTGGTACCATAAAACTAGGGATTACTGGATAGCCCCAATATTCAGCTCTCTGGATTGTTCGGACCAAAATGAAATGTTAAAACTTTTATTTATTTTAGAAGACAAACACATTATTAATAGAGTGCCACATTGTTTAGTCACAATTCAAAAAGTGAGAAAGAGAATGCTTAGAATTCTTCAATATACAGCCTCCAGTGGACCCTAGTCATAATACATTATTTTGCCCCTACTTATGTATATACTGTATGAGAAGGCATTTTGATATTTTGGGAATGCATCTGTTGTTCTAAAAATGTAATTTTAATAATGCAATTTATTTGATTTTTATTATTGTCATTGTGATCATGACCGACAATGATTAAACACTGGCTACCAGACAAAGACAATGATGTTATGGAAATGGTGATTGTGATTAATGATGATCTCATATCATCATGATTTTTCATAATCAACAATGGTCAGAATTACTGCAATAAATTGAGAAAAAATCAATTAATTTTGTTCTATGATTCATCACTTGATCATCCACAGATCATCAAAAACCACAGTGCTGATTTACACTTACAAAAATAATCAATAATCATCAGCTGGTGATTTAAAAGCTACATGTCTGATGATTAAATCATGATCTAGATGATGATCTTAGATTTTGCCGTGATGATCATAGGATAACATTTTATGGTATACCGCCCAACATCAAAACTTCAACATCGACCAGCACTACAGTGACTACTGTGCCAGGTCATTGTAGTGTCAGTGCTGGACCCCAGCACTGTTTTCTGGTGGTCTTGCACCCCCTTCCCTAATCAGCTGTGACTTGGAGTTGATTATATTTAGTGAGAGGGTGAAGGGGGCACAGTCCCCTCATGTGGGGGGTGTGGGGGTGAAGCACCCCAAAGAAACCATGGTAGGCAGTAAGATTCTTTATGCCAACAAAAACAGTCAACATAAAAGTTTTGCTGTTCAGTCATTTGGCAAAATTCTTGTCAATGACCGATCGTAGATCCACATTTGATGATTAACAATGATCAGTCATGATGGACTTTCGAAAAACATAATTGACTATTTATCAATTTCGCTGAGAAAGATACCTCTCCAGACCCTTCTTGGTTGGTTTTATTCCACTTAAAGGGACACTGTCACCCTCCTTAGGCTTCAAAAATATCCCTAGTTTAAAAAACACGATTGCTTTCTTTTTGCAGCTATTGCTGATGTTGCTGGCAGTTTAATTCTGCTTCTTTTTTCTTTTAAAAAGTGAACACCAGCCTGCCTACCATACTAGTGTTGCCAGTGCCTGTTTGCATTACTTGATTAACTCTCACTGCATCTTTCCTGGACTTAGAAACAACCCCAACACAGTCTAGCCACTAAATTATGCATTAGGAAGACATTACTATTGTATCATGGGTGGCTGCACTGTTTGGGGGTGTTTTCAGATTCAGGAACTATGCAATATGTGTAGCTCAAGGATTTTTAACAAAACAAGACTGGGTATAGCTATACATTAGCATGCATTTCAGTTCTACTAAGCAAGGAAAAACTCCACATAGGTGTAGACTGCAAATCCTTGGAACTGGGATGGTGCAGGATAAGGGCAGCTAGTCCAACTGAAACCACAAAGTCATGAGACCTGCACTTGAACAAAACAAAAGTACCAAATTCCGTCTTCGATTTGAATGCTTTAGTTGCAACTAGTGGACTGTGGATTTGTCTGTGCACCAATATTCCACTGCAATCTTGCATTAAAGCATTTAAATCAAAGAAGGAGTTTGGTGTTTTTGTTTTGTTCAAGTGCAGGTCTCTTGGCTTTGTGGTCTACTAAGCCAGGTGGAAGATTAAACAACCAGGAACATAAATGAATTTTAAAGAAGATAAGCAATCATAAAATGTGGGATTTTAACTTGAAATAATATGATGGTATAAATGGTTGACACTGTCCCTTTAATGTGTAATGCTTCTGCCTCTTACTTACCTCTTAGTGTGTTACCTAGCTTTGCATTTGTCTGTATTGAACTGCATCTGATAATTTTCTACCCATGTCCCTTGCCTATCTAGTTCCTTATGTAGTTTACCACCACCCTCTTCAGTAAAGTAATAAATTACCTTGCTGCTACCCTGGATGAATGACACCTTGTTGTAGCCATCTTCACTGATCTCACCAAGACCTTTTGATAATGTGAATCATGACTGTCATGACTAGGGTCTAACTCACATGCCCCGCCCTAGATTAAGAATTACCTCTTAAATCTGTCCTGGCTATGTGACAATTTGTCCTGGACATTTTTCTTCATAACAACTCATCCTGGACTGTCAGCTCTGGAATCAATCAGCTCCCATGTCAATTCATCCTCAGACATTTCACCCCCTCCCGCATAAATGTTATAAAATAATCTCCAGGTTTGCATAATTCACCCACCAGATGAGGCAGTGTACTCAAGGGTGATGTGATCTTGATCCCATTTCAGGTTTACACTAGGGTTTCAGGTAGAAGTGGACTGTGTGGTCCATCAAGACTGCCCACCACTTATCCATGGTAATAATTCAAGGAGAAATTGTCCTGAATAAGAGTATCCAGTCCAGTATTAAAATTGTATTTATTTGTACACTCTACTATTTCTTGTGGAAGGCTATTCGATAATCCTACTATATATTGTGATTATAAATGTTACCAGGCTAAAGTTTTGCACTATTGTACATTTCTAACCTTCATAGAGTGACTCTGAGTAGAGTACTGGCAAGGTGAATTGTTTTGCCTTAGGCTGGACTTTAAGAACTCATCCTTCATGATATGTTGCAGGATCAATAGGTCCCCTTTTATTCTATGATTTGCTAATGTCATTAACCCTAGAAAATCAGAGAATAAAAGTGGACTGACTACTCATGTAGTAGTTAATTGTAGAAGTGGATAGGAATCAGAGTGCACCACTGTAAATAAGGTGCTCCATCTCAGGTCGGCTACCCTGGTGAAATATAATAAACAACATGAATACCATCATCCCAAGTGGAGGGGTGATCTGATACAGGGTCTGGGACAGAACACAGGTCTCACACTGTAACCACACCACAGGGTCAGCCAATGGAGAGCTTTCACCAATATTTGGAAAGTTATGGACAGTCCTGTCTCCACAGCAAGGATCAGGATCCCCATGGCTACATCCTTTCTCTGGTTGGGCAGGCAAGTGAGCAGCTGCCTTCTCAGATGACTCCAATACCTCTTGTTCATCAGGTGGCAGGTGGACACACAAATACTAGGCGTTCTGTGCCATTCCTTCCTGGAAGTCCAGCACTTCATCTCTGTGATGCGTTCAGCAGACAACCAGTCCAGAGTGAGATTCTGCAACTCACAACCAAGCACAGATCTTTAAGTAACAGCACAACATAGTGCTGTTAGGATATGTGAAACAAAGAAAATTCTGGTTGGGGACGATATTGGTTAATCTCGGTCTCCTCCTGGTTCACATTCTAATTGATTTATGTACAACCAATTATAACAAGCATTTGTAAATGTTGAATGTTATCTTGCTGCCATTGGCAGTGCAGGACTTAGATAGATGCAGCATAGAAGTGGTAGTCAAGTATTGGACTGATGCCAACCCACCCCCACCCTACAGAGAGTGAGAGGCATTAGGGTGTCCCTGTGGGTGTTTGGTAGTGTAGTGTGGGAAAACATGCTGGGCAGGATGTGAAAAAATGACAGCTGCACAGTTCATAAGGAGGTATAATTAAATGGCAGTGCTGAAAATGTGGCATACAAATATACAAAAGTTGTGGAGTTGCAAAGGTGCGTGGCAAATATGCAAGGCACGCTTGCAGCACTGGCAGTGTGTGGGCGTTCGGCACCAAATTTTCAACATAGGCATTTCAGCACCTCTGCTCATGTACAGTGCCACTGTCATTTCCTCAAAGTGTCCCAAGAAGTGATTTCGCACAGCGACCACGCTATTCTGTGCCGGAAGTGCAGAAACACATTTTGGGCAGGATATGTGAAGTGACAGCTGTACTGTTCATCAAGAGGTGTGTAAAAATGGCAATTATGGAAATCCAGAGTGAAAATATCACAAATGCACGGCGGTACGAGGATGTGTGCAATCTGCCAACACACGCTCATAACACAGTCATTTTATGGAGTATCAGCTCCAAATTTTCAACATAGGCATTCTAGGAGCTCTGCTCATGAACTGTGTCACTGTCATTTTCATAATCTGGCCCAAACACTGATTTCCCACAGTGACTGTGCAATTGTGCGCCTGAAGTGCAGAAACACATTTCGGGCAGGATGTGGGAAATGACAGCTGTACTGTTCTAGAGGTGCAGAAAATGCCAATGCTGAAAATACTGCATTAAAATATAGCAATCTGTGAAGTTACGAGCCTGCATAGCAACCTGCATAGCATGCGGCTAAGTAAAACAGGCATTCTTGGATTTTCCCACAAATTTGGAACATATGCTTTTGAGAGGCCACCTCACGAACACTGGCACTGTCATTTTGTTAATGGGTCCAGAAAGGTGATTTCACGCAGTGACTGCAAAATCACCTTCCGAGGCCAATTAGCGCCATGACAGTGACAGAATTCATGAGGTGGGGCCCTAAAAACCCCATGTTGAAAATTTGGTGCCAAAATTCCAAGGAATGCCTGAGATATGCAACAAAGTTGAAAAACCCTATTCATTGCATTATACAGCTTACAGGCATTTCCTCAGTTCGCGGTCGGCTTTGAAGAGTGCAAGCGTGTTCGGTCCACTGAAGATCATCGGCGGAGTCGGAGGTAGTATGGGGTGAGGGAGGCAGGGTGCCGCAGTAGTGGGTGCGGGTGGGGAGGGGATCTAGACTACGAGGGACGGTTTTCATATTCTAGGTAAAAAAAAAAAAAAAAAATGTTGGAACAGTTTTGCAATTCCAGGGCATTTGGCATGCTGGGGTGGCTCCCAGTGTGCCACCTAGAAATAGGTTTTAGGGGTTAGTAGCCAGCAGGATTGCGGCACCCTCGCTGGCACACAACACGAGGAGTAATACGCCCGAGATTGGCACCCACGGCAAACAAAGTCGGGAGTGGAGTGCGAGCTGAGAGGGTTGGGCACCCCTCAGCATTCAACAGTTAGGGGGTTATGCCGGCGGGGGAGTGAGCTCTCCCATCGGCGTGCAAACCAAGCAGGGGGCGAGCTGAGGGATTGGGCACCCCTCGGCATTCCACATGTGAGGTGCTGGCGAAGTGGGCTCCCGTCGGCACACAAATCTTGAGGGGTTGCTGACAGAGGATTGGGCACCCACATGTTGACAGAACTGAGGCGGCGAGCGGGACCATGGCCATAATGGCGGCGAGCACGTCAAGCAAAGGACCGCTGCGTATGACGATTTCAGCAGACCTTTGCTTTGATGTGCTTGCCCCATTATGTATGCATGGTGTGGCGGTGGTATGCAGGCTGATTGGGGAATGAGGGACGCACCTACTGATGCATGCCCTGCATTCGCCCAACAGCAGCCTCGCCCCCAAGACCCACACTGTCGCAAGATGTTGCTTGCGCATGCGTGCAAGCCAACATAAAAATGTACTTTATGAACTCAGTCACTTCCTGCTGGCCTTGAATTTGTAAAAAATGTATTGTATGCATATATGATTTCAATTGCAATAACTTGTGTTTTGTGAACATGCACCAAAATCCTGTGATATTGTTTTAAATGGATTTATAAATGTTTTATGTGCTGTTTTTAGTTGTAATGACCTTGTGTCAAACATAAAAAAACTGATTGATTGAAAACTGCTGCTAGGGGAGAGTTTTTCTACTATATTCTTTTCTCCATACTTCTACTGTCAGTATGATGAAAAGAAAATGTGTGCCTGCCCATTGACACAGTGGTAGCAGTACTTCTTACAATGCCAGCAACCTGGATTTTAGGAACAAGCTGGAGTTGCATGGAGCGGACAGGAGGAGGAAGACTGAGCATCATAGAGGACTTTCTCATCCAGGTGGAATGTACTCCAATTCCCACCACTTAATCTCCAGCTGGGGGTGCCCAGATGGGGCCAGCTGTCATGGGGAGATGCATGGAACCTTGTGGTGTGCATGCCTGTTTCATGTTTAGACATGCGTTGATGTCCCAAAGTCTCAACAGGAGCAACCAAGGAGAGAAATGCCTTCCCTGTGCAGCCGAATGAGGCTGGCGTATTTAGGCTCTGCACCACCCACCAGCATGATAGAATCCCTTGGCCACCAGATTCATGGGCTCCAAGTGGGGGTTTCCTGGTCATCGAATGGTGCTATCATAGAAGGCTCCCCAATGGGGCAGGCAAGCATGGTTGTCTAGCTAAAGTGGCAGGGCTGGATGGGAATCTGGCCAAAGGGATGCCAAGCTATAAGATAAAAAATGAATACATTTAAAAAGAAAAGTTTTAAGTTTTAAACAATGTTTGTATTCAAAACATTCAGGCCTAGAACCTGAACCAAGAAATTAGGAGGGCAGGACTCTCAGATCTATAGGGATTCCTGTATTTTACAGGGAAATGGAGCAATTTACAGGAAAATTGTTCCATAGACATGCATTGGCTATACAGGAAAACAGAGCAATCTCGCTTACATAGGAAATAATGTAATGTTGAGGAAAACAGGAAAATTAGATGGATGGATAGATAGATAGATATTTGATTTATATAGCTCTTCTTCCCAGAGGCCGAGAGCGCTGCACAATTCACAAAACATCAAGAAGGAAAACAGCAGCAGTCACATTGCAGGATAAATAAACAATAAACATAAAACCAAAATAAACTCTAAAAACAGATTATACATCACATACAGTAGCTATCAAAACAAGACAGTCAGTAAACATATAGTTATGTTCAATCATCATAAACAACTGGTACAACAACCCACAAGAGACAGAGCTATCCTAGATCTAGCACTGACTAACAGGGAAAGGATCACAGATCTCCAGGTAGAAGGTCACTGGGGGACCAGTGACCATCACATGGTATGTTTCAATTTGGCCACTAGAACAAAATCATCCCATTCCAAGGCAAAAATATGGGACTTCACAGGAGCTGACTTTGGTAAGATGGCCAACAGAGTTAAGCTAGCCCTGGCAAAAAGAAATACAGGTGAGGGGGTATAGGCAAAGTGGGCAAGCATTAAAGATGCAATACTTGAAGCAACATCCCATTGTGTTAGAGAGAAAGGGAAGTGCAAAAGAAGAAGGAAACCATTTTGGTTCTCAAAAACAGTAGCAGAAAAGGTCAGAGCCAAAAGGCTGGCCTTCAGGAAATATAAGGGAACGCAGCACGATGAAGATAGGGAAGCATACCAAACTTCCCTAAGGGAAGCAAGGAAGGCTGTAAGGCAGGCAAAGGCCCAAACTGAGGAAACACTAGCACAAACAGTAAAAGAAGGTGACAAGACTTTCTATAGCTATATTAGTGAAAGGAGAAAGTCCAGAGTGGGTATGGTTGAGATCAAAGGGGATAAGGGGGCATGTCAGGAGGAGGACCATGCAAAAGCATCTATCCTAAATAGATACTTCTGCTCAGTACTTACTGAAGAGAAGGTAGTGCAGGGCCCACAGCTCAGCACCATGGACACGGGGGAGGGAGGGAGGGAGGTGTGCACTAGTCCCTTCACAAAAGAAAGGGTCCTACAAGAGCTCGATTAGCTCAGGGTGGACAAGGCAATGGGATCTGATGGCATACATCCCCGGGTACTAAAGGAGCTAAGAGTGGAACTAGCAGAGCCATTATCAGAATTATTTATTGAGTCTCTGAGCACAGGAGAGGTCCCAAAAGACTGGAGAAGGGCTCATGTGATCCCGCTCCACAAGAGTAGTAGCAGGGAGGAGGCAGAGAACTACAGACCAGTCAGTCTTACCTCAGTAGTGGGCAAGATTATGGAAGCACTCCTTAAGGAAAGGATAGTGAAACACCTGGAATCCATAGGAGTACAGGATACAAGACAGCATGGGTTTAAAAAAGGAAGGTCCTGCCAAACTAATCTCATAGATTTCTTTGACTGGGTAACCAGAGTTGTGGACCAAGGGGGAGCAGTTAATGTCACCTACCTTGACTTCAGCAAAGCTTTCGATACTGTTCTACATAGAAGATTGATTAATAAGCTGGGTAGGCTTGGGGTGGGTCAGAAGTTGGTCAACTGGGTGGCAAACTGGTTGATGGGCAGAAAACAGATAGTGGTGGTAAATGGTATACAGTCAGAAGAGATGCAAGTCACAAGTGGGGTACCTCAGAGATCGGTCCTGGGGCCAGTTCTCATCAATATCTTCATCAGTAACATTGCAGATGGACTGGAGGGTAAGGTGTGTCTGTTTGCAGATGACACCAAGATCTGCAACAGAGTAGATGATCCAGATGGGGTGGGAAGAATGAGAAGAGATCTGGATAAACTAGCAAAATGGTCGGAAGAGTGGCAACTGGGGTTTAACACAAGAAGTGCAAGATCATGCACATAGGGAAGAGAAAACCTGAAGCCACCTATAGGCTGGGAGGGAAGTTGCTGGCAGTCACAAGGGAAGAAATAGACTTGGGCGTCATAATCACTTATGACCTGAAATCATCCAAGCATACCGCTAAAGCAGTAGATAAGGCTAGAGGGATGTTGGGGTGTATTAGTAGGGGTATCACAAGTCAGAGGACGGAGGTAATAATCCCTCTTTACAAGACACTGGTTAGGCCCCACCTGGAGTACTGCACGCAGTACTGGAGACCACACATTCACAAGGACATTAACCAAATTAAGGCAGTCCAGAAAAGGGCAACCAAAATGGTGCAGGCACTGCATCAGAAAACATATGAGGACAGATTAATGGAGCTCAATATGCATATCCTAGAGCAAAGGAGGGAGACAGGTGATATGATTGAAACATTCAAACACCTTAAGGGCATTAACAAGATGAAAGAGTCTAACATGTTTCAATATAAGGAAAATAGCAGGACAAGAGGACACAGCATGAGATTAGGAGGGAGGCCAATTAAGGGGTAATGTTAGGAAGTTCTTTTTCACAGAAAGGGTGGTGGATGCCTGGAATGGCCTACCTCAGGAAGTGGTGGATATGAATACAGTGCAGGGCTTCAAACAGGCATGGGATAAGCATAAGGGAGCAATACAGATGAGTATGAATAGATAGGCCATTGACAGAGCAAAGGCTGATGGCACATTCATAAGGTAGAGGAAGAAATGGGCAGACTAGAAGGGCCTTGCAGTCCTTATGTGCCATCAACTTCTATGTTTCTATGTTTCTATCATACAGCTCATAGGCTTGGCCAGGCTCTTTTTAAAGGTTTCCACTGAGGGTACCTCCCTCAGATAGCTTGGTAGTGAATTCCACAGGGCTGGCCTGGCCACCGAAAATGCCCAATCACCCGACTGTCGCAACCTAGCCCTGCGAACCAATGGGTGGAAGTCCTTGGAGGAACGGAAAGAGTGAGTCGGTCAATGAAAAGCCAGGAGGTCTTCCAGGTAGTCTGGATCCCAAAATTGCTTTGGAGATACAGGGAAAATGCCAAATCAATCTGGGAGCACTAGAAGGGTTCTATCTGATAGGCAAATGCCTCAGCTCCTATTTATTTTACTCAGTGGAGAAGCTTATCAGCCAGTGAAATACATATGTAATGAAAGGTCTGAAAGCTTCTTGAACTTAAGAGAAAGACAGAACATTGCTAGAGGTAAAAAGCCTCAGCTCTCTACAAAATGTAATTTTCTTGTCTCTATCTGTCACTGTTCTGTTTCTTCCCTTACTTATTTACCCTCTAACTCTTTCATAGAATCAGAATTGTGCCAGCAGAAAAGGACCATTCGGACCATCGAGTCTGCCCAAGATAGCCCCCGCTCTTTCTTGTTCTCTTTTCATTTTCTCCCCTTTGTTTTGCATCACCTCTTGTTGTTGATTGTTTTCTGTTCTGTTTTCTGTTCTGTTTTCATTCTCCTCTCCCTGCTGCTGACACTCGTCTCTTTTTGGCTTCTTAATAGGCTCCCCTACCTGCAGGACTCAACTTGCACTTCAATACACCTGACAACTTCATCAAGGTGTCCTCCACTGAACCAGTAGGTTTTAAAATATTCCCCATGGGGGGCCCCCGTGATGCTACCAAGGAGGAAGCAGATTCCAATCTGTGGACCGACGGGTAAAGGGGAATGGCATCAAATGGCTGTGGTTTCAGATGGCATGACAGGAACCCTAGGAGACATCATTCAGCATGCCTGACAGGTTATGTACTCCTTTTGGCCCTGCCTATCTTCCCTTCCCTTCATGTAAACACTTGCATAGTCCTGAAGGGCATACACTGCAGAAAGAGTACCTGCGTAATGCCATTAGCAGGGCAGCTTCTAGTGTGGTATAACATGACCCACTTGCACAAGAGAATAACCTGCCAAGGATGCTCTGTAGCTTCTGTGTTGGCCTCCATGCCTGACTTTCATAGCTTGTGGCTTGAACCTTGGTCACCCACTTTCCAGAGAGGTCCCTCACTACTCAGTGCCATGGATCCACCACTGCTGCTAATTATTTTTACTTCTTTTAGCACCTCTTATTCTCTCCTCCTCTCAGAAATCATTCTCTCCTATCTCTCTCCACTTATGTCTCAGGTATTCCAATACATACCAGACAGAAACACCAGCACAATTGCTTTAAGTATAATTTACTTTTCCTTACAAAAGTAGCTTTGAAAGCAGGCAAGTTGCTGCCTCACTGGGTTAAAGGAGTGGAAATCCAAGTGGGAGAACAACTCACCCATGACACCGAACCAGAAAAAGCAGAAGGAGGTCTCTGCAGTAAAAGCCGCTATCAATTACATCAGTAAAAAGACTTTTAACATGGATCCTTTGCATCCTGTTAAATGTCATTCTCACAGCCAGAGATAATGGTATCTGACATACTATATCTTAAAAAAATTACACAACAATCATTTATTGTTACAAAAAATATCTGTATATCAATTACTTGCTATGCAGCTCATTCCACCCAAATATAGTATGTTTGTACAGTTCTTTCAGCAAAGGTTCCCAGTATTATACTAGGTAGATTTTCTCTAGTAACATAAGCTTTGTATTACAGCAATTGCTATAAAAACAGTTTTACATAGTGTACAACATGTTCTCTACTTCAGTACCATGCAAACTAAACAACAAAATTAATTTCTGCAAAGTTAAGTGTGTGACAATCAAAACAGAAGAAACATGCTTCAAACTCTGGGGTTTTAGACATGTCAGCATGGGAAATGGGCAGCCAGTACAGAGTTCCCAAGTGAACGACATAGCAGTACTTGCCAGAGACAGCAAAAGAGACACTCAATTTCTCTCTCTTTCTCTCTCTCTCTCTCTCTCTCTCTCTCTCATCTGTCCCTCCCTCTCTCTCTCTCTCTCTCTCGGACACTGCACAGCCTGAGAACATTGAACATGAACAGCTTAAAAAGAGCACAAAAACTTTAAATACCAACAGGTTAACAGTGAAACTCCATACTTACAGTTCACTCTGGAGAGCTCTAATTTTTCCTCTCAGACCAGCTATCAGAAAATGTTGAGGGGGGGGGGTTACATATTTACGCTCAAGACAGTTACAGCAAAGGAAGCACAGTGCAATCATGGAGAATGAATTGTGAATGAATTACTATTCTGCTCCCCCCAACACACACACACCCAGTTATAGTCATCAGTTTTTTTTGGGAGGCGGTGTTTCCATTCTTACAAAATAAAAGAAAATGTGTCCTCATAAGGAAGGAAACTACATAAAATAACTTTTTGGGTGCATGTTTGAGCTATTTATTCTCACCTAAAATATATTTAATAAGAAATGATGGAATATGTACTTAATTCTTAAAGAGCAGCTGACTCCATTAGGACATAATGCAAAACTTTTGGAGGCAGTATAGCGCGGTGGTTTAAGGCTCTGAGCTACAAACCTGATGACATCCAGCAGACCAGACCTGGGTTTGAATCCCACAGCTTCTGCTTGCATATTGTGTGACCCTGAGCAAGTCACTTAACTTCCCTGTGCTCCCAGGTTGCACCTATAAAAAAGCTTTCAGCTTAGTGTGTGCTACTGCCATTTAAACAACTAAAAAATATATATTTAGACACAGTTCAGCTTGTATTTCACATTAGTTCTGTATTTCTCTTCCCCATTATTTATTACTGAGGCCATCTGCATGAAAAGGGAATCTTTGCTCTTAAAGGATTAATCTACTCCTATTGCTTTCTCCCTGCCTGAGGTTATAATGCTGTACTTGTGACATCATAATTACTCCCATGGCAATGGATTGTGATGTCACAACAGAGGACTATGACATGAAGTAGGGAGTAAGCAAAAGAGGCAGAAAACATTAAGGGATATAGAGCATGTTTCCATGCAAATTTCTTAGTAATGAGTAATGGTGAGGAAAAGTTTATTGAATACATATTATGTTTTTCAAAGTTTTCTTTGAGGCGCCAGCAGCTCTTTAAGTTTGACTCGAGAGGCAGTCCTTTGCCACATGGAGATTAGAATGGTAAATCTACACTTTACTAAGACAGTGTGTGTGTGTGTGTGCATGCGTGTGTGTGCGTGTGTGTGTGTTTTGTGTATGTGTGTGTACTGTATCCGTTTCTGTCAGTGTCTGTGTCAGTACACATAAATGTATTTTTCGGCAGCAGGGTGCTTAAGTTAGTATGTGCATCTGCACTGTTGAGAGAGAAAGAGAGAGTGAGTGTGTGTGTGTGTGTGTGTGTGTGTGGTATCTGTGTCTGTCAGTGTCTGTGTTAGTACACATATATGTTTTTGTCCGCAGTAGAGTGCTCATGTCAGTAAGTATGTCTATTGTTATGTGTGCACATGTGTTTGTGTGTTTTGTGTGTGTATTGTATCTGTTTCTGTCAGTGTCAGTATTAGTACACATATATATATTTGTCTGCAGTGGAGTGCTTATGTCAGTAAGTATGTGTCTGTATTGTTGTAAGAGTGTGTGTGTGTGTGATATGTGATGGTGTGTGCATTTTGTGTATGTGTGTACTATATCTGTGTCTGTCAGTGTCTGTGTTAGTACACATATATGTATTTGTCTGTAGTAGAATGCTTATGTCAGTGAGTATGGATCTGCATTGTTGTAAGAGAGTGTGTGTCTGTGTCTGTGTCAGTGTCAGTGTGTGTGTTTTGGGTATGTGTGTACTGTATCCATATCTGTTAGTGTCTGGGTTAGTACAGATATATGTATTTATCTGCAGCAGAGTGCTTATGTCACTGAGTATGTATCTGTATTGTTAGAGTGTGTGTGTTTGTGACAGTGTGTTTTGTATATGTGTATTGTACATGTGTGTATTGTATCTGTGTGTGTCTGTTAGTACACATATATTTGTCTTCAGTAGAGTGCTTATGTCAGTGAGTATGTATCTGTATTGCTGTAAGAATGTGTGTGTGTTTTGTGCATGTATGTACCGTATCTGTGCCTGTCAGTGTCTGTGTTAGTACACATATACAGTATGTATTTGTTTGTAGTAGAGTGCTTCTGTCAGTGAGTATGTATCTGCATTGTTGTATGTGTGTGTGTAGTTGTGTGTGAGCGTGTGTGTGTGTATGTAGAGTGTGTGTGTGTGTGTGTGTGTGTGTACTTGTCTATCATTTGTTGTGAAGGTGCAACTAACTACTGAACAGTCATCGACAGGAGTGACTGAATTTGGTCCGCAGTCTCAAACTTAATTGTGTCCTCATAAACTTTGTTTATAAAACAATGGTAAACAGAACTAATCATGTTCATTTTAATAAAGCTTGCCAAAGTGGCCCACCTGTAGCTTACCTGTACTGGAGTTGGACCTTCAAAGGATGCTCTGTAGCCCTCCCTGTCTGATCTTCACAGCTCAGGGCTCGAACCTGGGTCTCGCATACCAGAGCAGTCCCCCACTACTCAATGCCATGGAGCCACTACTGCTGCTAATTATTTTTACTTCTTTCTACATATCTCATTCTCTCCTGCCCTCAGAAATCATTCTCTCATGTCTCTCTCCACTTGCATCTCAAGTATTCCAACACATACCAGACAGAAATACCAGCATGATTGCTTTAAGTATAATTTACTTTTCCTTACAAATGTAGCTGCGAAGGCAGGCAGGTCACTGGGTTGAAGGAGTGGAAAGTCAAGTGGGAAAACAACTCACCCATGGCATCAAGCTAGAAAAAAAAACAGAAGTAAGTCACTACAGTAAAAGTCACCATTAATTAGATCAGTAAAAAAATACTTTCAACATGGATCCTTTGCAACTTGTTAAGTGTCATTCTGACTGCCAGAGAAAAGGGTACCTGGCACTGTATATCTTACCAAATAATTATGCAAACAATTATCTACTGTTACACAAAATGTCAGTTACTTGCTACGTGGCTCATTCTGCCCAAAAATGTTTGCACAGTTCTTTCAACAAAGATTACCCATGTAATATTACATAGAGAATACTGGTTGAAAAATCATGCACAACCAACCTGTGGTGCCACAGAGGGGTTTTGATTACATCAGACCTCAAGAGTGTAACTCAAGTGGTCCGATGTAATCAGAAGCCCAAGGGTTGCACATGTGGCTGCCCAACCAGTACTTTTTCATAGTGTATATTTTTTGTCTTTCAGTTTTTATTAAATAAAAAAAAAGTGTTTCCACAGCACTCCTATGGCAGGCAGGCAGTTTCAGTTCAGAACTTGAACTGATTGATGTGGGTGGCAGTCTTGTGAACAACTTAATTGCCTCCAGTATTTCCAATTAGTTGGAACCTTGTTGTGCCACAGAAGGGTACAACCATGTTCCATGACCTTTGAACTGTGATTTCCTCCAGTAACTGAAGCTTTGTGTTACAGAAATTGCTATGAAAATAGTTTTAAAATACTGTATAACATTTTCGTTGCTTCACTACCATGTAAACTAAACAAATTCTTTTTTATGAAGAAGATAATTATGTGATGATCAAAACAGAAGAAAAATGCTTTAAACTCTGGGGTTTTAGACATCCCAACATGGGAAATGGACAGCCAGCACACAGTTCCAAGTAAATGAGACACCAATACTTGCCAGAGACATCAGTACTTGCCACAGAGATTGAGAGATCCAATGTCTCTTCTCTCGCTCTCTCTTTTAACTCTCTGTCTCTCTCTCTCTCTCTCTCTCTCTCTCTCTCTCTCTCTCTCTCTCTCTCTCTCTCTCTCTCTCTCTCTCTGGGACACTGTCTACACAGCCTGAGAACATCTATCATGAACATTTTAAAAACAGAACTACAACTTTAAATCCCAGCAGGTTAACAGTTAAACTCCATACTTACAGTTCACTTTGGAGAGCTCTAACATTTTCCACCAGACCAGCTATCTGAAAATGGGGGAAGTGTTTTACGTATTTAAGAACAAGACAGTTTCAGCAATTGCAGCGATCTGCTCCCTCTACACACACAAACACATCCGTTATAGTCATCAGCTTTTTATGGGAGGTAATGTTTCTAGTTTATAGAGGTAAAAATCTGTGTCCCCATAAGGAAGAAAACTAGATAAAACAACATCTTGGGGGCATGTTTGAGCTATCTGTTTTTCACCTAAATATACTTAATAAGAAATAATGGAATATTTACTTAATTATTTTTGACCTAAAATATATTTAATAAGAAATGATGAAATATTTACTTATTTCTTAATTCTGACTCGAGAGGCAATCCTTGGCCACATGGAGTTTGGGATTGTAAATCTACACTTTACTAAGAGGTTTGTCTGTGTCAGACTGTGTGTGTGTGTGTGTGTGTGTGTGTGTAATGTACTTGTCTACATCAGAATGCTTCTGTCTATGAGTACATGTATCTGCAGTGTGTGTATTTTTCTGCTTCAAAGAGAAAGTGACAGTGAGTGTGTGTTTTGTGTATATGGTACTATATCTGTAAGTGAGTATGTTTATGTGTCATTGCACATGTATGTTATGTATTTGTCTGTATCAGAGTACTTATGTCACTGAGTATGTGTATCTGCATTGGAAGAAAGTGAGAGTAAGTGTGTGTGTATGTCAGAGAGTATGTGACAGTGCATGTGTGTACTGTATCTTTGTCAGTGTACATGTTACTATATATATATATATATACATATATATATGTATTTGTCTTCAGCAGGGTGCTTATGTCAGTAAGTATGTATCTGTATTGTAGGAGTGTGTGTGTGTGTGTGTGTGTGTGTGTGTGTGTGTACTTGTCTTACATTTGTTGCAAAGATGCAACTAACTACTGAACAACTGTCAACAGGAGTGAATGAATTTGCTCTGCATAGTCTCAAACTTGTTTTCCTCGTGAATTTTATCAGACAATGTTAAAGAGCATCGATCATGCTCATTTCAATAAAGTTGACCAAAGCAACCCTCCGGTAGCTTACCTGTACCAGAGTTAAATAGCACCAATTTTAATGCTTTTCATTTTATACAGTATTTTGTGAAGGGGAAGGGATTGTAAATAAAAGCAGGCTGCACTCTCTTTTCCCCTTCCAGGTCCCAGGGGCATTCTGCTCCACCCTTGTTCTGCCCCATGCCCAAAGCTTTGTGACATCAGAGTTTGTAGAGTGTGGGGGAGTGCTCCACTGATATCTATGGGGCATTTGTTTGCTTTATTTATGTTTTAGAGTGTCAGTCAGGGCATATCATGGCCGGCAATCAACTAAGAAGAGCCTCCTTAGTTGATCAGTGGATATGATGTGCCCCCAGTAACCATACAAAATATAAAAAAAGACATAATAATGCTGTCAATGCTATCAATGGGGCATGCCCCCCCCCCAGACTCTGATGTCAGAAAACATTGGAGCATGGAGACAGATCTGAACTTCCTTGGGACCAGGAAGGGGAAGGGATCAGGCAGCAAGTTTTTATTTATGATCCCTTCCCCTTCATGAAATAACAAATGAAAAATGTTAAAATTGGTTCCATTTATGTCTGGTGCAAGTAAGCAACTGGTGGTCACTTTGGGAAAGAACCCAAACTGGTGCTCTAGAAAGGCAGAAAGGACAACTTTCAGAGTTGTGGTGCTCTATGGGGAAATTGAAACAGCAGTAGTCCTTCAGTGGGAATCCTTCTGTACTAGTGCTCACTTCTGATGTAGCCCACACACGGGCCTCACTCATCGCTGTTCCTGTGGTCTATTACTTTTTTTCATGCAGTGAGTAATAACCACATGCAGAATCTCACAGCAGACTTCAGGAGGAAAATGCAATGACTCAGATTTAAAGAACCAGTTCATCCTCATACAGTGGTCCAAAATAGTATTTAAGTAGCTGGTCATTCCTTTTTATGTATGAAGTACTTTTTTAGATGATGGATCTAGAGCAAGGAGGCTGGCATATTCATGCGTTCATTCATTCATTCATTTTCATTTTATACTGAAAATCTGTAGTCTAAAACCACATTTTCACAGATGTCCAGTGTATCAAGTACTTACAGTATGCAAAACACAAACAATATAAATAATAAAAACAATATATAAGAATAACTGTCTTAAAGATCGGTTATAACACTTATACACAGAGTTTGTCAGCATATAGTTCCTTAGTGTTATTTTAAAACTGGTCATTTTAGTACAACCAACCACATTACTGGGAAGTTTATTATAGAGGATAATAGGAGAGAAGTTTAAGGAATTTTAAACAACTTTGTGTGGTATGAAGTGTTCTTAAATGAAGATCTGTTTTGCATTCTTGCATTCCATTGGACAAAGTAATCATTTTTAGACAAGAGGGTATTAATACTGTTAGGAAAAAAAAAACAGATGAATTTTATGTAGGAACAGTGGAGAGCAAAAGACAAAATGGTCAGTAATGGATAAACAATTAAATGAATTATATAATAAATAGTGCTGTGTGGACCTAGGGCAACCTGTGGCAAACCAAGTAATACTATGACAGGTTGACCTTAATTTGGTTAGCAAACCTTAAGAGGTATAAGAATATACAACTGAACCATATTCCAATACAGAAAGTAATAAGCTATGGGTTAGAATGTGTCTGACTTCATATCTAGAGCTGTTCCTGTTTTTACTGCATAAGCATGTGACCTCACTGAATATGACATCTCAAGTGACCAATCTGGCAGAAAGAGAGTAGCCTGTCTTAGACAGCTGTGATACTGCAGTCAGTATCCACTGTCCCACTTCCTAGAACATGCAGACTAGAGTCTAATTGTATATATCATGGGTATCATGCTCTGCTACTGAAATCTGCTCAGATCCCAGTACAAAAGGAATAAAGCTGGTTATTGCAATGCTAAGTCAGGTATGATTATTTAGACCATGAAGCCCAGAGGAATGAAATCCTGTTTGAATCGGCTACAAGAAACGGTCTCATTGGACACCACACTTCCTGTGCAATACATCCTTGATTCCCTTCACCATGTCAGAGGATGATCATGCAGAGTCACATTTTGTTCAGCCAGAATTACCACCTGGTTTCTCAACGAGAAATTTGCAGCCCTCTCACCAAACTACAAAGCCCTGTGATTACAATTGCCTATCACAACCAGTTATACAACCCTTTCTAGCAATTAATCCCCCCCAAAGTTGTTCCAGGCCCTCATAAGCTGGATGCCTTGTGTGCTTTTTCAGGAGGTGGCCTGTACTACCATTCTCAATGGGAAGTAAACTTTGTTGATGATTTTTCAGTATGAGACCGCAAAAATTCATTTTTGTTTATCTCCTCCTTTTATATGCTGTTATTTAAAGGAACTCTGGCCTAACCAGACATCTCAAACTCCATCTAGCCTACCCCCATGTGGTGCTGCCTTCACCTCCACATGTAAAGGTTAGCAAATGTTTCAAATTAAGGACCCAGTTCCCTGATGTGGATGAACTTAGAGCCTGGGTCACTGGCCAAAACCTAATATTATTACGCTGTAGGAAACATAGCTTAATCCCATGATACCTGATCCCCATATTCTGATACAAGGTTACTTTGTGTACAGGCAAGATCGTAATAAGTGAGGGGGTGGGGTATCCTTCTATACTGTAAATAAATGTATGGTTTCAGATGTAGCTGCTATCATGTCTGCTAATGTTCAGTTTCTCTTCAAGAAAATCCACTTTCACTCCTATATATCCATATTTGTAGGCTGTAATTGCAGACCTCAAAAGGGGGCTCATAACTCAGATGCTAACAATCACTGCAATTGGTTCTACCACTTGCAAAATCAACCTCACATTTGTCTTAGGTGAGATCAACTACTACTGACTGGTTGCAGGCTTACCTAAATACAAATATTCCCTCTCCAGTACAAACCTCTCCCAAAGTATTACACTGTCCATGAGGTTTAACCCAGAGCGGTGGTCTAAGGTTTTGCAGTGGAAATTCAGTGCAAAAAGTGCAACATAGAAACATAGAAACATAGAAGTTGACGGCAAATAAGGATCACATGGCCCATCCAGTATGCCCATTTCTTTTTCTACCTTATGAATGTGCCATCAGCCTTTGCTCTGTCAATGGTCTATCTATTCAAACTTATTGGTATTGCTCCCTTATGCCTATCCCATGCCTATTTGAAGCCCTGCACTTTATTCATATCCACCACTTGCACATTGGGAACAGGAACTCCAGAACAGATAATTGGACCGGGTGGGTTAAGATGGACAATACTACTAATGAAAGGGACCTAGAGTCATCAGAAGTTACTCCTTTAAACAACCTAGCCAATGTAACAAGGCCTACAGCAAGGTAACCAGAATGTTGAGGTATATTGGGAGGGGATTTGATAGCAGGAATAAGGAGATATTATTGCTTCTTTATAGATCACTGGCTTGGCCACTCCTGAGGTACTCTGCTCAATTCTGGTGTCCTCATTTGAGGAAGGACAGGAACAGTCTGGAGACACAGCAGCATAGAGTAACAAAAATGATTCATGGCCTGCAGGACAATCCTACAAAGATCGGCTTAGGGCACTGAAAATGTAGTAAATGGAGGCCAGAAGGGAGAGGGATGATATGATTGTCACAAACACACTCAGCAGGTCAGGCCTTCAGCTCCCACAGTGCCAACCTCTGAGCACAGTATTGTGAACAGGTTACAGACAGGGTAACCCTCCTGTCTGCTTGTGGGTCCAAATCACCTTTGGTCTCAAGTTCTGGGGGGATTCAAACTGTGAACCTTATGCTAGCATGTCCAAATGTACAGGCTCAGATAATCTGCTCTTCGGGGGGGATGCCAGATATCTTTCACCTAAGGGCACCTAACCACGTATCCAATGAACCCTTAAAACTATATGAAAGACCTTAGGTATATTCTTACCTTTTTCCAGTTTGGTAACACCATCAAGCCCTTCAGAACAGCTGTCAACTTAACCACGTATAAATCACATGCAAAAAGAACTTCGAAGACACATCCAGGCAGTCTTTTCAAATGAAAGGTTTACTTAAAAATGGATAAAAATATGGAAAAGGTAAACACAGAAAACTATATCACAAAGCATACAATCACTTAAAAGAAAAGCGAAGAAAACTACAGACAAACTCCTACCACAATATATTTAGATATTTTCTATCAATGTATTACCTCTACGTGCCTAAGTTAGAGATCTTGTTTCTTAAGAGTCCAAAATGAAATGTCTCTAAGATCAGACACAAGTCCTAGGTTAAAACTGTGTCTCACTCTCATACACCCCTTCCATGATGTCATCTAGCTTCTCCTTTTAGAATAAAAAAATGATACAAACAATGATCTTCCTGTCAGAACATACTTTGTATACTGTGACTTCAGCAAAAACTAATTTCCCAAATTATGACAGTCTTTAATCAACATTTTCTTTGATCTTGTGTGGTTTCCTGTTCCCAAGGCATGAACGTTTTTTTTACAACTTTAGAACCATAGTGGGAACATGTTTTTCCTCTAAGACATCATAAAAGTTTATGAGCCCTTTATCCTGGTAGCTTAGTCAGTTCTAATTAAGTCAGAAACAGGAGACCCTTAATTAAGTCTCTCTAGTATTTTAGTTACCTCCTGGTTTCAGGTTAATATATCCTGTTATTTCCATTAAAACCTGGGAGGGGGGAGCACCCATAGCCCATCTGGTCTTATGGAGACAATCACACACTGCATTTTTATACTACAAATATCATAGAACAATCATAACCAGCTGGCCAAGCATCACAATCCTTCCCTCCTACACTGAATTTGGGGGCTCTATCCCTTGCAGGAGATGAGCTTCCCAAATCAGTTCACTCCTCATACAGACGTGACAGGCCATTGCTGTTCTGATTGGTCGCTCCAGCCCTATGTAAGATCATCATGTCATACCCTTGCAAGGCAAGACTCCATCTTAACAGTCTACCATTAGTTTTTCCCATTTGGGTCAGCCAACCTAGGGGGTTGTGGTCCGTTTGTACCGCAAAATGCTGCCCGTATAAGTATGGCTCTACCTTCTTTAGGGCCCATACTATGGCAAGACACTCTTTTTCCACAATAGAGTATGCCTACTCCCTGGGAAGTAACCTTTTACTCAGGTACAATTCCAGGTGATCTTCTCCTTGGTTGGATGTCTGACTCAGTACTGCCCCAATACCCGCATCTGAGGCATCAGTCTGAACTATAAAAGGTCTGCTACAGTCAGGACTTGTCAACACAGGAGCACTGCACAGTGCCTCCTTCATTCTGGTAACGGCTTTTTCACAGGCTGGATCCTAGGTAATTTTCTTAGGCATCCTTTTCTTTACCAGGTCTGACAGGGGAGCAGCCAGGGCACTGTAATTGGGTACACATTTCCTATAGTACCCTGCTGTCCCTAGAAAACTCCTGACCTGCTTCTGCATTTCTGGTCTGGGCCATGCCTTGATCACCACTATTTTTACTTGGTTTGGACGGAGCTGTCCCTGGCCTACAACATGCCTGAGGTATGCCACTTCAGCCATAGCCACCTGGCACTTCTCAGCTTTGACAGTGACCCCAGCCCTCTGTATCCTGCCCAGCACTTCCCTAAGGTGGGACAGGTGTTCCTCCCAGCTGGCACTAAAGATGGCAGTGTCATTCAGGTATGCCACAGCGTACTCCTCAGCACCATTTAACACCTGGTTCACCAACCTTTGGAAAGTGGCTGGGGCGTTCTTCATTCCAAAAGGCATTACTTTAAATTCAAATAAGCCTGTTGGAGTGATGAAGGTCAACCTTTCCCTAGCTCTGTCAGTTAACTCAACCTGCCAATACCCCTTTGTCAGGTCAATGGTCGTAAGGTAGGTCATCCTTCCCAACTTGTCCAGGAGTTCATCTGTCCAGGGCATCGGGTGGGCATCTGACTTTGTGACTGCATTCAGTCCATGGTAGTCCACACAGAAATGAGTAGAGCCACCTGGCTTGGGCACAAGGACTACAGGTGAGGCCCAGGGACTGTGGGATCTCTGAATTATCCCTAAATCCAGTATTTCCTCCACCTCCCTTCTAATGTCCTTTTGGACAGCCTCTGACACCCGATAGGCTGTCTGCTGAATGGACATCTGTGTCCCTGTCTCCACATCGTGCGTTCCTAAGGAGGGTTAGTCCACGCTTGGTGCTAAGCAGGGGGGCAAAGTCTGCTAAAACCTCCCTTACTTCCTGGATTTTGACTGGGGCCAGCTGGGGAGACAATTTAACTGCCTCCACAGAGGACTCATGCTTACTTTCTTCCAGCAAGTCCAGAAGGAGGTCTCCTTCGTCAGTCCCCTCCCCAGGACTACATACTGCGAACACCATGTCAGCTCTATTAGCATATGGTTTCATCTTGTTGACATGACACATCCTTTCTGTCTATCTACTGTCAGGTAATTCTATGATATAGTTCACGTCATTTACATTCCTAACTACTTTGTGCAGTCCTGCCCACTCAGCCTGAAGCTTGTCTTTCTGGAGTGGAATAAGGACCATGATTTCCTGACCCACTGTGTATGAGCAAGCTCTGGCTCTGCAGTTGTACCACACTTTTTATTTCTGTTGGGCAGCTGCCAGGTTGCTCTGGGCTGTCCCCATAATCTCCTTCAGCCTTTCCCAAAACCTAAAGACGTAATCCACTATGAGAGTTCCCTGGGTGGCATGCTTGCCTTCCCAGTCCTCCTGGATCAAGTCCAGGGGTCCACGTACCCAGCATCCATGTAAGAGTTCAAAGGGGAAGAATCCTGTCAACTCTTGGGGCACCTCCCTGTATGCAAACAACAAGTGGGGAAGGTATTTCTCCCAGTCCCTTCCATGCTGTTTAACAAATGCTTGGAGTATTGACTTCAGGGCACCATTAAATCTTTCCACAAGCCCTTTGGCTTGCGGGTGATAAGGTGTCATGCATCTCTGCACCATCCCACACTTCTCCCACAATCATTTCATCAGGTCTGACATGAAGAAAACCCCTCAATCGGTGATAACCTCCTGCAGAAACCCAACATGGGAGAAAATCCCAAGTAAGGCATCTGCCACTTTGTCTGTACTCAGTGAGGATAGGGTGACTGCCTCGGGGTATTAGGTGGCATAATCCACCACAGTCAGGAGGAACCTCTTCCTGGAGGAGCTGGGGGTATTCAAAGGCCCCACAATATCCATTCCCAACCCCTGGAATGGCTCCTCTACTATGGGCAAGGGAATTAGGGTGGCTTGGGTTTTCTTACCTGCCTTCCCTATTTCTTGGCACCGGTGACAAGGCCTGTAATACTCCTTCACTTGGGTGAAGTTGGGCCAATAGAAATTCTGGGCTAACCGCTGTGTAGTGTGCGTGATTCCCAGATGACCAGACAAGGGAATATCATGTGCAATCTTGAGCAACTGCTCACGATACCCCTGGGGAATGACAAGCTGCCTGCCTATCACCCCTCGCTCTGTCTGCACAGCCTGAGTATACATCAGTCCATTTTCCCAATAAACCTTATATTTACCATCACCTTCCTGTGCTCCATCAGAGTCTGCCAAAGCCCTCAGCTTCTCTAGACTAGGGTCACTTTTCTGAGCAGCTGCAAACTCCTTACACATTCCCAAGGTATGGGATAGGTCCCCTTCAGTCTCTAAACTAGGGTCCCTAGCACTAGCATCAGGGCACTCAGAATCACTGTCATCCCTAACCTTCTGACAATGGGTCACCCCTCCTTCTTCGGAGTAACCCTCCATAGTTGTGTGGTTAACTGCTACTGGGGAAATTTCTACTCCCTTTTCATTAGTCTCCAGATCAAGAGACACGGACTGGGGAAATCAGCCTCCCAGGGATTTCCACACTGGTTTCTGTGGGATCCAGGGAACTCCAATTTCCCCTTCCCACTTGGCTATGGGTAACTGCACACACCATCCCCTGTTTGAGATAGTTGCCAAGGATGACATCAACTGCTAACATTCTGGCCACAGCCACCTGTTGCACAGTTCCCCCTGTTATACCCCAGTCCAGGAGAACACTAGCGCGTGGCAATGTAGTCTCCTCACAAGTGAACCCCTGCAAAGTTACAAATTCATTGGGTATAAGCAGACCAGGCTCTATCAGATCCCCTTTTACCAATGTTAGGGATGCCACTGTGTCTCTTAACCCTTGTGTCTGTACACCATTCACCATGGCTGGATGCATGTGTTCCCTCATGTTCCCAGGCATGCTTCCAGGGACACACAAATAACCCACTTCTTTCCTAGCCCCATGTTGCGTATTGCTCACCCTTTTGGGACACTGTCTGGCAATATGCCCAGTTTCTTTACAAACCCAACATTCATTTATTTTCTCAGAGAACTCTTTTCTCTTAAACCTGGGGCTAACTGGTTTCACTGGAGGCAGTGAGGGTTTTAGCTGCCCTTAAGGAGTGCTTTTCCCTTTCTGTGCTGTCCCACCTGCCCTATTCACTCTCAGAGCAGGTCTGCTCTTGGCACAGTGGTCCGAGAGTTCAGCAGCCTCTTGCACTGTTTTGGGATCTCGGTCCTCCAGCCAGGTTTTTAGCTCTGCTGGGCATGCCCCAAAAAAATGTTCTAACAAAATTGCATTTTCAATTTTATCTACAGAGTTTGTTTCAATTCCTTCCCACCAATGTTTTAAAAACTGATGCTGATTCGTGGCTAGCTCCTCGTAGCTCATATTAGGGCTTCTCCTGAGCTTATGGAATTTAGCTCTGTATGCTTCAGCAGTTAAATCAAACTTTTTTAAAAGTGCAGCTTTAAGTTTGCTATAGTCATTACTGTCCTCATTGTCCATTTGACCCAATGCATCCCGAGCTTTCCCGGTAAGTAGTGGGGATAGCTGGAAGCTCCATGACCCTCTAGGAATTTTAGTCTGAATAAAACTTTTTCAAAGGAATTTAAAAAGGAATCCATATCCTCCCCCTTTTTAAATTCAGCTATCAATTTGAAATTCAATTTGTAATCCAGTCCTGTAGTTCCAGTTAAACCCAAGCCACTTACCTGCTCTGGTGTTGGTGGTTGGAGTCGTAACTTCTCCAGTTCATGTCGCCTCTGGCGCTCAAGCTCCTCACGTTCTGCTTCTTGCTGTTCTCATCCCCTCTTCTCCTCTGTGGCTCATTGGTGCTCACGCTCTTCACAGTCTGCCTCTCACTGTTCACGGTCCACTTCTCACTGTTCTCGCTCCCTCTTCTCCTCTGCGGCTCATCTCTCTCACTCTGTTTCTCTCTGGAACTCCAGCTCCATTCTGCAAAACTCAATCTGCAGTCTGAGTGCTTCTGGCTGCAGAATGCTGGTGATCTTTACCAGCTGCTGTGGCCCTTTGCTGGCACTGGCCCTTCTGTCATCCTCACCAGATCTGGACACTGTACTGGCCACTGGCCCCTCCATGTTCAAGGTTTGCTCCCTTACAGTCACAGTCAGTGAC
This sequence comes from Neoceratodus forsteri, assembly GCA_016271365.2. Classification (NCBI taxonomy): domain Eukaryota; kingdom Metazoa; phylum Chordata; order Ceratodontiformes; family Ceratodontidae; genus Neoceratodus; species Neoceratodus forsteri. Next base: position 538,647,971 of record CM028129.1, read on the forward strand.
TCGATGCTCTAGGCATCAGCTGCCATCAGGGCATCCATGAGGTTCTGCTTGGTGGCTGTCACCTCATACAGGACTCCTCTGTCCTGGCACAACTGCCTTGAGTAGTCTACAGTGTGCCCACTGTAGTTGGAAGACATCTTCTTCCCTAACTACGGCTACTCTAACTTGCACTTTAGAAAAAAAAACAGGTAGGAACTCGACTGTAAGCAAAATGATATAGTTCTGTTTTCTTTTTAAAAATAAATCACTGCCTTATTTTGCAAGTGAGCTGTAAAGTATTAAGCTGACACACTGAACAGTTAAAGCTTGTGGTACCAGATTTTATCTGCACTGCTGCCAACCAATCTGTCACAAACGCACTCATCAGGTCAGGCCTTCTGCTCCCATAGTGCCAACCTCCGAGCGCAGTATTTTGAACAGGTAACAGACAGGGTAACCCTCCTGTCTGCTTGTGGATCCAAATCACCTTTGGTCTCAAGTTCTGTGGGGATTCAAACTGTGAACCTTATGCTAGCATATCCAAATGTACAGGCTCAGATAATCTGCTCTTCGGGGGGATGCCAGATATCTTTCGCCTAAAGGCACCAAACCAGGTATCCAAAATGAACCCTTAAAACTCTATAAAAGACCTTAGGTATATTTTCACCTTTTCCCAGTTTGGTAACACTATCAAGCCCTTCAGAACAGCTGTCAGCTTAACCATGTATACATCACATGCAAAAAGAACTTCAAAGACACACCCAGGCAGTCTTTTCAAATGAAAGGTTTACTTAAAAATGGATAAAAATATGTAAAATGCAAACACAGAACACTATATCACAAAGCATACAATCACTTAAAAGAAGAGCAAAGAAAACTACAGACAAACTCTACCACAATACATTTAGATCTTTGCTGTCTAATGTATTACTTCTAAGTTCCTAAGTTAGAGAGTTTGTTTCTTAAGAGCCCAACAAAGAAATGTCTCTAAGATCAGACACAAGTCCTAGGTTAAAACTGTGTCTCTCTCATACACCCCTTCCATGATGTCATCTAGCTCCTCCTTTTAGAATTAAAAAATGATACAAACAAAGATCTTCCTGTCAGGACATATTTTAAATACTGTGACTTCAGCAAAAACTAATTTCCCAAATTATGACAGCCTTTAATCAACATTTTCTTTGATCTTGTGTGGTTTCCTGTTGTCAAGGCATGAAAGGTTTTTTTTTCAACTTTAGCACCATGGTGGGAACATGTTTTCCCTCTAAGACATCATAAATGTTTACAAGCCTGGTAGCTGAGTCAGTTCTAATTAATTCAGAAACAGGAGACCCTTAATTAAGACTCTCTAGTCTTTTAGTTACCTCCTGGTTTCAGGTTACTATATCCGGTTATTTCCACTAAAACCTGGGAGGGGGAGCACCCATAGCCCAGCTGGTCTTATGGAGACAATCACTCACTACATTTCTATATCACAATATCATAGAACAATCATAATCAGCTTGCCAAGCATCACAATGATAAAGTCCTTCAATTTCCTGAAAGGAATGAACAAGATGAGCTGCAAGGAACTATTTCACAAGAATAGTTATGTTATTTACAGCAAATTTAGAACACAGAGACATAAGTGGAAGCTGGCAGGAGGGAAACTCAGGAGGGATGTGAGGAAGTATTTTTAATGGAGAGAGAGACTCAGCTGTGGAACAGTTTGCTGACTGAGATGGTGGGAGTCAAGACCATTAGGGACTTCAAACATGGCTGGAACAGAGTTAAGGGCTTAATAGTCAGCGGGGTGGGGTAGCATCAAGGCAGGGAACATGCAGATGAGTGGTGTGGGCATAAACCCTGTACAGACACTAGATCTCAGGAGTAGGATAGGGTATTATAGGCAGACAAGATGGATCAATGGTCTTTCTCTGCTATCAAATTCTATGTTTCTAACCCTGCTTCCAGCAATCACAACATCCTTGATTGGGATTCTTGTTAATTACATGGAAAGAGTCAGAGCTGCTTTCATACCTTCAGATTGTTGTACTGACTATGGCATTATCTTGTGCATCAGGAAGATGTGATGCAAAAAAATTCCTCCAAAGCTAATCACTGTATGATCCTGCAGGCATTTCAATATGAAGGACTTCTGTGAAGACCTGTCAACCATAAACTGACCTAATCCACCTGGTCGCCTCCATAATAGCAGTTTGGGACGTTTGCCACTGAATTCCTTTAAGTCTACAATAAGCATGGTCCAATCAGAATGTACAAGGTCAAGAGGCCCCACTGCCCCTGGAGCTCAAAGGAGATTATTAAAAATTGTTCTCACACAGTGATTCTGCCTTAGATAGATTCCAGAAAACCAGATCCATCAGTGAAGGCATGAACCATAGGCGTTCCCGTCACCAGTGCAAATCTACAGTAGCAAAATCCAAGGCTAATAAACTACTATTACAACTACTGAGAGGATAATAAGCATATTTCCAGTAAATTCTGGCCTGTGGTTGGAAACCAATTTAATATGGATCATCAAGAGCAACTCAACTAAATGAGGAATCACTCTGGGAATCTGTTTACTTTCCTTCCAGATGTTGTTAATTGCTTTGGTATCCACTTCATAAATCTCAATATTGCCACTAAGCTTATGGGCCCCTCAGTCCCTCCCCTGGTTAGCAGCTCATCAGAAATCTCAGTGCCAGACAGGCTGAGCCTACCATCCTTTATCTTCAGGCAAATCAGTCCTGTGGAAGTCCACAAAGTGCTGATGGGCCTAAGTCCAAGCAAGAGCGTTGATGCAGGCTCCCTGGACCCAAAGCTTCTTTGACTCACAATGTATCACTTTTGCATCCCAATTACTGCACTTTTAAAACTATTACTTACATCAGGTGAGATATAATCTGTCTGTAAGTGTGCAAGAGATCCACTCGATAAACAGAGGGCAAAGCATGACCTAAACAAATACAGACCCACATCATCCTCCATGCTATCATCAAGGTTCTTCAAAAATGTATTTCCAGCTAACTGGTTAGCTCAACCAGCACCACCATCGCTCATCCTTGCAGTCCAGCTTCAGTAAAGGACATTCCACCATCTCTGGAATTATCAGACACCAATGATTTGCACTCAGCCATTGATAATTGTCTCCTTACAGGGGCCTTCTTCATAGGCCTCTCCAAGGCCTTTATTTTCATGGATCATGTATGTTCCCTAATCAAGGAGACATCCAGCATCAGAAAACATATATTAGACTGATTTAGGAAGTATTCTCAACAGAGGCTGGAACATGTGAGGAATCTTAGATAAACTGAACTTGCTACATAGGATCATAGTGAAAACAAGAAATGGTACCCGAGTTTGGCAGAGATTCACTTTAACAGAACGTACGTACAGACCACCAATGCTTTGAAAGTGGGATGTAGGACATGAAACATCAGAAGCAACTTTTTGAAATAATTTGAAGAATAAATACAGCGTGATTCAAATTTAGGAGCAGAGTTTGCCTTGTCCTTCTTTTGTTATGTTTTCCATAAAGGAACACCTGTGACCAAACATTTCCTATCCCTTTGCAAAGGTAGATGTATTCAGATTTCACATCCTTTTTCCTGAATCATGTACTTCTCTGACAGAAAGTAGGTCTCAGCCTAACATTCATCAAGTGGTTCAAGAATTGTCTAAGTGGCCATACCCATTTAGTGCCTATACAAGTTATTAACTAAGATCAAGTTGGTATAAACAAGTGAGTACCCTAAGACTTATACTCTACACTCTATTTTTCTCTATTTTTGTAAATGCTCTTCAGTGGCTGAGGAGGAGGTGTCATCTTCATATATATGTAGACAACACCATCACTTACTACAGCGCACTATTCATGTCCCATGTCAAGAAAGTCCTCCACTCCAAGTTCAATATGATCTCTTTTGTTTTTCAACAATCACGTGATCCTAAATTCAACCATAACTAAATCAGTTGTTTTTGGCCCCAGAGTATGTTGAAATATTCAGCAGAACCTTTTGATATCAAGATACTAGATAGCGTCCATTAAGAAAATCAGTGTCTTTAAATAGATTCAATTCAATTCAATTCATGTTTATTTTTAAAGCGCCTTTCAAAATCAAGGCACTGTACAGATTAAATAAAACAGGAAAATCCAACATTAAACAATCACAACTATAAAGGAAAAGCCAAAGTAAAAAGATATGTTTTTAAAGCAATTTTAAAACTGTCAACGGTCGGGCATTCTCTTAACCAATGAGGTAGAGAATTCCACAGGGTAGGAGCTGAAAAGGCAAAAGCACGAGATCCTGACAACTTCAAACGAACCCTGGGAATCTCTAGCAATCCCTCATTGGCGGAGCGGAGGGGGTGGAGGGGGCAATAGGGAACCAGAAGATCTTTCAGGTAACTGGGTCCCTGATCGTGTAGGGCTTTAAAGGTTAGTAAACCAACCTTAAGGTGATCCACCACCGAACAGGCAGCCAGTGCAGTTCATGAAACACAGGCATAATATGACTGGTTCTAAGAGTCCCAGTCAAAGCCTGGCTGCAGCGTTCTGCACCAGCTGAAAGCGGCGGATGTCAACCCCTGGTAGCCCTAGGTAGAGGGAATTACAGTAATCCAGGCGGTGGTAACAAAGCGTGGACCAAAGTCGAAAGGTCCTCCTGGGGAATCAGATGTTTCACCCGGGCGATATTCCTCAGATGGTAAAAAGAGGATTTGACAACAGCTGACACTTGTGATTTCAGGGTCAGACCATCATCAAAAATAACACCCAGATTTCGCACCTGTCGAGAGCTAGAGAGCGGTACACCACCAAGTAATAAACCCGATGGCTGTCCAACACCCAAACCCCTCCCTGGATGACCTGGATCCACAACCAATACCTCAGTCTTATCCGGATTAAGTTTTAACCAGCTCGAACTCATCCAAATTCTGATCTCATCCAGGCAGTTGTTAGAAACGGAGAGTGCATCACTCTGATCGGGAGAAAGGATAGGTACAGCTGAGTATCATCTGCATAGCAGTGAAAACTCAAGCTGTATCTCCTGATGATTTCTCCAAATGGCAGCATATACACTGTAAACAATATGGGAGCTAAAATGGAGCCCTGTGGTACCCCACATGGTAGGGAGAAGGCGTCAGAGGAATAAATTCTGGTGACAACTCTCTGAGACCTACCGGTGAGGTAAGAACGAAACCATTAAGTGGACTGTACCAGACAGCCCACAAAAACCCATGATCGTTCCAGTAGCACCCCATGGTCTACAGTGTCAAATACAGCAGAAAGATCAAGAAGGACCAGAATGGTACAAGCCTTCTGATCTCTGGCCATTAGAGGTCACTCAATACCGAACAAGGGCAGTCTCAGTACTATGCCTTTCCTGAAGCCAGATTGGAGTATCATAGACATTATGGGAGGTAAAATGATCATCCAATTGCAGTGTAACTGCCTTTTCAATAACCTTACCAACAAATGGCAGGTTAGAGATAGGCCGGTAGTTAGCTAGACAGTCTGGGTCCAAGGAGGATTTTTTTTAGGAGTGGTCGAACTACTGCCTCCTTAAGAGGGTTAGGAAAAACCCCCCTCTCCAAGGATTTCCAGACAATGTTAGCAAGGATTGGGTAGATAACTTCTACACAACCTACTAACAGCGGTGTAGGACCCGGATCCAAACTACAACTGGTTGGATGCATTGTTTGGATGATCTTCACAATGTCAACAATTCCAGGCGGTGAAAATCCAACCAGACAGGCCGGGGACTAGAGTACCACAATCATCCACCATAATCCCCGAAGGAAGGTCGGACCAATGCGGACCTGATGCCGGCAACCTTATCTGCAAAGAAGCGGCGGGAACTCCTGCGCATCTAAGCTGAGAAAAAGGCTTCTCTAGGCTGAAGACAGACTGGATTGCACAGTCTGTCCACAGTCCGGAAAAAGCTGAGCAGTCGATTCTTTGCAGCAGAAATCTCTCTGGACAGGAATTCTGCCTTCTTACAGTGATTTCTGATTGGTAGCCATCATAATGGGCTAGCAATCTAAGCCTGTCAGCATCAAGGCCCAATTTCCGCCAGGCTCTCTCCAGCCTTGACCTACGCCTTAATTCCTTCAAGGGCCATCAAACCATGGACTCCTTGGGACGGATGGTGAGAGGCCGATACGAACAAGAGCAATTTTGTCCAGAGCATCTCCACAGCCTTATTATAGGCAAGTACAAGACCATCTGGACTCATGCATTCACCCGACAAACTCGATAGATCCAACACCGCCATTAGGTCATTGGGGCCAATACCCCTTAAAGGGCGGTATTGGACCATCTCCGTAGGGGCAGACCTATTAGAGGGGGCCCTGAAGCTGAACCTTATGGTGTAATGGTCCGACCAGCTGACTGGTTCCACCCCCAGGTCAGTGATCTCCATACCCAAGAGAAAGACCAGATCTAATGAATGACCCCTATATGGGTAGAGGCGGTAATAACCTGTGTCAGGCCCAGTGTATTCATCAACTGGAGGAGACTTTGACCAAAATGAGAGAGTTCATCATCGACCCAGGTGTTGAAGTTGCCCAGAGTATTAATCTGGGAAACCTCAACACAAGGTGAAACAATGAAGTCTGCAATCTCCTGTAGGAATTCGCCACCGCACCTGGTGGACGGTAGACGAGGAGAATCCCACAACCTGCACCCTCGCCCAGGATATGTTCAAAAGATCTGGTGTTCCCCAATGGAACATCCACAAGGCCCAGTTCCGATTTAAACATAATGGCCACACCTCCGCCCCTACGATCCAGCTTTGGACGGTGTATCACCGAGAACCCAGCTGGTGTTGCCAAGGCCAATATAGGGCCAGGATTTTCATCCAGCCAGGTCTCGGTGATGCAAGTCAGATCAGATGACCCAGCAAGATCAGCTATAATAGCTGTCTTGTTTTTTATAGATCTGGCATTGCACAACACCGCCAAGGCAGGATGAGATGTCGGGGAAGACCTCGGCACCTGTCCGATATCTTGGGACTCTTGGGTATGGGGACAAGATAAGAGCAACCTCTATCCTGACCCATTTCACCCCAGGACGTCTTCTGGACCCTAAAATCCCGATCCGCCTCCCTCTCCTGTCCCCCACAGGCCCAGCTTTCCACTTAGTCCTCGCCTCTTCAGAATGCCCAATGCTCGACACCTAAAATAGGTGTCGGATGACAATAGGTGGGCACTCAAATGGATGAAGTTCCCTGAGCCTAGTGGGGAACAATGCTAACCATCATTAATTAAATAAATCACAAAATAAACCTAAAAATCAAACCTATAAGTACCACACTCACTAACACACTCTCCTCACTCTCTCTCACAGAGGGAGGGTGAGTAAAACAAATAAACTAACATAAACCAAAAATCAACTCAGAAATAACCAAGCAATAAAATTAAAATAGAAATCCAATAATCTAAAATACAATAAAATAGCTTATTAAATATTAAACAGATTTGAATTTTAAAGCAGATTTGTATTTTAAAACAGTGCGGCACCTCTCACGTGCAGCACTGCTGAGGATGTTATATGATCTCCCAATACCACCTCTCACATGGCAGGGAGTCAAATAAATAATTCAGATTTGTAATAAAATTAAAATAAATAAATATCCATCACTCTCACCACCTTTAGTCCAGGAATTAATAAAGATTAGAGAGACAGTTCTCTGGTGATCCAAAAAATAAAATCCAGACAGGTCAAAGAGTTCTCAGCAGAAAGTCAAGGATATTTAAACAAGCAAACAAGGAAACTTAAATAATGTCCGAAAAATCTTCCAGTGGCTGCTCCTCAAACGCCAACAATTCTAATAGTTAATTATCCAAGGCAACAGAGTACCTCAGGAGGCAGAAATATGTTTCTGCAGGGAGTATTACCCTCACTCAGTCAGCAACCTGCTGCTAAAGCTGTCTACTGAGGCCAGCCCAAACAGCTGACCCAGGCAGCCTAGAAAGAGCCCTAGTCCCCCAGCTCCCTGGAAGCACCCAGGGTGACTCCTGCCCAGCTGAGACCAGTAAGTGGACAACACTCCCCACAAATTAAAACAAATCTCCTGTTATTGCAGATTATAAACAACCACAGCACAAGTCAGGAGAACCCCTGTACCACAATAAAATTAAATTATGACTGAAGGGTCCTTAACTGAAGCTTAATCCTCCAATTGTTCACGAATCCCCGAACACAGTTGAGCACTCCAGTTCTAATTCAGTCCGTTCAGTAAAAAGCAGCAAAACCATCCAGAGAAATGGTGCAGAATCCTCTCCGCTACTCTCCGACTCAGTCTGCCACACTGCGGCGTGGTAAGCGGTCAGACGTACACCAAGGCTCGTTGGGGGGGGCAGCACCAACAGACAGAGACCCCACAGCCCAAAGACGGTGCAAGCAACACAGCCACTGCAAAATAAATGAAAACACTCTCCGCAGCTCCCCGACTTCACAGCCCAGCACACCGCAACGGAACCGCGGCATGCAGAGCGCACCCCGAAAAAGCCGAGAAAAGCCAACACCCGGAACTCAACAAACCACAGCTCGGCACCCAGGACTCGGAAAACCGAAAGTCGGTATTCAATGCTCGGGACCCTAGTCTAACTCACTTCTTCGACCCTAATCTAATCTATAAACATAGAGTTTAAAAATAAACGAAAAATAAAATAAACAAATAAAATAGAACAAGCGAAGCACATGGAGCAAAACGGAGCTAGTGCTCTGGCTGGCTCAGCTCAGCCGCCATCTTCAAGATGTGAGGATGGCTCTGTACCTCACTTTCATACAGCATGCACCTGGATCACATACTAGCAACTGTGGGGCTGGACATTAGCTTTCTGTACAGGAGCAAGCATTACCTCAGTGTACATAAGAGGAAGTAGGTAATCCTCCACTTCTTGCACCCGACCATCAACTATGGGGACATCATATACAGATCAGAAAACAAATGCACTCCTCTAGCCTTAGACTATCTGTATAACAAGCTATGCAGGTTTATTTTCTTGTGTGGCTTACCACCCATCGCTGTACTCTCACTGACAAACTCAACTGGCTATGTCCCTCAGCCATACGATTGTCACTGACTCTCTGTGTTATGCAACTGTGTATTGGCAGAGCTCTTGATTATCTCCTAATTTTGAAAATGGGTTGGAGAAACCCTGCTTCCTGATTTGTGGAGAACACCCATCAAATAGTAAATAACTAGTCCCTGTGCCAGCCTGCCTTTTTACCAGAATTACTGAGTGTGAACAGAATCTTCAGTTTCAAATGGTTGTCATTTGTTTTTTCGCTTAGACAGCACCAGCCTAGCAAGTGTGGCACCACCACCCCCAACTTTAGACTCAATGCCCCCTCCCCCCAACTCCCTGGCTGTCTTCACTAGCAGTTTAACATTTTGAAAAATTCATAGAAACGAAACATAGAAACTGACGGCAGTTAAGGACTGCTTGGCCCACCTAGTCTGTCTGTTTCTCTACCTTCTGCAGTACTGCAGACCCTACTTGATCTCCTGCTTTACCCACCCTTTACTACCGCTAAGGTTCCCCTATGCCTACCCCAT